>OU426983.1:6278060-6990560 GCA_911387785.2 Aelia acuminata
TGGAGAATTTAGGACAAACGGTATGTATTTCTATCAAGACAAACAAACAAATAAACAAACAGAATTTCATCTTTATTTATATAGATTGTATTCGAAACAATCATATAATTTTTGAAATGTTATCTCTTGAGTTACAATTATTTTTTTAAACTTGAAGATTGTGAATTAAATACAAGTGAGTCTAAACTTTTGACTGGTACTGTACTTGAAAATGGACAAACAATAAGTCCGAAACGTTGTACTTATAAAGGAAAAATAAAGAGAACAATTTGAATAGATGTTGGATGTATAATTAACCTGAAATAATAAAAAGCACGTAATAATAAAAATAGAACATCCAAAGAAATTAGAAAAAGAAAAAGAAGAAGAAGAGAAAGGAAAGATGGATAAATATTACTCTTTTTGAAGTTATCAGGTTTCCAACGATATATTATACATGCTATTACTGCAATCATTAGCGGAAATTGATATCTTAATCTTGGGAAATCATTTTTCGTTTTTTTTCCTATATGTTTATCGAATTCTTTCATATATCATCTTTAGCCATTTTCTATTACTAGGTATTATAAGAGACAGTCAATTTCTCCCTATAATCAAAACCAAATGTACTTTATAAGAAGAAAACATTCCATCAGAACATTTTAATAATGATAAAACTTACCTTATATTAAAGAATACTTGATTCTCTTTAAACATAACGATTTTTATTAAAATCGTTTCACATAGGGACAGATAATCAATTTACAACGACAAAAATATAAATTGGGATTTTGTTTGATATTCTGATTAGTAATGTTATAAAGGGACTATTTTAGTACTAAAAACTATAAATATGTCAAATAAATAATAATAATAATAATATTCATTATTGCTTCAAAGTTTTTACACTTTGTATGTAATAAAATACACTTTATTAACTCTTCATTACATTTTGATGATGATAATTTATAAAAATGCTCATTTTTCAACACTAAAAATAATTCTCTTCTCTTAATCTTTATTTCCTTCAAGGCGCGGTCACCACGACTTCCTGAAAAGAAAACCCTCATTTAACTAACGGGGGAAACAGGGGGACGAGTAACATACATTTTCATATTCGTCATAAGGTATGTTTTCAAATTAATAAAGAGAAGGCGGTGTACTCTGCGGAACTTTTTATATAGGACCAGCTGAAGTTAGCATTTCAATATTTTTTAATCGAAAAATAGCATTTCATAAACCATTTATTATACCTTCATTACGTAAATTATTTATGTAACGATGATTGTATACTAAAGTACGTACCTGACGCTTGAATATCCATATCGAAATAAGTGAGATTTTAAATTTAGGAAAATAATACTGAGGTAATTAATCCGTCAACAATCCAAGAGCAACTGGCCTGTATCAACATGTGAAAGATAAGACAACTTTAGACCCATCCCCTGGGTTAATCCTGTCGTCAACTTAAAAAATATTTATGTTATCTTGTAGACTATTTAATAGAGATTCTATTGAAGGTATTTTTAACTGGTTTGGGGAAAATATTTTTTCGATTTTCGTCGTCGTAATTTTGACATTTGTCCTTGTGTGTGCTTTTGAGAAAATTTAAAAAAAAAAAAACTAAAAATGTGATTACATTTATGAAATAAAGTGCCACTTCCGTTTACTCAATTTTGACGACATTTTTGATGCCACATCACAGGCAATTGTCTACTTTAAATACCCAATTTCAGTTTCGTACGGTTTATCACTTTTGTGCATGCACACACACAGATCATTTTGCTGTACTTGGTTATTTGGGCTCAGGGGACCCCAAAATGCTGATTTGTCGAAATGTGAAGACTTCATTCACCTAAAACAACTTTGAACTCCTTGGTAGACATTTGAAATAGTTTGATTTCACGATTAACAATTAATAACAAGATGGTGAAGAAGTTTTATACTGAATGGAAGGCGCAACATGATTGGCCTAACGCGGACCAATAAGGTGTCAGGTTTAATTGCCACTTTTACCCAATATTAACCATTCATAATGGAAAGGGGTGAATTTTAAAATGCGGCGTGGGCTAGAATTTTATAAAAGTTTGAGAAGGCCTGATCCTACGGCGATTCCCTGCTCAATAATGAGTGGTTTTTAAGAAGCCTGTAATTAATTTGTGAGGGTTCCATCGTTCTCAGTACCTCCATGGATCCACCGAGCTTCGCAATCCACTTCAGGTATCCACTCCAATCCAGCACCAAACATCCTGTTGAATCCTTTGAGTTCTTCTGTTCCCGAAGATTAGATTTTACGTAGATTATTGGTTTTTATTGGTAATAAAAAACAAACTATGGAGCTCCAAATTTTTGTTTTGTTTTTTAGGCAACCAAACTTACTTTTTATTGGTTGTTGTTTAATGTGACATTATGCTACTAAGGCTAATCATACGATGCTACAGTGGGAGTCCTAAATTTTGCCTATCCAGGAATATTTAGGATAGGGATCTTTAAGGAGTACCTGACATCGTACAGGCTCAGGACTTCCATTTTATGTCCTATACGATAGACGGTATAGCCAAGGATTTTTACTCCCATTAAAAATCCTAGGGCCACCTCGGGACGCGAACCCGCGAGCTTTAGTATTGTAGGTTTCTATGCTAATCACTACACCACAGGTGAATAAAAACCAAATATGGAACTTCAAATTTTCGTTTTGTTTTTTAGACAACCAAACTTACTTCTTATTGGTTGTTGTTACTTTACTTTTAACGTCCCTTTATGCTACTTAGGCTAATCGGATGCTACAGTCCTAAATTGCCTGAAGTGGAGTTGTAAATTTTGCCTATCCAGGTTAATCAGGATAGGGACCTTTAACTTGGAGTATTTGACATCGTACAGGCTCGAGACCTCCATTTTACGTCCTATCCGATGAACGGCATTGACAAGGATTTTTTATTCCGATTAAAAAAACCTAGGGCCCCCGTGGTACGCGAACCCGTGACTTTAATATCCTAGGTTGCTATGCTAACCGATTATTATTTGAACCATATTACAATGTATTCATTTGTTTTTCAGTGGGTTTTTTTTTTAGCTAGTAAATTGTATCAATTTATATCACAAAACTATGATATTAATTATTGTTTGTTTTTAATTTTAACATCACTAACATACTAAAACAAAATGGGCCAGATTTTATGGCTACACGTTGTAAGTCATAAGCCAATAAAAAAATAAATAAATAAAAAATAATATTACAATTATTATTGTTATTAAAATAGTCAATAGTTTCAACTGAAAGAATGTTTTGGATGTCATTCATATCGGAGTCGCAATGTACTGTGTACTTCTTTAAGCGGGGTCACCTGTGGTGTAGTGGTTAGCATAGAAACCTACAATAGTAAAGGTCGCGAGTTCGCGTCCCGAGGCGGCCTAGGATTTTTTAATTTGAGTAAAAGATCCTTGTCCATGCCGCCCTCGGATAGGACGTAAAATGGAGGTACCGAGCCTGTACAATGTCAGGTACTCGTTAAAGATCCCTATCTTAATTATACCTGGATAGGCAAAATTTAGGACTCCCACTGTAGCATCGTCCGATTAGCCTTAGTGGCATAAAGTGACGTTAAAACAAACAAACTTCTTTAAGTATTTATTTCTTGATTCTTGGTGTGAGAAACAATGAAGCAGTAGGTGATGAAGGCTGTTCTCGACAAACATTCCACAAGAGGTCCAGGATTAATTTGCTTTCAAGGAGTAGGATTTGTCTTTCAGACGCAAATTAGTTTTTTTAACGTTCATTAAGGTAAGGATTAAGCATTAAGGAAGATGCTACATTGGCAGTCCTTAATTTTTCCTATCCAGGTATAGTAAGGATGGGGATCATTAACAAGTAGCTGACATCGTACAGGGTCGGGACTTCCATTTTAGGCCCTATCCGAGGGACGGCTTAGCAAAGGATTTTTTACTCCCATTAAAAAATCCTAGGGTCACCGCGGACTTTAGTATTGTAGGTTGCCATGCTAACAACAACCACACCACACTATTTATTGGTTATTTGATACATAATTATATAAGATCGTTGACCGTAGAATTCAATGTAATGAGAATAGTTGGGGACGCGATCAGAAGAAAAAAACACTTACATGGACCTAAGTCCATTAGTCCAATAATCTTCGAATAATTCTTTCCTTGTTAAAAAATGTTACTTCTTTTATAATCGGAATAATGTGCTGCTGGGCAATATCGTTCCTCGTGCCATAAAATGCCAACATACAGCCGTTTGCATCTCTTTTGCTGATTGTCGCTTAGTTGCGACAGGTGCATATGAACGAAAAGTCTGAAGATAAAAAAAAAATAACTTTTATTATAAGAAACAACAAATTTGAGGATATTATGGTACTCTTTGGATGTAGAACTAGTTTAAAGTATGACTTAGTATTAATAAGATAATGTAGAAGCATGAGGGGATTTATGGGGGTGTTTTAAACACCCAGATTTTTGGGATGATAATTTTTTTTAGTTAATGTTTCAAAATGTTATTAGATCATTGTGGTGACATTAGTGTATTCTACTATGGTTAGAAATGATGCAAAGGAGATGTTACTTCTAAAAAAATTAATGAACTGTAACATAAAATACCAAACGACTTAACTGTTCGGGTTAATTTAAAAAATAAAAATCTGGTGCGTGCGCGCAACACACAACTTTCACTTACCAACTTACAATTAGATTAAAAATTGTGTTAATGCCACTTCTCAAAGTTAAACATTTTTCCACATTCATTTTTACTTTCACTTACCTATATATGAAATATATAGTAAGTGGAAGTATTGCGATCGTGAAAAAATTCGACTTCCGGTTTTCAACGGAAATATACGTTTTGGGGTCCCCTGAGTCGAAATGACCAAGTCCCGCGAAATGGTCTGTGTGTGTGTGTGTGTGTGTGTCTGTGTGTCTGTGTGTGTGTGTGTGTGTGTGAACAGACTAGCTCAAAAACTATAGACCGTGCGATCCTGAAATTGGGTATTTAGTGTAGGTATATGCCCGCGATGTGACAGCATAAATTTCATCAAAATTACTTAAAGGGAGGGGGTACTTTACTTAATAACTTTTTAGGTTTTTTTCGATTTTATCAAAAACGGCTCTAACGATTTTGATTAAACTGAGTATTTCATCTATTTATATGCCCGAGATATGACTGTAAAAATTTCATCAAAATTGATTAACCGGAGGGGGGACTTTACTTAATAAATTTTGTAACATTTTCACGTGTTTTTTTTATTTACTCTAAATCGGCTTTAACGATTTTGATCAAACTGGGTATTTGATGTATGTATATGCCAAAGATGTGATAGCCAACATTTCATCAAAATTGATCAACCGGAGGGAGGACTTTACTTAATAAATTTTGTCTCATTATCACGTGTTTTTTTATTTACTCAAAAACGGCTTTAACGATTTTGACAAAACTCAGTATTTGGTGTTGGTATATGCCCGCGATGTGACAGCACAGATTTCATCAAAATTGGTCAAAGGGAGGGGGCACTTTATTTCATAACTTTTTTTCCCATGTTTACCTTTTTTTCGATTATCTCAAAAACGTCTTTAACGATATTCACGCCATGTTTAATGAAAATTAGGTTTTCTTTAATATCAGGTAAGCTTTATCATTATTAAAATGTTCTGAGGGGGCTTTTTTTTGGGGGGGGGGGGGGCTTTTTTGTTTGTTTGTTTCTTATAAAGTACCTTTGTTTTTGTTTACATGGAGAAATTAACTGTCTCTCGTTATGCCTAAAAATAAGATATGGCTAAATATGAGATGTGATAAAAATAAAGAAAACATAAAGAGGAGAAAAAAAGAAAAATATTCAGTCAACTCATAAAACTCGTTGAGCCCACGCATGCGGAGTACGCATTTAATGACAGGCTATTGTTATTAATTAAAGCCGTTCTGTTCATTTGAGAAGTGGCAATTAACAAAACGCATTAATTTCTAATCTAAGTAAGTTGGTAAAAGTGAAAGTTGTGTGTTGCGCGCACGCACCAGATTTTTACTTTCACTTACCTATATATGAAATATATAGTAAGTGGAAGTATTGCGATCGTGAAAAAATTCGACTTCCGGTTTTCAACGGAAATACACGTTTTGGGGTCCCCTGAGTCGAAATGACCAAGTCCCGCGAAATGGTCTGTGTGTGTGGGTGTGTGTGTGTGTCTGTGTGTGTGTGTGTGTGTGTGTGAACAGACTAGCTCAAGAACTATAAACCGTGCGATCCTGAAATTGAGTATTTAGTGTAGGTATATGCCCGCGATGTGACAGCATAAATTTCATCAAAATTACTTAAAGGGAGGGGGTACTTTACTTAATAACTTTTTAGGTTTTTTTCGATTTTCTCAAAAACGGCTCTAACGATTTTGATTAAACTGAGTATTTCATCTATTTATATGCCCGTGATATGACTGTGAAAATTTCATCAAGATTGATTAACCGGAGGGGGGACTTTACTTAATAAATTTTGTAACATTTTCACGTGTTTTTTTTATTTACTCTAAATGGGCTTTAACGATTTTGATCAAACTGGGTATTTGATGTATGTATATGCCCGAGATATGACTGTTAAAGTTTCATTAAAATTGATTAACCGGAGGGGGGACTTTACTTAATAAATTTTGTAACATTTTCACGTGTTTTTTTTTATTTACTCTAAATGGGCTTTAACGATTTTGATCAAACTGGGTATTTGATGTATGTATATTCCCGAGATATGACTGTTAAAGTTTCATTAAAATTGATTAACCGGAGGGGGGACTTTACTTAATAAATTTTGTAACATTTTCACGTGTTTTTTTTATTTACTCTAAATCGGCTTTAACGATTTTGATCATACTGGGTATTTGATGTATGTATATGCCCGAGATATGACTGTTAAAATTTCATTAAAATTGATTAACCGGAGTGGGGACTTTACTTAATAAATTTTGTATCATTTTCACGGGGTTTTTTATTTACTCAATAACGGCTTTAACGATTAACAAAAATAAGATATGGATGTAGAAAAATGTTTGACTGGGAAATTATATTTGACAAAACACGTCAATTTCTTATCTAAGTAAGTTGGTAAGTGAAAGTTGTGTGTTGCGCGCACGCACCAGATTTTTTATTTTTGTTTTCATTTGCTCTATAACAAACACTAATTTCTTTTATTATTAAATAAAAGGTTTTACTTGAGATAATTCGGCAATGCAAGAAGCATAATATTCCAATCAGTGGACATTGGATTTGACTGATTTTATAATTATGATACTTGTTGAAAATTTCATTTAGTTACATTCATGATGAAATTTTTACAGTCATAACTCGGGCATATTAATACATTAAATACCCAGTTTGATCAAAATCGTTAAAGCCGTTTTTGAGTAAATAAAAAGAACACGTGAAAATGAGACAAAATTTATCAAGTAAAGTGCCCCCTGCGGTTGATCAATTTTAATGAAATTTTTACCGTCATATCTCGGGCATATTAATGCATCAAATACTAATTTAATTCAAAATCGTTAGAGCCATTTTTGAGAAAATCGAAAAAAACGTAAAAAGCTATTAATTAAAGTAACCCCTCCCTTTGACCAATTTTGATGAAATTTTCGCTGTCACATCGCGGGCATATACATACACTAAATACCCAATTCCAGGTTACCACGGTTTATAGTTTTTGAGCTAGTCTGTTCACACACACACAGACCATTTCGCGGGACTTAGTTATTTGGACTCAGGGGGCCCCAAAACGTGTATTTCCGTTGAAAACCGGAAGTCAAAATTTTTCTCGATCGCAATACTTCCACTTAGTATATATTTCATTTATAGGAAAGTGAAAGTAAAAATTTGTTTGATTAAAGTCAATAAGCAACAATTGTGGTAAAATAAATTCTTTATTAAAATACGAAAGGGTTATTGTTAGATAAAAGAAATAGGCTAACTTCTTAGACCCAAAAGCTGTCCATTTAAAATGGGACTTTGGTATTTGAATTTGGTACAAATACCTCATAACTTCCGGTGAGCTCGCACCCCCAGATATCAAGACCTAAGCCTAAGGTCCATTAGTCCAGTAAACCCCGATTAATTCTTTCGTTGTTAAAAAATTTACTTCTTTTATCCTTTTTATAACCGAGATGAGGTGGTAGTGGGCAATATAATTCTCATGCCTTAAAATGCCAACATACAGCTGTTTGCATCTCATTCCCTGATTGTCGCTTACTCGCGACATGTGTATATAAAAGTCGGATGACAAAAAAAAAAAAAAAGGAAAACTTTTATTATAAAAAACGACAAAGTTGAGTAAATGATGCCACCCTTTGGATGTAGGACTAGTTTAAAATAATACATACGTATTAATAATATAATGTAGAAGAGAAAATGTTTGAAGGCGTTGAGAAATTTAGGATTTACAATAACCAGAAAAAGCGAAATTGAAGAGTTGAGATTATATTCGATTTGGGGCTCACTAATATAACTCTTACAACCTGTTGTTTGAAGCAATACGACCCTTATATTAAATTTATTCCATCTTGAAGTTTCGGGATATCTGCCCACCTTCTAAAGATCATCAATATTCACTTGTTTACACTTGGTGTATAATTTTCAAAACTAAAACTAAAACCCTATCTAACAATATCACCAATATAAGGGTTGTGTTGCTTCAAATAATAGGTTATAAGAAACTAGCATTCACTGTCGCGGCTTTGCCAGCGAGCCTTTAAAATCAATTCTGTGATCATTATCTTGGTATTGATTTAATATAATATGTTATATATTGACAACATATGTTATACTCGTATATTAACAACATAACAGGGAACGGAGCTTACGGTAGGTGGAATGTTGGAGGGGGAAGCTGCCGGCTCGGTAGAAGAGAGGGGGACGCGCAATTGAGAGAGTTGACTAAAACCGCCGAAACAAAAAATTGCTTACTCGTCGTGAACGCTTTATTTTTGGGCTTTATAACATGGTTTTCGACGCCCCGTAGGAGCTTTCGAGTTAAACTCGTCATATTAAGTTCTTTAAAATGAGTCCAAATTAGATATTTTTTCGCTAAGTGCAAAAATAGGTGACCGTTAGAGTTAAACGACAATTTTGCCATTTAAACCCCTTAGGGGTTACATTTTTGAAATTCCTTTCTTAGTGGTTACCTACATCGCGTTTAAAATTTAAATTACGAACTTCAAGTTCCTATCATTAGTAGTTTTTGCTCTGCGTTGATTCTGTCAGTCAGGACAAAGCCTCTTATATATATATGGAGAGAGAGAGAGATTGAAGAGAAATTGAGGCTCGGCTAAAGGCGTGAAATTCTAGTTATTTGAGTTTACAAAACTATAATACAACCAATGGTTCTTACATGGCCACTTACTGTGGCCTTAAAATCTTTCAAAATAAAGTACTGCGTTGAATATTTTGGCCGGGGAGGGATGATTTAACAGAATTTAGACGGCTACACAATGCAGAATTGGGTGAACTGTAACCGGTAAATGTAATCGAAGTTACAGCCGCGCGTCGATTGAAATGGATGTGCAAAATTGCGAGTCTTAGTTGCGAACGAATACCTAAAGATTGATTTTGACAGTAAGCTTTGCCTACTGGAAAACGTCCGGGAAGTAAGCCCTCCCTTAACCGCTCTTCATCCACTCCGTTAACCCTGTTTTCGGGGACGGAAGGATTTTGGACGGGAGTGGAATAGGATGCAGTCTAAAAATTGCTCATTAAATCGAAAGGGAAAAAATAGCTAACTAAATCGAAATATTAATAAAATTAAAATCGAGTGGAGTCACGCTTCCAAGGATAGAAGCTAACAATCGGTGATGGAAATTGGACGAGGCCAAAAATAGGGGGGTAGGTGCGCACCTACCCCCTTATTTTTGGTCTCATCCAATTTACATCATCCATTTTGATCTGGGACTGAGTACTGCGGGTTAATAGTGTGTGTTTAATTGTGCAATATTGTCTTTGATCTTTCGTTTGTTGTTCATTGGTTTGTGTTATTATTTGCTGTTTCTAATGTTTTCTTGAGTTATATTGTTTTTTTAGTTTATTGCTTTTTCTTATATGAAAATTTAAGATCTTGCCCAGGCGAAGATGGGAGGATTCATTGAGGTCTGATCTTGTGGATTGGACGGGGGTAGGTGGATGGAGGTTTATAGGGAGCAATTGGTGGTATCGGTATAGGGCCTTTGGGTTCGTTTTGCTTTTATTCATATTGTTTTTGTTATTAATAATACAATAAAAAATAAATAAAACCGACACCCTGATTTCTTTGCAATAATTCTATCAAATTTGTTTGTGATTTAATTTTATGAATTTAGTCAATGAAATTATATTCATCACAAACAAATACTTTTTAATTATAACAATTCACGGATAATTTGTAAAGGTAAAATAAAAGTATTATTTTTAATTTATATAATAAACTATGTGTCAAAGGACTTACTGCACAGGGCCTTCACAACACCCAACTACCCCCGACTAACTTTGAACAGGAACCTCTTCTAACACAAACTTAGACACTAACATCAAACACAAACCCTAATATTTCTCCCTGACGATTTTTGAGAGGTTGACCCAGAAAGTTGCTAACTTAATTAAATTAGCAATTCATCCATTTTGGATGAGTCTGGAAAACCACGCATTTGCATATTGTTAGTTTGCAGATTGAATATCTTAGAAACCATAGTGGCCATTTGAATTTGTGTTTAATAATAATATTGCCTCGCTGCAGAAAGGAGATCAATTCATTCCACGTCAATTCAACACAGGCTTGAGCCTCACCATTTCAGATTATCTTGAAATTTGGTATACGTGTACTACTTGTATCTACTAGAACAATTGTGAAATATTACTGAGGTATATCTACCCGTTTTTGAATTATTGGTCCCTAAAGCCCTCAAAAATAAGTCCAGAAACAGAAAAAGTCATGATTAAAAATAGCTGTAAATGTTTTCCAAATTTGACTAGGTCTATGAGATTGGTGTCGTTTAACAGCGCTTTCCATGCCGTTTCATATGATCCAACAAAGTATAGGTTGGAACTAAACAAATTTTCTTAAAACTAAATGTAAAATTTTAATTTCAATGTTCTCAAAAAGGGCGGGCGTTTTTTAAAAACTTTATATTTTTTTTTGAAAAATAGATAGTATCACATCTATTAATACAACAAAATATAAAAGTGGGATTTCTTCATCACTAAAAAAATTAAAAAGAAGAGAAAAAATTTCATAAATCTAGCATTTTATGATTAAAAATAGCTGCAGATGTTTTCCGAATTTGACTAGGACTATGAGATTTGTGCCTTTTAACAGCGCATTCCATGCCATTTCGTAAGATATATAGCAACGTATAGGTTGGTACTAAAGAAATTTTCTTAAATCCAGGTTTAAAATTTTAATTTCATTTTTATCAAAATTTTTATTTTATTGTTTATGTTTTTTGTAAAAAATAGGTACCAGTATATCTATTCATACAACAAAATATAAAAGTGGGATAAAAATTTCTTCATTAATAAAAAAATTGAAAACTACTGATAAAATTCAATAAATCTAGCTTTTTATATTTAAAAATAGATGTAGATGTTTTCCAAATTTGACTAGGATTATGAGATTGGTGTCGTTTAACAGCGCATTCCATGCCAATTCGTGTGATATAGAACATTGTTTAGGTATAGGCAGTATGACATATTTAAAAAAAAAAAATGAAATAAAAAAAACCCTTTTTAAGAAAATTTCTTTAGTACTAACCTATAGATTGTTGCATATCATATGATACGGCATGGAATGCGCTGTTAAACGACACCAATCTCATAGTCCTAGTCGAATTTGGAAAAACATCTACATGGACCTATTTTTGAGGGCTTCAGAGACCAATAATTCGAAAACGGGTAGACATATCTCAGTAATATTTTACAATTGTTCTAGTCATGGGCGGATCCAGCCAATCGTAATGGGGGGGGGGGGCTGCAGCCCTAAATGGGGAGGGCTGCAGCCCAACAGCCCTTCATTTGGATTTGCTAATCAGCTTTTTTACCTTTATGTTCCTTTCCCACAGCTAAAATTATACTTGTTCTGCACATTATTTGTTCTTTAACTTGCTTCCTTACATTAAGGAAAGTCAAATTCTATCTTTCAATGACGAAAATATTTCCAAAGGGAGGGGCTGCAGCCCCTACAGCTCCCCCCCCCCCCTGGATCCGCCAATGGTTCTAGTAGATACAAGTAGTGCACATAAATCAAATTTCAAGAAAATCTGAGATGGTGAGGTGCAAAATGATATAATTTTGTGTTGATTTCACGTGGATTTGCCCAGAAATGCTTTGTTTTAACAAGAGCAGTGGGTGCCCAAATACATTGGGTCCAGGAGCGAATCCAGTACGAAATTTTGGGGGGGGGGTCACGACCCCCCTGTCTCATAGTCACGTGGCTGACGGCACCGTCTTTAAATGAGATTATTACCTCGTCTTAAGAAGGACTGCTATGTAAACAACCAAAAGTGTTGTGTTTAGGGCATAGTTGTACTTGCATCATTCGCTTAAAAATACGAAAAAATTGAAATGCAAAAATCTTTTTTTTTGGGGGGGCATAATCCCTGTGAACACCCCTGGATCCGCTCTTGATTGGGTTCCTACATCACACGGCGTACCAGAACAATGAATTAATTGGCTTGGTCCCACATCAATTTATCCATAGTTCGTTATGCATCCCCAAACGTATTTTATAGCCTAAATATGGATAAATTTTCAAACGGATATCAATTCGCCTACCAGTGAAAGTCGAGGATCTATAGTGAATGTTTCTGTTTGTTTATTTAATTCAGGTCTCTTTATACCACTAAGGCTTATCGGTGGGTTCTTATATTACGGGCGGTTACAGTGGAAGTCCTAAATGTTTCTTATTCAGGTATAATTAGGATAGGCATCTTTAATGAGAACCTGACATCGACAAGATAATAATTATTGTTTGTTTTTAATTTTAATTTCAACACCACTAACACACTAAAACAAAATGGGCCAGACTCTATAGGCGGGCGCAAGCGACGGTGCTGCTTCTTTGCAGGAACGAGAGAAACGGGGATAAAAGCCAAGCCATTACCTGGAATTCATAGGGTTTTTTGGCGTTTTTAATTTATTTTTCCATAATTAAAACCCGATTGAGCAAAAAATCATTTGAAAAATATCTAATAGGTATTGCTCGGTCCCTCAGTGTTCAATTAGAAAATCAAAAGACGCTTCATTCCCATTTATTTCCAAAAAATAAAAAGCTTCTTAAAGAGTGGATTGTAAAATTAAGAATAGATAAGCCTGTTTCGAAACATATGACGATATGTAGTTTTTATTTTAAAGAAAGAGACTATATTTATCCAGGTAAATATTAGTATTTGACATTTTATTATTCCAAAATGCTAGTTTTATGCAAATAACATTGAGATCATAGTGTCATAGATTTGTTTTTCTTTTTTAATTTTCCCCATTTTTCTATTACATCCGTTGTGCTTAATTGTTCCATGTTTTCAATGCGAAGCCTGAAAGTTTTGACAAATAAATAAATAATATGACAAAGAATCTAAGCTGTCATAACAATGATTGAGTGAATAGGTAATTAATGTTATTACTAACCGAAAAACGTCGAGTAAAGTTACAATGATGTGTTTGCATTTACCAGAACTACCAGCTTTACACGTACAATGACAAGAAAATTGCCTATTATTATTAATAAATTTGATTTCCACTTTTATTTGATGGGGCAGTCCTTTAAGATTGCTAGTTTAAAGGCACGAGGCTTGTAAAATAACTGTTTTTTTATTTTTAGATATTATTCCACATGTAAATATGTGGTTTGCATCAAGAATAGCCTGCCCTTCAATTAATGGTCTTTTAAAATTACCAATTATCTCCATCACATCAACTATGTCTAACACCGTTCTTTCCGACATTTTGCAAAACTACTAGCGCACCCTATATTCGATTGCGCCCGCCTATGGCTACATGTTGTAACATATAAAGCAATAAAAAAAAAGTTATTAAAATGGTCAATACTTTCAACTGAAAGAATGTTTTGGATGTTAGTTATATTGGAGTTGCTATGTACTGCATACTTCTTCAAGTATTTATTTCTTGATTCTTGGTGTGAGAAACAATGAAGCAGTAGGTGTTGAAGGCTGTTCTCGACAAACATTCCACAGAGGTTCAGGCTTCATTTGCTTTCAAGAAGTAGGATTTGTTATTCAGGCGCAAATTAATTTGTTTAACGTTCCTTTATGATACTATCGACCGATGCTACAGTGGAAGTCTTAAATTCTACCTAATTAGGTATAATCAGGATAGGGATCTTTACCGGACATCGTACAGGTTCGGGATCACCATTTTATGTCCTATCCGAGGGACGGCATAGCAAAGTATTTTCTACTCCTATTAAAAAATCTTAGGGCCATCGCGGTACGCGAACCTGCAACCTTTAGTATTATAGACCGCTAAGCTATCCACTACACCAAAATGTTTTTTTAATCAATATTTTTGGATCCAATGTGCAAATATAACATCATACCACGTTGGACCTACTAAAGATATATAGTTGGATTCCATCATGTGCGAACTGGTTTTCGCGGTTTTGAGGTTTTGCCTCACCTAATTGACAATGAGAATTGATATCAAATGTGAATAAGGATAAGGCAATCTTTTGATTTGTTATTATGGCGAAGGATATTCTGAAAAATAAAGTTCAATTGTTTTTAACAATGTTCTTATACTTTCTCAAAAAACAAGACTGCTTGTTTTTGTCGATTTTTTAATTTACTGAACTCGATCTGCCTTCTGTCCTTAACTTAGATATTAAAATTGATAAAATTATAATTATTCATTTGATCCTTAGTAGGTGCGAAACCTAGGCAATCTAGAGACCCAGGGTCGATTCCCCGCCATCGCCAATTTTTTATCGTCAAAAAAAATTATTTAATAATAAGATCCTATAGTCCGGGAGCTGAGGGCCAAAAAGGTGCCTGATTTGAAGAAAATTTTTGATCATATAGGCTGCAAGTACTCATTTCATAGACAACAAATGTAAACGTCTGCCACCTCAGATCGGTTGCCATCAAATTTTATTGGCGAACAAAATCGACATTTTCGAACTTTTTTCAAGTTTTCGCTAATAACTCGAAAACGATTTATCGCAGAAGAAATTGTGTCCTTCTAAAATAAAAGGGCATTAAATTGCGCGTCGAATGAGTAAATCGGGTAAGCCTTTTCGCCACTTTAGCGGAAAAATGAATTACGCTCATGTTCCAAAGCCTGCAATTTAAATAGGGTTACTCCAAATAAAAATTGTTACCTATAATAGTTGTAGAATATTGAATTCTGTGTAAAAAGACCTCATTAATTTTAAAAATATTCCACTCCTGTGAAGACAAAGTAATTAAAACGTGAACGTATTTAGCGCCTTGTCGCCTAAAATCCGTGAAATTGTTTGGGATTTTTTTGCAGTTTCTCGCATATAAATCGGCAAATACAGATCACAAAGTATTGCTTTCTTCTTACTATAAGGGGCTAAACTATTGCCAATAGAATGATATATTTGAAGTTTAATTCGGTTTAGTGGTTAAGCCGGTTTCGGTACATCAAAAATCTGTAATGTTTACGATTTTGGTGGAAACCGTGTTCCAACGGCATCTTTTTGCCCTCAGCTCTCGAACTACTAGAGACGGAGCTATTCTCTGTACAATTTTATATATTTACAAATTTACACTCTATCTTTTCATTAACGATTGTTATTTACTAATGATTATTTTTAAAAGTTGCATGGCAATAATAATGTTTTTAAAACTTTAATTCAAACAATTTTTTAACATATTCTTAAGCATCAACGCCATTCTTACTCTAAAAATTACTGAAGATGACGCAATCATGGATGTTTGGTTGGTAAATATTTGAGCTGCAGCCTTTTCTTCTAGGACTCGGTATTGCGGCGTTCGTTTAGGAGTAAGTCAAATCTCACAGACGATTTAACTAAAAATCCTCTGTGTAAAAAATCCTTTCCAATTAAGCAGCTGAGCATTAAAATTCACCCCATTTCATCATTTGATCTAACAACTAGACCACTTATTAAGAAGGCGTTAAGTAAGCGAATATTCTGCTAATTATGAATTTAGTTCTTTGGAATAGAATAAATATTTAATAGGTGTTCTGAAACAGCAGTTTGAGGCGTTCACATTCATAATAAATATCATTTAAAGTTGAATTCTCTCTTCTTTCCTTTTTTTTTTCTTCACTGGATTTTGAATGATTCATTGCCGATGAATGGTTAATTATTAGGATTAAGGATAAATCGATATCGCTGAAATCCTTTGACTGTTGAGTTTTCTATCATCGTTTTTTTTTTATAAAAAAATTACTGAAGGCATTTTTTGGAGATTGCTTAAGTTTTTAAAAAACGCTGCACTTCTTACATAACTTGATAACACTTTAGCAACTTTGTTGCGGGGGGGGGGGGGGGGGACGGAGAGGACGCGCCCACCTCCCCGATATTTTGGCAGGAGTGGACTACCTCCCCCACAATGTAAGAAATTAAATAAAAATACGATTTTATCCATTTGTTTAATCAATCAAATTTAATACGATATAAACGTAAAACATTAGCTAATTACAGCAACAACAAAATATCGAGGAGGGGGGCGCGTCCCCCCCAGTAAGTAGAAAGCAATGCTTTGTGATCTGTATTTGCCGAATTATATGCGAGAAACTGCAAAATAATCCCAAACAATTTCACGGATTTTAGACCACAAGGCGTTAAATACGTTCACATTTTAATTACTTTGTCTCCACAGGAGTGGAATTTTTAAAAAAGTAATGAGATCGTTTTACACAGAATTCAATATTCTACAACTATTATAGGTAAAATTTTTTATTTGGAGTAACTATAAATTGCAGGCTTTGTAACATGAGCGTAATTCATTCTTCCGCTTAAGTGGCTAAATTGACAATCGGTTTTGGCGAAAAGACTTACCCAATTTTAACTGTGTGGACCTCAGTCGACGCGAAATTTAATGACCTTTAATTTTGGAAAGAGCACAATTTCTTCTGCGATAAATCTTTTTTGAGTTATTAGTGAAAAATTGAAAAAGGTTCGAAAACGTTGATTTTTATCGCCTATAAAATTTGATGGCAACCGATCTGAGGTGGCAGACGTTCACAGTTATTGTCTATGAAATGAGTACTTTCAGCCTATATGATCAAAACTTTTCTTCAAATCAGGCACCTTTTTGGCCCTCAGCTCCCGGACTAAGATAAGACGGTCGTATAATGTTCTAGATATTTCATTTAACAGATATTTCATTACAATTTGGTGATGAAGACGCAGAAATATATTTTGTAAATAATAAGTTAGAATAATCTCTCTCAACAGATCGCTGCTGGTGGGGCTGAGGAGATGCGGAATGCCAACTCCTTGGATCAAGAAGAAGTTTTCCATCTGGAGGTTGGCTAACCTGCTCTACGACATGTTCCTGATGGCACTGGTCGCTTACATCCTCTTCTGCTACACGTACACCATTATGACAATGTCAATTCCCTTTCAGGTATGCTTTTCTACATATGGTTGAAACTTATTCGTGCTAAAACTGAATAAAATAAAAAAAATCTGGTGCGTTCGCGCAACACACAACTTTCACTTACCCACTTACTTAGATTAGAAATTAATGCGTTGTGTTAATGCCACTTCTCAAAGTTACACATTTTTCCACATTAATTTCTTACCTGATATTAAAGAACACCTAATTTTCATTAAACATGGCAAATTTGATGAAAATCGTTAAAGCTGTTTTTGAGATAATCGAAAAAAGGTAAAAATCGGAAAAAAAGTTATGAAATAAAGTGCCCTCTCCCTTTGACCAATTTTGATGAAATCTGTGCTGTCACATCGCGGGCATATAAATACACCAAATACTGAGTTTTGTCAAAATCGTTAAAGCCGTTTTTGAGTAAATAAAAAAAAACGTGAAAATGATACAAAATTTACTAAGTAAAGTCCCTCCTCCGGTTAATCAATTTTGATGACTTTTTTACAGCTATATCTCGGGCATATAAATAGATGAAATACTCAGTTTAATCAAAATCGTTAGAGCCGTTTTTGAGAAAATCGAAAAAAACATAAAAAGTTACTAAATAAAGTACCCCCTCCCTTTGTGCAATTTTGAAGAAATTTTTGCTGTCACATCGCGGGCATATACTTACACTAAATACCTAATTTCAGGTTCGCACGGTTTTTAGTTTTTGAGCTAGTCTGTTCACACACACACACACACACACACACACACAGACCATTTCGCGGGACTTGGTTAATTGGTTAATTGGGGGCCCCAAAACGTGTATTTCCGTTGAAAACCGGAAGTCGAAATTTTTCACGATCGTAATACTTCCACTTACTATATATTTCATATATAGGTAAGTGAAAGTAAAAACGGTATTACTTCGGATGAGGAGCACCAAGATGGCGGCCGGCGTGAGTAAACAACAAGGTATTCCGATCACTCCCTACACGACATCAACGATTCAGTTCGGGTTTACCGAGAGTTCCCGAGATCCGATGTCGGCTTTATCCACATTTTTGGAAGGGGATTGATTCGTTGCTTACTTTTATTAGGTTAGATCTGATGCAGCTACACAGTCTGTATCTATGTATATCCAAATGGCATATTTATATAACGAATTTCCAACAGCTAGTCGAAACTTGGAAATATTGATCGAAAAATGATTGAAATATATGGGTAACTTTTAATTGGGTTCGGTCAGAATAACATTAACAAATATAAACATTTAAATAAATTAACATTGCGCAGAGGCAATATCGTAACCAATGAAGGTCTAATGAAGTGCGATTATTGCTAGTTGAAACGTATTTAGTTAAATTAATTCTATTTAGTGGATTATAATACACTTAGCCGATAATATAAAAATTGATTTTAGTAGATACAATTTCTTAAACCTTTTACTCCCTTTATTCAATCTAATAAATCATGTACAGTTTGTTCTTTTTCCTTTGGAGACATATCATCTAAAATCATCATCAAATCATTTTTATAAATATCCTTTTTGGTCATTTAAATACATTTTTCTTGAAATACAAAAAAATAATAATCTGGTGGTTAAGAATGCTCGGATTCTTATATTATTAAGTATTTGTACCTTGTGCATTTAACTCGATCCCATTTAATAATTTAAACATGACAATAACATATTTTAAAAAACAAACAAATAAATTTACAAAACAAAAGATTAAATTATTCCTTTTTGGTTATTTAAATACATTTTTTCTTTAAATAACAAAAAAATAATAATCTGGTGGTTAGGAATACTCGGATTCTTATATTAATTTATTTGTACTTTTTCCATTTATTCGTGCATTTAACTTGAACCCATTTAATCATTTAAACAGTACAATAACATATTTTTAAAAAACAAACAAATAAATTTACAAAACAAACTATTAAATTTATTTGTTAAATGGTCTGTTTAGTTTAAAATTTAAAATTTTATGCAACCATCACATAAAATTTTCATATATTGCAATAGTACTTCTACTGATATCTATTGTTCTACGCCGGCCGCCACCTTGGAGCTCCTTCGGTAAATTCCTAACTTATATCATAGTTTACACTTGTTTATAAAAAAATCATATAAACCCTTTTAAGTTGATTGATAGAAATATCTAAGATCAGGCACAATATTACAACAGATATTTCATTAGCAGTAAACAAAATATTTCACTAACTTGCATTGGCGGATCCCGGGGGGGGGGGGGCTGTGGGGGCTGCAGCCCCTCCCTTTGGAAACTTTTTCGTCTTTTTAAAGATAGAATTTGACTTTCTTTAACGTAAGGAAGCAAGTTAAAGAACAAATAATGTGCAGAACAAGTAGAATTTTAGTTGTAGGGAAAGAACATAAAGGTAAAAAGCTAGCAGATCCAAATGAAGGGCTCTGGGGCTGCAGCCCCCCCCCCCTTTACGATCGGCTGGATCCGCCCATGCTAACTTAAGACAGTTCAGCTTACTCACTTACTGAAGGAACTTAATGAAGAACTTAGTAAAGGTACTGAAGAGCGGCTGCTGGGCGTGGCCTGTTTTGAGAGGTTATGTTATCGAACTCCCATCGCCTTTAAATCTTACCGAAAAGTTTATAAAAAACATACCCTAGCATCTACTAAACATATAATGCTGACATTAAGAACCTAATCCTACTACTTAACATGTTTAAAAATAGTTTTACTATTATATAACTTTTCAGAAAATTTCCAGTTGCGCTGGTAAGGGTCTGGCCACACATTTCCGCTCCGGATCCGCACCGCAGCATTAATATAGGTTATGTTCAGAATATTTTTAATTTAACTTACATATCACCTTTAGTTATGCCTAAAGTGGCCTTTGTCTGACATGTGTGGCCTGACCTTTAGGCATAACTAAAGGTAATATGTAAGTTAAATAAAAAATATTCTGAACATAACCTATATTAATGCTACGGTGCGGATCCGGTGCGGCCATGTGTGGACAGACCTTAAGGGTCTTAAGGACTTATGATAAATTGCATATAATTATTTTTATAAGAAGAATATAATTTATATTTACAAGATGAAAACATAGCTTTCCATAGAAAAATAAATTTTGGTGGCACGAATGTTGACCCTCTAAGCAACAAACAATTGTGATGAGGTAGATTTGGATGTTTTCGTGGTTATATGTGAAAATATGTTGATATGGTTATACTAAAAAGGGGGCTTCGATAATAATAGCAAAGAGAATGCCCAAATTAACACCCTCGTCATGTTGCAAGAGAAAGGCCAACAGCAGCTAAATTTCACTAGAAATAATTTACAGATTACGCGAGTTAAATCCTAATAATATGCACAATAGAACTGGATGACTAATGCCTTCATGCTTATAATGCTTTAATGTCCTCCAATGGTTGTCAAATCAGATTGAATAATTTTACATTTCTAACTGGTTGCATCGGCATAAATATAAAACAGATGACAGCTCACTGACTGCAACAGAGCTTCTTATAAACTTTTACTTAAGTACGCCCTTATCATCCATCACCTTTGCCTCAATGTTTAGACTATTGATATTTTCATTATTTTTAATATTCTTCCATTCGGGAGAATTGGCGAATTCAGGGAAGGGCTTTGGAGGCTGCTGCATCCCTCCCCCCCCTTAGAAAATTATTTGTCAATGAAAAATATAATTTAACTTGACTACATGTAAGGAAGTAAGGTAAAGAAAAAATAACATGCAAAACAAGTAGAATTTATGTTGTGGGAAAGGAACATGAAGGTAAAAAAAGTGATTGACAAATCTAGGAGGCTGCATGCAAGGGCTGTGAGGCTGCAGCTCCTCTTTACAACCGGCTGGATCCGCCCAAGACAGAGGGTCAAAACAAATCAAACAAAAGCTAAAGCATGTAGTTGGAATAGGGGAAATTCTATTCATGTTCACTTATAAGGAAAGGAAAACGAAATGCATTGATTTTAAAACCGAGAAAAACAAATAAATAACTAAAATAAAGGTTTTTTATTTTAATTTCAATAAAGGATGTTGACTATTTATATCTCTGTACTGTTTCCTGTACCAATGCGTTGCATGTAAATGCAACATACCACAGGAGTAGTCAGTGCGTGATTTGAATAAAGGAAGAACACAAGATAGAATCCTAAACAAAACCATTTTTGTTTGCCAAGTTGATAATCATTTTTGTTTCCCATCAAAGAAAGTCTCTAGAGAAACATTTAGTTAAAATTATGGAACAAGGTAGTCGCATGTTATGGGAATTAGGGGTTGCGCTAATTTTGATGCAATCGGCTCATGTTCCGATCGTTCAAAGAACGCACAGAAATTTTATTTTCCTTTTAATTCTTAAATTTGGTAGGTACTACTCAACCATGAAATCGAATACTTTACTGAAAAATCTCAAGACATCTTATGAATTCTAGTTATGAAGGTTTTTTTTTTTTTTTTTCTTGATGATAGAATGCAAACCTCTGAGTTATTCTTTCATTTGCATAATGATTTTAACAACTTTTATTTCCGACTTAATAATGATTAAAAGGTGTGTAATGGTCAACTGTTTTCTTTATGAAAGAATGATTAATTTTCAGAATTTTTAATCAAAACATTTTTTATTTGGAAGCCATCCTTTCGATCCAAACATGTGAATCTTCTTCAGAGATTGTTTAATCTCCGGTTGAGGAATCCAGACTTAAGTTGAGTCTCTGTATAACACTGGAACTGTCCCAGTAATGATGCATATTTTTAATGTTTGGGAACCGATCGTAAGCCCCAAACGATTCTAGGTGATGATATTATAAATATAGACGAAATAATTAAATTTCTTAAAGATAAGAATTTATTTAATAAAATATAAATTTAAATAAAAAAATAATTACTAAACCAAATGAAAGAGGACACTAATAGCCTAAGATGTTGTGTGTCCATAAACACTAAAACCTAACCTATAACACTGGACTCAACAAGCCCTTAAGAAGATTAACACGTTTTGATCAAAACGTTGTCTTTCGAAATAAAAAATGTTTTGACTGAAAATCCTTATAATTAGTTATCCTTTCAGACTCAATACTGCTTTATTCATTAAATAAATTATTTTATTCATTATGTTAAGCTGTCCAAAAACCGATCTTTCATCCTGTTTCAAGATTAAATGAAGATTTAATGTATTGAAATAAGGATTGCTGTAAATAATGCGATGTTTTTCTTCTATCCTTTTTTACTTTCACTTACCTATATGTGAAATATATAGTAAGGGAAAGTATTGAGATCGTGAAAAATTTCGACTTCCGGTTTTCAACGGAATTACACGTTTTAGGGCCCCCTGAGTCCAAATAACCAAGTACCGCTAAATGTTCTGTGTGTGTGTGTGTGTGTGTGTGTGAACAGACTAACTCTAAAACTATAAACCGTACGAACCTGAAATTGTGTATTTGGTATATGTATATGCATGTGATGTGACAGTAAAAATTTCATCAAAATTGATCAACCGGAGGGGGCACTTCATTGCATAACCTTTCTTCCCGTTTTTACTTTTTTTTCGATTTGCTCAAAAATACCTTTAACGATTTTGATTAAATTCTTCATGTTTAATGAGAATCAAGTATTCTTTAATATCAGGCAAGCTTTATCATTATTAAAATATTCTGAGGGGCTTTTATGGGGAAGGGGCCTTTTTTGTTTTCCTATAAAGGAGCTATGTTTTTGCTTATATGGAAAAATTATCTGTCTCTCGATTCGCCTAAAAATAAGGAATGGCTAAATATAAAATATGAAAATAATCGAGTAAACATATACAGGAGACAAAAATAAAAAAGTCCATTAACTAATAAAATACATTAAGCACACACGTACGCATGCGCTGTACGCCTTCAATGACCGATCATTTTTATAATGAAAGATGTTCTGTTCATTTAGTGGAAATTATTAGTGTCATGGTAACTATATATAGTTTTCAACAACTACATAGAGAGTTATAAAATCAGACGACTTAAAGTATAGCAGAATTATCACAAGTAAAAACTTTTATTTAATAATAAACAAATTAAGTGTACTTTAGGGAGTAAATGCATATAAAAATAAGTAAATGAATGTGGAAAAATGTGTGACTTTGAGAAATGGCATTTAACAAAACACGTAAATTTCTAAACAAAGTTAGTTGGTGAGTGAAAGTTGCATGGGCGTACCCAGCGGGGGGCAGCTGCCCCCCCCCCGGAAGTTGTGTGCACCAGATTTTTGATTTTTTTTTTTTTTTGGTGACTTAAGTTGCCCATCTTTGCGCAGGACCTCTGCGGACTCGGAGTGAGCACGTCCAACTACATGAGCGGTTTCCTGGCAACCATCCACCAATGGATGTTCAGGGACCGCCTCAAGGGTATCACGGACAAGTTGGACAAGATCGCGAAGGAAATCATGCGCTGCGGCCTCGGAGAAGAGCAGCCCTTCCTCCGGCTCTACGAAGACAACGCCAAGCTGATGTCCGTCCTCGTGGACTACTCCACCATCCTGGGAGCCTCCGCCCCGGTCATCTACTGCCTCTCGGTCCCTGCGATCGACTGGTACGCAGGGACCTACCGGAGCAACTTCCCCGTCCTCATAGAGAGTCCCTTCGACGAGAGAGTTCCCGGCGTCTACGAAGTTGTCCTCCTTCTGGTGGCCACCTGCATGAGCGCGTCTATAGGCAAGAAGGTGGTCACTGATTGTCTCCTCATTTCGCTCTTCAAGATCGAGATAGCGTTCCTCAAGTATCTCTCCCTTGCCATGACTACTATGAAGAAGGAATTCCTCATCAGTGATAGCGCTTTCATCGAGAAAAAGCTGAAATTGTGGATAAAACTTCATCAATCAGTTCTGAGGTAAGCATAAAAATTTTGTTTTTCTATTATTGAAATTTTAGATTACTCCCTATCACCAGTTTTATTTAATTTAGAACATGAATATGTCATTAGGGAGGTGACACGTACCTGAAAAGGTTTGAATTTGGGATGGAATATACCCGTGCTCAAATATGCCGCTGGTTTGGTTTTGCTTGGTGAGGTGAGGAAACCATAGAACTAAATACAAAAGCCGGTCAAGAATTGAGTTGGGAATAAATAAGGATAAGACAGCCCTAGAAGTGGAGACGATTTTGTTAATCTTAATGTAGAAGAGAATACGCTTGAGCTCGTAGAGAAATTTAGTTATTTAGGGGCGATGGTAATTAGAAAAAAACGAAATAAATGAGGAAATTAAGGCTAGATTAAAAACCTGTAATGCTTGGTACTTTTGAGGAGCGAAATTTCTTAGCTCGCGCCTTCCATCCCGAAACTTAAAAATCTGGTGCCTGCACGCAACACACAACTTTCACTTACCAACTTACTAAGATTAGAAATATATGCATTTTGTTAATTTCCACTTCTCAAATGAAGAGAACGGCTGTAATTATGAACAATGCGTACACCGCTTGCATGGGCTCAACGATTTTTATGAGTTGACTGAATATTTTTCTTTTTTTCTCCTCTTTGTGTTTCCTTTATTTTTATCATATCTCATATTTAGCCATTTCTTATTTTTAGGCGTAATGAGAGACAGCTAATTTTTTCATATAAACAAAAACAAGTGTACTTTACAGGAAAACAAAAAAGACCCCTTCCCCATTTAAGCCCCCTCAGCACATTTTAATAACGATAAAGCTTACCTGATATTAAAGAACATCTAATTTTCATTAAACATGACGAATTTGATGGAAATCATTAAAGCCGTTTGTGAGATAATCGAAAAAAGGTAAACATTGCAAAAAAGTTATAAAATAAAGTGCCCCCTCCGATTGAACAATTTTGATGAAATTTTTACAGTCGTATCTCCGGCATATACATACATCATATACCCAGTTTGATCAAAATCGTTAGAGCCGTTTTTGAGAAAATCGAAAAAAACTTAAAAAGTTATTAAATAAAGTACCCCCTCCCTTTGAGCAATTTAGATGAAATTTTCGCTGTCACATCGCGTGCATATACATACACTAAATACCCAATTTCAGGCTCGCACGGTTTATAGTTTTTGAGCTAGTCTGTTCACACACACACCGACCATATCGCGGGACTTGGTTAATTGGACTCAGGAGACCCCAAAACGTGTATTTCAGTTGAAAACCGGAAGTCGAAATTTTTCACGATCGCAATACTTCCCCTTACTATATATTTCATATATAGGTAAGTGAAAGTAAAAATTAGGATTCTTCCGACGGTTCTTTACGGATGCGAAACGTGGCCGTTGAAATGGAGGGATTAGCAACGGCTTAGGGTTTTTTACTTTCACTTACCTATATATGAAATATATAGTAAGTGGAAGTATTGCGATCGTGAAAATTTTCGATTTCCGGTTTTCAACGGAAATACACGTTTTGGGACCCCCTGAGTCGAAATAACCAAGTCCCGCGAAATGGTCTGTGTGTGTGTCTGTGTGTGTGTGTGTGTGTGTGTGTGGTTACGATATTGCCTCTGCGCAATGTTAATTTATTTAAATGTTTATATTTGTTAATGTTATTCTGACCGAACCCAATTAAAAGTTACCCATATATTTAAATCATTTTTCGATGAATATTTCCAAGTTTCGACAAGCTGTTGGAAATTCGTTATATAAATATGCCATTTGGATATAGGTACAAACTGTGTAGCTGCATCAGATCTAACCTAATAAAAGTAAGCAACGAATGAATTCCCCTCCAAAAATGTGGATAAAGCCGACATCGGATCTCGGGAACTCTCGGTTAGCCCGAACTGAATCGTGGATATCGTGTAGGGCGTGATCGGAATACCTTGTTGTTTATCCACGCCGGCCGCCATCTTGGAGCTCCTCATCCGAAGTAATACCGTTTTTACTTTCACTTACCTATATATGAAATATATAGTAAGTGGAAGTATTGCGATCGTAAAAAATTTCGGTTTTCAACGGAAATACACGTTTTGGGGCCCCCAATTAACCAATAAACCAAGTCCCGCGAAATGGTCTGTGTGTGTGTGTGTGTGTGTGTATGTGAACAGACTAGCTCAAAAACTATAAACCGTGGGAACCTGAAATTGGGTATTTAGTGTAGGTATATGCCCGCGATGTGACAGCAAAAATTTCATCAAAATTGCTCAAAGGGAGGGGGTACTTTATTTAATAACTTTTTACGTTTTTTTCGATTTTCTCAAAAACGGCTCTAACGATTTTGATTAAACTGAGTATCTGATCGATTTATATACCCGAAATATGACTGTAAAAATTTCATCAAATTTGATTAACCGGAGGGGGGACTTTACTTAATGAATTTTGTATCATTTTCACGTGTTTTTTATTTATTTTATGATTTTGATCAAACTTGGTATTTGATGTATTTATATGCCCGAGATGTGACTGTAAAAATTTCGTCAAAATTGATCTACGGGAGGGGGTCTTTACTTAATAAATTTTGTACCATTTTCACATGTTTTTTTTTATTTACTCAAAAACGGTTTTAACGATTTTGATCAAACTTGGTATTTGATGTATTTATATGCCCGAGATATGACTGTAAAAATTTCATCAAAATTGATCTACGGGAGGGGGGGACTTTACTTAATAAATTTTGTATCATTTTCACGGGTTTTTTTATTTACTCAAAAACGGCTTTAACGATTAACAAAAATAAGATATGAATGTAGAAGAATGTGTGACTTTGGGAAATGATAATTAGCAAAACACGTCAATTTCTAATCTAAGTAAGTTGGTAAGTGAAAGTTGTGTGTTGCGCGCACGCACCAGATTTTATAAATAAAGTACGGTGTAGAATATTTGGATCAAATAGGGGTGAACAAAGCGAAGAATTTTCGCTGACACAATGCCGAACTGAATACACTGTACCCAGTAAATATAATTTACGTGATAAATTGGACTTGTAAAATTGCGAAACTTAGTATTGAACGAATTCCGAAAAGATTAATAAGCGCGGTGCCCAATGGAAGACGTCCGAAGGATAGGCCGGACCGAGACGGAGGTGGGATGGTTGCGTTAAGGCAGATCTGGCGAAGTTGGGTTTGGATGACGATGAGTGGATGTCGGTGTGCAGGGAGCGAGTACGCTCAGGTATCGATTACAACTTATCCGATATTTACAATATTGGGGTCGATTTCTAGGTTAATTGAATAATTGGGTGCTGATTATGAAAATTATATCGATTTTTCGATTACGCGCTCAGGTATCGATTTATTTCAACTTACGCGATATAAACGATATTGGGGTTCACTCATAGGTTATTTGAGGTGCTGAATTTGAAAATGATACCGATTTTTCGATTACGCGCTCAAGTATCGATTTATTTCAACATACGCGATATAAACGATATCAGTGTCCACTCATAGGTTATTTGGGGTGCTTAGTTTGAAAATGATACAGATTGTTTGATAACGCGCTCAGGTATCAATTTATTTTAACTTATGCGATATAAAGGATATTGGGGTCCCCTCTTTTTGGTCTTAAAATTTTGTATATAGTAATATTTTAATAAAGTGACTTGTTTGAAATGTTTTCTTATCTAAGAACAGTGAATGATCTATCAGAAGTAAATGTCAAGGCCAACTCCGGGCTAACGGTCCGCGAACTAAGCCCTAATAATGTTTAAAATTTTAATTGTAATTGTAATTTATATTTTTTGTAATAAAACATTATTCTATTCTAATTATTATTTTTGTTATCTTCAAGGAATAAAGGCTTTATTTATTTAATAAGACCTGTTTGGACTGACGGAATTGAGCTTCAGGACTCCACCAATCCAAAATCCTTAATGCTCTTCATTTTTTCACAAATAAAATTATCCATTGAGATCTTGATGTTCCATAATTCGCCGACGCACAGTGGGCAAATTTTGTCATTTAGCTGCCAAAAATCTATAACTCCTGACCAAATGACGATAATCGAATAATTCTTTTTACTTAAAGAGCATGGAATTCCTTTTATCGGTGAGAATAAAAAAAAAAAAAAAAAAAAAAAAATACCATCTCTCAAAGTATTTCAAATTAATTTTTAAATGAATTCTTTCTTCACTTGTGTTTCGCGCACGCACCAGATTTTTTAAAATAATATAAAGAGAGCATAAGATACATTTTAAAGTAATTAGAGTTGGAACATAATAAAAATAAAACAAATAAAAAGTTTAAAACTTGTCTAAGAATAATGGATCAAAATGGCGGATCATGATAAAAAGGTACTAGGATTGTCCGGTCCCGGATGAGGTCGGACCTGTAATAAAAAAAGAGGCAAAACTGTATTAAAATTGGCAAAGTAGTTTTAAATCGGCGTACAGCAACGGACGTTTTTTTTATTCAATTTACGGATTCTACGCATCTTGAAATGTAATGTTAATTTTTTAAATTTGGGGGGGGGGGGGAGTGTAAAATAACGTATCCTTCGGAACATCACAATAGTAAACTAAAAATTTATATTTCTGATTTATAAAAGTATTAGTCGAAAATTATTATTATTGTTAATTAAAAAAATTTAATTCAAAAATAATGATCAGGTTATGATTTTTTTCACTTTTGATCAATTTTAATCCAAATTCTGTTGGTTCTTATGATATTTATTATGATTCAAGTAAAATCAAAATTTTATTTTTAAAAATGCGGATTATTTTTTTACTATGTAACCCTTAAAATGAAATATTACAGCTTTGAAAGTGGCATGAATCGATTCAGCGACCCAAAAAACCACGGAACGCATATACTTGATTTGTGACCGGTTAAGGGTTTTGTCCCTAAATTGGTCATTTTGAACCACTGTGCGACGTGGCCAAGTCCAAATACTAATCCTTTAACAAGAAACTCCCGACTCATCCTAACCCTCTTGTTTACATCCTTCTTGCCTCTTCTGTCCTTTAATACGAACGATACAACAAAAGATATAATTCTATAAAATTCTGAATATCTTATATTTTCTCTATGAAATTGCAGAAGCGTGGACGAGCTAATTCTCATCTCATCCCCTGTCGTAATCATCTACTACGTCGTTGTCATCTGCATAGTAGTATGCGGCACTTTCGTTCAGATCATGGTAAGTAGGCACCGATCTTGTTTATGGAGCCACCATAATGTTATTTAAGAAATATTGTATTATAATATTTTTTAAGTAATATTATATTACGATAGGATTTTCAGTTTACAATGATTTTATTGTGGTAAGCCAACGTTTCGATCCAACTTGTGGATCTTCATCAGGGCTAAAAGAAAACTAATATATGAGTATCTACGCTAGAGGGTGACAATAAATGGATACATTACAAAACTGAAAATAATATAAAAGATGGTAAGCATTATACATGAATACATAAATAAGTGGCTGGTTAGCAAGATAAAATAAAATCTGATATTTACCTTCTGAGTACAGAGTGATACCAAGACTGAAGGTAAAATAAGGTAAGAGGTAGTGGTAGGGGGTAGTTTGCCGACTTAAAAGGTTTATGACGGGGAAATCCAACGCTTTTGAAGTGAAAGGCACATGACAACTAAGTGAACAAAAATATTTTAAAAACTAACAAAATAGAAGGTACTGTATACAAATAGTTATGACTGGACTCAATAATAACATAAAAATCTGGTGCGTGCACGCAACACACAACTTTCACTTACCAACTTACTTAGATTAGAAATTAATGCGTTTTATTAATTGCCACTTCTCAAATGAACAGAACAGCTTTAATTATGAACAATGATCTGTCATTAAATGGGTACTCTGCATGCGTGGGCTCCACGAGTTTTATGAGTTGAGTGAATATTTTTCTTTTTTTCTCCTCTTTATGTTTTCTTTATTTTTATCATATTTCATATTGAGCCATTTCTTATTATTAGGCGTAATAAGAGACAGTCAATTTTCCATATAAACAAAAACAAGTGTACTTTACAGGAAAACAAAAAAGACCCATTCCCCATTTAAGCCCCCTCAGAACATTTTAATAACAATAAAGCTTACCTGATATTAAAGAACACCTTATTTTCATCAAACATGGCGAATTTGATAAAAATCATTAAAGCCGTTTTTGAGATAGTCGAAAGAAAGGTATAAATTGGAAAACAAGTTATAAAATAAAGTGCCCCCTCCGGTTGATCAATTTTGATGAAATGTTGGCTATCACATCTTCGGCATATACATACATCAAATACCCAGTTTGATCAAAATCGTTAAAACCGTTTTTGAGTAATAAAAAAAACACGTGAAAATGATACAAAATTTATTAAGTAAAGTCTCCCCTCCGGTTGATAAATTTTAATGAAATTTTAACGGTCATATCTCGGACATATAAATAGATCAAATACTCAGTTTAATCAAAATCGTTGGAGCCGTTTTTGAGAAAATCGAAAAAAAACGTAAAAATTTATTAAATAAAGTACCCCCTCCCTTGGACCAATTTTGATGAAATTTTCGCTGTCACATCGCGGGCATATACATACACTAAATACCCAATTTCAGGTTCGCACGGTTAATAGTTTTTGAGCTAGTCTGTTCACACACACACACACACACACACACACACACACACACACACACACACACACACACACACACACACACACACACACACACACACAGACCATTTCGCGGGACTTGGTCATTTGGACTCAGGGGACCCCAAAACGTGTATTTCCGTTGAAAACGAGAAGTCGAAATTTTTCACGATCGCAATACTTCCACTTACTATATATTTCATATATAGGTAAGTGAAAGTAAAAATGAGATTATACATGACGTAACATAGCATACTATTGTACAACTTTTGTATTCACAATAATTTTGTATTCAAAAAGATAATAATAGTACAAGAGTTACAGAGATAATTGCAGGTACCTATGAAACCCAAAACTAGGATTTGAGGATTCGTAGGTATCTGCAATTATCTCTGTACCTCTTGTACTATTATTATCTTTTTGTATTGTATAACTTCTTTCTGTATATTTTCCAATTTTTTATGCTTTGTTACATTATTTATTATCTCATTTTTATGTTATTATTGAGTCCAGACATAACTATTCGTATGCAGTACCGTCTATTTTGTTAGTTTTTAATATTTTTTTTTCACTTAGTTGTCATGAGCCTTTCACTTCAAAAGCGTTGGATTTCCCCGTCATAAACCTTTTAAGTCAGCAAACTAACCCCCTACCACTACCTCTCACCTTATTTTTACCTTTTGTCTTAGTATCCACCTTGACTCAGTAGGTAAATATTAGATTCTATTTTATCTGTTCTGTAATGTATCCATTTATTGTCACTCTCTAGCATAGATGTTCATATATTAGTTTTCTTTTAGCCCTGATGAAGATCCACAAGTTGGATCGAAGCGTTGGCTTACCACAGTAAAATCATTGTAAACTGAAAATCCTGACCATCATTTAACCTATCGTAAAGAGGAACAGTTGACTATCTTTCACTATTACTAATATTACATTACTTTGCTACAGAAAGACAACGACAACATCTTCCAGTCATTATCCATCGGGGTCTTCATTTCGGTAAACCTCTTCTACTATTACCTGTTGGCCAACACGGCGAATGAACTCACCGCGGAGGTAATGTATATCTGTTGTTTCGGGTAATCATTTTCGTTAAGAACATCTTGGTATTTTTGCATTAGTACAATCGTCAATTACTACCATAAAACGAGGTGACTTTGTGACTGATGGGGTGACATTGTGACAAGCCTATTTTTCTACAGATTTTGAATTTCCCTCCTTAAAAAGAATCAGGTTAGGCAATTCAGTGTACTTGTCAGTTGGTGCAACCTTCTGGCCACATATGGACCTCTATAACTTCTTTCATTCCATTTATCATGGTGCTTTATTTCAAATTTTCAAGTAAATGAAAACAATCAAGCATATATCAAATAAAGCACCATGGTAAGTGGAATGAAAGAAGTTATATGTGGCCAGTAGGTTGCAGCACATTACTGACTATCTGACAAGTACACTGAATTGCCTAACCTAATTCTTTTTAAGGAGGGAAATTCAAAAACTGTAGAAAAATAGGCTTGTCACAAAGTCACCTCGTTTTAAGGTCTGGCCACACATGTCCGCACCGTAGCAATAATACAGGTTATGTTCAGAATATTTTTAATTTAACTTACATATTACCTTTAGTTATGCCTAAAGTTCAAGCCACACATGTCAGACACAGGCCACATTAGGCATAACTAAAGGTAATATGTAAGTTAAATTAAAAATATTCTGAACATAACCTGTATTATTGCTACGGTGCGGATCCGGTGCGGACATGTGTGGCCAGACCCTTACGGTAACCAATATTTTGTCGATATTTTTTTTTTTTTTTTTTTTTTTATAAATCCTTCATTTGGGGAGTTTATTTTAATTTTTAATGATCTGGAAGAAGAATGCCACAATCCAAAGCACTACAACTTCACAAGAGAAGCACATATTTTGATCATAATTGCTATATCTCAACTCTACAAAAGACTGCCTTGACTGCGTTGTTTGTTTGTTTAACGTCAAAGGGATCTTTGACGAGTACGGATTCTTTAACATCGTACAGGCTCGGGACTTCCATTTTACCGAGGGACAGCGTAATCAAGGAATTTTTACTCCCTTTAAAAAATCCTAGAGCCAGTTAAGTATTCTAGGTTGCTATGGTAACCACTACACCAAGGTGACCCCCAACTGTCCAGCGTTCAATATTGATTAAGTCGCTCGTCTAGAAGAAGACTGTTGCAGTCCAAAGAACTAAAATTTTACAGAAGAAGCACTTCTTGTGAATATTATTGCTGCCTCTTAACTCTGTGGAAGACTGATGTCCAATTTTAAATATTGGATTTAAAAGATCTGGCATTTTTCTCAAAGAAAATTATACTTACTCGTAATAATTTCGCTTTATTATTTATGTTATGATGAGACCATGTATGTATATAATTGGCTTCGTTTAAGTATGGTGGATATAAGTTCAGTATAGTATATTAAGTATAGCATGGTTTATAATTATAGTATACTAGCTGTATATCCCGGTTTCACCCGGAGAATTTCATTTTTTAAATCTATAAACTGAGACTTTTATCGACTCAAACGGTCGATTTTGTAAAAACCAATGTAAAGCGAGATCAAAACGATTATTATAACAATCAAGAATATACCCAGAGATCGGCTAAAGTTATGCAATTTTAATGTTAAGTTATGCAATGCGGAGGTCCTGGTTTCGATTCCCGGCCGTGGTGCAATCTTTTATCTTCTAATAAAATAATCTAAAAATTATAACTTAATTATTCAACCAAAGGCCATAAATAAATAACATTATGCAATTTTAATATGGAGAGGTATTCGCACCTGGTATCAAAGAACCACTGAGCGAAAATTGGAGAATTTAGAACAAACGGTATGGATTTCTATAAAGAACAAACAGAATTTCATCTGTATATACATAGATTATAGCAGTATATCCCAGTTTCACACGGGGAATTTCATTTTTCTAAAGAAACGGTCAATTTCGTAAAATATATAACATTGTAAAGGGAGATTTTATAACAATAAAGAATATCAGCTGAAGATCGGCTGACGTTATGCTATTGTAATATGGACAGGCGTTCGCACCTGGTATCAAAGAACCACTGAGCGAAATTTGGAGAATTTAGAACAAACGGTATGGATTTCTATAAAGAACAAACAGAATTTCATCTGTATATACATAGATTATAGCAGTATATCCCGGTTTCACAGGGGGAATTTCATTTTTCTAAAGAAACGGTCAATTTCGTAAAATATAAAACATTGTAAAGGGAGATTTTATAACAATAAAGAATATCAGCTGAAGATCGGCTGAAGTTATGCAATTTTAATATGAACAGGTGTTCGCACCTGGTCTGACGGAACCACTGAGCGAAATTTGGAGGATTAAGAATATCAGCTGAAGATCGGCTGAAGTTATGCTATAGTAATATGGACAGGTGTTCGCACCTGGTATCAATGAACCACTGAGCGAAATTTGGAGAATTTAGGACAAACGGTATGGATTTATATAAAGAACAAATAAACAAACAAACAGAATTTCATCTTTATTTATATAGATTATATTTATATAGTATAGTATATTTCTGTCCAGATGTTATTGGAATTGCTGAATCATTGCCTAATTTTAGATTATTTTTTCAGAACTAATGGCAATTTTTACGTTCACTTACCTATATATGAAATAAATAGTAAGGGAAAGTATTGTGATCGTGAAAAATTTCTACTTCCGTTTTTTAACAGGATGCAATGCAAGGTCTAATGTAATTATGGGTGGCTGATCGTAAAGGGGGGGGCTGCAGGCCGAAAGGGGGGGCTGTAGTCCCACAGCCCCTCATTTTGATCTGCTAATCAGCTTTTTACTTTCACTTACCTATATATGAAATATATAGTAAGTGGAAGTATTGCATCGTGAAAAATTTCGACTTCCGGTTTTCAACGGAAATACACGTTTTGGGGCCCCCTGAGTCGAAATGACCCAGTCCCGCGAAATGACCCAGTCCCGCGAAATGGTCTGTGTGTGTGTGTGTGTGTGTGTGTGTGTGTGTGTGTGTGTGTGTGTGTGTGTGTGTGTGTGTGTGTGTGTGTGAACAGACTAGCTCAAAAACTATAAACCGTACGTACCTTAAATTAGGTATTTGATATATGTACATGCCCGCGATGTGACGGCAAAAATTTCATCAAAATTGATTAAATGGAGGGGGTACTTTATTTTATAACTTTTTACGTTTTTTTCGATTTTTCTTAAAACGGCTCAAACGATTTTGATTAAACTCGTCTTGTTTTACGAGAATCAAGTATTCTTTAATATTGGGTAAGCTTTATCATTATAAAAGTGGTCTGGGGGGGCTCAGATGGGGAAGGGGCGTTTTTTGTTTTCCTATAAAGTACCTTTTTTTTTGTTTATATGGAAAAACTAATAAATAAACTCTCGTTACGTCAAAAAAAATAAAATTAAGAAACGGCAAAATATGAAATATAAAAAAAAAATTCAAGTAAACATATATCAGGAGAAAAAAAGAAAAATATTCCGTCCACTCATAAAGGCATTGAGCTCACGTATGTGCAGTACGCCTTTAATGACAGACCATCTTTATAATTAAAGGGATTCTGTTCATTTAATGGATATTAGTTGTTTCATGGGAGCTATATGAAGTTTTCAACAACTACATAGAGAGTTATTAAATCAGAAGACTTGGAGTAATATGCTTGCATTGCCTAATTATCACAAGTAAAAACTTTTATTTAATAATACAAAAAAATATTGTACTTTAAAGAGCAAATGCAAGCAGAAATAAGTCAATGATTATGGAAAAATGTGTGATTTTTAGTGAGGGCATTTAGCAAAACTTGTCAATTTCTAATCAAAGTAACTTGGTAAGTGAAAGTTGTGTGTTGCGCGCATCACACCAGATTTTTCTTTATTATGTTTTCGCTCTTTTAGCGATTAGCTCTAGTTCTTTCCTTATTTTACGACATTCTCTAAATAGCACCTAAAGCAATGCTATCACTACAACAGGGACAGAACTTGGCGCAGGCTGCCTACGACATCCCCTGGTACCAGATGGAGCAGAGGCACTCCTCCTTGGTCCGGATGGTGATCACCATGTGCAGCCGGCCGATCCAGCTCACCGCTTACAGGGCTCCAATCTTCCTCCTCAACAGGGAGAACTTTGCTGGGGTCAGTACTCTTTTCTACTGTTACAATTGTATAAATTATATGTGATGGAATTCATTCATTCAATGGCGGTCAAATGAAAACTATATGTGCAATAGCATATATATATTTTCTGCCGACGTTTGACCCGACATTTAGGTCATCATTAGGGCTGAATATGAAACAAGATAGCAACCAATAAAGTATATGAAGAAAAGAAAAAAAAAATTAAATAAATAATATATAGGGGAAGGTGCCCCATTATGGGATGGTTGCCTAATATGGGATATGCGGTTTCTGGATATAGTTTTTACTGCAACCTCGCTTTTATTCTAAAAAATTGAAGATCAATGTCACATTGGCATATAAACTTGTCACGTCGTTATATATTCTCATCTTGTTGGATTATTTTCAGTGAATTGTTATTTTAGGATTCAAAAACTTTTTTCGTGATTATATTGACCTGATATTTCAGGCCTCAAGACAAGACGAACTCCCTTAATCATTGTTTCATTTTAAATGTTGAATAATTTATTACAATATTTGCTAACTGGTTTATTTTTTTTTTATTACTAATTGAAGCACAATAACCTCAAAAAAAAAAAAGAAGCCACATCCCCTAATATGGGATACCTATTACTTCCTATTATGGGATATCCCATTTTGAGGCACTTATCAATTTATAGCACTTATCACTGAAATAAAAATAGTTATTAATAGATCAAAATGATTTTAATGAAATATTACTTAAATACTATACATGAAATATTACTTAAATATTATACACTGTGTTTTTAGAAACTTGCATTTTTTAAGTTAAACATTTAGTAAATGAAGAAACTAAGGTTCAACGTTCCTACTGTGGAGTACCCTGCCATGAGAGCTGCGTTGAACTCATAATCCACATATTTTCTTTGTAATTTGTGAAAAAATCTGTCAAATAAAGGTCTTATCAAATTTTGATTATTTTAAAATTATAAAAAAAAAACATTTTTTTTTCTTTCATCCCCTTCCTCGCCTCTTAGACTTTACGGAGTTTTCCGGGCAAGGGAGAAGGTGGGGGATTAATGCCGAGTAATATTATTAAATATCCCCTGGCTCCGGGTTTTGAACTTGGTTTCTTTGGGTTTCCGATCTTATGTCGCCATGGGCATTTACAAAACATATTTTTGTAAATATCGTCTGTATAATAAACAAATTTTGCTTTATATATTTCATTTTATATTAAGGTGGATATGTATCCCATATTAGGATATAACATAAATAAATTTATAAAACGGGATATGTATCCCATATTAGGACACCCCCCTATCCCATATTAAGAGCCTACTTTCAAAAAGTACAAATTTGACTTATCTCACATTAACCTTGATTACAAATTTCAAAAAGGAAATATGGGATGTTTTTCATTTTTGATGTGGTCGACTACTACTGCTAAATGTATAACAACATTTTTTGAATCGTCTAAGCAATTTAGACCCAACCAATTAAATATTAAAAAAAGTATCCCATAATAGGGCACTTTCCCCTATATACGTGAACACATACATACATATATATACGTGAACACATACATTGTATTCCTCTCTGAGCCACCCAGCATCTATTGAGTTAAACTAATGCTGGTTTTTTATTAGTTTTTTTTCTTGTTTTGTTTTTTCAAAGTAAATAAATGTTTTGCAGTTTGTTGTGAGCGCTATATCTGCATTCGTCACTTTCTGCCAGATGAAGACCCTGTATGGGTGAACTCCATCGCAGTCCGACGTGATGCCTAGAAGATTTATTACAATGATATATTACCAATTGAGCACGTATAGACTAGTATTGAGTAATTCTGCACATTATTAAAACTAACTGAGAAATTCATATATCATTGTATTGCTACCATACCCTTCTTCCGAATCCTTCAGTTATTTAATTGAAGAAATTCTTCCGTGTTTTCTTTTTTTTCTATATTCTATAATATTATAATTTAAGAGGTGAGATGCAAAATTTGTTCGTTTCACATGAACATATTTTGCAGGAAACTCAAAAAAATTACCACGTCATGTACAGTGGCCAGATAAAAGAAAAAAAAATTGCCTTCGAAAGGTACAGCTACCCTGTGGAAGTGAGCTTGGAATGAAAAAAATTCCTGATTTAAAATTAACAAAAAAAAGTAACCAAGTTTGAAATGAGAAAGTTTTGCAACAAAATGTTTAAAGGAAATACTTTTGCTGCACACCACATTGGAATGAACGAGTTTTATTTCACACAGCGTAAGTTGATCTTCCAATAAGGATAATAATACGAGGTGAAGAAAACAAAAGAGAAGTTTTTTTTAATAAGTAATATTTATTTAGGTTCGCAACCATTTTATTAATAAATTCGGTATCATTTTACAAAATAATATCACTGGCGTGTACACGTATATAGTGCATGGGCGGATCCAGCGGATCATAAAGGGGGGGGGGCTGCAGCCCCCACAGCCCCCCTTGGATCCGCCAATGATATAGTTGCGTGTATACAAAAACATTTGACTAAACATTTGTTTGTTAATGAATTTTTCAAAAATATCAGCGTACTGATATAAAAATATTACAACAAAGACTAGATCCTAAGGCTATCTGCTTCTTCAATAATAGCGACCTCACCATCCTGTAGTTCGTTGTTTTCCTCGTCTGTGGCAGATATATTGAAAACTCGTGTGTAATACTTCAATGAATCATTGTCCCTCCACTCGTCACCGAAATGCTTTTTCATCAGATTATCAACGTCTTTCAGCTTGTTTGAGCCATTGGAAAATCAATTATGAATATAATATAGGTAAGAATCGAGTATAAACTGAAATAAAACACGCGAGTTTAAGAAGCTTTCAATTTATTGTTCCGAAAGAGTAACAGAAACTGCTAAAGTGAACCAATAAAGGTCTGGCCACACATGTCCGCACCGGATCCGCACCGTAGCAATAATACAGGTTATGTTCAGAATATTTTTAATTTAACTTACATATTATCTTTAGTTATGCCTAAAGTGGCCTGTGTCTGACATGTGTGGCTTGAACTTTAGGCATAACTAAAGGTAATATGTAAGTTAAATTAAAAATATTCTGAATATAACCTGTATTATTGCTACGGTGCGGATCCGGTGCGGACATGTGTGGCCAGACCTTTAGATAGGTGCAAAGTGAGAAGTTATTATAGGAACCAAAGAGTTTTGCTTCACAACGAGTAATGAACCAGTTTTGAAACACAGAGTGCTATGGAACGAATCAGTTCTGCAGCAAACCGCTGTTTTGTATAGCAAAAATCCATATGAAATAACAAAATTCGCCCCAATCTGATAAGATATGTTGAAAGAGCGTTAAAATATCTTTTAGAATCCACTGCCATCTCAATTTCTCAAAAAAATGGAACCAACGAGTTTTGCACCTCACCTCCTCAATTGAAGATGCAGCAATTTTGAGTTAACATAATGAAATGAGGACTATATGTCGAAAACATAATTATTTACCTTAGGGTGGAGCTTAAATAAGAGACATATTTCTTATCTTGAGTAAACCAAACTTAAAGTTAGAAAAAATATTTGTATATTTATTTGAAAGATTATTATAATTTTTTATTCTAAACCTGATTCCGGTCTTTGACTTTCAATATATGTTATAACATTTTTAGTATTTTCAGGGATTAGACATTTTATAATCTATTGTAGATATAAAACAAAGACGAGTTCGTTACAATATTAATAAATCTAAAACGGCTTTTTCGATTTTTATGATGTTTGATTTGTTGGATTTTTCTTCGCCCCGAATAGCAGAATACATATAAAACATCGGAATATATGGAGAAGGGTGATTTTTAATATTTTGTCTAAACTTGAAACACATTTCGTTCTAGGGTGTTACAGTAAGATATAAGAATCTTGATTCCACATAAATTGGTTACCATGGAGATGATTTGGGCAAGGATGGGGCATGTAAAAAGAAATATAAATGTTTTTCATAAAGGTTTATTCGATAACCACAAATTTTGACACACTGGTTTTTAAGGTTGGGGAGAGCGGGGTGAGTTGGCAACAGTTTTCACTTTTTTGATTGCTGATTCGTTGCTGTTAATATAATCCCAATAGGGCTGATACCACTGTAAACTCCAAGTATTAGAGTACTTTAAGTATTTTTTTCACCACATAATATTTAATACTAAGATCACAGAAAATTGAAGAATTCGTCAATCCAGAGTATGCCAATTAACCCCTAAGAAGGGGCAGGTTGGCCTAGAAGGTGGGGTTGCTTAGCCATCTCATTCAAGTACTGCTTGACACATATTATTGTTATTAAAAGCTTCATTATAATGACATAAAGATTTTGAAACGGTTTTTAACAGCTTTTAAGAGAAAATAGAATGAAAGTAGAAGAAGATAGAAGTTTAGATTGTCGTCACTTTCTGCATAAGAAAAATTACTCTCATCCTCCTTGCTGGAACTAAAGACAATTGGTAGTTTCACCTTTGCTTATGTTTACCTTGCTTTTGTGAATTCCTACTGCGCCAACAAACCCCAGTTGAAGAGAGTCAACTAACCCCACAGGAGAGATCATATGAAAGATGGCTGCCAGGACAGGGGAGAACAACAAAACAAGAAACTGGTTAATCGAAAGGTTAGGTTTTTCAAAGGAGCTTGGGGCTATGTGAACAGAATTGGAGTCAAATGTTTTACCATGGCTTTAAACCAAATTTACTGAAAATATAAAAATTTACTTACATGTTGTAAAATCAATCAATGAAGCACACTCTTCTCTACACTGTTAGCATCGGATTGAAAACTCAGGACAAGACTCCCGAGGTCGAGCGGGTGACATGGTACAATGGTGGGGCCTTCAAAACGGGTGTGACGGAAACTATAAGCCGATGGCCAACCTACCCCCTATGCCAACCAACCGAGCTCTCCCCTACTTATTTATTTAAATTATTATTTTTTTTAAACGTGTATTTCAAGTTGTTTTTCAGTAGATCAATATTATATCCAAATTATTGAGTGGTGAGGTATTTAGGATTTTGAAGGTATGCATTTATAGGGCTATGAAGTTAACTGCAGAATTATAAAAAACATAAAAACCACAACATTAGCACAACATTATTTAAAAAAACAACATAACTTTACATTTTAATGATATAAACATAATTGTTAGAGAAGAAAATAAAAAAATTATAGAGACTATACATATTACAAAAAAAGTTAATTATAAAACAGATACACAAAAACTTTATATCCATTATGCAGACATAATAAGGAACCTAGACATTAAAACTAATTGATAAAATAAAAATAGTAATGACATACTATTGCTGTTGCTAGTTAAAAATAATAAGACAAAAGTACAAAAAGAGTAAGTATGTGACTAAGATAAGAGCATTTGGTATGTGTTTTTTCACTTGACTATTATATAATATAATATTAATAATTAAAAATGACCTATTATATTTAATAATGGAAAATAGAAAAATGACTACAAAAAAGAAAGGAATAGAGATAGGTGACAATAACAAGAGATAATGTATGCAGAAATATTTATACAATTTTTGTTTTATTTTACAAATTATTACTTTCAAAAAGATGATTACTTATATACTGCAATTTTTATTAATTATTAATATAATGATTTATAAAAGAACACTCTGAAGATGAAAGTATGTAATTTCAAAATGTAGGTTAAGAAATGTATTTAAAGATTAGACTTGTTTCTTTTTCATTTTATTTGATGTTATGTTTTTACTTTCACTTACCTATATATGAAATATATAGTAAGTGGAAGTATTGCGATCGAGAAAAAATTCGACTTCCGGTTTTCAACGGAAATACACGTTTTGGGGTCCCCTGAGTCGAAATGACCAAGTCCCGCGAAATGGTCTGTGTGTGTGTGTGTGTGTGTGTGTGTGAACAGACTAGCTCAAAAACTATAAACCGTGCGATCATGAAATTGGGTATTTAGTGTAGGTATATGTCCGCGATGTGACAGCGTAAATTTCATCAAAATTACTTAAAGGGAGGGGGTACTTTACTTAATAACTTTTTAGGTTTTTTTCGATTTTCTCAAAAACGGCTCTAACGATTTTGATTAAACTGAGTATTTGATGTATTAATATGCCTGAGATATGACTGTAAAAATTTCATCAAAATTGATTAACCGGAGGGGGGACTTTACTTTATAAATTTTGTAACATTTTCACGTGTTTTTTTTATTTATTCTAAATCAGCTTTAACGATTTTGATCAAACTGGGTATTTGATGTATGTATATGCCTGAGATATGACTGTTTAAATTTCATTAAAAATGATTAACGGGAGGGGGGACTTTACTTAATAAATTTTGTAACATTTTTACGTGTTTTTTTTATTTACTCTAAATCGGCTTTAACGATTTTGATCAAACTGGGTATTTGATGTATGTATATGCCTGAGATATGACTGTTTAAATTTCATTAAAAATGATTAACGGGAGGGGGGACTTTACTTAATAAATTTTGTAACATTTTTACGTGTTTTTTTTATTTACTCTAAATCGGCTTTAACGATTTTGATCAAACTGGGTATTTGATGTATGTATATGCCCAAGATATGACTGTTAAAATTTCATTAAAATTGATTAACCGGAGGGGGGACTTTACTTAATAAATTTTGTAACATTTTCACGTGTTTTTTTTTATTTACTCAAAAACGGCTTTAACTATTAACAAAAATAAGATATGAATGTAGAAAAATGTGTGACTTTGGGAAATGATATTTAACAAAACACGTCAATTTCTTATCTAAGTAAGTTGGTAAGTGAAAGTTGTGTGTTGCGCGCACGCACCAGATTTTTTTTTGATGTTGCGATATCCCTCGTTTAATTAATTTAATGTGGGTTAGTAAAGAGGTCCGTTAATGGTCGTTAAGGTCCGTGTATCTTAATCATCTAAGTAATTGGGACATGCAAAAACAAACAGAATTACGCAGTGGAAGTGATTATTATTGGTATTATTATATACATATATACAGATAGAGAAATATATAAATTGATATATACAGGCCTTGATTTACAAAGGAGTGAGTTTTTTGGCCGGAGCTAGGGCACGTCTATCTGGCAGCAAATTCCAACTTAAACTAATCTCTGGGCCCTTTTTAGAGTGGGCCTATGTTATTACTTAGCATATTTATATAGCTAACATACTCATTCATCTATTTGGGCACCTAACTTACAATAATATATAGTCACTCTCATTAATATCTACTTACAGAATATTTATATAGTACATGGCCTAATAATTATATGTGTGGATCACCACAATGTTGACCATAGCAATGACTGACCCTATTAAATATGGCGGATTAGTGGTTTTTGGTAATCTATGTTTTGTTTTTTTTAGATTTAACTATGTACTTTATAGGGGCATGAAGTTGTAATGATGATGTCAAAGCGTTCCATAAGGTTTATAAAATTTAAGTTAATTTTTCGTACTTTCAGAACAGGAATAGCAAAGCTATATTATTGAGAATATAATAGAAACCACATAGGTAAAAAAAACAAAAACAAATAACAGTATTTTCCGTTGCTTAATAAGATTTTATTAATACACATACATCAATCTTTTAAAGATATTAGATAACATTTTTAATATTATCTCTGACAATACAAAAAAATTAACAGATTGGTGAAAGCATCAGGATATTACAGTGATATTACAATAAGCCGAAAAATACTAGATTTATAATTAAAAAAAGAAAACCCTGCAATCTTCTGGGTGTGGGGGGCGCTTTTGAAGCCATTCTTTGATTCCTGGCAATTCAGAGATTTTCTTTTCGTGCTCCTTTAGTTTTGGAAAATTCGCTAAAATGTCTTCATGGAATAGACTAGATAAATAGTCGCAATGAGAGAAAAAGATGATGTCAGCCCAGGTTAACTAAAACAAAATATAAATTTTAAAAAAAAAGTGGTTATCAGTTTAGTACAATTCTTATTTTCAATTTAATTTTTTTTCGTGAGCAACCACCTACTTTTAAATTTATATTATTTTTAAATATTTTATTTTTGAAGAGAGAAAAGATTTGGCTCCACCGGGAGTCGAATCCGGGTCTTCCGTGTGACATGCGTGGTACGCTATCCACTGCGCCACAGAGCTCGCTTCCAAAACCAATCTTTTCTCTTCAAAAATAAAATATTTAAAAATAATATAAATTTAAAAATAGGTGGTTACCCACGAAAAAAAATTAAATTAATATAAAAATTTACAATTGTCAAGTAATACCACAAATTGGACAATAAATGTCCACCTCCCGTAACTATTCGCAAAACTTGCTAGATCGGGGGGGAGGTATCAGTGAAGAGGAAAGATTGGCTCTGCTTGGAAGCGAGCTCTGTGGCGCAGTGGATAGCGTCCAGCGCATGTCACGCGGGAGACCCGGGTTTGACTCCCGGCGGAGCCCAATCTTTTCTCTTCAAAAATAAAATATTTAAAATTAATATGATTCTCATTTTCATGAAGTCATGAATATATATTATAAAGCAAAGTGTACAATGTGCGTGCCGATAAGGCTCATAAACGAATCAACATACGATTAAGTAAGTTATGTCGTCGTTTAGCCATATAATCCATAACGGAGAAGGTTTCCGTTTTTCTCTTAAGGGTGTAAAATTGAAGAGAAAAGGTCTGAAATTTTAAGCCTCTCGCACCATGTAATTAACCTATTTGAGATTGATAAACGAGTTTATGAATGAAAAATTTATTTCGAGCTCTTGGCTACCAGGGAGCGCTAGGGTGCGTTTCACTCGATGTTTATTGTTCATTCATCCAGTTCAGTTTGTAAAGGTGTAATATATTAAAATATATATTTTTTCAGTTGTTTTTTTTAAATTACTAAAAAAAATTAAGCGATAATAATTAGTTTCTCCTTTGCTTTCAAAATGAAATAATGATTCTACACCTCATCTATTAGAAAACCAACTGGATTCTTATTGTATGTAATTATGAAAAAAAAGTTGGTTTTCACTTTGTAATAGTAGCAAGATTCGAGATCTGCAGAGTCCGCTCGAATTAGGGGGGGGGGGGTATCTTAAGGGAGGTCGAAATGGAAGAAAGGTCTTAAAAAAAATTCTATGAATCTTCGGTAGTTTCTATACTTCTGGATCTAATAGGACTATCAATACCATATGACAGAAAAGTCGGCGCTTAAGTTGTATTCGAAATATAATATTTTTAACTGAGATATCAGATTTTTCATCTATAATCTAATAACTTATTATCTGCTGACTGCTTGGAATGGGCTTATACGATTCAGAATCACAGAAACCATCAAAAAGATGCATAATTCGACAAAGTTGCAGCAAAATTAATTGCTCATTCACCATTTTCAACCCCCAATAAAGTAAATAGGGTTTTCTTTGGGCGGACTCAGCAGATCTCGAATCTTAATATTGATACCAAGATAAAACCGAAGTTTCAAGGCCGTGTAAATTTTGTTCTATGTTTCCTTTACTTTTGAGGTTTTTCTGTTATTAAAACTACCACACAACTACCGGAGCGAAGCCGGGCACCCTAGCTAGTTATTAACTAAAAGGCATTGACTACCGAGACATTGTTCGATCATCCTGTTTGGCCATTCTAATTTTAGCATATAAATCTAAAGAATAATGATTAATTCCTACGAAGAAAGCTAAGACGATATTAACAATAATGCATGATTATGTCGCAGGTAAGCAAGGAGATTATTACAACTGAAAATATATCAATTTTGAGTTATGCATAAAGTTCAGAATTCATCAGAATATTATTATCAGAATCAGAATTAGAAAACCTACAATATCATAAAATAGCCACAAAAGTAATAATAGTCCCGTTCGCGTAAGAAGCAAGTTACCATATTTTTTTACTGAGAGGATGATCGTGTTAACGCAGGTAGAGGGCTAGTAGTGGGGTGTGACAGATATTTTCTGTCACTGCAGTGACCAGTGACTGCTCCTTAAAAGTAACAGTGACAAATACCAGTGACTTTGTCACTGTTGAAGGAATGACTTTAACAGTGAATGGTAACCTCGCTCTTAAGTTATAATTGGAGAGTTTTGGCATCAATCAATACGATTCTCAAATTCTCATTAACTTATTAGAAAATATTAACTTAGTAATTTATTAATTTAATTAAACTGCACTGATAAAACAGTTTCCAAAATGCAAGGTCTAATGGAATACGAAGAAAAACAAATCTAAATAATGGTTTATATCACATGAATTCATGCGCTGGTGGTCCCGCGCTTCTAGAGGCTACGCAACAAGTATTTGCTCTATCCGAAAATTTGTGACTTTAACCCCATAATGTTCCGTTATCGTAAAACAATTGATACTACATAGATTACATTTCGTATAAATATTACAAGTATTTATTTTACATCGAATATTTTTTTTTATTTCATATTGAACAAGGGACAATTTTACTTTGTGTATGATAGTTGTAAATTTATATTTTTTTAAAAGTATAAAGTATAAGTTGAGTTTAAAGTCACAGTGAAGTCAAGAGTGACCCAAGTCATAGGGACAAGTAGAGTCCCTGTGAATTCTTGGAGTGTCAAATCTTCCAGAGACTGTGACCTTACAGTGACTGAAGTCACAGTGACTTGTAAATTTTGGTCACAGTGACTACTTGTGACCGGTGACAAAGTCACAGGTACGCCAGTCACTCCCCATCCCTATAGAGGGCTACCATTGAGTTACAGTTAGTATCAGTGATTATAACTGCCCCAATCATGGACTATTTGTGATCAATGACTGATTTCCCTTGTCGCTATTTGTACAATTGTAAATTTGAGAAAACAGTTGAAACTTCACATGTTATCATGAATTAACAGTTTTTGAGTATCAACCATCTTCTTGTCGGCTTGTAGTATATAAGGCCTAGTCTAGACCATTGGCGTATCCAGGGGGGGGGGCTGTGGTGGCTGCGCCCCCCCCCCCCCCTTTGGAAAAATTTTCGTCATTAAAAGTTAGAATTTGACGTTCCTTAAAGTAAGAAAGCAAGTTAAAGAACAAATGGGGTGGCGGGATGGCCGAGTGGGCAAACGCGTTAGAAAATACGCGTTGCCCATGGCAACATATGTTTGGAAACATGAAGATAGCAAGTTCAAAACCAACATTTTTAACAAAAATAAACTGTAGCTGCAGTCTGCTGTATATTACGTAGGACTACATGTCTATGATAGAAATGCAGAATTAAGACTTTAATATTATATTTTCAGTTGATTTATGTAACAGAAGTTTCTTTATTTTCATTATTCGTTTTGTTATTATTTGAATACAGTGTTTTTTTATTTTACCAAACCTTTTTAATATTTTTATCCCGTGCTCTAAAATCTAAAATTTAAAAAATGTCAGTAGAGATTTGTAATTCCTCCTTTATCAACAATAATTTAAAGTTGAGAAAATTTAATTCCAATCGAATAGAGGCTGTTCCTTCCTGATCAGCAGAGTTGTAATTATCTTTATATGTAAAATTTAAGAAATGTCAGCGAAGATTTTAATCCTTACTTTAATCTAAAGTAGGCTATTATTGGGAATGATATTTCGGTGTTAATTTCACTAGAATACATTTTTTTATTTATCTTTAAATTATTGTTAATTAAGAAAGGATTACAAATCTCCGCGGCATTTTTTAAATTTTACATATAATGATTATTACACCTCAACTAAACAGGAATAACTGTTATTTGGATAAACCGCAAGTTTCAGATTTATCCACCATAAATATGAGAGTACTACTGCAAAAAGATCCATCGGCAGATATATTTCCTAAACAATTGCTCTATATTGGAAACGGTGAAATAGAGCTGCATTCAAAATTTATCAAATTACCAGAAAATTTCTCCACTGTTGTAGAGACGAAAAATGAACTAATATAAAGTGTCTTTCCTGATATTTTGAACAATTATTTGGGCTATAATTGGCTGGGTAGTCGTGCTATTTTGGCAGCAAAAAATGTTTAGTTCGATGAAATAAACTTCCAAAATCAGTTGACAATGTTCTAGATGTAAACGAAGCTGTAAATTTCCCATCGGAATTTTTAAATTCCCTGGATATACCTGGGATTACACCCAAACAATCTCCAGTTGAAGATTGGCTGATCGATCATTCTTCTTCTTAACTTAAATCCACCTCAATTGTGCAACGGTACAAGTTTGGTCATTAGAAGGATCTCAGGAAATGTTATTGAAGCAAAAATGTTGCCTGGAAGGTTTATAGAAGATACCGTCCTGTTGCCACCTATTCCCCTGGAACCGTCAGAATTTTCAATAAAATTTAAAAGACTTCAATATCCTATTCGTTTGGCTTTTGCCATGACCATAAACAAATCCCAAGGGCAAATGTATGTCCAACAACCTCTATAGTCATATTTAGGTGGCATCCTACGTAATATGCAGCAGACTGCAGCTACAGTTTATTTTTGTTAAAAATGTTGCTTGGTACTATTTTGCCCCGACCCCTTTAATTAATCTCGGCATCAATCCCCCACTCTCTCCCCTGGCCCGGGAATATATCCTACAAGGCGAGGAGGGGGAGGAACCAAAAAAAAAAAAAAAAAATTAAAGAACAAATAATATGAAGAACAAGTAGAATTTAAGTAGTGGGAAAGATACATAAAGTTAAAAATGCTGATTGGCAGATCCAAATGAAGGGCTATGGGGCTGCAGCCCCCCTTTACAGTCGGCTGGATCCGCCCATGGTCCAGACTGTAAAAAAATGTTTCAGAACAATGCTCCCGATGTTCTTGAACATCTCAAATTTGTGTATGAATAGTTCCGGAACTGTTCAGAAATGCTGCGAAACAAAATCATCCCTGTTCCTTGTTTCCCGTTTGAGATGGAAAACGCGGAACATTGAACAAGTTGCGACAAGTCTGGACGTGTTCATGAGCACAGTTTATTTGTTTACAACTCTCTAGTATTGTGTTAATAATATTGATTCCTGGTGTTGTGATAAAAATAATTGGATATTACTTCGGATAAGTAACTCCAAGATGGCGGGCGTAGTGAATAAACAACAAGGTATTCCGATCACGCTCTACCCGATCTCCACGATTCAGTTCGGGTTTACCGAGAATTCCCGAGATCCGATGTCGGCTGTTTCCACATTTTTGGAAGATAATTCATTCGTTGCTTATTTTATTAGGTTATGTCTGATCCAAACAAAATCTTCAATCTTATAAATCATGTACAGTTTGTTCTTTTTCCTTTGGGGTCATATAATTTAAAATCATCATCTAACCATTTAAAAAAATATCCTTTTTGGTTATTTAAATACATTATTCTTGAAATAACAAAAAAAAATAATAATCTGGTTGTTAGGAATACTCGGATTCTTATATTATTAATTTATTTGTATCTTTTACATTTATATGTGCATTTAATAATTTAAACAGGACAATTACACATTTTTAAGAAATGAACAAATAAATTTAAAAAACAAAGGATTAAATTTATTTATTTAAATACTGCTAAAGAGGCCATTAAATTTTAAGCAACCATCACAGGAAATTTTCATATATTGAAATAGTTCTTTTACTCATATCTATTATATCAATTTTATCAAAGAAACATTCATTTGTAAATTATGTTGGTTGTTCCCATTATTGAGGCAGGAAGTTAATCGAGACTACATCTGCTCGGGAATATTCGGTATACGTCAACTGAATCCTTGACGTGGGGTAGAGCATGGTCGGAATACCTTGTTTTTTACTCACGCCGGCCGCCATCTTGTAGTTGCTTATCCGAAGTAATACCAATAATTGTAGTGATTCGTTGGTGGTTTTTTGATTTTACAATGCGAAATCAAGAAAAAACCCTCGAACTTGTGATTATAAGATTAAAAATAAAAAGAGATTATAAGAATAGAAATAAACAAAGTCCTACAATAGCCTCACTCGACATGTTTAAAACTGGAGAAACACTGACTCAAGTCTGGACACAGAACATTTTTCGGAACAAAGTCTCGGAACTGTTTATAAACTATTTGGGAACATGCTCAACAATGTTCCAAAACATTTTATTAAAAAACAAAAGAGATGAGCTATATGGTTTGTTCCAACAAGCAGTTTCGAACGCAAATATTAGCTAAGACTAAAACCTAAACATTTTACAGTTATGTTCCAACATGCACAGTACATGTTCACTTATTAAGAATGGGCCGTTAGTAAAAGCGTACTGCGCATGCGAAAGAGTCGTCAATGTATTCGAAGTGTTTGTTGGAAAACAATGCTGGAACATACCTTTGATTGTGTTAACTGATCATTATTACCTTTCCGGCAGCTAGATATCCATTGTTTTCGATCAGCTGTTTCTCAAATATCTTCAAATAAAATGGAATTGTCACTTCTATTCCTTCCTTCAAACCTTTATTTCTCTGTTCGGAGTCGGGCTGGTAATAATGTCCAACCGTTTCTAAAATAGAAGATATATTTATATAATATTGGTTTTGGAAATGTACAGAAAACAAATATTAGCGATTCTCATCATCAAATTTCCAAATGCTTAGTCCCTATTTTGCACCTCAAAATTGAAAAGGGAACTGATGAATAAGTTTGAAACTTAAAGCAGCTATGATTACTTTTCCCATTAATATATTCGATGGACAAAATTTATATGAATAGAAAAATATATTTTTTCATCAGTTTTGTGCAAAATGACAGTTTTCTTTCTTCGCTAAAAACTTATAAAGAGATCATGGAAATAGGATAATTATTAACAGAGTATTAAAATAACGTATAGCGGATCTCCTGTGGTGTATTGGTTAGCATTGAAATCTCGAGTTCGCTTCCCGAGGTGGCCATAGAATTTTTTAATGGGAGTCAAAAATCCTTGTCTATGCCGTCCCTCGGATAAGACGTAAAATGGAGGTCCCAAGCCTGTACGATGTCAGGTAATCGTTAATGATTCCTATCCTAATTATACCTGGATTGGCAAAATTTAGGAATCCCACTGTAGCACCGTCCGATTAGCTTAAGTGGCATAAAGTGAGTTAAAACAAATAAACAAAATGTACTTTGTTTTTCGTCACATGTTTTTTCTCCTGCTTATCTTCTTAAGGTGCCTTTACACTGTTCGTACTTGACCTTCGAACAGCACGTCCCGAACACTGTTCGCCAAATCTAAATAAGACACGAAAAGGTATGTTAAGTTTTTATCAAAACTTGAAGAATTTTTATTAATATATGTTTATAGCTCTCCTAGAAGACTATGATTTTACTTTTCTTATTTAAACATTCTAATTTTCAGCTAATTATTCATTTCTAAACGATTAAACTCTTTAAACATTCTAAGTGAACTTTTGATTTTATGTTTATTGCCTTTCTAGAAGATTTTGGTTTTGCTTTTATATTTAAACACGTTAACTTTTCATTAATTCTGTATTTCCAAATGGTTAAAACTCCCATAGCGTTCTAATATACTAAATTTAAACATGTACTTACAACGTGGTTTGCCAATTTTATGTTTCCGTGATGTTTTTCTTATAATAACACTTCTGTTATCTATTTACACCGTCCAGATCATGTTTCAATAGTTTTTTCACTGTAACTCGGTTTATTTGTGGGAATTTAAGCATTTTTCATTACTGATGGTTATCCTTGCGACAGGTTACGTATTCACGTTCAAAAGCTCAAAGCAATCGCTGAGTTTTTTTCTCTATTTTTTGTTTTCCTCGCTTTGAGCACTTTTAACTGTCTAATTATGATCAATAAAATCTAAAATCACTTCTATTACCAGCTTTTATTTCTGCCGTGCTTATAATAGTCATTTTCCGTCATTTTAAAGATTGTATATTTTAAGTTTCCTGAAGTTTTCGCATTTTGACACGCGATTCCAGCGCATAATCTCTAGGCCCTATATAAGCGCGGGCAGATCCGGCCCTTTGTCTTTATGCGTGTGCCCTTAGCAGCTGCCAGATCTCTTGCACCTTTCTTGCGGTCACTCTGTGTCGACCCACCGCCATCTTGGCTAATTTCACACCGCTTTCTTCCGAGGGGAGAAAATTCTATGGGCAACCGAGACCAAACCAGATGAACTTGCTGTGTTCCTGCTGCGGAGAACTTCTTTTCAACTGTCTCTACTTTGCGTCTGCTGCCAGCCTGCAGGCGAACTCTCTTCGCAGTCCAGCACTTCTGTTGCACCAGCTTTCACGGAAACTTTGTATCGTAACTATATTATTTGAAAATGTTTTCTTTTGTATTCATTTGCACATGTCTTTAATTAGCTGGTCAGCTATTCCTTTTTGTAATTTAGCTATAACTAGTTTTAATCTAGCAATTCTGTATTATCATTTAGCAATCTTATATTTTGTACTTCATCTTTTACGACGAGAAGCTTTCTTGTAATTTTCTACAGCGCATTATATTTTAAAATATTAATTGATTTTGTATTTTTCATGCCAAATTGTGAGCTGAATTGGGGAACCCTGCAGAGCTGGCAGATAGCCGAGCACAGAACACTGTTAGCCAGATCACCAGCATCAGCTTGCACCTCCCAGCAAAGGACACAGCATCCTCAGCTGTTTACCCGTAATCATCAGGGGTGCGGTAATCAGCTTCCGGCTAACTGTCAGGTGAGTGCCAGTTTTTGTAACCCTAGGCTAAGGTCCACCTCCCCAAGACTCTCTCTCACACTTGGTTTCAACAGTGTTGGGTTCCCCTCTTGATTGCAGAAAATTGTGATCACTGGAGGAGGAGAAGAGGAACTACACCATTTTGTTTGAATTGTCTTTTTATTGTAATAAACGCAGGTTGTTTTTTTCTTTTATCTCTTGTTCTTCTTACCCCAAAACCCAACAAGGTACTTTATCTGTTCGCCTGTATGTTTGGGGGTAGCGCTAGACCTTCTTCTAGCATTGTTCTGACGTTGCTTTCCTCTATAATAAGTTCGAGCAAAAGTCAGCGAACAGCCGCTAGTTCCAAGTGAGCCGTCTTCGTAATAAAAAGTATTTTATTAAAGTTCGGTGAGACATCATTGTTCGTTCGACCTCACGTTTAAGTGTAAATAGCTGTTCGTAGTGCTCGGTACGGTAACGTTCGGTGGTTTACGTTTTGCGAGTTCGAGGTTCGCATTCACACTGCGCGAAGCTCACCCTTGAACATGTAATCGACGATCTGCAGAGTGACTACTAAATTTTGCCTATTCAGGTATAATTAAGATAGGAATCATTAAAGTACCTGAAATCGTACAGGCTCGGGTCCTCCATTTTATGCCCTATACGAGGGACGGCATAGCTAAGGATTCTTTATCCGCGTCCTTTAGTATTGTAGGTTGCCATGATAACCACGATACCATAGGTGATCTCAACTATATATTAGTATATAAATTTTAAAAAAATCAGTGAAAATTTAATATCATGAAAATTACCCGCTATTAGCCAAGCCTTAATTTCCTCTTTAAATTCGTTTTTTTTTCTAGTTACTGTATATCCAAAATATCTAAATTTCTCAACGGCTTCAAACATTTCCTCTTCGAAATTGTCGCCATTTCTGCAGCTAACCATATCTTCTGCCTTTTCCGTATCTATTTCTAGTCCTACTTCTTTACCGGCTTTCAACTATGTTTTTGTATTTAGTTCTATCGTTTCCATGTAATCGCCAAGCAGTAACGACCGACAAAACCAAATCATTGGCTTAACCGATGTATAGGGTGCCCAAAAAGAGTATTCGAGGTTTGAAAGTTGAATAAAATCTCAAATATAGAATATCAAGTAGGATGTTTACGTTTTATTTAAACACAATGAACTGGAAATTTATTTAGAAAAAAAAATATTGTCTAGGTGTCCACCATAACGCTGCTGGCACTCCTCGAATCTCAAACGCAATAAATAGTACTGAAAATAGTGAGTGTTACTGTGAAATGAAAAGAGGATTTTTGGCCCAAGAACTTCAAGAGTTTAAAGGATATAACTCTAGAACATGGTTTCAGCAAGACGGGGCCACTTGCCATACTTCAGACTTATCAATTGCTACAATAAACGAATTATTCCAAAACAAAGTGATTTCTCGTAGAGGCACCATTGGCTGGCCTCCCAGGAGTCCCGATCTCAGTCCTCTTGACTTCTTTCTGTGGGGATACCTGAAAAGTAGGGTATACGAAAAGAAACCGACGAATCTAACGCAATTGAAGCAAAATATCAGAACAGAAATGACGGCAATCTCAGGAACAATGTATCAACGCGTTTTTAGAAATCTGCGTTTGAGATTCGAGGAGTGCCAGCAGCGTTATGGTGGACACCTAGATAATATTGTTTTTCTAAATAAATTTCCAGTTCATTGTGTTTAAATAAAACGTAAATATTCTACTTGATATTCTATATTTGAAATTTTATTCAACTTTCAAACCCCGAATACTCTTTTTGGACACCCTTGTATATTTATGTGTCCAAAAAGAGTATTCGGTGTTTGAAAGTTGAATGTTGAATCTTTTTGGACACCATTGTATATTTATAAGGGAGCGGGGTAGCCCACTGGTAAGGCAGTGGACTGCTGTGCTTAAGGTCCCGAGTTCGAATCTGACATGGCTTATGATATCTTTATTATTCGTCACAGTTCGTCTCGTGGGCCGAGAGACCCTCCTGGGGCAAACCCAGCCTCTATAGAGTGGGTACCCTTAATTGAAAAATTAAGGGGGAAGAACCTGGCGGTTGAGCGTGATCACGGTCAAATCACCTCCTTACACAACCGCTGACCAAGAGACAGTACTCTTCCTTACATTGTACTGAACCCAAGACCCTTAATGGGTTGTAGTGGTACAGGTTTTTTTTTTTTTTTTTATTATATTTATAACTGATATAAGGCATAAACGGATATATTTCCACGCAGATTCAAACCTTTCCGGTATTTATCACCTCCCTAATGGCATATTTTAGAGCTAAATTAAATAAAACAGGAGATAACGAACCCCGTTGTTTCAAACCTGAGCGAAAGCTAGTAACATATAATAATTAATTATCATGTTAAAGAAATCATGATTATAAAACATCTTTTATATTATATTACTCCTTCTCATATCCTCCAAAGTGTCCACTGCCATATCTATTTCAAGGCCTTCTTCATCATTGGAACCGGCGAGGCCATTCTTCCTTGCGATGTAGCGGCAAATCGCCATAGTTTGGAAAAGAGTTTTTCCGTCCATTTCCAACTTCGGGAGATGTGGCAATCTCAGAGCTGAAATAATATTAAAACATATTGACGTATGATAATTATTATTTTTTATTTTTCAAAACATCTTCACAAAATGTCTTACTTGGCTTCAGTTTCTGCCATTCCTCCTTGCCAACCCTGATGTCCTCAAACTCTGTCTTAGTGGCTGCCAGCATCAACCTTATGGGCTCACCCAGCCCTGGCATAGGGAAGTAAGTTAATTTTGCCACCATTTTTTTTTTTTTTTTTTTCCTGCTGATATAAAAAGATATATTGTTTAGAATTAGTAAGAATGATCTATTATTTTCTTAAATTATTATTTTTATTTTTATTCCAAATTTGGTAGGCAGATTTTTATATTATAATAAATAATTAATTAGCAATATAAATATTAATTAATTAATTAAAAATCATTAAATTAGCAAAATATCAATAAAAATGTAGCAAAAAGGAAGATACATATATTGCTATTTATTTATTTATTTCTTAAATTATTATTTGTAAGTATTAAGCATTAAGGTATTATTATGAATTAGGTATTATGGGCATCTAATAATTTGTTTTTCTAAAAAAAGTTCAATAAATCTAAAAGTTTTCAGAAAACATATCTGGGATCTAGTAAAATTATAACGTAAATAATAAGTTATGGAATTAAATTGCGATAGGTTAAATGATGGTCAGGATTTTCAGTTACAATGATATTTATTGCGGTAAGCCAACGTTTCGATCCAACTTGTGGATCTTCATCAGGGCTAAAAGAAAACAAATATACGAGTATCTATGCTAAAGGGTGACAATAAATGGATATATTACAGAACTGATAATAATATAAAAGATGGTATACATAAATATTAAAATAAGAGGCTGGTTAACAAGATAAAATAGAATCTGATATTTACCTACTGAGTCCAGGTGGATGCTAAGACTAAAGGTAAAAATAAGGTGAGAGGTAGTGGTAGGGGGTTAGTTTGCCGACTTCAAAGGTTTATGGCGGGGAACCTCCATTATGGTTCCACCTGGAAATCAGTAGGTAAATATCAGATTCTATTTTATCTTGTTAACCAGCCTCTTATTTTAATATTTATGTATACCATCTTTTATATTATTATCAGTTCTGTAATATATCCATTTATTGTCACCCTCTAGCATAGATACTCATATATTTGTTTTCTTTTAGCCCTGATGAAGATCCACAAGTTGGATCGAAACGTTGGCTTACCATAATAATATCATTGTAACTGAAAATCCTGACCATCATTTAACCTATCGTAATTGAAGAACAGTTGACCATCTCTCATCTCTATTATGGAATTAAATATTATCCTTAAGAGTTATTTTATTAAACTTTTCTTGAAATTAACAAAAAGGTGTAGAGATGGTTAGGGGTACTCGGATTCTTATATTATTAATTTATTTGTAGCATTTGTAAATACAATTCAAAATTAGTAGTTATTAGTACAATTAGTACAATTAAATTTATATGTCAAATTTTCAACCCATTTAATCATGCCAAGAGGAAATAATTTATTTTAAAAAATCAAAGAAATACATACATTTACATATACATCAGTTTCAAGGCGGAACATCAAATTTTTAATTTTAAGCAACCATCATAGCAAATTTGCATTTATTTAAATAGAATTGGCATGTTTCACATGGAATGTCCGGTTTTATAATTTTTGAAATACATAGAGAATTTGGCGGATTTCTGTTGTTTACTTCCAAATGTTTACATATTATAATTAAACAGTTACTAATCCTCCACCTTTCCTCCATAAACATTAGCTTCCCAATCAATAACACACTTTTTAGTATACCTCCAAGTATGAACATGGATCATGCGATTTTCGTGTAATATTTTTTTTAAGAGTTTAAACTCGGCCATTCGGTAGCTGAGGCTGCTAGAAATACCTGTAAGGCGTTTGGGGAAGGGAGTGTAAATGAACGAATCATTCGCAGTTGGTTCGCTAAGTTTTCGGCTGTGGATACCGACCTGGAAAACCAGCCCCGAGGAAGACCTCCATCTGTAATTGAAAACGATGTCCTCAAACATACTGGAGAAGGAAACCCCTACCAAAAAGTTAGAGAACTAGCGCACCTAACGTTTCCAGACCAGAGTTGGGCAAATTGTAATCTGAATAATGATTAATGAATATGAATAATTGTAATGATACAACAGATGAATAATGAATAACCATTATTCATAATCAGTGCGGAGTATTTTTGATGATTATTGATTGTTTATGGTATTCATTTGAAATGAATAATGAATAACTGGTATTCAATTATTTATGGTTAACGAATACTGATGAATTCAGTTAGTCATTATTCATGAATAAAATATATTCATGAGCCAGGATTATTATAATATTCATCAATCATGAATGCCTAATATTCATCAATCATGAATAGCAAATATTCACTAATCATCAATCATGAATATGATATATTCATAATCATTATTCATTTAAATTTAAAATACGAGGATGCATTTCTGAATTAAAAGATTTCCTATTGAGCAAGGACAAGTCCTAAGAGTGGGTGTAGTCAACTGTACAGCATTAGAAGTCACAAGTAAAGAATTAGACCCTAATTCCAATGGGTATCAGTAAAGGTCTATTGACAAGTATAGAAAGAGCAAACAAATTTTCAATCATCATTCATGACTAGTAAGACTCAGAATTGTGATTTTTTTGTAATCATGATTAATGAATATATATTATTCATGATTAATGAATGATCTGTAATCATGAGTAGTGAATTCCCATTAATCATGATAGTAATTATTAATCATGAACAATGAATTCTTCTTAATCATGATTACTGACTAACATTTTATAATGAATAATGGTCATTCATGATTGTTGAATACATTATATTCATGAATACTCCACGACTAGTGATTAATACAATTCATGATTAATGATTCCGCGCTAAAGAATGATTTGTGAATGATGATTACAATCATTATTCACATTTTTTATTATTAGTCATAATCATGATTACATTTTTATTTAAATATGCCCAACTCTGTTCCAGACACTGCGTAGGGAATGTAATATTGTATTTTTATTAAAATCTCTTTAACTTGAAAACGGATATTTCATGTGAAACAACCCAATACTTTAACAATAAACCTACCAGAGCGGTCACATGACCGCTTTAGAGACTTTAATCTAAATTTTTAAATTCCAGGTTTTATTTTTCTTGAACTTACTGCACGACTTTTTCTATAATATATACCTGTTTAATCGTCAATACATAATTCTCTTCTTCTTTCGTTTTTCGTGATAATAATATGTACTCTACCGTTGTCTACCCTGAGCGGTATTTTGACCGCTAGAATATATATGAAATTTTATGAAGTTATCTGCATTGAAATCTCAAATTTAACACAAAAACAGTAGATTTCCAAGAAAATGTCATCCGATTGTAGAAAAAGAAAACGCCATGTGCTTGAAGTTTGTTTTATGATGGGTACAGAGCGACTGCTGGTAACTCACGAGGTGAGGCAAAGTGGCGATCATTCAAATTAGATTACTGGCTCTGTACGCGGCATTATAAATATTTGCGACGTGATTAGTTTTATTTGTAACAGTACGGGATGAAAATAATAAAAACATTTGATAAAATAAAAAAAACACTGTATTCAGATAAAAATGACAAAACAAATAATGAAAATAAAACCACTTGAAAATATAAGTCACAGTATCCACACTAGGGATGGTGCGAAATTGCCGGAACGGCTCCACGGAACCTAATACGTGCCCGGAGCTGTTAGGAACAGTTCCAACATGGATGCCTTAACGGCTCCGGTCGGAGCTGTCTGCTTTCTCCGTCCTTCACTAGACTCTTGGGAGCTGGAACCGGAGCTGTTAGTGTACTATACTAGCTCCGACTCGGAGCTGTTAGCATATTAGTTCCGAGACTAGCTCCGACTCGGAGCTGTTAGCTTATTAGTTCCGAGGCTCGTTGGAGCTGTTTAATCTCTCCCCACCCATTGGTTCTAACGGAGCTGGAGTCGGAGCTGTTAGCATATTAGTTCCGAGACTAGCTCCGACTCGGAGCTGTTAGCTTATTAGTTCCGAGGCTCGTTGGAGCTGTTTAATCTCTCCCCACCCATTGGTTCTAACGGAGCTGGAGTCGGAGCTGTTAGCATATTAGTTCCGAGACTAGCTCCGACTCGGAGCTGTTAGCTTATTAGTTCCGAGGCTCGTCGGAGCTGTTTAATCTCTCCCCACCCATTGGTTCAAACGGAGCTGGAGTCGGAGCTGTTAGCATATTAGTTCCGAGACTAGCTCCGACTCGGAGCTGTTAGCTTATTAGTTCCGAGGCTCGTCGGAGCTGTTTAATCTCTCCCCACCCATTGGTTCTAACGGAGCTGGAGTCGGAGCTGTTAGCATATTAGTTCCGAGACTAGCTCCGACTCGGAGCTGTTAGCTTATTAGTTCCGAGGCTCGTTGGAGCTGTTTAATCTCTCCCCACCCATTGGTTCTAACGGAGCTGGAGTCGGAGCTGTTAGCATATTAGTTCCGAGACTAGCTCCGACTCGGAGCTGTTAGCTTATTAGTTCCGAGGCTCGTTGGAGCTGTTTAATCTCTCCCCACCCATTGGTTCTAACGGAGCTGGAGTCGGAGCTGTTAGCATATTAGTTCCGAGACTAGCTCCGACTCGGAGCTGTTAGCTTATTAGTTCCGAGGCTCGTTGGAGCTGTTTAATCTCTCCCCACCCATTGGTTCTAACGGAGCTGGAGTCGGAGCTGTTAGCATATTAGTTCCGAGACTAGCTCCGACTCGGAGCTGTTAGCTTATTAGTTCCGAGGCTCGTTGGAGCTGTTTAATCTCTCCCCACCCATTGGTTCTAACGGAGCTGGAGTCGGAGCTGTTAGCATATTAGTTCCGAGACTAGCTCCGACTCGGAGCTGTTAGCTTATTAGTTCCGAGGCTCGTTGGAGCTGTTTAATCTCTCCCCACCCATTGGTTCTAACGGAGCTGGAGTCGGAGCTGTTAGCATATTAGTTCCGAGACTAGCTCCGACTCGGAGCTGTTAGCTTATTAGTTCCGAGGCTCGTTGGAGCTGTTTAATCTCTCCCCACCCATTGGTTCTAACGGAGCTGGAGTCGGAGCTGTTAGCATATTAGTTCCGAGACTAGCTCCGACTCGGAGCTGTTAGCTTATTAGTTCCGAGGCTCGTTGGAGCTGTTTAATCTCTCCCCACCCATTGGTTCTAACGGAGCTGGAGTCGGAGCTGTTAGCATATTAGTTCCGAGACTAGCTCCGACTCGGAGCTGTTAGCTTATTAGTTCCGAGGCTCGTTGGAGCTGTTTAATCTCTCCCCACCCATTGGTTCTAACGGAGCTGGAGTCGGAGCTGTTAGCATATTAGTTCCGAGACTAGCTCCGACTCGGAGCTGTTAGCTTATTAGTTCCGAGGCTCGTCGGAGCTGTTTAATCTCTCCCCACCCATTGGTTCTAACGGAGCTGGAGTCGGAGCTGTTAGCATATTAGTTCCGAGACTAGCTCCGACTCGGAGCTGTTAGCTTATTAGTTCCGAGGCTCTCTTCGTAATGGAGCCTCAGTGCAAATGTTTTAGTTTGGAATTCTAGATTTGACATTGCCACTAATTTTTAAGCCAGCATATTATGGTTATCTAAGAAGCAATTTCTATTTATCTTTGTTTTTGTAACATCACCGTCTTTCATTTCTTTAAAATAAAATAAAACAAAATTTCAATTTTTTCTAATATATGATCTTTAAAAAAATTAATATGTTAAAATTTTTTTAGATAAACCATTAAATGGATAGGGAAGTTATAACTCGATAAAGGCATTATTTATTAAAATCCTAAATTCTTCTTAACATTAGCATTGTAGCAATTTCATTCTAATTAATTAAGCTGTAAAAATATTTAGTCAAATTAAAAATAAAATGTTTTCTTTTTTCTTAACTGTAAAAATAAAAATGCTTTTATTTTTAAATGCTAATATGGATACATGACTTGAAGAACAATAAGTTTTATGTACAATATACTTTTTTATTTTTACTAGCAAACGGGTTTTCATTTCATTTTAAGATGTCATCATTTTCATTTTTTTTAACCTGGCTTACTTGGAATTTTTTTTTTAATTTTAATAGTAAACGCTAACAAAAAATCGTAATTTTTTTTGTTTAAATAAATTTTATTCACATCCATACGTATAATATACAGTGAGAGAGATACAATGTATAAAATAAATATACATGTTTATATCTACATACTTTATTTTGTTATCTGTTTGTTATGTTTATTGGAATACAATTATTTATTTAAATTATAAATTGAAAAATCTAATTATAAATTATATAATTAAAGATTATAAATAACGATTTAATTTTTATTTGTAATAATTAGAAATAATAAAAATGTTTACTTGATAACTTGTTATTCTTTACATTCTTATTTTTTAAATATCATTATTATTTAAATAATATTATATTATATGACACTCTATTATATTATTATAATATTAAATTATCCCCTGGATACCTTTCCTATTTATGTTCCTTGGAGAGTAGCTTAACTTTTGAAAAAGTGGAGATAGAGGTCTACCTACACTGGTGGAATTTACTCTCGGAACCGATAGGTGGAACTGGAACGGTTAAGGGAACCTAATACGCAGTCGGAACTGGAACGGTTGGAGCTAATACGTCATTTAAACGTTCCGTAACATCCCTATTCCACACACGTAATCAACACACACTCTGAGAGAGTTTATATGTCTGGTTACCCGCAGTGTAGCCAGGTATAAATACATTTATATAATTTGTGGCAAAACTGACAAAGACAGGTTTCTATTAGAAGTAGATGCTGCTACAATTGCAATCAACTGGAAAAACTATAATGTTTATTTCAAAAGCGGTCATTTGACCGCCATCGGTGGAAATAGGTGTATATAATATTTATACATGTAATGGTTTAGGGTGCAGTCAAAATAAGTAGCACAAATGTGTGAAACTTAAATATTGCATTGTAGCCGACGTTTCGAGCCAAATTTTAGGTCATCATCAGGGCTCTTTGACAATTGGAAGACGAAAAGCCTTTTCGCACCCCACAAAAGCCTTAACACACCTCCAACCATTTCCTCTTCATATCTATTGCAGTACTTGCAGATTATGTTGGTTGTTCAGGTAACCCTATGCATTATTATACAAATAGTATTTATAGCAATCAATTATAAATACTGATTTCGCATCATATTAACACTTTAATTTTCTGAGATGCGGTAAAGTAACCCTGACAAATTATACTCGGCAATTTTCGGTAAACCCGAACTAAACTCTGGCTGTCGGGTATGGCGTGATAAAAAAATCTCGTGGTTTTCTGAAGCCGACCGCTGTAATGGAACACATTAACCGATGTAGTACGCAAAAAAAAAAATGTTCTTATTGTAATAGAAGTAGAAAATTGAAATTTGATAGTAAAAGTAAAATAATAGCTTAGTTATGTTTATAGTCGGAGATGGAATTCGAGATAAGAAAAAACTTGGATAATGAGTAATTTAATGTTATCTCACTGGAGACGTCGAGGTGATGAATCATTATCTGAGAAATATTTCTCTCGCTATGGAGGTTATAAATAAAATGTACATGTTTAGTTTTCCGTTTTCGATAAGCAGCATTGCCTTATCAGAAACATCGATATCGCTAAAAAGCCACGCCTCAATATATTTTACGTTTAGCAGAAAAAAAAAAACGGTTCCTTTGGTTTCGTTAAAGTACTGCCATTAATTAAAAACAAAAATAAATAAAAGGGCTTCAATCCAAAAGTATTTGTGAATATCGAGTTAAGTTTTATTATTTAAAAAAACAAGATCCGTCAAGTTCAATTTCATTTAGCCTTTTCTTAAAAGGTTTTTTCCAACAAGCACTTTAAATCTGTTGAAAACTCTTTTGCATGCGCAGTATGCCTATACTAATAGCCCATTGTTTGTTTAAAGTCACTTTATGCCACTAAGGCTAATCGGACGATGCTGCAGTGTGACTATTAAAGTTTGCCTAACCAGTTATAATTAGGATAGAGATCTTTGACGAGTACCTGTCATCGCAAAGGCTCGGGACCTCCATTTTACGTCCTATCCGAGGGACGGCATAGCCAAGGATTTTTCACTCCCTTTAAAAAATCCTGTAGCCACCGCGGGACGCGAACCAGCGACCTTTAGTATTGTAGGCTGCTATGCTAACCTCCGGTGGCCCCAACAGCCCATTGGTAACACGGGAAGGCGTCCTGCGCGGTAGAAAAGACACTCGTAAAAACCCCTGAATAATTTATAATAAAAACTTTTATACATACTAATTTTAAATTAATTGTAGGTAAATTAGTGAACCACCGGAGACCTTATAATGTCCAATAATCGATTAGATATTTTTGTGACTTAAATTTCTGAAATTTCATTCAGCTTTCTCTTAGTTGTTTGTTAGGCAAAATGAGTTAAACTCTTACTAAACAGTTACATATACAACAGTTACTATTACTCTTAAATTTTAAAATAGAACTAAAAAAAAATAAACAAACTGGAGTGAATCCATTTTGTAAATCCAGACATCCATCATATCATTGTAACTATAACTAAAAGAAATATTTTCTGTGGTGGAGGTAAAATGATTCCTCCTATGATTATTTCTAAATATCTTTTCAGTGTCTTATTAACTTATCGTTTTTAACATAATTTTCTATAACAACGTAACAGTAATATTTTGCTAACATTCACCTCCCAGAGCAATTTTTCTCAAGTTGGCATTAACTGGCCAACATATAAAAACGCAAACAAGTTTCTGATCAAGAAGGACATGATATAGGCGGGCGCAAGCGACGGTGCTGCTTCTGCGACGGCGCTGCAGGAACTAGAGAAACGGGGATAAAAGCGGGGCCATTACCTGGGATTCATAGGGTTTTTTTTTGGCGTTTTTAATTTATTTTTCCATAATTAAAACCCGATTGAGCAAAAAATCATTTGAAAAATATCTAATAGGTATTGCTCGGTCCCTCAGTGTTCAATTAGAAAATCAAAAGACGTGTCATTCCCTTTCATTTCCAAAAATAAAAAGCTTCTTAAAGAGTGGATTGTAAAATTAAGAATAGATAAGCCTGTTTCGAAACATAAGACGATATGTAGTCTTTATTTTAAAGAAAGAGACTATATTTATCCAGGTAAATATTAGTATTTGACATTTTATTATTCCAAAATGCTAGTTTTATGCAAATAACATTGAGACCATAGTGTCATAGATTTGTTTTTCTTTTTTAATTTTCCCCATTTTTCTATTACATCCGTTGTGCTTAAGTGTTCCATGTTTTCAATGCGAAGCCTGAAAGTTTTGAGAAATAAATAAATAATATGACAAAGAATCTAAGCTGTCATAACAATGATTGTGTGAATAGGTAATTAATGTTATTACTAACCGAAAAACGTCGAGTAAAGTTACAATGATGTGTTTTCATTTACCAGAACTACCAGCTTTACACGTGAAATGACAAGAAAATTGCTTATTATTATTAATAAATTTGATTTCCACTTTTATTTGATGGGGCAGTCCTTTAAGATTGCTAGTTTAAAGGCACGAGGCTTGTAAAATAACTGTTTTTTTATTTTTAGATATTATTCCACATGTAAATATGTGGTTTGCATCAAGAATAGCCTGCCCATCAATTAATGGTCTTTTAAAATTACCAATTATCTCTATCACATCAACTAGGTCTAACACTGTTCTTTCCGACATTTTGCAAAACTACTAGCGCACCCTATATTCGATTGCGCCCGCCTATAATTCATATGCAGTTTTTTGTTAAATCACAAAATTTATCAAATCAAACTATTTTCCATTTTTTACATATTTAAATGTTTTTTTATGTTTACGATTATTATTAATCGATGACGATTTATGTAACCAACTTTTAACAAAAATCATAAAGTGAATTTACTTTCAAAATACCACTTAAAATTCATAAAATTAAAAAATAATATTAAGTTCACAATTATAGGCAAAAGAAACTGTTAAATGTTTGCATTGAAACGAGAGTGTTCTCATTACAGGTTTTGAATACCCGTTGCCCCTGACAACCACATAATAATCTGAAGTTTACTAGTTGAGGTTCCGTGTGCCGGGGGGGGGGGGGGGGGGGGGGTTTAACCGACTCGGCATTAATTCCGCACCCTTCTTCCTTCACCGGAAAAAAATATGTACAGCCTAAAATATGAGGACTGTAAAGGAAAAATGTTTTTACATAAAAATAGATCAAATATTTTTTAAGGAACACATTCCAAGTAATTTCAGGCTCACATTGTTTACCTACTCTTAAGATTATTTTTTGGCGGAGTTAGTAACATTTTTAAAAATAGGGGTCGTCTGTGGTGTAGTGGTTAGCATAGAAACCTACAATACTAAAGGTCGCGAGTTCACGTCCCGAAGTGTCCCTAGGATTTTTTAATCGAAGTAAAAAATCCTTGTCTATTCCGTCCCTCTGATAGGACGTAAAATGGAGGTCCCGAGCCTGTACGATGTCAGGTACTCGTTAAAGATCCCTATCCTAATTATAGGCAAAATTTAGGACTCCCTAACCATCCCACTGTAGCATCGTTCGATTAGCCTTAGTAGCATAAAGTGACGTTAAAACAAACAAATTTTTAAAAATAAAATTGAAGAACAGCATAGAATAAAATGATATGTACATAGAGGTAGGAGTTCAACGAATGGGTAAACTTTCAAATATTAGTCACACAATATTAAAACAAATTAAAAATGCTTAAGATTATATAATTAAAAAAATAAAATGTGTTTATAATCTGCAAATAAACAACAATAATATTCTATATAATATATAATTAATATATATAAATAATATTCAATAGTGTTTGACTGTTATATAGTCGTCAATGGTTTCAAGCTATGAGCAAAAGTTCTCTTTTCTAAATAATTTGTAAACAAAACGATGGCTCAGATATTGATTTTGATGAAATATTAATGAAGAATTTGGGCATCTTTCTACAATAACAACGCATTTGAAAAATAATAAATTAAGATAGTAACGACTTTAAAATTGACGATAAAGTACTTTTATATTAGGATTTCTTCTTATAAACAAATAAACTAATCATGAAGTTAACATATTGAAATACGACAAAGCATCCATTGACGTAATAAAATGAGGCTTAGTAATAAAATTTAATAAAACTGATAATAATCATGACAATATTTTTGATAGAAAATAAAACACAAGATTTAAAATACAACTATGAGATAAAGCTTACTTGATCTGCTCGATCTGCGGGCCAGTTAGATAATATACTGTGTGAGGTGCTGCCACGAAGAGTGGGGAGAATGTTTACAAGGTCGGCTTCGGCCTAATTCGACTTGTTTCCGGAGATAAATGGATCGATCTTTGTTTCTTTGGAATTATTAAAATATATCGATACGATACTAGGAAAGATGGCGAACCAACAACAATATTCTTTTATTAACAATATAAGAACTAATCAACAAGAAACCGTATCGTTAGGGATAAGGCATATCAATTCTTTGTTTCTAATGGCTCCTCTGCACGATTGTTTTTTTGAAAAGAGGTTATAATCAAAAGTTGCTTCGATTTTTGACCGTCAGGGGCAATTAAAATCGACCAAATTTCTCGGGTTATCTAACTCCACTCATCCCTACATATTTTTCTTTTTTTATTGTTTTTATTTTAATTCTTGAATACGTACATGTCTATAAGTATAAAGACATAAGTAATTTTAATGAGTATATAGACTTTTTACTTTCACTTAACTATATATGAAATATATAGTAAGGGAAAGTATTGCGATCGTGAAAAATTTCAACTTCCGGTTTTCAACAGAAATACACGTTTTGGGGTCCCCTGAGTCCAAATAACCAAGTCCCGCGAAATGATCTGTGTATGTAGCTATGGTAGCTAAATGAAGTTTTTAACAACTACATAGAGAATTATAAAATCGGCCAACTTGGAGTATTATGCTTGCATTGCCGACTTATCACAAGTAAAAACTTTTATTTAATAATAAAAAAAAATAGTGCTTTTTATAGAACAAATAACAACAAAAATAAGAAATGAATGTGGAAAAATGTGTGACTTTGGGAAGTGGCAATTAACAAAACACAACTAATCTTACTGATCCAAGTAAGTTGGTAAGTGAAAGTTGTGTTTTGTGCGCACGCAGCACATTTTTTGTAATATCTTTCAACACTAAAAAATATTTTAGTCTCTTCACATTCATCATTACAGATTTTCACAGTAATGTTTGGTAACAATCACGGCACTTTTTAACTGAAATAAAGGCGATGGGAGTTCGATAACATGACGGTCACAAAACCTCTCAAAACAGGCCACGCCCGGCAGCAGCTCTTCATAAGTAGTACCGAATAATGATGAATTGTTTACTAATGAAATTATAATAAAACTGTTCTGCTATTGTTCTAATTCTATATTTTAAAAAATATGTTATAAATGGGGGGGGGCTGTAGCCCCTCCCTTTGGAAAATTTTTCGTCATTTAAAGATAGAATTTGACATTCCTTAATGTAAGGAAGCAAGTTAAAGAACAATTAATGTGCAGAACAAGTAGAATTTCAGTTGTGGGAAAGGAACATAAAGGTAAAAAAGCTGATTAGTAGATCCAAATGAAGGGCTGTGGGGCTGCAGCCCCCCCCCTTTAGGACTGCAGCCCCCCCACCTTTAGGACTGCAGCCCCCCTTTACGATCGGCTGGGTTCCCCCATGCCTGGGGCAAACCCAGCCTCTATGAAATGGGTACCCTTAATTGAAAAATTAAGGGGGGGAAACCTGGCGGTTGAGCGTGGTCACGGTCAAATCACCTCCTTGCATGACTGCTGACGAAGAAACAGTGCTTCCTTATATAGTACTGAGCCCAAGATCACTTCCATGGGTTGTAGTGGTACAGGTTTTTTTTTATAATGATATTTTAATAAGTTATTTACTTATTATTTAATAGGAATACATTATTTCATTAATTCCATAAATAAGAACAAGAAACTAGGCGTTCTTATTTTTCACTATTTAAGATTAGAATTAGAATTTTTTTTTTTTTTTTTTTCAAAACTTAAGATGTGACAATCATCTACAGATTTAGCTGCAAATAAAATAAATGCAGTGATCTCAATCTTGATTTGAAGGTCAGTAATGCCCAAACGGTAGGCTATTTCTAGAAAAGTATAAACACACACATATTTATAAAGAAATGCTGACAATGCGGCTGAAAAGGGGCCAAAACATTTTAAAGGTGAATTTACATTAGGCTATTCCCTGAACTAGGGCGAGCAAGTGAACAATAGACACGGCATTATTTACTTTTTCCATACGATTAATCGAAAAAAAATTACTGTATTTGAAATAGTTACAGTTATCCCTTGTCCTTATTTTAATATCCTTATCTAAATTGCATCCAAAAGAAAGGAAATTAAATAGATTCACATTTAGCTTATTTTAATAAACCTAACACTACAAAATATAATAACAATATCATCGAAACGATTCATATAACATTTAGTATTAATTAATGCATTAATCAATAGATCGATAAGATCATATAACCGTAACTGGAGGTTTCACAACTTGAAGTGTTAGTGCAGCTTCCAAGAAAGAGCTATTGTCTCAGAGGATAATAATAATATTTAATAATTAAGAGAAAAAAAAAACATAATTTATAAAATATATTTTATTGATGTAAATACATAATCAATGAACTTTCGGATAATATTAGATAAGATTTTTAGTAATATCATAAACATAAAAAAGCAATTATACTTAAAGCATTATTTCGGGAATGTACCAATTATAGTTCATATATGTGGGATTATACAAAATGACTCGTATTTAATATAATTAAAAAAAGAAAATCCTGCAGTCTGGTGGGTTTGGGGGTCGCTTTTCCAACCATTCTTTGATTCCTGGCACTTGAGATACCTTCTTCTGGAGTTCTTTCAGTGTTGGGAAATTCGCTACAACGTCCTGGTGCATGAGGCTAGAAATGTAGTCCGTGAGAGCGAAACACACGATGTCAGCCCAGGTAAGCTAAAAAAAAAAAGAAGAAAGAAAACTTTCAGGCGTTGACAATGAATAGGAGGCAATTGCTAAAATTGCTCGAAATATATATTATCGAAATATATTTCTGAAAAGTCACAAGTCCTTCAGTCACTGGAAGATCACTTCTATCCACTGTTCAGTCACCAAGGAAGGTTACTGTTTCCTGGGCACTGGAAGATTTGTCACTCCCAGAATTCACAGTGACTCTCGTTGATTTATTTATATTATTTATTATTTATTGAGTGATTTAGGTCACTCTTGACTTTGACATTTACATAAAATATGGCTACTGATTATTTAAATATTAGTGGTAATCAAATTATGCACACTGTGATTCCCATGATTGGGGATGGTGCGTGTTTATTTCGATCTCTATAGGCCCTATTGGGCGTCGAAAACCATGTTTTACAGCCGAAAAATGAAGCGTTCACGACGGGTAAGTCATTTTAGGTTTCGGCGGTTTTAGTGAACTCTCTCCATTGCGCGTCTCCGTCTCTTCTACCGAGCCGGCAGGTTCCCCCTCCAACATTCCACCTACCGGAAGCTCAAATTCTACTATCTAAATCAGTTAGCATATTATATTAGATCAATACCAAGATAATGTCACAGAATGATGTGGTCACAGAATTGATTTTAAAGGCTCGCGGGCGAAGCCGCGACAGGGAATGCTAGTCTATATATATATGAGGCTTTGTCCTGACTGACAGAATCAGTGCATAGCAAAAACTACTAATGATAGAAACTTGAAGTTCGGAATTTAGATTTTAAACGCGATGTAGGTAACCACTAAGAAAGGAATTTCAAAAATGTAACCCCTAAGGGCCTTAAATGGCGAAATTGTCGTTTAACCCTAACGGAAATCCATTTTTGAGATTTTAAACCATATGTTTTTTATTTGATGTAATTAATGGAAATTATTATTAAAATAGACATTCACACTACTGATTATTTAAATATTAGTGGTTATCAAATTATGCACACTGATTCCCATGATTGGGGATGGTGCGTGTTTATTTCGATCTCTATCATCTCTATATATATAAGAGGCTTCGTCCTGACTGACAGAATCAACGCAGAGCAAAAACGGATACCTACTTTTGCAGTTCGAGAAAAAATATCTAATTTGGACTCATTTTGAAGATCTCGATACGACGAGTTTAACTCGGAAGTCCCCGTGGGACTTCGAAAACCATGTTTTAAAGCCGAAAAATAAAGCGTTCTCGACGGGTATGCAATTTTTTTGTATAGGCGGTTTTAATGAACTATCTCCATTGCGCGTCTCCCTCTCTTCTGCCGAGTCGGCAGCCTCCCCTTCCAACATTCCACCTACCGGAAGCTCCGATTCTACTAAATCTCCTTAACATCAGTTGACATATTATATTAAATCAACACCAAGATAATGATTTTAAAGCCTCGCGGCTTGCTATAAAATCAATTCTGTGATCATTATCTTGGTATTGATTTAATATAGTATGTTAACTGATGTTAAGGAGATTTAGTAGAATCGGAGCTTCCGGTAGGTGGAAGGTTTGAGGGGGAAGCTGCCGGCTCGGTAGAAGAGAGGGAGGCCCGCAATGGAGAGAGTTCACTTAACAACTAACTCGTTGTGAAAGCTTCATTTTTCGGCTTTAAAACATGGTTTTCAACGCCCCGTAAGGGCTTTCGAGTTAAACTCGTTGTATCAAGATCTTTAAAATAAGTCCAAATTAGATATTTTTTCTCGAAGTGCAAAAATAGGTGTCCGATAGAGTTAAACGACAATATCGCAATTTAAACCCCTTAAGGGTTACATTTTTGAAATTCCTTTCTTACTGGTTACCTACATCGCGTTTAAAACCTAAATTCCGAACTTCAAGTTCAACAAAGCCTCTTATATATATACTAGCATTCCCCGTCGGGGCTTTGCCCGCGAGCCTTTAAAATCAATTCTGTGATCATTATCTTGGTATTGATTTAATATAATATGTTAACTGATGTTAAGGATATTTATTAGAATCCGAGTTTACGGTAGGTGGAAGGTTGGATGGGGAAGCTGCCGGCTCGGTAGAAGAGAGGGAGGCGCGCAATGGAGAGAATTCACTAAAACCGCCGAAACAACTTACTCGTCGAGAACGCTTCATTTTTCGGCTGTAAAACATCATTTTCGACGTCCCCGTAGATCAAGATCTTTAAAATGACTCCAAATTAGATATTTTTTCTCGAAATGCAAAAATAGGTGTCCGATAGAGTCAAACGACAATATCGCCATTTAAACCCCTTAAGGGTTACATTTTTGAAATTCCTTTCTTACTGGTTACCTACATCGCGTTTAAAACCTAAATTCCGAACTTCAAGTTTCTATCATTAGTAGTTTTTGCTCCGCGTTGATTCTGTCAGCCAGGACAAAGCCTCTTATATATATAAATATTTATATATATATATATATATATATATATATATATATAGATAGATAGAGAGAGAGACTTTTTAGTTAATAAAACTAAATCTTTTTTTTAGCCTCTATTTTAGTATATGAAACTTCTTCTAAAAAGCTTAATAATGAAAATCTGATTTAACTGAAAAGTAAGGAAAGTCGTGAGACAAAACATATAATTTTGTGTGTGGCATAGAAAAGATTTCTAGATTTTTCTAGAAAGAGTTACCTATCTGTTCTAGTACGTGTTCTAGATTGTATGAGAGTCTTCTACGCTTTTCGAGAACCATTTTAGAATGTTCGATTTCAGAATACAAATAAGAAGCAATGGACTGGAGTCTTGGTCCGGCTCTGAAGATGGAAGGATATGGTTGCCTGTGTTTCCACTTGTAGTTACTTTTTGAAACTTTGTTAATAATTTGAGTTTTTATTCTTTGTTTGGTGCTGTGAATTATTATTTTTTCCCAATAAAAATGATTTAAACCCACAATAATGTAACAATTTCTTCAGGACAATGCTGAGCTCAACATAGCAGAATTTTACATCAAAAATCAACATTATTTAATTCACATAAAAAAATTACCTTTTTACCGACTAGATATCCCTTGTTTTCTTTAGCTTGTTTTTCTAAAATGTTCAAATAAAATGGAATCGTGACTTGGGATGCTTTCTTCATAGATTCATTTCTACGCTCAGAATCAGGCTGGTAATAACTCCCTACGATTCCTAAAATAGAAAATATTTCAAATATAATGCAAATTATAAAGAAATCATAATATTGATACAATCATTCATCTATTTGATGTATCATTATTTTTTGAAAACTCATTTTAAAATTAATGTTTCTCCAGCAAATAAAAGCACTGTTTTGACAAAATTAATGAAGGGGGAAAAAAAAATGAAATCATAAAAAATTTCCTTAGTTCATCAAGGTTCCATATACATTTCTTGGACTAATATTATAAATAAAAAAAAAATTTCGACCCGACCAAGCTGAGTACTAGTACCGGGTCTTTTTCGTTCAATGCACAATTCGGTTATTAAAAAAAGTAACTGTTATTAAAAAAAGTAACACGTGATTAATATAAAGTAACTATAATTGTTAACACAAATGATATGGTTTATTCTAATTTCCAAAATGAAGCAATATCTTCCAATATAACCTCAAAAAGGTCTTTCCCCATATTCCTTTGTCTCCACATAAATTCACAGATATGAATCCAACATTGTTCTTCTAGTTCCAGCTTCTATTTTATTTCTTTTTTTGGCCGCAGCCCATAACGATTCTATCGACTGTGTGTGCGCACCAGTTGAAGGATCAACGAAATTTTCAGAATGGTTGACTGTATAATGCTTAAAATCATACCCTTCTATTCTTTCTATAGTGGAATAAGCTTTCCATAAATCTGATATTATAATACTTCCTGGAAGAATACATTCTTTAATGCACGCTATTAAAGTATCTTTGTTCCGGTTGGGCACTGAATATATGAAAGATTGGTTCGTCTCCCTGCAAATACCACCAAAATATAATGATAGAATATAATGAAAGATAAAATCTTCGTATAACCTGAACATAGCCATTATGAGGTTTTAAACGAAACTAAGAAATGTAGTCATATGTTCTACTGATATGGAGGTTGTAATTATATCACGTGTTACTGTTTTTAATAACAGTTACTTTTTTTAATAATCGAATTGTGCATTAAACGAAAAAGAACCCGAGTACCTGACATCATACAGGCTCGGGACCTCCATTTTACGTCCTATCCGAGGGACGGCATAGACAAGGATTTTTTACTCCCATTAGAAAATCCTCGGGACGCGAACCCGCGACCTTTAGTATAGTCGGTATCTATGCTAACCACTAAACCACAGGTGACTCCCAAAGTATCAGTTGTTTGTTTGTTTAACGCTCCTTTATGTCACTAAGGCCAATCGGACGATGCTAGAGTGGGAGTCCTAAATTTTGCTTATCCAGGTATAATTAGGATCGGGATCTTTACAGAGATAACGAGTACCTGACATCGTCCAGGCTCGGGATCTCCATTTTACGTCCTATCCGAGGGACGGCATAGCCAAGGACTTTTTACCCCCATTAAATAAAGTACCTTATTTATCTATTTGAGATATTACCATCTCTCAAATCCATCATGGTGTCGACAGCGATATCGATATCAAGGTCTTCAACTTCGTTGGAACCAACAAGCCCTGCCTTCCTGGCTAAGTACCTGCAGATGGCCCTTCCTTGGTAATAAGTTCTTCCATCCATTTCCAACATTGGCAAATGTGGCAACTTAAGAGCTGTAATAATATAAAACACATTAATTAATTACTTTAATATTTTTTAAAAAGATAGGCGGGCGCAATCGAATATAGGGTGCGCTAGTAGTTTTGCAAAATGTCGGAAAGAACGGTGTTAGGCTTAGTTGATGTGATAGAGATAATTGGTAATTTTAAAAGACCATTAATTGAAGGGCAGGCTATTCTTGATGCAAACCACATATTTACATGTGGAATAATATCTAAAAATAAAAAAACAGTTATTTTACAAGCCTCGTGCCTTTAAACTAGCAATCTTAAAGGACTGCCCCATCAAATAAAAGTGGAAATCAAATTTATTAATAATAATAAGCAATTTTCTTGTCATTGTACGTGTAAAGCTGGTAGTTCTGGTAAATGCAAACACATCATTGTAACTTTACTCGACGTTTTTCGGTTAGTAATAACATTAATTACCTATTCACACAATCATTGTTATGACAGCTTAGATTCTTCGTCATATTATTTATTTATTTGTCAAAACTTTCAGGCTTCGCATTGAAAACATGGAACAATTAAGCACAACGGATGTAATAGAAAAATGGGGAAAATTAAAAAAGAAAAACAAATCTATGACACTATGGTCTCAATGTAATTTGCATAAAACTAGCATTTTGGAATAATAAAATGTCAAATACTAATATTTACCTGGATAAATATAGTCTCTTTCTTTAAAATAAAGGCTACATATCGTCATATGTTTCGAAACAGGCTTATCTATTCTTAATTTTACAATCCACTCTTTAAGAACTTTTTATTTTTTGGAAATAAAAGGGAATGACACGTCTTTTGATTTTCTAATTGAACACTGAGGGACCGAGCAATACCTATTAGATATTTTTCAAATGATTTTTTGCTCAATCGGGTTTTAATTATGGAAAAATAAATTAAAAACGCCAAAAAAACCTACGAATCCCAGGTAATGGCCCCGCTTTTATCCCTGTTTCTCTAGTTCCAGCACCGCCGTCGCAGAAGCAGCATCGTCGCTTGCGCCCGCCTATAAAGAATTATTTAGTCAAAAGTTCATACTCGGCTTCAGTTTCTCCCATTCCTCCTTGTTATTGATCCTGATATCTTGAAAATCTTTCCTTAAATAAGATAGAACCATCCTTATGGGCTCTCCATATCCTGTCATTGCGAAGTAGGTTAACTTTATCGCCATCTTTCTGTTCGAATTGAGACAAATATTGAGTTATACTTGGCTGAAAAAAAATAATTTAATGATTATTAACAACGTTATTAAAAGCATATTGTTGCGGAAATGAGTTGACTCTTAGTAAGAGGTCAGGAGCTCACTAGCGCTGCTGACGCTTAAAATTAAAATTGCCAGATTCTTTTGTTTCCAACAATAACTTACCTTTTAATTGTATCAATAATTACTAATAGTAATTATGCATTAATTATAGTAAAAATAATAACTCATAATAAATAATAATTAATCTAAAAAATTACCTTCTGAAATAAGGGATAATAGAAATAAAAATAAAAATATCATTCGATTTTAAATGGCAATAATTATAAATTTTATTGAAATAGCAATTAAAGTAAATAACTTGACGTTTAACTTAAATTATAATTTTATTAACTGATGAATTTAATCTTAATCAACCAATTTTACAAAACTAACATTTCTAAACACTAATTCAAATTAATATCAATTAAATAGCTTTATAAAACTAACAATTTTTAATCTATAGACTAACCAAAACAAGAGATATTTAAATTAATTAAATTATAAACTAATACACATTATAAACTACTGATTATATTTTAAACAAGAGAATAATCTAAACAAATTGTAAATTACTAATATTGACCAATCTAATATATCAGTTCATAAATAAATTATCTAGTCCTTCAAAATTTAAATTATAGTAAACAATGTTTTTATTAATCAAACACAAATAATGAAATGGTACCTTGATCAAGGGTTTTGAGGATTTATCGTTGTGAAGATGGCGAACAACGGCAAGCCGTGATAATAGTTGTATGTTCAGTGCCGTATTTGGATGAACTCCGAAGACATCTTAATCCAGATGTTTTCCCTTTAGATAATTAGTCCAGTCCAATAAACTCTTCATTCCAGTTCCGGGTTATAATTTATGAGATATGACAACGTATTAAAGTCTTGTACGTTGTTATAATAATAACAAAAAATTAGCCGGCCGGCGCACACAGGGGTATTTGGCCCTAAAAGTTGGCCAAAACCCATTTTTTGAAATTTAAAATTTCTGGTAAATAATGATAGGAAGTTGAAGTAGAGGACCTGTAGGATCATGTAAGATGGTTTTTATCTCTTCCAGGCCCTTAATCCGGCGGCTATTCTAATTCAAATTCGACCTTATCCTTTAACTCGTCTGTGCTCATAAGTATTGGTCTACAAAATATATTAATTTTCTTTGTTCTTACTGAAGTATCGGCATTATCATATGATGGATAGTTCGAGGCCAGGTTTCTACTTGTTATCCAGATAGTTATATTTTTTTTGTATTCAATACTAGTATCAATATCTTTTTGTTTGTTGGTAGGTATATTTTAGAGCTAAAAATTAAATTTGAAGGTTAAAAAGTTATACTTCTGGGCATTTCTGGGCAACGAAATATTTTTTATGATAATGTGTAATTATCGTAGATTATGTTTCTTGAAAAAAATTCTGCGAATAGTTGCGATTGGGAGACTTATAAGTTTGTATTACTAAAATGTCAATTTCATTAAATAATAAAAAAATTCAATATTGTTATATTTTCATTTATTTGTATTTTAGGATCTTCTGGAAGAATAACTGTAACCTGAATGGAATTATTTGACATATCTTTAAAGTCAAAACATTAGCTTTTTAAAAAAAAGAAGGAATTTTTGGTGTCTTTTCTCATTGGGAAATATTGTAATAACCTAGAGCATGTGAAAGAGCTAAAACAAAATCATCCATTTTGAGGCATGATTTCCAAGTGAGATAGAATGCTTCTTCAAGGAAAAGAAATATTTTTGAAACAGCAACAAGAAATGACTAAGTGGGACGATATCAATCAAAAGCTCAAGATCTGGTGGATGCTCTGAAAAATCATTTGTTACTTTAAAATTTACAACGGGTACGGAGAAACTTTATCAATAGTATGCTATGACACCTAGTATGCTATCTGTCCACAAAATTTTAAGGGATGGTTTTGAAGTGATAAAAAGCCCTCTGCTTCATATTGGTCTTTTATCTGAGGAAGCAGCAGAAACCAGAAATTACCATTTATTTATATTGTTTATAGAGAAAATAAGACCAGAAAATTTTCCTGGACATAGTGCATTCTGGATGTAATTAATAGATTAATATTGACATCATATCCAGTTACCACAGGTATGAGAAGTTTCTAGAAAAAAGGTATCAGGTTTTGTAAGGAAACTTTAGAAATGTTGTCTCCCCCAACCAACTTAACCGATAGTGGTGATTCCGAAAGTTCATTAAGTGACGAGGAAAGTGAATAATGAATAATTAAATGTAATATGCATTTTTAAGAAAGGTTGGTGCGTTTCTTCCTGGGATATAAGTTGTGTTTCGAAGAGGTATTAAACAATTCTTAATGAATTAGGAAAACACATTTTTTTCTTTATCACCATAACTTTTCATATTCACGTATTTTACAATATTTTCATTTTTTTTAAATAATAGTAACAGATAAATGATAATAAATCTTTAATTAGTTATAAGCATATTTCATGGCTGCAATGCATAAAGAGAAAATATTATGAACATAAATTGTAAACACATGGATGCCTATTTCACAGTCGGTGGAGTTATTTAAAATTTATTTTATGAAAATATTCTCCTTAGAATATTTTTTTAACTGCTAAAAACAATTTTTAATGTAAATCTTATAAATAAAGTTGAAATTCTGTTTGTTTGTTCTTTATAGAAATCCATACCGTTTGTCCTAAATTCTCCAAATTCCGCTTAGTGGTTCTTTGATACCAGGTGCGAACACCTGTCCATATTAAAATTGCATAACTTCAGCCAATCTCATGGTATATTCTTTATTGTTAAAAAAATCGTCATTATCTCGCTTTACAATGGGTTTTTTTACGAAATCGACCGTTTGAGTCGAAAAACAGCCTAAAATATCATTTTATACATTTTGAAGAGGCCAACAAGGCCCGGTAAGACCGTCCCTTGGTAGGCGTCGAGTTCTGGGATTTTTAAACCATATGTTTTTTTTTTTTTTAAATTACAATACGTTTATTTACATGTATGGTGAATTTATTTTTTATAAAAGCCTCCTAAGAAGCGAGCTTCAATAGGAGTAGTGAGCTCAAAAGCTAAAAACAACGTCAAATACGAGCAGCTGAAACTCTCGACGAACATCAAATTAGGATTGAACAACAGAGGCTTAGACAGGCTGAATCGCGGGAAACTGAGTCTGCCCAGGAATACGAGGCCCGCTTTGCGCCACAAAGGCTTAGGCAAGCCGATTTGCGAGAAGCTGAAACTGCAGGCCAATATTTCTGTTTGTTTGTTCTTTATAGAAATCCATACCGTTTATCATAAATTCTCCAAATTTCGCCAGTAGTTCTTTCATACCAGGTGCGAACACCTGTCCATATTAAAATTGCATAACTTCAGCCGATCTTCAGCTGATAGTCTTTATTGTTATAGAAATCGTAATGAACTCACTTTACAATGGTTTTTTACGAAATCAACCGTTTCATTAGAAAAATGAAATTCCCCGATCAAACCGGGTTATACAGCTCAAAGATGAATTTCTGTTAGTTTGTTTTTTCTTAATAAAACTCCATACCGTTTGTCCTAAATTCCCCAAATTTCGCTCAGTGGATCTTCCTTACTAGGTGCGAACACCTGTCCATATTAAAATTTCATAACTTCAGCCAGTCTCTGGGTATATTCTTTATTGTTATAAAAATCGTTATGATTTCACTTTAAATTTGTTCACGTTTATTAGAAAAATGAAATTCCCCGGGTGAAACCGGGATATACAGCTAGTTACAAATATAGAAGCCATTTTGAGGACTTTTGAATCAATAAAATGGAAGGAAATAGTTTTGGCCAGTTTTTCGGGTCAAATACCCCTGTGTGCGGCGTGAAAACTTAAAGAAGCCGAAGATAGGCAGAGCCGGAAGGGTCTGGTACAAGCGGCTGCAGCTCAAATCGCGGTTGCAAGCGTCCCACAGTGAAAACATTTTGTAATCCAGTGGCCAAAAATCTATAACTCCTGACCAAATTACAATAATCGAATCATTCTTTTTTCACTATTGAGCGCGGGATTTCCTTTGTCAGTGAGAATTAAAACATATAAATACTATTACACTGGATATTTCAAATTAATTTTTATACGAATCCTTTCTTCACTTTAATTAAAATAAGATAGTTTGTTAAGTACAGGATCGTACATAGAGAATGAAATGAGCCAGCATTATTATCTTTGAGCTTTCTGTTTATACACATGTATTTTTCAGGCATTTGTTCCTTTCGAACGATTTTAAAATAAATATTGTCTGAAGGAGAAAAAATCCACTAAATTAAATTAAAAATGTCCTTTTAACTGAAAAAAGTATTGTCAAATAATTCAACTAGAAATATATTTCATGATTTAGTCTACTTCGAGGCCTAAATAAATATATTAAATGTTCAAATATGGGGATGTATATCTGGGAATCGATATATCGCCGATCGATCGCATTCAATTGATTAAATTATATTATGGCTTTTTAAGACCCTTTACCCTCTAACACTGTGAAAAAAATAGAACCAACTACTGCCAATAAAAGAATTTGTGTTAATTTAATTGCTTTCCTTTTTTACTTTCACTTACCTATATATGAAATATATAGTAAGTGGAAGTATTGCGATCGTGAAAAATTTCGACTTCCGGTTTTTAACGGAAATACACGTTTTGGGGTCCCCTGAGTCGAAATGACCAAGTCCCGCGAAATGGTCTGTGTGTGTGTGTGTCTGTGTGTCTGTGTGTGTGAACAGACTAGCTCAAAAACTATAAATCGTGCGATCCTGAAATTGGGTATTTAGTGTAAGCATATGCCCGCGATGTGACAGCATAAATTTCATCAAAATTACTTAAAGGGAGGGGGTAGTTTATTTAATAACTTTTTACGTTTTTATCGATTTTCTCAAAAACGGCTCTAACGATTTTGATTAAACTGAGTATTCATCAAAATTGATTAACCGGAGGGGGGACTTTACTTAATAAATTTTGTAACATTTTTACGTGTTTTTTTTATTTACTCAAAAAAGGCTTAAACGATTTTGATCAAACTGGGTATTTGATGTATGCATAAGCCAAAGATGTGATAGCCAACATTTCATCAAAATTGATTAACCGGAGGGGGGACTTTACTTAATAAATTTTGTAACATTTTCACGTGTTTTTTTTATTTACTCAAAAAAGGCTTTAACGATTTTGATCAAACTGGGTATTTGATGTATGCATAAGCCAAAGATGTGATAGCCAACATTTCGCTAAAATTGACCACCCGGAGGGGGGACTTTACTTAATAAATTTTGTATCATTTTCACGTGTTTTTTTTTTTTTTTATTCAAAAACGGCTTTAACTATTTTGATCAATCTGGGTATTTGATGTATTTATATGCCAAAGATGTGATAGCTAACATTTCATCAAAATTGGTCTAACGAAGGGGACCACATCAACGCATTAATTTCTAATCTAGTAAGTTGGTAAGTAAAAGTTGTGTGTTGCGCGCACGCACCAGATTTTTAAATTATATAGTTAACATGGACGAAATTAAAACGCATTTTCATCCAATAATTTTACTGCCATTTTTCTTATTTCTAAAATATATTTGATGCAATAATATTAAAAGTAAAACCTTATAGAAAAAAAAATTAATTTCATTTTCAGCAAAATCTATGCTCATCGCTTTGAAATGAGATTCTTCAACTATACGGACACAACAAAGTTATAGAAGGCAGTTAGGAGGAGACTAAAAAGAAGCTAGATGAGAGACCTCCTCTCCTGGATGTGAAGGGGGAATCGTTATGCATGGAATAAGGTGCTCCTGGGCATTATCTTTCATCGAACCTGTAATGCCTTATATGTTATATTCTCACAAAACATTCGCTGTTAGTCGATGGTGTTGACATGTCCGAAAATATGAAGATGAAGACAAAATATTGTAACATAAAAAAGCCTTAATTGACCTTAGTAATTAAATTTAATAATATAATATCAATACTAGCTTTTGTGATAACAAAGAAAACAATATATAAAATACATAAAATACATAGATTAGGAGATAAAGCTTACGCGATCTCTTCGTTCTGCCAACCAGTTAGATAATACGCTGTGGGTGACTGTCGCTGTGCAGATGTGAACTAGTAGAGTGGGGGAAATGTTTACAAGGTCGCCTTGGGCCTAATTTTCGTTATTACGGAAGATGGATGGAGGGATCATTACCTCTTTGGAATTACTAAGGAAAGACGAAGAACACAACAAAGACAATTTATAAAAATGAATCAACAAGTCACTGCCGTCTTTCCCAAATTGGGCGCCGCACAGTGGTTGAAAATCGACTATTTTCGGAAAATACCTTGTCAAACCTGATCTGTAAGCCGCAAAAAAACAAAGTTGATATTGGCATTACCACGATTGAATTTCCTATAAAATGTATAGGTTCAAGCCCCGCTTAACCGGCTATTCGGATTAACCGGCAGTGTAAGGAAAATAGAAAAAAAATTATACATCAATTTTCGACTCGAGATCTGCTAGTTTAAACACTTTTGCTGTTTTATGCTAGTAATATCCTTGATAGTACTTGCAATATCATTTTATTTCATGAAAACACTGAAGTTAGGTAAAACAAAAAAAAAAAAAAAAATCATACATAGGAACTATCAATTATTTTTGTCATTATGTTTTAATTCTTAACTATTAAATGTATATCATATTAAAATATAACATTGGGGTCATCCGACTTTAATATAATTTTGATAGGAGCTGGTGGGATAGACTGTTCAATATAGGTTTAATAACTGCAACTCTATCTGTGAAAATTAAGTTCCCTAATTCACGCTAAATAATAGTTGAACCTTTTTTTAATACCAATCTTCTAAAAACAAATGGATGCTAAAAATGAAAAGTTCCGAAGCCTTTAAGTTATCGGAGGTCATGTTAATAAACTTATTATTAATAATTTCCAAATTCATTCTAAAACCACGGTAGGTGAAAAAGTTTATTTATTATCGACCTAATAACGATTCAGACTGACTTTATAAATGATGCTACAGACCTGGTAAGTAAGGCATGATGTTTTACTAAACGATTAGTAATAACCTCATTCGAAGCACAAGCTCCATAGCGAATAAACTGCACGAAATGGCATAGGTATTTAAATAAAATAAAAAAATCCCACATGTACAGACGCAGGTGGACGCAACTGGAATATGTTTTAATATTTCCTTGAATGTGTCTTCTTCTTAAAAAAATGAATTTTAAAACTGCGCTCGGCTGCGCTTGAAAAATATGGATTACCAAAAATATTTTTTGTCTTAATTTTATTGCATTTATTCGGGATTTTATTTCTGGGTTAAAGCCTAGACCAAATAGTATCATTTTTATGCTAGTGTAATATGTGAGATCGCTTTTCATGATTATGAAGGAAAATCGCTCTAAGAAACAAAAATGCGAGTTGTAAAAATTATTATAGTGTTATAAATTTTTAGTTGAAAAATAAACTTTTTCAATAATCGATTTTCAAAGGGTCCTAACAAGTTTAAAAATCAGAATATCTCCGAATAATTTGATGAAATGTGTCAGTTAACTATTCTATTAATTAATAATGAAATGAAAAATAATATTCCAATACCTTCAAAAAATAGGTTTTTTCCGCCTTTCAACCACTGTGCGCCGTGAAAATTTTCCTACATGATATTATACTTTTTAGTATTTATAACATTATTATTTTATAAAATATACGAGATAACGTCACAATGTTTATGTACGCTGAGCTGGAGTAATAATATCGACAAATTCACGATTATATGGATTTGTAGCGGATTCACAGCCTGTTATATATAAGAATAGACCCTCTCTTTGCTGTTTATTCTGTACCGACCCCAATTAAACAATGTTATTTAGCAGTGTATTAGCGTAAATATAAATAATTAAACGTATATTTTAAATTACTATTTTATTTTATTAATACCGAACATATCGCACGTCGCACACAGGGGTATTTGGCCCTAAAAGCTGGCCAAAACCCATTTTTTGAAATTTGAAATTTCTGGTAAATAATGACTGAAAGTTCAAGTAGAGGACCTGTTGGATCATGCAAGATGATTCTTATCTCTTCCAGGCCCTTAATCCGGCGGCTATTCTAATTCCAATCTGACCTTAGCCTTTACCTCGTCTCTACACATAAATATTGATCTACAAAATATATTAATTTTCTTTGTTCTTACTGAATTATCGGCATTATCATATGATGGATTGTTCGAGGCCAGGTTTGTACTTGTTATCCAGACCGTTATAAATTTTTTGTATTCAATACTAGTATCAATATTTCTTTGTTTTTTGGTAGGTAGATTTTAGAGCTAAAAATAAAATTTGAAGGTTAAAAAGTTATACTTCTGGTCATTTCTGGGCAAAGAAATATTTTTATGATAATGTGTAGTTATCGCAGTTTATGTTTCATGAAAAAAATTCTGCGAATAACTGCGAATGGGAGACTTATAATTTTTTATTTCTAAAATGTCAGTTTCATCAAATAATATTAAAAAAGTAAATGTTATTAAATTTTCATTTATTTATATTTTAGGATCTTCTGGAATAATAATAACTAGAAGGGAATTATTTGACATATTTTTTAAGTCGAAAGCATTAGTATTTAAAAAAAAAAATAAGGAATTTTCGTAGTCTTTTCTCATTGGGAAATATTGCCTAGCTAATAGCCTAGAGCAGGTGAAAGAGCTAAAACATAAATTATTAATTTTGAGGCATGATTTCTAAGTAAGATGGAATGCTTCTTCAAGGAAAAGAAATGTTTTTAAAGCAGCAACAAGGAATGGCTAAGTCGGACGATATCAATTAAAAGCTCAAGATCTGGTGGACGCCCTGAAAAATCATTTGATGGTTTAAGTGAAAGAAGCAAGAGGCGTAAAACAGGAAAACTCAGATCATCAACTAGCACTGATATGCTGACATACGCCACTTAGATAAAACTAAGAGATTCTGGTGATATCAATGCGTTGCATGGTCTGAAGGTTCCAACAAAAACTCCATCTCGTGGCATAAAATATAGGAAAGCATTTAAAAATTTCAATTTATCAGAAAAAAATAGAAAAAACTACATATCAGCACTGGAAGCTTTATTTACATATATTGCATATTGTTGGTTCTATCAAGTGGTTAGTTCATAAATTTATAAATGTTTTCTATATTTGCTAAGGATCCTTTTCTCCATAGAAACTTTACGTAAAACTTTATTACCACAAATTTTTATTTTTACCTATTTTACACTATTCCCATTTTTCAAAAATAATAGCAATAGATAAATTTACAATGAATCTTTATTTGTTACACGCATATTTCATAGATGCAATGCATAAAGAGAAATTAATATGAACATAAATTGTAAACCCATAGGTGCCTATTTCACTGTCGGTGGAGTGAAAACTAAAACTTTATTTTAGGAAAATGTTCACCTTTGAAAATTTTTTTAATGCTCAAAACATATTTTTAAGGTCTATTAGAAGTTTAGAAGCCATTTTAAAGACTAGAGCCCAATGATTCAAAAATTCGCCCTCCAAAATACTTTCCACTCATTCTAGCTCATCTTAGGAAGACATATCCCCAGGTTCCAGTACAGATGCACGGAAAAAAAGATTATAAGTAAAGGTGATTTAAAGGATGAAGTATCCCGATATTTAAATGCGTTGAGAGCCCCATTGAAAACGGATCCAGTCATCAAACATTGCAACTGTTTGCTTTTAATTTTATTTATTTAGTTCCTTAGAAGTGAGAATAGCTTTTTTATAATAAATAAATAATTAGTTAAGTTTCCCTACCTCTTTAAAGCTATGTTACTCCCACACTTAGCATGCATAAAAAATTATCGATTGTACAGTTTCATTTTAAACATTCAACTTTTTTGAAAGTGGTATTTCATTCTGGTTCATTTGACTAATATAATTTTTATTTTAAGCAAATACTGAAATGCTTAACCTATCTAAAAAATGTGCATTCCAGGGTGCCTAGCGTGTTGGATTTATTGTCAGCGGGAATTATACGGGAATTGTACTCTACCATTTTAAAAAACCTATTTTCAAATAAAATTAGGACGTTCAATCCTGTTTTGTAACTTTTTTACTTTCACTTACCTATATATGAAATATATAGTAAGTGGAAGTATTGCGATCGTGAAAAATTTCGACTTCCGGTTTTCAACGGAAATACACGTTTTGGGACCCCCTGAGTCGAAATAACCAAGTACCGCGAAATGGTCTGTGTGTGAACAGACTAGCTCGAAAACAATAAACCGTGCGAACCTTAAATTGGGTATTTAGTGTATGTATATACCCGCAATGTGACAGCAAAAATTTCATCAAAATTGCTCAAAGGAAGGGGGTACTTTATTTAATAACTTTTTAAGTTTTTTTCGAATTTCTCAAAAACGGCTCTAACGATTTTGATTAAACTGAGTATTTGATCTATTTATATGCCCATGATATGACTGTAAAAATTTCATCAAAATTGATCAACCGGAGGGGGGACTTTAATTAATAAATTTTGTATCATTTTCACGTGTTTCTTTTATTTACTCAAAAACGGTTTAAACGATTTTGATCAAACTGGGTATTTGATGCATGTATATGCCAAAGATGTGATAGCCAACATTTCATCAAAATTGGTCAAACGGAGGGGGCACTTTATTACATATTTTTTTTTCCAATTTTTACCTTTTTTCGATGACCTCAAAAACGGCTTAAACGATTTTTATAAAATTCGTCATGTTTAATGAAAATCAGGTGTTCATTAATATCAGGTAAGCTTTAGCATTATTAAAATGTTCTGAGGGGGCTTATATGGGGCAGGGGCCTTTTTTGTTTGTTTGTTTTTTGTTACCTATGAAGTACCTTTGTTTTTGTTTATATAGAGAAATTAACTGTCTGTCGTTGCCCCTAAAAATAAGAAATGGCTAAATATGAGATATGATAAAAATAAAGAAAACATAAAGAGGAGAAAAAAAGAAAAATATTCAGTCAACTCATAAAACTCGTTGAGCCCACGCATGCGGAGTACGCATTTAAAGACAGGCCATTGTTCATAATTAAAGCCATTCTGCTAATTTGAGAAGCGGCAATTAACAAAACGCATTAATTTTTAATCTAAGTAAGTTGGTAAGTGAAAGTTGTGTGTTGCGCGCACGCACCAGATTTTTCAAATATTGGTACGTGAAGTACGATGTGGCTCTTTTATACCTAAATAGGGCTTCAGAGAACTATTCTGAAATAGTTCAATAATAAACATTGAAGCGTGTTTATTATTGATGTACACCAGAAGAAAAACATCAATGTTTTGAAAATTTAAACACATTGAAAGAAGTTTTTTGAAGTCCAAAAACAAATTTAAGTTGAGAAGAAACAATAAAGCAAATTAGAGGTAAGGGATGGGATCGAAACAAAAAAAATATGTTTTTTCTTGTTTTGTTACTAAAAAGACCTTTGATTCCTATCATATGTAGATATCCCCCTAGCTATCACACCCTAAACTAGGAACCTAAATTTTGACCCAGCAATGCACAAGCTCATTAGGTACAGCAGTATTTAGGAAGCCACCTACAATAATGTCGTGTAATTAACTTGCTGTTTATGCTTTTAGCCAACTTTTGAAAAGATTTTCAATCAAAACCTCTCTGTCAATATTAGACCCTCTTTCCAAATTCGAATTTCTGTAGGAGTTTATTAACACGTTAGTTGTGGCGGCGTATTTTAGGGGTACCTGAATTGAACGGTATCGGTCCTAGGGGTCCGACTGCTGGGATGAGCCACAGACTATATCGGGTGTCGGGATCCGATGGGAATGCTTTGACTTTGAACTAAATGAGCGTCTCAAGGGCATTATCTCTTACAAGGGGAGGGCACAGCTATAGGGTCGTCGATCGGGCCCGTTTTTTTTCTGGTGATTCTACATCGAAAAATAGTCGACACGTGTCCGAGCGTTCGGTCCAATGGGCCTTAGGTGCTGAGAAAAAAAATTAAAATACCTTGAAAATCCTTTATTTTTTATCTTGAGTTTGGAAAATTATATCGACATGATTTTTTCACTAATTCATTTATTTTAGAGAGTAGATTAAAGGAAAAATACAATCGTTAAAGAATTATTCATATTTCTTCAATTTAATTTAAAAAAAGTTTCAAGTTTTGAAGTAAACTAGCTTTATAATTTTTTTCACATAAAAAACCATAGCAGAATTGAGTTCAGCAACTCAAGAAACCCTGATGTCTTAAATACCATCCAAAACAAAAAATAAAATTTTTTTCCTGTCAGGAACAGCTTAAAAATGTTTCAGCAAAATTGTATGTGTAGTTTCAAATTCTGCATCTCGTGTTGAGCTGATCCGATTTTTACGTTCTTGAGCTCGTTGCATAGAAGAAGGCTTCCTTTTTCTAACCATATAAATAACTATTGTATTATCTCGGGAAGCTCTTGTATAAAAATGGTCCTCAAAATAAATATTAAATTCAAACTTTTCTTTATATTATGTTGATTCATGAACACGTAAAAATATCTCGATTATGTAAAAATGTGTAACTCTAGAGCCTTTATTTACCCTATGAATTTGATGAGAATCGGTAGAATTTTCTCCGAAATATGGTCGGATTTTTGGATGTTTAACGAAATTGTAAGGGTCTTAGCTAAACTTTTAATGCAATTTTTAATTTTTTTTTTAATCTTCCCAAAATTTGCTAGTAGGTTTTTTTTATTGTCCTCAAAACGAATCTGAAAACTGTTATGAAACAATAACAGTTTCACTCTATGCACTAACTCAAATGATTTTTTAATGTCATTATTTTGCCAGAATATTCCATGAACCTAACTCTAACAATAAGGCAGAATAAGGATAATAGTTTCCAACCCGAATAATTTCTCTATTTCTTACAGAAAATCATTTCAAAGTTTGGTGTTGTTTAAAAATACACCTTCTCTCATTGAAGAGGAATGAAACTATAATGCATTAAAAATTTATTGTAAAGTCATATATACAATAATTTATTCTAACTTTTGCTTTACTACTTTTTAAAATATTTTGGGTGGTAGGACACGTAGAAGCATTGAAAACAAAGCCGACTCCGGCACACAGCACACTGTGTAAAATTCCCACACACACTGGACTGGAAAAAAAATTTATTTTTTGTTTTGGATGATATTTAAGACATCAGGGTTTCTTGAGGTGCTGAACTCAATTCTGCTATTGTTTTTTATGTGAAAAAAATTATAAAGCTAGTTTACTTGAAAACTTGAAGCTTTTTTTAAATTAAATTGAAGAAATATGAATAATTCTTTAACGATTGTATTTTTCCTTTCTATTATTATTATTTATTTTCTATTATCTACTCTCTAAAATAAATGAATTAGTGAAAGAATCATGTCGAATTCATTTTCCAAACTCAAGATAAAAAATAAAGGATTTTCAAGGTATTTTATTTTTTTTCTCAGCACTTAAGGCCCATTGGACAGAACGCTCGGACACGTGTCGACTATTTTTCGATATAGAATCACCAGAAAAAGAATGGGCCCGATCGACGACCCCATAGCTGTGCCCTCCCCTTGTTAGTAAGGATTGGAACTTAACTTAAGTTAATCGACCTGATATCGAATATTTACTTATATTCGAATATAAATTATTTGAATATATTAGAACATATAATACTTGAATCAGTACCGATATCAGTATTGAGTCGACTATTTTTCTGTAAGATTCTCGGAGATGACTTCATTCATGAAGTTTTGTTATATTTTATACTCATATATTTGTATCGTTTTAGCCCTGATTATCCCTATTTTGGATCGAAACGATTAAATAAAGAAAATGTTTTATATCTAAAATTCTTGACTATCAATCATCCCATAGTATTTATTAAAATATAAATGTGGTAAGTAAATACAATATTATTTGAAATTAAGGGCCATAAAACCAATCCTATATCTTATATCTTATAAAAACATGAAATTTAATTAATGTTATAACGTAGCTAGTGCTAACTATATTTTTATTTATAATATTGTTAGTACTTTATATGAGTACTCATAAGTATCGATACTTTTCTTTCGATACCTTGGTGGTATCGAATATTTGATGAAAGTACTTGAATGAGTATTGGTATCGATCGTACGTCACTACTCATAAGTGATATATTTTGAGTTTATGCTTAGTCTCCTTGCCGACGTGTGATATTTAAGACCCATTAAGTGCCAACGCTTATCTTATCTATTAGTTGAAAAATTGAAGTCAGGAATTTTAATATTTTATTGAATAAAATTACAAACATGAGAATTATAAATATATCAATGCAAAGCTGAATTCGAATAGAAGAAGAACTATTAGTAAAATATTGTTTCTCCTGATATGTAAGGAGGAAGGAAAAACGCAGTAGTTTCTTCCCATACTAGCTTGTCGGAACAAACCTTAAATAATTAATAACAAAAAGAAAATGATTTTTACTTTCACTTACCTATATATGAAATATATAGTAAGGAAAGTATTGCGATCGTGAAAAATTTCGACTTCCGGTTTTCAACGGAAATACACGTTTTGGGGTCCCCTGAGTCTAATTAACCAAGTCCCGCGAAATGGTCTGTGTGTGTGTGTGTGTGTGTGTGTGTGTGTGTGTGTGTGTGTGTGTGTGTGTGTATGTGAACAGACTAGCTCAAAAACTATAAACCGCACAGACCTGAAATTGGGTATTTAGTGTATGTTTATGCCCGCGTTGTGACAGCAAAAATTTCATCAAAATTGGTCAAACGGAGGGGGTACTTTATTTAAAGAATTTTGTCTAATTTTTAGGTTTTTTTTCGATTTTCTCAAAAACGGCTCTAACGATTTTGATTAAACTCGGTATTTGGTGTATCTATATGCCCGCGAAGCGATGGTAAAAATTTGATCTAAATTGATTAATTGGAGGGGGCACTTTACTTAACTGTTGTCTCATTATCACGTGTTTTTTTTTTGTTCACTCAAAAACGGCTTAAAATACACCTATCGATTCACCTTCACGATGTATTTGAAAAAAGCAACTCGTAGTAAAAAACAAACAAGCAGTAAAAAAACTCGACTGTTGAAGAAATTAGTCCCTTCAGATCTAAATTAGCAATAATGAATCGAAAACTGCTGAGAATTATCAAATTTTGCTATACAGATACTCTATAACTTACGGAGATCTACAAATATAAGTATATACTTGAATGTTTGAAGTTGAGGAATGGCATTTACATATTATCGAAACCCGTCTATTTCTAATCCAAGTAAGTTCGTAAGTGAAAGTTGTGTGTTGCGCGCATCGCACCAGATTCTTTTAAATTTTGTATATGTTTTATTGATAAATACATACATGATAAATGACCTTTTGTATAATATTAATGAGATTTATTAATAATATCACATAGAAAAAATAAAAATAAAATTCACACATAGGCGTCTACAGCGAGGGGAGGGGATTAAGTTCAACTAGCTAAGCTAGTTCACAACTAGCTTGTTGGAACAAACCTTCAATTATTAACAAACAAAACTAAAACATAATTTTCTAAATTGTTTAAATGTTTTAGTGATAAATACATACATGATTAATGACTTTTTACATAGTATTAATGAGATTCTTTAATAATATCACAAAATAGAAAAAGAAAAATCCTTATCGTAAAATGACAGCGTCCGCAGGTAAGGGGAGGGGGGCAGTGGGGCGCTTAAAATTATGTGAAATAAAAATTAAGAATTAAATAATTTTTTTATTGGTTTAATATATTTATGAAGTATTATAAAAAAAAATATTTTAAATTTTAAATATCAATAGGTACATTTGAAGCCATTATTGAGGCTTAAATAGTCAGAATACCTGGACCACCTCCCCCGATTTTATCAGCCTCCCCTCCCCCCCCCCCAAGACGAAAATTTTACCATCTTGCTGATGCTCTTGTATCTACATAGTATGATATTAATGGAATAGTATTCAAAATGAAACATATTTTATATATTAAAAAAATAAAACCCTGCAGTCAGGTGGGTTTGGGGGTCGCTTTTCCAGCCATTTTCTGATTCCTGGCAATTTGGAAACCTTCTCCTGAAGGCTTTTCAATATTGGAAAATTCTCTAAAATGTCTTCGTGTAGCAGGCTAGAAAAGTAGTCCGTATGAGAAAAAAGCAAGATGTCAGCCCAGGTAAGCTAAAAAAAAAAAATAAAGAAAAGGTTATAAATAATTGTAGTAATTACAATTGAAGGGGTCGGGGCAAAATAGTGCCAAGCAACATTTTTGACAAAAATGAACTGTAGCTGCAGTCTGCTGTATATTACGTAGGACTAAATGTCTATGAAGGAAATGCCACCTAAATATGACTATAGAGGCTCTTTATAGTCATATTTAGGTGGCAGGTCCACCATAGACATATACAAGGGCGTACCCAGGATCAAAACTAGGGGGGGGGCAAGCTATGGTCGTTCAGGTTGTAACACCTTACCGCGGAAAAGGTGAATGAAACTAACATTATGTATAATTATAGCAGTGCTTTATCAACTAAGTTATTACAATTATTTGCTTGAAAAAAATGTATTCTATTATTGCTTCCAGTCTTAAAAGCCTAAAAAATTATTGCTTCCAGCCTTCCAGGGGGGAGCAGCTACCCCCCCCCTTGCCCCCCGCTGGGTACGCCCATGGACATATAAGTCCTATGTAATATACAGCAGACTGCAGCTACAGTTCATTTTTTTTTAAAATTACCTTTCCAGCGACTAGATATCCCATGTTTTCTCTCGCTTGTTTTTCTAAAACCTTCAAATAAAATGGAATCGTTTCTTCGGATGCTTTCTTCAAGCATTCATCTCTATGTTCAGAATTAGGCTGGTAATAACTTGCTGCAATGCCTAGAATAGATAATATTTCATATGTAATGAAAATCGGGTCTGTTTGCGAAGACCACATACACTTACTTTCACGACGCGACGCACAGTGGTCCCAATCCAGCATTCATGGTGCAAAAAATACTTAACGTTGACGGATTTCGTTCAAACTAGGTGTGATATTTATTGATGGGTTAAGAAGATGTTTAATATAAGTTACATCAAAATAGCGATGGGTAGGGGTGGGGGTAAGAGGGGAGCGGGGGTAACTTCTATCTTTTTAATTACTGTTTGTCGATGGAATTCGTTCAGACTTGGTATGATGTTTATTGATGGGTTTAGAAGATGTTTAACATAAGCACATACAAATAGAGAAGGGTCGGGGTGTGGGTAAGAGGGAGAGTGGGGGCTACATTCTACAGAACTTGATAAAAACTTGATGTTATGTTTATTGAAGGTTTGAGCAGATGTCTAACATTAGTTGTGTGGCGGGATGGACGATTAGGCAAGCGCGTTAGAAATTACGCGTTGCCCATGGCAATTTGGAAATACAAAGATATCAAGTCCAAAACCAGGAGCCAGGGGAAATTTAAATAAACTCGGCATCAATCCCCCACCCTCTCCCCAGGCCCGGGAAACCCCGTATAACCTACAAGGCGAGGAAGGGGAGGATAAAAAAAAAAAATAAATAAAGTCTAACATTAGTTACATAAAAATAGAACTAGCGAGAGCTAATAATATTATATATTATATCGTTAGCCTTGGTTAATATACCCACAAGAAAAATGCAGAGGAATAGAATAACACAAACTACTAATTAAATAGGTTCTAAAGAAAGATATTCAGTAATGTACTTAAAGTCTTGTTTCAAACTAAGTACATATATCGGTTTAGTTATTTATTGGATTTCACGAAAAAATTATCTCTATTTTTATGATAATTTAAAATACCGCATAAAAAACAAACAAGATAATGTAGAAATATTAGCAAATACTACATGAAAATATAATAGAAATTCATGAAAATAAAATAGTTTTAAAATGAAAAATGCAGATTATTTTATGCCGTCAATGCAAAAATTTGGAAAATAATTATAAAAAATATATTTTGATACTGTAAAATAAGTGGTACATACCCTGTAATATAAAAATTAAATAAACAAAATTATAGAGAAACAGAAAAATAACCGCGACCGCATTTAATATCATTATTTTATGCAGCAGTCTGTTACCGGGTTTTTCCTGGAATTTCCTCTCCCATGACTCTGGATGCAAGTTGCTGCAGCAAAACTTTACATGGTTAGTTTTGTACTTAAATATGCTATGTCATGGTATAAATGCTTACATGGAACTCGTTGGAACTTAAATTTTAAAACATTCATGAAGTTTTAGGTTTTAAGAAAAAAACATGGCGAGTTAGAAAAACTCCAAGTCTACTAAAAAAAATCGTTGGGTATTCTTTGATATGCCGTTTTATAGAGAATGTATTGCTGTTTGAGGGAAATAAAATTATTTTGTAAAAAAAATTTCTTTATATTGAAAATAATATACATATGCACACTACACTTTCCAATTGAAATAGCGTACTTAAGAATGGCAATGTTTGAAAAATCGCTGCGGCCAAACGAATCAAAATTATTCAAAACCAATATCACCTATTAGCAGCAGGTATCCTATAGATATATAGGTGAAATTATCAATTTTTTTAAAAAAAGTTTTTCGAATTTTTGCACCATGATTGCAGGATTGGGACCACTGTGCGACACCCAGTTACTTTTAGTAAACAGTTACTTTCAACAATCCGTAGTGGTTATAAACAGTGATAACCTTAATTTGTAATTTCAGAGATAATAAAAATGGGTCTTTTGAAATTAGCTCAAGAAATTTCTGACAAAAACAAGGAATTTCAGTTTTTGCAAGAAAATGAAATATTGCATTGAACAAGGGTGTGTTCTATTATAAATAAATATTCATAGCTGAAATATATTCTTGTTATTGTCATCTAAGCCATTATTTGCAAATACAGGTTATAAATATTGTTATCAAAATAAGGGTAAAGGTACGGTAAGAGCGGCTGATGGGCGTGGCCTGTTTTGAGAGGTTATGTGACCGTCATGTTATCGAACTCCCATCGCCTTTATTTCAGTTAAAAAGTGCCTTGATTGGCTTTAATAGATTCTAGCTTTCGACTCCCACTCGCTGCGCTCACTCTTCAGAGATAAATGAACCCCCAAAAGGGTCCTTTTCAGTGGAGATCGGGCCTTAATTTGAAGCCGAACTTCAACGTGTTTAAAAGAAGTAAAGAAAGTGGTTAAAAGAAGTAACTGTTTACTAAGATCTCCGCAAACAGACCCTGGAAATCATTCATGTAATTATAATAAAGAAATCTATTTGAGAGATAACCTCTTCTCAAGTCTTCCAAGGTGTCCACGGTAACATCGATATCAAGTGCTTCTATTTCGTTGGAACCGGAAAGATTCACATTTCGAGCTAAGTGTCGGCAAATGGCCATTGCCTGGAAAAAATATCTACCCTCGATTTCCGCCATTGGCAAATGTGGCAATTTCAGAGCTGTAATATTATAAAACAACTTATTAATATTTGACATTCTTATTATTTCATTATAGAACGATGATGACCCAAAAGATCATACTTGGCTTCAGTTGACGCCATTCCTCCTTGTCGATCCTGATATCTTCGAAATCCGTATTAGAGTAACTCAGAATGAGCCTTATCGGTTCTCCAATCCCTGTCATCGGGAAGTAGATTAACTTGATCACCATTTTTCTGCTCAGAATGAGACAAATAAGTTAGTTTTACTAAGGGAATACAAAGAATATAATTGAAGATGTCGAAAGAGTTCAGTATTAATTATTAATAATAATATTATATTATATATACTCCTAGCTGTATATACCGGTTTCGCACGGAGAATTTCATTTTTTAAATCTATAAAATCTATAAAGTGAGACTTTTATCGACTCAAACAGTCGATTTCGTAAAAACCGATGTAAAGTTAACCAATTTTAGTTATGCAATTTTAATATGGACAGGTATCAAAAAACCAATGAGCGAAATTTGGAGAATTTAGGACAAACGGTAGGGATTTTTATTAAGAACAAACATAATTCCATCTTTATTTTTCTAACGTATTTTCTAATGTACGGGGAATTATATTTTTCTAATGTAAAAAAACAATGTAAAGCGAGATCATTACGATTTTTATAACAATAAAGAATATTAGCTATGCAGATTCTATGAAGATCGGCTGAGGTTATGCAATTTCAATATGGACAGGTGTTCGCACCTGGTATGGATTTCTATTAAGAACAATCAGAATTTCATCTTTATTTACATAGATTATAGCTGCATATCCCGGTTTCACCCGGGGAATTTCATTATTCTAATGAAACGGTCGATTTCGTAAACAACCATAGTAAAGCGAGACCATTACGATTTTTATAAAAACAAAGAATATCAGCCGAAGATCGGCTGAAGTAATGCAATTTTAATACGGACAGGTGTTCGCACCAGGTATCAAAGAACCACTGAGCGAAATTTGGAGAATTTAAGATAAACGGTATGGATTTCTATAAAGAACAAACAAACAAACAGAATATCATCTTTATTTTTATGGATTTCTAATTTTTTTTTTTTAATGTCGATACGCCATAACTTTATTGAAACTAGATCATATTCGATGATTGAGGTATCGTTTTAAAGATCTTTTTCCCGAGCAGGTGGGAATAATAATTCGATTCCCAGTAGAAAATCCAGGAGAAAAGCTATTGATAAAACAATGTTTTATTTGTGCTTTACTCAAAAACTGTCTATTTCTTGTCAATTATGTAAGTGTAAAATAGAAAAATCTTTGCATTCCGTACAAATTGAAAAAAAAATCTGGTGCGACGCGCGCAACACACAACTTTCACTTACGAACTTACTTAGATTAGAAATCGACGTGTTTCGATAATATGTATGGTAAACGCCAATCCTCAACTTCACACATTTTTCCAAATTTAAGTATATAATCATATTTGTATATCTCTATAAGTTATAGAGTATCTGTATAGCAAAATTTGGTAGTTCTCAGAACTTTTCGATTCATTATTGCTAATTAATTTATGAAGGGACTAATTTCATCAACAGTCGAGTTTTTTTATACTACGAATTGCTTTTTGCAAATACAACGTGAAGGTGAATCGATAGGTGTATTTACGTCTCTTATGCCTTTCTGGAAATCAAAAACGATTGATTACTGTTCCTCTAAAATCGCTTTGTATTGTTTTCAAAAATTTATTATGAAACAAAAGTTTCTAGACTAAAATATACCTAAATTAATTATAGACTATTATCTGATACCATATTTTACACACCTGCGATGCTTCAAAAATTTGAGCATAACGTATTTACTCTATTAAGTAAATTTGATCTTTTTATTAATAAATAAAAGATTTTATTTTCATGATACGGTTAATAAAATGTTGGCTGTCACATATATATACATCAAATACCAAGTTTGATCAAAATCGTTAAAGCCGTTTTTGAGTAAAAAAAAAAACACGTGAAAATGGGACATTTATTAAGTAAAGTGCCCCCTCCAATTGATCAATTTCGATGAAATTTTGACTGCCACATCGCGGACATATACGTACACCAAATACCGAGTTTGGTCAAAATCGGTAAAGCCGTTTTTGAGTAAATAAAAAAAAATACGTGTTAATGAGACAACATTTATTAAGTAAAGTGCCCCCTCCGTTTAACCAATTTTAATGAAATTTTTGCTGTCACATCGCGGGCATATACATACACCAAATACCCAATTTCAGATTTTTACGGCCTATAGTTTTTGAGCTAGTCTGTTCACACACACACACACACACACACACACACACACACACACACACACACACACACACACACACACACACACACACACACACACACACACACACACACACACACACACACACACACAGACCATTTCGCGGGACTTGGTTATTTGGACTCAGGGGACCCCAAAACGTGTATTTCCGTTGAAAACCGGAAGTCGAAATTTTTCACGATCGCAATACTTTCCTTACTATATATTTCATATATAGGTAAGTGAAAGTAAAAAAATTAAAATCGCATGCATCTTTCTATATACAGCATCATAGCTTTATCCATGCAGAAATATTCTCCATGGAGCTAAAACCACTACCTTCCAAAACATTCTCGCAGGGGCGAATTCAGCACGAAATTTGGGGTCATTACCCCCTTGTCTCATAATCACGTGGCTGACAGCAACGTTATTTTATGGATTATTACCTTTGTATTAAGAAGGTCCTAACAGCATGTAACTACCTAATTGCATTATTCGTTTAAAAATACAAACAAATTGAAAAGCCAAAATATTTTGGGGGTCATGATCCCTGTGACCCCCCCCCCCCCCCCTGGATGGTTTGATACCATTTTTTGTTTCGTTTATTCGCTAATAATAGACAAATAAAGATGTTTTTTTTTTTTTTTTTTTAAGTTAAAACTGAGAAATGGCAATATGGCAACGAGAGCAATATTCCAGTATTCATCTTCTGCATATTATTTCTAGAAGGCCTTTTTTTTTTCTTTTCAGTATTCGATGATTGAGGTATCAATTAAAAGATCCCTCATGTGACTTTAAAGATCCCCATTCTTCCCCTCCATGTGGGAAAAATAGTCGGACCCCCTGAAAAGAATACTTTATTTCCCCATAAATCAAAAACCATTCTATTTTAACTATCGATTTGTGATCGATTATTTAAGTGCAACAGTGAAAGTTCTCCGCATTCTCTGAAAAATGAATAATAATGTCCAAAATCGGACTGCTTGTAATGAATTTAAAGCCTTTGGAATGGATTTTAGTGTTATAGTTTACAAAGCGAAAAAATGTTTTGTTCTTAGTACTATGATGTCATTGCTTAGTCTCAAATTAAGTCTATAACGTAATTATTAATTAATATGCGATCAAGGGCGGATCCAGCCGGTTGTATAAGGGGGGCTGGAGCCCAACAGGTTTGTGGATGTGACAAAGATAGTTGAATTCAGTGTACAATTTTCATAAAATGAGTTATTAGTTTTTTTTTAAAAAGTGTAGAATAAGGGGAAAAAACTATTGATCTATTATGTACATATATAATGGAAATGTTTGATGTTGGAAAAAAAAATAACAGATATAAAAATAAAACAAAAAATGAAAAGAATATCTATAATAAAGGAAAATGCCCTAAATGTGACTGTTTTAGATAGCTGCATTTACTGGAGGATTGTTCTGGTTCGCCACTTATTTTATCACAAAAAAAATTGTGGTAATTAAAATTCCAAATTTTGCTAGACTCGATTTTTGTTTTTGAGAGCTGTGTTGTGTATCGAGGATAGTGGCGTTGAAAAAAGAATAATTCGTGTAGATTAAAAAGTAATGTCAACTTTAAATTAAACACTTTTCATTCGTACGTATAATTGTAATTATTATTGGTATTAGAATAATAAGAAAATTAGATCGATTTTAACAGCTCCAACTTTGCAGTAGCGGATCCGGGAAATGCGCTATAATTAGCCATTTTTTAAGTCCACCAATTGAAAATGTATTGTATTTTAACATTCAATCGTCATTTATAATGTCACTATGTACAAATACGTACATTACATTAGGTCCTTCATTACTCATGAAATGTAAAAAAAAAGTGCACCCCCATCCTCAGAAACTCTCTGGGTCCGCTACTTTCCGTATCATATCTGCCGAACCTACCGTGACGGTCGACTTTTCCTATTTATAATTATTATTTTAGTACCATTCTAATGTAATTTATAAAGAAAAACGAAACAAATATATTATAAATCACTTCCAAAATACTGGTGTAGATCAAATATAAGCATGGCACAACAATACGTACCTTCTTGCTAATCACAGCAAAAATAACCCTTCGTTTAATATTTTAACCTTTGGACTAGAAAACACTTTTACAAGTTTACACTTGGCAGCATAATCATACAAGTTGCTACTCCTTTAATAACCTCATTGTAATGTCAAAATGAATAGAACAGCTGTCGATATCTCGATACCATATTATTCAATAGGTTCAACGCTCTTACTCCATCACTCATCACTTTTTTCGCGTTAACGATGTTTATGTAATAGTGGAAGGGACTTTTCTTTCAAATTAACGTTGACACACCTCTACCTCATTGACAGAATACGGTTATTAATGCATAATTCATTAAAAAACGATTTAAAAAGAAGTTCCTAAAAAGAAAATGATTCCACCACCACATCCAAAAGAGAGTTGGACCCCACAATTCATTTAAATAATTCAGATTATAGATTATTAGTTCTTAATTCTGTGGATGTTACTAATGAATTAACAGGTTATGGTGAAACCCACAATTCTGTATTAAATGGAAATACTACTTAAGCAAGGGTTTGAAATCGATAATTATTTTTTCCAAAATATAGTCTTATAATTACTATTTCTGATTTTTGTTTTAAAAATCATTCTTAATTTATAAATAAAAATTTAAATCGATCTTTGATTTTCATTAATTGGATTAAAAATAATGATCACTTACCGAGTGATACGGTTTTAAATAAATAATAATGATTAAATTGTGATAAAAAAATATTGATCAGAAAATAAAAATCACCTTTAAAAAGCAAATTAATTGATTATAACATGTGGATTCCAAATCTGGTGCTATTTTGCTTCTAACTTCAATAATGACCGAATTATGGCCTCTCAAATCAGGTAATCCGCTTTGTATTAAAATTGCCAAAGTATTATTGAATCGGCGTACAGAGGACCACGAATTTTTTTATTCAATTTTCGTATTCTACGCATCTTGGAATGTAATATCAAATTTTTAAGGGTGGGGGGGGGGCGGGACGTAATAAAACGTATTCTTCGGAACATCACAATAATGAACTAAAAATTTATATTTATGATTTATAAAAGTATTAGTCGAAACTTATTATTATTGTTAATCGAAATAAAAATTAATTCAAAAATAATGATCAGGTTATGATTTTTTTCACTTTTGATCAAAAAAAGTCAGTATCAAAATAAAAATCAGTTTCAATAAAAAACCTCAAATGATTTTTTATTGTTTTTATTGTAGTACTGAGTTCGTGGCACAGGGATACAACGTACCTCTCTCAAATGATTTTTAAAAATTCCAGATAAAAATTTTGATCGGATTTGATTTTGATTTTTATTTTAATAATTATCGATTTCAAACACTGACTTCAACAGGTGTTCTCAAACTATGCTGAGTTTTCTATGTGCAAAAAAAAAATTTCACTACTGCATTTTATATGACGATCCCTCCTCTCCCCGAAATGCCTAAAAAACATTTGTGGAATAAATTTTGCGCATCTAAGTTTTACGATTTTTTAGTGCAGTAGTATTAATATTTTCTCTAAATTGAATAAAGTTCTTCTTCTTCTTATTATTTTTTTTGTATAAATGTGTTGTATTTACAATTTGTCTATTTTTTTCTTTTGTTTTTTCTAGCAGCAAATCCCTCTAGTAAAATTTCTGGGTCCGTTGATATTTATTATACTTTTTTTATTATACCACTGATATTTATTATTTTTCTCATCATTATTATAGTAGAAAGTCCAAAATCTCATTTATTTATTTTTTAAATGTTTATTAAACAGATTAGAGATTTTTTAGGTACTCAGTAATTAACTGTTTTAAAATAAATATCAAAGAAATATGGTCGTACTATTTTTTGTTTTTAATCTTAAAATATGAGCTTGAATCCCAAAATGACTACCCCTAACGTGGTTGTTTTACGAATCAAACAAAAATTCGTTTCAAATTAATGGTTTCATTGTGATTTTAATTTATTCCAAAATATAAATTTTTATTTTTTTCATGTAATCTCACAGTGGTGCTTGCTGTACATTGTACGTAGGTTATAGGAAGCCAGGTTAGTTTGGCCTTAGTTGTTTGTAGTTTATGTTTTTGAGGTCGTTTTTGTGGATTAGGTACTAGTGTTTTCATTTATTTACAGTTAATATACATTCCATCAATTGATAAATCAGCCACGGATGATTGATTTGTGATTTTTTAACGTGTTTATGAGTGACATGGAACGTAAGATCAAGTTGAAAACCCTCAATGCTTATATAACATGTAAGATATGTCGAGGATACCTGGTTGATGCAACCACAGTGACAGAATGCCTCCATACCTTTTGCAAAAGCTGCATGGTGAAGCATTTGGAGGACAACAATACTTGTCCAACATGCAACATTGTAATTCACCAATCCCACCCCCTTCAATACATCAGTTTTGATAGAACCATGCAAGATATTGTTTATAAATTAGTTCCTAATTTGCAAGAAAATGAAATGAAAAGAGAAAGAGAGTTTTACAAGTCGAGGGGGTTGCCATGCCCGAAGGATGTCATTGTGCCTACTGGGGATGCTGAGGAAGAGAAACCGACGACTCAAGTTGAAGCAGATTTCCATCGATTGGATGAACAGGTCAATATTGGTTTGGAATGTACTGCTGACAATCTCAAGTCCCTAAAGAGGAAGTTTATTCGTTTATCTTCTCAAGCAACTATAACACATCTGAAGAAATTTATTGCTAAAAAAGTTTTAGATGGTATGGAAAAATATAGGGATATTGATATTTTGTGCAATGATGAGCTGCTCGGTAAGGACCATACTCTTAAATTTGTTTATGTTACAAGATGGAGGTTTAAAGATCCACCTCTTAGGCTTCAATACAGACCACGTATTGAGTTATAGCGATGGAGATTTTATTTATGTTTTTTTGTTTCCAAGAGTGGCATCCCTTTCTCTGTGATTTATTATCCAAATAGTTATACTAATAAGCTGTTATCTATTTATTGAGATAGTACAAAGTGTCGATATTTTGCTATATCACATAATGTTCTGTGGTACAGATGAAATTTTATATTTTATAGACTTTGTAGTTAATACCACTTTATACCGCAAAATAAAGTTTTATATGTTTTGAAATTGAAAAGTTATTTAAGTTAGTTTAAATTAGTTTTATTCAGGAATGTACACCACGAAATTAATGAATATATTGTTAAGTGTGCCTTTCCTTAATGATAGGAAAATATTCACTCTATCATTCCGTTTTCTTCATTTGTAAATGATGATTACTGTGCATTATTTTCTGGTAATACAATTATACTCAGTAATTGTTTGTTTGCATTTCTCACCCATATTTGTATATATCCATTATTTCATCATTTTCTATCAGGCATATTATCTATTGATTTTTATTTTTAATTATATTCTTTCTGTGATATTTTTATATTGATCAAAATTTAACAAAGCAAATTAATTAATGTGTACATTTTATTAAAAAGCAAAATATAAAAAATTCAATATTTTTCATTTTTATTTCAATTCATTTAATAAAATTGAGGAATGAATTATTTTTATAATTTAAATGTATAAGAAGTATATTTTCAGGTGTAGCATAGATCTGAAAATCAACTTAAACTTCATCCAGATATTATTGAGTTGATAGTATAGCGAAGAATTAAATGGGCATGTAAAATTGTTCAGCTAAGTAATAAATAATCCATTCAAGATTAATAAGTTATGTGCTAACTGGTAAAAGTCTTAAGTTTAGGCTGAGACAAACGTGGGAGGATGCATGAAGGCTAATCTTGGCCAGAATTTGGACGCTGGTTGGTAGATGTATTAGTGTAAGCCTTAACAGCTGGTGTTTGGATTCAACCTTTGGGTTAGCTGTGAATTTTTAATTATCATAAACCTAAAATTAATACTTATATTTTAACAACTAAGCGTATTAGAGTTAAAATTTATTTATGAGTATTATTTTAATTTATAAATTTTTTATACAATAATTATCATATCAATTTTTTAAAGCATGTCAGTAATTCCATCTACGCCCTTAAAAAATATCAGTCGTTAAGAAAACAATGATAAGTAGTATATCCACAAAGTATGATTATTAAGAAGGATGTTATTTTGAATCCAGCCGTTCCCCCGAAGAATGTGTTAGGGCAATTTTAGCTAACTGAATCTTTTTGAACATAATGACTTCCATTCATCCAGTAATTTTTGTGTGTGTGTGCGTGTATATATGTTTTATTTTGAATTTTCGAATTGTGTGATTTTTTGATTTGCAATTTTTTTCACTTTCTATTCTCAGCAGCTTTTTCTTGTTCCTGTTTTCAAGTTGTATTTTTAAAAAAAATAATTATTTACATAAATAAGATAGGTATAAGCTTGAATTAGTTTGGTAGTAATACTGAGTAATTCATTCTTTTGAATTTTTCCTTAATTAAAACAAAATTAAACAAAAACAGTCAGCCTTCCTAGCCTTGAGAAAATTCTGAGGATTGAGAGGAAGATTCTGAGGAGGATTCATGGACCCAAGATAATGCAAGAAGGGCACAGACTAAAATCTAATAAAGAAATATACAAGAATGTGGAAGATTTGGAAACTGTCGTCAGGATCAGAAGACTGAAATTCTACGGGCACATGGTCAGAATGAGTAATGAGAGAAGAAACAAGAAAATTTTCGACAAAGTCTGCAACTATAAAAGTATGGGGGGTTATGTTAAGCAAATAAAAGAAGAACTGGACAGGCTAAAAATCAGAGATAAGGATTGCTTGGATAGAGAACTTTTAAGGGAAAAACTGTAAGAGTTGGTTTTCTTGTGGGTAAGAAGGAGAGACGAGGTAGAAAATGGACTGAGATAGAGCGAAGGGAACATTCGAGGAGGATGAAAGAGTATTGGAGCAAGACGAATGCAGGGGGTGTGAAGAAACGGAAATGATATTCACGTGGTCTTTGCTGGCTGTTTCTTGTTTAAAAAAAAAAAATTATTTAAAAGTATTTTATATTCCATTTGATAATTGTTATTCGTGAATTTCTTCTGCGACTTCCTCTTTTAGTTCATCTTGCAATTCTTGAATTGCTTCCATTGGTTCTTCGGGCAGCTCCTCATGTTCCTCCCTCGTACTCCAAACTTCCTTGGCTTCTTGTGGAGGATTATAATAGAACAATTCAAACACCTTTTCGTAATCATCCAAAACCTCCTTAACCATTCTTCTGATTCTTAATAATGACATCTCAGACAACCGATATCCCTAAAAACCAAATGGATCATCTTAATTAAGGCCTGAAAGTGTTGGCAAATGCTCAGTTTTACTAGAAAAGAGAGAGAAAATGAATAGTTAAGAAAAAAGCCATAATAAATCATCTAACAATAAAATATATTAGTATGTTGTATATTTGGCTCAAATTTGGTATTGAGCAAATTTTGTCTTAAAATAGGCATATAGAAATAATTTAGTTAGTTTTGTTAAATAAATTATATTTTAATTTTGATTTCAGTTAGCATTCAACAAAATTTAAATTATATTTCAAGCTTAATAATGTTTTAAGTGGTAGAATTAAAGCTCTCCCTCTTCCCAGCTCTCCTCTTCTCAAAAATCATACAATTAAAAGAATTTATTAAAATTGTAATTAACTTAAAATTAACCTGTAGCCGGTTCCTCGTTTTATATTGACCATCAATTCAAAGTTTTAATAATAAACATCATTACAACAAATAAAAAAAATCTGGTGTGTGCCCGCAACACACAGCTTTCACTTACCAACATACTTAGATTAGAAATTGACGTGTTTTGCTAAATATCATTTCCCAAAGTCACACATTTTTCTACATTCATATCTTATTTTTGTTAATCGTTAAAGCCGTTTTTGAGTAAATAATAAAAACCCGTGAAAATGATACAAAATTTATTAAGTAAAGTCCCCCCTCCCGTAGATCAATTTTGATGAAATTTTTACAGTCATATCTCGGGCATATAAATACATCAAATACCAAGTTTGATCAAAATCGTTAAAACCGTTTTTGAGTAAATAAAAAAAACACGTGAAAATGATACAAAATTTATTAAGTAAAGTCCCCCCTCCGGTTGATCAATTGTGATGAAATGTTGGTTATCACATCTTTGGCATATAACTACATCAAATACCAAGTTTGATCAAAATCGTTAAAGCCGTTTTTGAGTAAATAATAAAAACCCGTGAAAATGATACAAAATTTATTAAGTAAAGTCCCCCCTCCCGTAGATCAATTTTGATGAAATTTTTACAGTCATATCTCGGGCATATAAATACATCAAATACCAAGTTTGATCAAAATCGTTAAAACCGTTTTTGAGTAAATAAAAAAAACACGTGAAAATGATACAAAATTTATTAAGTAAAGTCCCCCCTCCCGTAGATCAATTTTGATGAAATTTTTACAGTCATATCTCGGGCATATAAATACATCAAATACCATGTTTGATCAAAATCGTTAAAACCGTTTTTGAGTAAATAAAAAAAACATGTGAAAATGATACAAAATTTATTAAGTAAAGTCCCCCCTCCGGTTGATCAATTTTGATGAAATTTTTAGTCATATTTCAGGCATATAAATAGATCAAATACTCAGTTTAATCAAAGTCCTTAGAGCCGTTTTTGAGAAAATCGAAACAAACTTAAAAAGTTATTAAATAAAGTACCCCATCCCTTTGAGCAAATTTGATGAAATTTTTGCTGTCACATCACGGGCTTATACATACTCTAAATACCCAATCTCAGGTTCGCACGGTTTATAGTTTTTGAGCTAGTCTGTTCACACACACACATACACAGACACAGACACATACACACACAGACCATTTCGCGGGACTTGGTTATTTTGACTCAGGGGACCCCAAAACGTGTATTTCCGTTGAAAACCGGAAGTCGAAAATTTTCACGATCGCAATACTTCCACTTACTATATATTTCATATATAGGTAAGTGAAAGTAAAAAAAAAAGTTAATTCAAAAATTTCGATGTCCTAATTTTCAGATGAATATTATGAACGACAGTATATAATAATGAGGACAGAAAATAAAGAAATGAATAACCCTTAAAAGAAGCTCATAGGTAAAAGTTAGTATAAAGCGAATATGTAAGATTAAAAAATATATACATTTGGCTTAAAATAAAGTATTTTTATTTTATAATTTTTATAAAATGGAAATAATTAGTGAACATAAAAAGGATAAATTTTGTTAAAATGGTTTTTAGTTATTGATTATCAATTATATTAATATTAATTAATTATAAGCCAGCCCCAAATGTCGATGCGAAACTGTAAATAAAATTTTAAAAAGGTTTGTAATAAAGGAAGATGGTTGACTAGAATTTTCTGTAATGGAAATGGTTGGGAATGGGTTCAAATAAAACAACACTAAATATGCAATAACATATATTGTTATTGATATTCCGAGCCGAGATTCAGGTCCTCATCAGGACTGTCAAATCCACCGATATAGGATGACCACATTCACATTATTGCATATATATATACCATATGTTATTGCACACATAGCGTTGTTTTATTTGACCGAACCCCCAACAATTTCCCTTACATAGAAGGTTTTCATATTGATAAACAAGTATATTGAAATAAAGTTTGTTACTTACCCAAAGAATTTATTAAAATCATGGTAAATTTATAATTAATAGGCTTCCCATATGAATGCTCGTAATTATAATGCAATACTTTATTTTTATAATTTCAAATAAAGAAAATATCAGAGCACTGATCGCTATAATCATCAGCCAGGGCCACTCATGGTTTTATACAATTTTAATTTTTTGAAGGAAGTAAAAATTGTTTACTAATCTGATTAATAAAACATTTAGTATCCAATATACCTGAATTATCTTGCATTTTCCATTGGCGTCGATGCGAACGGGAAAAGAAGAATAGATGCCTTCTGGTATGCCATAGACACCAGGAGAACACACCACTTCATTAGTGTATACGCTCTTCTTTGAAAGAATGACTTTCCTGATATAGTTGATAACACCTTTTGCCTGGGCGTAGCCGGTCAGCCAGCACCTACATTTCTGTTATGGCATGTATAATTATGTTATACACATATTTTCTAAATAAAAAAAAAAAATACAATACATTGAATACAATTATAATATAAAAGAAGATGAAGATATAGCTCGTTTGGAAGAAGACTGCTACAGTAAAATTTGTTTAGTTTTTTCTTAAAAGACTTCATATCATATTATCTTTCTTTGAGAAAAAATCTTGATTTTCAATTTAAATATTTAATGCAGAGACCAGTCAAGAGGGTCTTCTAAATATTTGAGAAATAGCGGTAATGATTACAATATATGACTCTCCTGTAAAATTTTAGTTTATTGGATTGTGGCTGTGTTCTTCCAAACGTGCAATATATATGCATCTAACACATAAATGGAAGATTAAAAAAAAAAAAAAAAAAAGCTCCATATTAAAAAAAAAAACAGTTTAACTTTTTAAATTTCCTTCACCCCAAAAAAATAAAACCCCATTTATTGTGAAGTACAAAGTTGAACTAGTTCCCTATATTTGAGATATTGAAAATTTTAACTAGGCTTTCGAGCACAGTATTGTCATTTTCATTGTATTATCATAATTGAAATATATTTTCCAATCTGTTTTTGTTTTGGTTTTTTGTCCTACTTGTTATTATTATTTTTCTGTTCAACACATAATAATTTCATGAAACAGTCAATTTTTAATTATAAAATATATTCAAACAATCAGTTTAAAAGTTTCATGTTAAAATATAGTAGACTACACTAGAACATCAATCAATATTGTTCACTTAAATTAAGCTACTCCAAATCACATTATATTTCTTGAAGAAATATGCCAGATTTTGAAATCCGATATTTAACGCTTGAGAGCAGTCAATGCAGTCTTCCATCGAGTTGAGAGATAGCAATAATAATCAGAATGGTAATAATCAATGATCAAACAATATACTAAAATATACTGAACCAATCATCAATTTTTTTCTTTTGAGTTTTGATTATTTTATGTTGTTTTGTTTTTTGGACAGGAAGTGACTCGAAAAAACTTAATTAATTATCGGTTTAAACGGTGGAACAAGCTCAACCAGGACCAAATAATAATTACTATATGGGTTCATATCAGAGGACCCACGCACTCCTTCTGATTGGTTTTAGTTTTTTAAAAGGATTTATTGCTCATTCAGTTATTAATGCTTCCCTTGATGGAATCGCAGGCTGAATACCTACTGATCCCAAAAAATCACGAAATGTTGACCTCATCGATTAATGTTGCCATCCACCGAAGTATGATCTCATGAGGAGCTGGATCCAGTGGGTTGATGACCATTGCTCACAAAATTTAGAAGCTCGCTACTACTAACTTTACTTAAAAGTGAAATATAAACACGCTCAAATCAATGATCAAACAATATACTAAAATATTGGTTATGAATAATGAAGTATAATAATTAAAATAGGGTTATGTCAGCCTAAAATAATTTATTTGAAAAAAAATAGCCTATAAATAAGTAACATGTTTATGTGGTAATTAAATAATATTATATATATTTATGTATTTGCCTACAAATTATATAATAAAAACACAAGTTTTGGGAGGAGAAAAACTGTGGATCTTTTCACAAACTTTTGTAATAAAATGAACAGCTATAAATAAATCTAAAGAAATTTTTTTTAAAAATATAATCGATAAATTCTATTTTATGTATAATTATATAAATTAATAGAGGTTTTATACTCTTTAATAGTGGCCAAAGGACACAATAATAGACTATTAACAGACAAGAGCCAGAATCAGCAAGTCCAATATTTGATTGTTGTGTTTAAATATATGCAGGATAGATGTTTTACATAAACAATAAGTATAACCTTTTTATTTTTTTAACAAGAGTTGATCCCTGAAAATCCATTATTACAGACACTAAAACAAATTGTGGAGGGCCCATTCTCCCTTGCTTGGGACAAGGGACTGCCTGATGGGAAATAAATTGAGGAAACTTACCTCTACTGAAATAAAAAGAATTATCTGAGAAAAAATTGTTTTTTTTTTTTTTTTAAATCGATTTATTAATAAATATTTATTTTTAAAAAAGTGACACTACTACCCATGGAGCATTCTGGGTTCAGTAATGTACAGTTGAAGGGCAACAGTTGCATGATCTCAATAGCCAAGCTATTTGCCTCCAAGTCTTTCCAAAACCCAATCATCATACTTATAGAATGAAGCAAAACTCAAAATTTCTAGATCCAATTTTCAGGCTTATTTACACATTTAATTTTTTGGAAAAAGTTTGGAACCAAAGGTTACTTCACTTTTTAACCGCCAGGGGAAATTACAAAGGACCAAATAGTTCTGTTTCCATGGTAAAGTTTTTTTTATCGATCTTGGGATGATAATTAACCGGTGATGATTATTATTCTTATTAACCTGTTAATAAGTGAACTACAACATTTTCAACCCAAGGTTAAAGGCTCTCTACTAGTGGTGTGTTGTTTAGTAGCAATCTGTTTATTTGAAACAGTTAATTTCATTAAACAGAAACAGTTAACTGTTTCGGAAAAAAATAAACAGATACAACAGTGTAGTGAGAAAAAAAAAGAAGTAAATAATAATAAAAATTAAACAAAAACAATTAGTTTTACTACGGGCGCGACCTGTTTAATAAACAGTTTCGAGAAGCAGGCAGAATTAGTAGGTTAACAGGCTTATGCTAGAATCAACAGGTTAACAAGCTGTTGCGAGAATTAGCAGGTTAACAGGCTGTTTCAAGAATTGACAGGTTAGCAGGCTGTTTAATTTAACAGCCTGTTAACCGAAAAAGTTTAGGAAACTGTTTCTTTTTCAAGGCCACTGGTTCACGTATCTGTTTCGGTCAACAGGCTGTTAAATGAAGCAGCCTGTTAAACTGCTAATTATCGCAACAGCTTGTTAACCTATTAATTCTTGCAACAGCCTGCTAACCTGCTAATTCTCGCAACAGCCTGTAAACCTGCTAATTCTGCCTGCTTCTTGAAACTGTTTCAGTGAAACTGTTTATTAAACAGCTTGCGCCCGTGCTGTATCTGTTTAATTCATTCGTAAATCTGCTACTCTGAGTTATGTGGCTCTTAATTTTTTTAATTATTAAATTATTTTTCTCCAGATTATTTATTCAATTAAACCATAATTTTCATAAACAAAAAATCAATTAATGCCTATTACAAGTTTTGATTTATTATTTACTAGCATTTCCCGTCGCCCGCGAGCCTTTAAAATCAATTCTGTGACCATTATCTTGGTATTGATCTAATATAATATGTTATATTTTGAAATACGATATTTAACACAAGGATCCGACTGCATGGCCAAGGATTTTTTGCTCCCTTTAAAATAGCAGGCCTTTATACTTAACTAATCCACTTACTTATTTAAAAATAACTTGTCAATACAAATATAAGAAATAAAATATTAAAGTATATACCTCGAATATAGTTCCCTTGAGGAATTTTTCGTCTTTAACGGCAGTGGTGACTCGCTGCCTCCACGCTGAGCACAGCTTGGGAACTGGATCGGGTTCAAGCGTGTCTTCAGGAACTTGGAGTGGTTTAGGGTCTACAGGACACTGCCAAGGCTTCGAGCTCTCCATAAACCTGGTAGCCCACATATTTCCCTCTTTGAGGACTTTGTCCAAGAAGGAAGAACCCTCATCGCCCTTTTGTCCATGTTCAAATGATGGAAAGCGTTCTTTCATCCACTCCCTCCAGTCAACAGACTCGCTCTTCTCATCCATCTGCTGCTTACTTTCCTGAAATAAAAATTGTATCGTGCACTTCGGGCAAAGTCATGATGACGAGTTGTTATTGACAGGGTTTGAAATTAAATCTTATTTTCTCAAAAAAAGAATAAAAGTCGAATCCGGACTTTTATATTTCTAATAAATAAATAAAAATCACATCATAACTTTTATATTTCGGGCCAGAAAATAAAAGTCCTGATACGATCTTTATCACAATGATACCTAATATAACAGTCAAAGCCTGGTTTTAATTATTTAAGGATTAATTTATTAGCTTTTTTTTTCGGATTTCTCCTTATTGGTGTACATTATTGGGTAAACCGTTTTTATGGAAATCTTATGGGGTATAATAAATTACTTATTTATGGATCTATAAATATAAAATTTAGTCAATTACAGCATTATTTATTGATTAATTATACCCAATTTCTCCATTTGATTCTTTATTTTCACAAATTGGAGCAGTAGGCTTTTTTAAAAGCCTCGTCAGGCGTAATGTATATTTGATTAATCATCTGAGTATATTTAAACATATCGTCGTCACCATGCTAAAGTAACGAAAGTGCAACTAAAACTTATGCATACTCGTTACTTTCGGCATGGGGACGACGATTTATTTGATAATCATCTGAGGGAAGGAATACAGAGTAACCAACTAAACCACTTTGAAAGAGCCATGTTCAAAAGACAATAGGCATATTGTATAAATACGAATTTAGCCATATCGTTATTCCAATGTGAATTTAAATGCAACTTTATTCGCACCAAATTATTTGTCAACACGATTACAAAAGAATAAATATTCACATGTGTGAATAAGACTTTATTTGTAATAATGTACATTGATACTAATAAAATTTTATTTACAAATTTTGCTGTAAATAAAGTTAAATTAACAGCAAAATTATAAACGCAAAAACCAAGTTATTTTTAGTCTCAAAAAGAGGAGGTACCTTGCAAATATCCCGATTTTAAATAAACCCAAGGAAAATTGTGGGAGGGAAGAAACCCCCATTATGTCGACACCTTCTTCAGTTTCTTCGCTAGCAATTGTATGGGGGGGGGGGGGGGAGTGGGCAAAGAAGTTCGCAACTACACGTTGCCCCTTGACAACCAACAAATTTGTGATAACTTAAAGATAAGCTAGTACAAAACGCTACCTTTCACTTACCAACTTACTTAGATTAGAAATTGACGTGTTTTGCTAAATATCATTTCCCAAAGTCACACATTTTTCTACATTCATATCTTATTTTTGTTAATAGTTAAAGCCGTTTTTGAGTAAATAAAAAACCCCGTGAAAATGATACATAATTTATTAAGTAAAGTCCCCCCTTCGGTTGATCAATTTTGATGAAATGTTGGCTATCACATATTTGGCATATACATACATCAAATACCCAGTTTGATCAAAATCTTTAAAGCCGTTTTTGAGTAAATAAAAAAACACGTAAAAATGATACAAAATTTCACACACACACACACACACACACACACACACACACACACACACACACACACACACACACACACACACACTAAGTAAAGTCCCCCCTCCGGGTAATCAATTTTGATGAAATTTTAACAGTCATATCTCGGGCATATAAATACATCAAATACCCAGTTTGATCAAAATCGTTAAAGCCGATTTAGAGTAAATAAAAAAAAAAACACGTGAAAATGTTACAAAATTATTAAGTAAAGTCCCCCCTCCGGTTAATCAATTTTGATGAAATTTTTACAGTCATATCTCGGGCATATTAATACATCAAATACTCAGTTTAATCAAAATTGTTAGAGCCGTTTTTGAGAAAATCGAAAAAAACCTAAAAAGTTATTAAGTAAAGTACCCCCTCCCTTTTAGTAATTTTGATGACATTTATGCTGTCACATCGCGGGCATATACCTACACTAAATACCCAATTTTAGGTTCGCACGGTTTATAGTTTTTGAGCTAGTCTGTTCACAAACACACACAGACCATTTCGCGGGACTTGGTTATTTTGACTCAGGGGATCGCAAAAGGTGTATTTCCGTTGAAAACCGGAAGTCGAAATTTTTCACGATCGCAATACTTCCTCTTACTATATATTTCATATATAGGTAAGTGAAAGTAAAAAATTGAAAAGCCAAAATATTTGAGGGGGGCTACTATTCCTAACGCATAGCTAGCGCTGGGTAGTTACTGCATCCTGCTGTTCGGATAGATGCCGCTAGATGGCACTCTATGTTCGTTTCTCAAACAAATATAATTTGTGTATCATTTGGAGGGCATGGATAACAGCAAGTTTAAAAAAAAAACATTTCCTTCGGAAAAAGTTTCTGTGCCCTAAATGCAGCGAAATGTTTGGTTTTATTCCCACTTTATCCAAAAATAAGTTCAAGGGTATCCGGATCAAAACAACAAAAATTTCTCCAACAAAGCGAATTTTGTGAAAATGAAAGAAAACTTACAGATTCTTCGGAAGTGACCTCAGCATACGTTCGGTCTTCCGTTTCCACTGTTACAGCTGATCCTTTGTCTTCCGTCTGAAAATTATTTTCCTTTGTGTTACTTAATTGAGTAAATAAAAATAAATTAATGAAAATTAATAAAAATGTAATTCGAAGAAAGAAGTTTACGGGACAAGGGGGAAGTATAAACATGAAAATATGCGATTTTTGAGTCGCTTAAAGGTAAATAATGAATAAAAATACACCAAATAATCATCAACTATAAAAAATAAGCCAAGTATCTGAATGATCAGTGTATCTATTGATTGTATATTTAAAATGGAGAAAAACTAAACGTTTATTGTGTTAATAAAATAATATGCTTTTAGATTTTTCTTCTCGAGTCAACTAGAAATGAAGGTAATTGCTGATTGAACTACTTCGATAGGTAGTTAAAAAAAGATCTTTCCTGGTTTAAAAACATATATTCACTATTACAGAAACATAATCTCCCGCTGATAAATCTGGATAATTTAAAGGACTGGTCAGAGATCTTTAAAAGCTTATTTAAAAGTATCCGGAATAGCTTAAAAAATGACCATGTAGACTCTGCTAAAAATGTATCAAGTTCAATCCTGTATAAATATCTAATGCTTGAACTACCTGATATTGTAGATCATTTCAGCAACTTTAAAAAAAATTATATTCAATGGATAATGAAGTTAAGGGGTGAATTGTTGTGTAAGAACAACCGTAGGTATTCATCAAACTCGGAAATAAATTGCTGTTTATGCAACAAACAAGGTAAGGAAAATATAATCCATTTTATAGGCGTATGTCCGATATTAAATGAACACAGGTGGAAATGGTTTAGAAAAACTATATTAACCAGGACAGAAGTGATCAATTATTTCAATGGTAAAAATTGGATCTTTCTAATCGGATATGCGAAAGAAGCCTGGAAATACAGGTACACGGTTATAATTGACTCCCATTAATAGAGGGCCACTTTTGTAATATTTGTATTTTATCTTATACTAGCTGTATATACCGGTTTCACCCGGAGAATTTCATTTTTAAAATCTATTAAGTGAAACTTTTATCGACTCAAACTGTCGATTTCGTAAAAACCAATGTAAAGCGAGATCAAAACGATTATTTTAACAATAAAGAATATACCCAGAGATCGGCTTAAGTTATGCAACTTTAATATGGACAGGTGTTCGCACCTGGTCTGAAAGAACCACTGAGCGAAATTTGGGTAATTAAGGACAAACGGTATGGATTTCTATAAAGAACAAACAGAATTTCATCTTTATATACATAGATTATAGCTGTATATAAAGGAACGGTCGATTTCGTAAAAAAAAACATTGTAACGTGAGATCATTATGATTTTTATAACAATAAAGAATATCAGCTGAAGATCGGCTGATGATATGCAATTTTAATATGAACAGGTGTTCGCACCTGGTATGAAAGAACCACTGAGCGAAATTTGGAGAATAATGAATAACAGCTGAAGTTAGGCAATTTTAATATGGACAGGTGTTCGCACCTGGTATCAAAGAACAACTCAGCGAAATTTGGAGAAATTAGGACATACGGTATGGATTTCTATAAAGAACAAATAAACAAACAAACAAACAAACAGAATTTCACCTTTATTTATATAGATTTGTTTTTGTTATTTTTTTGTCCTCTTAATTCTTCTTTTTATTTTTTATTATTATTCTTTTTTTATGCTTAGTAAATTAATAGGAATTTATTTAATTTGCAGATTTTGTTTCTCAAAAATTTCTAGTGGTGTGGTTGCCCCCTCCTTCGGACGTCCATGTGTATATGTAAATTATATGAAGAGTCCACGGAAGAAAGGGGGAGAGTCATTTTTTTCCGTATTGTAGTTATATATATATATATATATATATATATATATATATAATTGTTCGTCTAGTTGAGTAGAATATGTTGTTAAAAAGAAATAGTCAGAAAAAATGACAGTCGGTTGGTTACAAGCGATGGAAGGAAACACGTACTCGGAAGAAAGGGGGAATGTCCTCGCGATTAAACCTAGAATGGGGGAGAGTCATGTTAGAAGTTATATGGGTTGTGTATTCATATCATCAATAAAAAAGGGAAGAAAGGGGGAGCGTCCAGGACTATCACCCTTTCTTCCCTGTTTAGATTGTTGGTTTTTACTATAACATTTTTTTTTTTTAGAGCGTGTTAAGTCTTTTTCGGGCAAATTTATTATTTTGATACGCAAAAAAAAGGGAAAGGACATATAAAAAAATTGAAGAAAAATGATAAAAGATACTCAAGTAATTAAAGATCCAAACGTAAAAACTCGATTTTCTCGGAAAGCACTCCAAATGACATCCCCCCTTTCTTCCGTGGATTCTTCATATATTGTAATCAATCCTAACCTAACGGCACTCGTTTATCTTATATAGCAAAATGCTACCTCAATGTCCCTCCTCATGAACCTTCTATACAAATCGGGAGGTGCCTATATTTTTTTCATACATGCCAACAGCTGACAGTTTCATATATATGACACTACTAACAGCTGACAGTTACCTGCGATTTGCCACTTACAGGATGCGATTTCGTTTCAACTTCTATTTCTTCTACACCTCCTTCTTCTTCCCCTTTTCTGTAGATTAAAAGGAACCGATCAATTAATTGGTAATCAATTGATAGTATTAAAATTATAAAATAAACATGAGTATAAGCTGTTGTTATGCCTAAATTTTAACAATGTGTTAGTTATTAAAAAGTTTGCTGGTTTTATTTTATTTTTTACTAGCTGTATATACCGGTATCACCCGGAGAATTTCATTGTTTAAATATGTAAAATCTATAAAGTGAGACTTTTATCGACTCAAACATTCGATTTTGTAAAAACTAATGTAAAGCGAGATCAAAACGATTTTTATAAACAATAAAGAATATACCCAGAGATTGGCTAAAGTTATACAATTTTAATATGGACAGGTTTTCGCACCTGGTATGAAAGAACCACTGAGCGAAATTTGGAGAATTTAGGACAAACGATATGGATTTCTATAAAGAACAAACAAATTTCATCTTTATTTATATAGATCACTTTATTTATATAGATTATTAAGATGATTTGAAATAAAATGTAAAAAGGACAACTGTATTACAATATTTTAATAATTATGGTGAATTAAGTTAATAACATAATAATCACGTGGCTGACAGCATCGTTTTTTAATGAGATTATTACCTTGTATTAACCCATTTCTTACCAAATTATTTTATTTCGAAATTAATAATTTTAATTTTCATATATATAATATAGCTAGGGTGCCCGGTTTCGCTCTGGTAGTTGTGTGGTAGTTTTAATACCAAAAAAACTTTAAAATTAAAGGAAATATAGAACAAAATTAGCACCTCATTGAAAATTCGGTTTTAACTTGGTATCAATATTCTGCAGACTTGAGATCTACAGTCTGCCCAAATAAGGAACCCTGTATAATTTACAGGGGGTTGAAAATGGTAAATGAACAATTAATTTTCCTGCAACTTTGTCGAGTTATGCTTCGCTTTGATGATGATTTCTGTGATTCTGAATTCTATAAGCCCATTCCAAGTAGTCAGAAGATAAGTTATTAGATTATTGTTGAAAAATCTGGTATCTCAGTTAAAAAAATTATATCTCGAGTAAAACTAAAGCACTGACTACTATGATGGTCCAATTTGATCCAGAAGTATAGAAACTACCGAAGATTCATAGAAACTTTTTTTTAAGACCTTTTTTCCATTTTAACCTCCCTTAAGATATCCCCCGTAATTTGAACGGTTTCTGCATATCTCGAATCTTACTACTATTACAATGTGAAAACTAAAATTTCTTGAAGGCACAACTTTTTCATCAAATTTCTTTTTATCTTGAACTATGAGGGATGATAAAATCTTGAATGCTGTTATTGGAGTTAGACGTTTTGTCAACTGGAATGCTCATCATAGGTAGTAACCAAACCAACTTCTTTTTCATAAATACAATAAAAACACTTCAAACTTTTCATTTTCGATTTATATTTAGTCAATTCATCTTTTTTTTTATGTCTAATTTTATTCGCTCAATGTACTACTACGAAATGTTCACTCATATTGCATAAAATTTACTTAAGTATATATTATATATAGATTAAATGTAATGTGCTGATCATATATTAGCCTTCTCATGAGAAAACTATTTTTTTAAGGAATCCAATTGGTTGTCTAATTGATTGCTGAGATGTAAAGTACTTATTTTATTTTGGAACGCAAACTAATTATTTTCTCTTAATTTTTTCGTAATTTAAAAAGAACAGCTGATAAAATATAGAACGATTTCATACTATATGAATGGACAATAAACATTGAGAGAAACGCACCCTAGCGCTTCCTGGTAGCCTGAAGCTCGAACTAAATTTTTCATTTATAAACTCGTATCTCAATCTCAGAGAGGCTAATAAAAAGGTGCGAGAGGCTTAAAATTCCAGTCCTTTTCTCTTCAATTTTTCACTCTTAAGAGAAAAACAGAAACCTTCTTCTCCGTAAGTGGTCATATGGCTAAACGAAGACACAACTTCCTTAATCCTACGTGGAGTCGTTTTTTAGCCTTTTCGGCTAGCACATTGTACACTTTGCTTTATAATATATATTGATTAGTTTCTTGTTAAAAACGCCTTACTAAGATGTATTCCAGAAAGAAAAAAATGAATAACTATGTATTTGGCCTTGAAACAGGCTGACCTATATATAGGACAGTGGTCAAATGTGGGTGCAATGCAGTCAGAGAATTAAAATGAAAAATTATATATTTAAAAAAATCTACATTAATTTTGCTGCAGGAAAATTACAAAAAACAACAAAAAGGAAAATTACAAAAATATAACTATTTTTTAGTATGAAAATTAGCTAAAACATTTTATGCATAGTGTCGCATTGTACTTTAGGCAAAACGTTAACAGTTTTAAAGGACATCCTCTGCCCTGGCATCTTCTTTGCTGTACATCAAACCTAATTGATTCCTGAATGGTAGAGACTTGTGATCTTTCAATTGGACGCCCTGCACCTTTTCGGCAACTGTTAATTTTTAAGTAAGATAGGGCTAATTCGTCTAGAAAGTCCAGCAACGCCAATTCCCTATTAGACATTTGGTACAGCAGGTGAGAATTTACTACCATATCAATTAGTCTAGAAAATATGCACCAGTACCATTTCTTCCCCTTTACATTGATGGGATACCATGGGCGTACCAGCGGGGGACAGGGGGGGGGCAGCTGCCCCCCCCTGGAAGGCTGGGAGCAATAATTCTTTAGGCTTTTAAGCTGGAAGCAGTAATAGAATCCTTTTTTTTTAAAGCAAATAATTGTAATAACCTAGTTGATTTTTATTTATTTATTTACACCCTACCCTGCCTCTTGAGGCAATACGGGTTGTTGCAGCAGTTAAATGTTAGGCATGTCTGCATAACATCCCACTGCTGCTATAAAACAAAAATGTTTTGGAACTTTAGACCGGTAGGCTTCATTTCCTCAGTCCGGTTGGCCTCTAGGCACGGCTGGTCTCCCTCGTCCAACATTGAAGTGGGCAGGGCCGAGTGCAGTCTTCCATCCGTAGACGAAGTCCTTGAAATGCTTATAGTTACTTTCCGCTACCAGCTGGGGAAAATCGGTTTCTGTGTGAACGTAGAGTCCGGTTTCACGACTACTTAGTTGAACTTAGTTGATAAAGCACTGCTATAATTATACATAATTGTGTTTTCATTCACCTTTTCCGCGGTAAGGTGTTACAACCTGAACGACCATAGCTTGCCCCCCCCCCCCTAGTTTTGATCCTGGGTACGCCCTTGTGGGATACTTGGCAACCATCCAATCATGTAAGTCTACTCCTCCCACGTAAGAGCTGTACTCTTTAGCAAGGAATGGCTGTGCGATTGGATTTTTTTTCTTTTTTCACGGCAATACCTGGTTTCATTGCCTACAGGCTCTGTCAGGCTTTAGCCAGACATACCCGGCTTTTCATACGTTTGTACTCTGTCTGGCCAACTTTTTACATTAAATGTTCAGATTTTAAAACTTAGGCCTCAAAAACAAAAACAAAAAAGTATCTTTTTCCCTTGAGGAGAAGACATGGGGGCTTGAGAGCCGGACGGAAGAGTCTACCCCAATCACACTTACTTCTTACCACTGTCCTATAAATAGTACACCCGATTTCATGTCCATAACATTCCCATATTTCGCTTGATATTTATACTAATGCTTTATTTTGAACTTTGGTAAATATTTTAATACACTATATAACACAGAAAAAAAAAAGTTTTCTATTTTTTACAATTTTTCAAATATCATGTTCAAATTCGACCATCATTTTTTCATGTTTCTATTTATAAAGGTATTGATAATAAATATTTCTTCAGGAAAAAAAAATTGTAATAACTGAATAGATTCAGATTATTATAAAAATATTTATATTGCACAAAAGTTTTATGGGCAACTGGGAAAAAATTGAAAACCTGGTGTCCTATATATAGGACAGTGGTAAAAAATGGGTTGAGAAGGACTGGGATCTAAACAACCTAAATATATGTCCTCTTAAAACCAACCAAACTGGGTCTCAAACCAGTCAGGGAATGTTTAAGTATATATTTATTGTGACTTCACCGTTAATATTCGCCATAGCCACAACTTGGCTTCGCTATTTGACCGCCAGGGGAGATTACAATGGACCTAATAGATCTGTTATCGCGCATCAGTTTTTGATCAATCTTGTTTTTTCATGGCAGAGCCTATTCCGCATAGAACTCGATTTTTCAAATATGCCACTTGGACCCCTTGTTTTCGAAGATCCACATTTAAGTATATCATTATCCATTTATATAAAAATCTCGTGTCCCGATGTTTGTCTTTCTATTACTCAGAAACTACTCAACCGATTTTAATGAACTTTGGCTCAATGTTTATAGTTTTGGCCAACTTAAGAGATAGGATAGTTTTTAACTTGATTAGTTACCAAAATAATTCTTATATAGGGAATTATTGCAAATACAGTAGGTCGTGTTTCGATTTATTAACGTGGCGTCATATGTCGATTTCATAAAGTTTTTGTTTATAAGCATGCTATTGTATTGCAGGTTATCATTATTATAATTTTGTATTCTGTTGTGAGTGCAGTTATTTGTTCCTATATTATTATTTTTCACAGACAAATAGTAATACAAATCTTTGCATTTTTTGTTAATTTTTATTAAAGATAAATAAATCAAGAAAAGCAATAAATTCTCAAAAGTGTAGGTAATTTTTCTTCCTTTTCCTTTTTTATTTGTATTTCAATTAAATTGCTAGCTAAGCACAGCCCACCCTGATATCAACTTTTAGTAAAGTAAATACATTTTAATAATTTAAATTTGGCTATTATTTGAAATAATAATCTATACATGTTGTAACAGCACCTGCTGTCACAGGTGTAACCTAATAGAAACCTGACTTGGGGAGTCAGTGTTGCCAAAAATTAGTGAAAATTAGTGACTTGGCTACACTGGTAACCAGGCATGAAAATCCCCGAGTGTGTTTTGATTAGGTGTTGTGGGATTCTTTGTGATTTGCTAAAGAACTGCATAATTATAACTTTAATATTATATTTTCAGTTGATTTATTTAACAGAAGTTTCTTTATTTTCATTATTCGTTTTGTTATTATTATTTGAATACAGTGTTTTTTTATTTTACCAAACCTTTTTATTATTTTTATCCCGTGCTCTAAAATGTAAAATTTAAAAAATGTCAGTGAAGATTTGTAATTCCTCCTTTATCAACAATAATTTAAAGTTGAGAAAATTTAATCTGAAAAGGCTGTTTCCTGTTCAGCAGAGTTGTAATTATCTTTATATGTAAGATTTAAGAAAGCGAAGATTTTAATGTTTTCTTTAATTTAAAGTAGGCTGTTATTGGGAATGATATTTCGGTGTTAATTTCACCAGAATACATTTTTTTTACTTATCTTTAAATTTTTTTTTTTGATTAAGAAAGGATTACAAATCTTCGCGGCATTTCTCAAATTTTACATATAATGATTATTACACCTCTACTGAACAGGAATAACTGTTATTTTGAAACCGCAAGTTTCAGATTTATCCACCATAACATAATAGAGTACTACTGCAAAATGATCCATCGGCAGATATATTTTCTAAACAATTGCTCTATATTAGTAACGGTGAAATAGAGCTGCATTGAAATTCAAAATTTATCAAATTACCAGACAATTTCTCCACTGTTGTAGAGACAAAAAATGAACTAATATAAAGTGTCTTTCCTGATATTTTGAACAATTATTTGGACTATAATTGGCTGGGTAGTCGTGCTATTTTGACAGCAAAAAATGTTGATTTCGATGAAATAAACTTCCAGAATCAATTGACAATGTTCTAGATGTAAACGAAGCCGTAAATTTCCCTGGATATACACCCAAACAATTTCCAGTTGAAGATTGACTCACCGATCATTCTTCTTCGAAACTTAAATCCACCTCAATTGTGCAACGGTACACGTTTGGTCAGTAAAAGGATCACAGGAAATGTTATTGAAGCAAAGATGTTGCCTGGAAGGTTTATAGGAGATATCGTCCTGTTGCCACCTATTCCCCTGGAACCGTCAGAATTTTCAATAAAATTTAAAATGCTTCAATATCCTATTCGTTTGGCTTTTGCTATGACCATAAACAAATCCCAAGGGCAAACAATGTCCACTTGGACTTTGAAAATCCGTGTTTTTTCCCATGGGCAATGGCATACCTCACGTGGGCAATGAGCATCGCCTGCTCACGTGTGTGGAAACCATCAAATCTTTGGTTTGTGTTAAAAAAAAGGTTAACCCAAAACATGTTGAACAAATCAGTACTTGAATAAATAAAAATTCTTAATTGTATTATGTAAAAACCTCTTTAAGAAGAGATTATTTGCTGTCATTTGAGATTACTTATCACTCAAATATATTGCTAGATTAAAAGCTTCAACACACCTCACTCCTACCGAATACTTATTTGCCGAAGGGTCGGGAAATCGAGGTCTCAAAGAAATTGAGAAAAACGCCTATCAAAAGGACATATATGACGCGTTAACCAAGATTGGTATGACCCTGAGCAATATTAAACCCGTTGCTAAACTAACAATACCAAGTTGAAATAGTTTAGGCCAATAATCAATAGATCAATAGCTGAGGTTACCAAAACCCGGTAGAAGTTAAGTCATCCTTTTTAAAATTAGTGGTAAAATATAGCTATTTTGAGTTAGTTTATGCCGATGCATCAAAAAAAGGCGAGAGTGTTGGCAGCACTGTGAGTCGTAAACACAATCAGCTCCTTTTTAATCTAACTACATTGAAATATGAGATGTAAAAAATAAAAACTTTAACTTTCCTAAATTCCTTACCAAATACTTTTAAATGGTGTAATGCTCTGTTCACAATCAGGTTGGATTTTGATTAGCTGAAAGGTTTTCATCTTTATCAATGAATATTGGTATGACTGCATTTGTTTAAAAATATTAGGATATAACTACTAAGCCACAGCAAAGCGTGGCCGGGTCTGCTAGTTATTATATAAAATACAATAAACTTTCAATTAGTAGTACCCGTGTAAATACTGATCTTGGTAGAAACGACGGGATTCGAGGAGGTCGTCCACGTTGGCCTTCGGGACCACCAGCGGGGGGAGGTCCACCCCGTCGTCGAGGTTCGGGTTCAGCGGGTCCAACCCGATCACTTCCACGCCCTTCGGCAGCTCCAGCCGGGACATCGCCTCTTGCAGCTCTTCCCTTTGCTGATAAAGGATTGATTCATTGATTAATTGATTCATTCATTGACTGATTGATTGGTTGGTTTTTTGTCTGGTTGGTTTTTGGTTGCTTGATTGTTTGGTTTGTTTGTTCATTCTGTTAAGCAGTGAATATATTAAAATTAAAGAAAAGAGGATGATTAATTAACGAAATCGACGAGTGCCAGTAGCGGATCCAGATATTTTCTAAGGGGGGGGCACTTTTTTATTTTTTTGAATTTTTGCGTCATAAAGGACCTTATTTAAAATATTGGTTTACATTTAAGTAATAAATTTCTATTAAATGTTTAAATACAATCCATTTTTATTTAAGGAGTTAAAAAAAATATTAAAGATAGCCCTTTTTATACAGAAATAGTAATAATTGATTGGTGTCCTCACCAACGAGGGGGGGGGGGGGGCGCCCTCTCCTGGATCCGCCACTGACGAGTGCTGACAAAATTATGTTTAATTATGGGACGAAATACACTGATACAATCATAAACTCAAATACAAATAAAATGCGATGGAATAAAATTAATGAAATCTGTTAGATCTCTAAAGCACGATGCCTTCCATCTTAAGCTGGCTCACGTGACGAACGGTATTAAGTCTCTTGACCTGTAAGTCACTATTCAGGCCTGGTACATTTAGAATTTTCTCCTTACTGAAATGGATTTTATAATGAAGGAGTAGATTGAAAACAGCTCCTGAGAGGAGGCAGTAGAGAAGAATGGCCAATTCGCAATTCGCTGTAAGTCAACCTAGTTAAAAATCACCAAAAATTTCAACATGCGACTTCTTCACCGATCTAATTACTTTATTTTATCTTATTCTGCAATTTTATTTCCTCCATTATTTATTTATTTTAAATGTGTATCGACTACCTAGCTATAATTATCGATTGTAAATAAGCTAAATTTATAATATGTAAATAACCTTTATTTGCAAATAATGGCCTTGACGAGAATAACAAGAATATATTTCAGCTATGAATATTTATAATAGAACACACCCTTCTTCTATGTAATACTTCATTTTCTTGCAAAAACTGAAATGCCTTGTTTTTGTCAGAAATTTCTTGAGCTAATTTCAAAAGACATATTTTTATTATCTTAAAGTAACTGGATGTGGTCTTCGCCAACAGATCCAACCCATCAATTTCTTCACCAAACAATTTTAAATTTGGCGTCACTCACAAAAAACTTTTCTGATTGGGATTAAAGTTTACTACCCTTTCACTCGGCCTGCATTTGTCCCTCTGTTTGTATGTATGTCTGACTGTCCGTCTGTGCATGACTCGATACAGGTCGCAATTTTGAATATATCGGCTTGAAATTTAGAACGAATATTTCTTGGACATCGTAGATTCGCTATAAAGTTTTTGACGATGGTCTAAATACGCAGCGTTTCAGCGCTGGCGTCGCACTGCGCCGATCAAAAAAGTCGTGTTGGGTATCGTTTACAAGAGGTTTCTACATGATAAAATTGCATGGGGCTGCTTTGATACTTTTTTGATGACGCGCAGAGTCAGCGGCTTAGCTTCCAAGTAAATTGCCCATGTTACATACCAAATCTTATTATTAATATTATTTATTTATTTTTTTCACTACCCATAGTCGATTTTGTTTCTGGGAATTTCTGAAATATAGTGTAATGAAATACCTATATTTAACAGTGTTTGGGACAGGAATTTCCATAATTTTATTTAGGAAAATCTCCCTGTTCCCGGAAAAGAAAAAAAAAATGGACTGGGATGGGGTGTTACAAAATAAAGTAATATTTGACCTTGAGAGGACGTATATTTACAGGGTTAAAATTTATTGAATTTATATGAAACATAAATTGTACCCGATGTGGTTTGGGTTATGGTATCTGTATTTTCTGGCTGCTTCTCTCATCATTCCTTGCTTCTTCCTCCTCATGCCTCGGGGCGTGCTCCGGTGGCCTACTCTCTACACATTGTCCTTATTTGATGAAGGAACAAGGTGAAAAATAAAAACTTGGTGAGTCCCTTGTGGTGTACACCTTTACACTCGACTCCTGACCACTACCAGTCGGCCATTTTAAAACCCATTAAGGGCACAGGGCTAATTTGCACACCGTTGCGCCCTCCGTCCACAAGGGGGCGCCTTTTCTAGTAAAAATGATTTAGGTTGCCAGGCCTGAACATGCCGCCCACCTAAATTTTGGGTACAAAATTTATGATGATAAATGCTTAAAGAAAAAAGCACTCTTGCACGTGCTGAAAACTAAAAGTTATGAAATAAATAATATACTTCCTCTTAAGTGCTTACAGAAATAAGATACACTCATAAGACAAAATATAGCCCAGTACCATACGGCTTACAATAAGTGCTATGTTAATACCAAAAATACTCTAACATTACAAACTAGCTACAATAACGTTATACGTAAAAATGAATACATAAAATAAACTTTATATATATGAAAAAAAAAATAAAAAAGTCATAATAAATGCAAAGGAAACAAATTCAACTTCTAATAGTGTAAAACTAAAATAAAATAGAGATCAAGAAGATTTTGACAAAATATTAAAGCAAATAGTACCTTCTAACATGTACTAACATAACATGACTCTGTAACATGATTCTGTGGTGTGAATCAATCACGCTCTGGCAAGGGTCCTTCTTCCTCGGTTTCCTGACCGTACGACGCGAACAAAGGAGCCAGCGTTCTTACGGCACGCTTTAAAATTTGTCCACTGGGAGTACGGACCGAGACAACCCTAACTATCCCGTCAGTACCTGGATGGATGTTACAGACGCGCGCGACGGGCCAAGAACCTAAGGGTACGCGCCGTTCAAGCATTATTACTAAGTCTCCAACAGCGAGGTTGGGGCTTCCGGTCTTCCACTTTACTCGTTGTTGCAGATGGTGAAGGTATTCCTTTCTCCACCTTTCCCATATGGCATGCACCTGTTGCTGAAGTCCTTCCCATCTTGAGCGAGCACACTTCGCGTCAACAGGCGCGTACGGAATAGCGTGAAGTGGGGCTCCAACTATAAAGTGACCAGGTGTGAGGGTATCAAAGTTGTCCGGATCGTCCCGTAGAGGACAAAGGGGTCTAGAATTGAGCAGACCTTCGATGCGGGCCAGGATGGTGACAAGCTCTTCAAAGGTCCAAGCCTGGGTTCCAACAGTTCTGTGGAGGAGGCGTTTCACGGACTTCACTGCAGCTTCCCATATGCCACCGAAGTGTGGGGCTCGGGGTGGAATGAACTTCCACTCCACACTCTTTAGGGCTAAGTGGTCCACTATAGTCTTCTCTTCATCCTTCAAGAGGTGATGCACGTCCTTTAGAAACCGTGAGGCCCCAATGAAATTAGTTCCATGATCTGAATGAACACAAAGTGGCAGACCGCGCCGCGCAATGAATCGGTCCAATGCATCCAGAAAAGACTTGGTGCTAAGGGACGAAACCAATTCGATGTGCACCGCCTTTGACGCAAGGCAGACAAACACACTTATGTAGCCCTTGCTGATGTTTGCCTTGCGGCGAAGGGAATCCTTAATGAGAAAGGGCCCGGCAAAGTCTACCCCAACTTCAGCGAATGCTCGGAATCCCTGCACTCTTTCTTTAGGCAAATCCCCCATGAGGGGCGTGATAGGGCGCGAATACAAACGCCTGCAGTTCACGCAGGTTTTGATGATTCCTTTGGCTGCGCGATACAGTCCCGGAATCCAGAAATTACTTCTCAACAAAGACACAGTGAGAGTTGGCCCAGCATGGAAATGACGTTCGTGCGTGTCCCGTATTAAGAGTTGAGAAAAATGATGACCGCGGGGGAGCAACACTGGGTGCCGTTGTTCATAAGACAGAGATGATTGCCTGAGTCTTCCGCCGACCCTGATGACCCCGTCTTCATCGACGAAGGGATGCAAGTCCATGTAAGATATCGGAGGCGATGTAGAGTATAGGGCAGGAGGAAAGGTCGCGCGTTGAACCTGTCTCGCGCAAACGAGCAATGCCCTTTTACGCTCTGACCCAGTTATAGGTCCAGTGGGAGCGTTACCAGGATAACGCAGGCGTCCTGCCCACCTTAATATGAGCGAGACAATGCTAATTAAACGAGGTAGCGAGGAAAATTTCAGCATCCAGTTCACGTCGGGCACATCCGGTGCGGATTGCTTGGAGGAAAGCGCATGGTTTGACGCAGGAACATGCCACATCGTATGAGAGCGCTCTGACATCCAGACTGGACCCGCCCACCATAACTGCTTAGTGATGATCTGAGAGGGCAGACAGCCTCTTGAGGCAATATCAGCTGGATTGTTGTCAGACCTCACATGGCACCACTGTTCTAAGCGCGATCCATTCAAAATCGCGGAGACTCTGTTGGCCTCGAAAACCTTCAACTGATGGAAAGGTGTGCGCAGCCATGCTAAGACCACAGAGCTATCAGTGAAGTATAGCCTTGTTTGCTGTGAAGTGATTTCAATTGTGTCCATCACCCTTTTCAACAGCAAAGCTCCACACAGCTCCAACTGAGCAGTGGTCAGGAACTTCGAAGGGGCAACTTTAGTCTTGGCCTTCAACAGGTGGCTTCGCATTTCGCCATCTTCACACTCCACGCGAAGGTAGACAGCGGCGGAATATCCCAAAGCCGAAGCGTCACTAAAACCAACGAGACGGAGGTTGGCCCTTAGTGCATGTACATATCGAGGAATTCGCACGTCTTCAATGTGAGGCCATTCTTCGAGAAGTGATCTCCACCGATCAGCCAATATCTTGGGGAGTGGCTCATCCCAATCCAATCCTTGTTTCCAAAGCTCTTGGAGAAATGCCTTTGCGTAAAAGATGATAGGAGCCAAGAATCCCATGGGATCGAAAAGTCTAGCAATAACTGACAGGACACCACGCTTGGTCAGTGTTGCTTTTGGCTGATGAACCTGAAAACGAAACCTATCCTCTTGAGGACACCAGATCAGTCCGAGGATTTTGACAGGATCGTCAAGCTTTTGAGACAGGTTCAATTCTTGTGCTGAGCGTGATTCCTGGGGTATTACATGCGGGCAGTTGGATGTCCATTTTGCCAACTCAAAGCCTCCCTTCCTCAGCAACTCGATGAGCTCCTCTCGCAGCGCTGAGGCTGCTTCTAGAGAGTCTGCTCCTGTCACTATGTCATCCACATACGTGGAACGAAGGATGCATGCAGAAGCGACAGGATATTCTCGGCCATGGTCATGCACTAGCTGTTTAAGGACGCGTATTGCATGGTACGCGCTGCATTTGACACCATAAGTGACGGTATTTAATTGATACTCGTCTAGCCGTGATGAAGGATCTTCGCGCCAGAATATGTGCTGCAGATGCCTGTCGTCTTGATGAACGAGTACCTGTCTGTACATCTTTACGATGTCCGTGGTTAGAGCCACTGGTTTCAAACGAAAGTTGACTAATATGGTGCCTAGGTCAGTGTGCAGCTTTGGTCCCGTACATAGGATTTCGTTCAAGCTAAACTCAGTGGAGCCGCAGGATGCATCGAAGACGACGCGCAGTTTCGAACCTTGCATCACACCGTGATGCGGTATGATGTACTCTGCTTCTTTAGTCGCCAAGGACATGTGGCCAAGGGATACATATTCTCGCATGAACGACACATATTTTTCGCGAAGTTCAGTGTCGCGTGACAGCCTCTTCTCCAAACCGTAAAATCGGCGAAGAGCAACATCTCGGTTGTAGCCTGGAACCTGATGCCCGGGTTTGAGAGGGAGTCTCACCATGTATCTCCTATCAGCAGCGCGAAGCAAAGTTCGCGTGAAGAAACTTTCGCAGAACTGATCTTCCGGATTGGCTCTGTCAGCGGGTGACGGTTCTTCTAGGTCGCAGAATGCTCTGAAAACCTCCGCCAGCTTCTCCTCCTCCTCGGAGCGGATAGGGAGACAAACAGACTCATCTACATTCCTAAGAGTCCCCATAATCACCTCGCCAAACACGGTGGGCTGGCTGTACAGCTCCCCGATGCCCAAACGTGTAGGGGCACCCGTAATGATTCTTGGGCAAAAATCAATGCCGGCGAGAAAATCAACTGGGCCCGGCTCCCCGAGATGCGGATCCGCCAATGTCAGACCCGCCAACCCAGCAAATGACAATCGCGGTATACGTCGACTAGGAAGATTAGAGGCGATTGTATCCACGACGAGAGCGCGTACAGAGAGTTCAGCACAGCCTGGTAAATTTGTATGGAAGATGCAGTTAATAACGCCTTTCACATTCACTGGTGCACCGCTCATGCCCACGATTGAACCAGAAAATCTGTCCAACTTATTTCCCAGTTGTTTGGCGACGTGGGTGGTGATAAACGAGTGTTCGCTTCCGCTGTCTAGAAGCACACGCACGGGTATGACTTTTGAAGAGCACTTGATGGTGGCTAGCGCTGTCCCCAGTAACCGTTGAACGTCACCTGGCGTGTCACTCTCTCTTGAGCAGGTGTGAACCCTTTCCATGGTCGTGCATGAATGAGACGCAACGCCTGTATTTCCCTGTTTTGAAGTGTCGGACATCGCTTCTGTGTGCAGCAGGCTGTGATGCTTTTGTCCGCAATATTTGCAGCTCCACCTAGAGGGACAATCTTTAGTTTTATGCCCAAGTCGTAGGCAATTGTGACAGCCTTTCCATGCATTAGCGAACTCCACTCTGCTCGTGGCTGACATTTCATTGAATTTGAAACATCTCGGTAATGTGTGTTGGCCCTCGCACAGGGCACAGTGTTCTGTATGCTCAGTTGCAGGTTGAGAAGCTGGGACAGAATTTGTCTTATGTCTCCTAGTCTCGTCGGCGCGGACAACGTTGTGGGCCCGGCGTTGCTGGCTAGCGTGGAAAGAGACACTGCGTTGTGCGTTGGACCTAGTCCGTGGAAATCGGACTGAGCTCTTGTCCGAGGATCTTGCGGGAACAATGTTGGTTGCCAACTTCAAAGCCATCTTGCGTTGGCGCACGAAATCAATGATGACGCGTACATCGGGAAACTCGGCCTTCGTGTGCTGCAGCTCAAACTTCCTTCTTGTCTCCGGATCTAATGCACGTAGCGCCAAGAAGCTTAAGAGCGCATTAGCCTAGTTTTCCAGCTTAAGATTTTTGAAGGCCTCGACGTTTTCGCCCACGGATGCAAGGAAACGCTCGTATCGCCCATATTCATTTCTTTCCTTGGCCATATCACACTCAAGGATCTTCTGAAGATGTAGGCTCGCTAAAACTCGAGGGTTGTCATAATTGGTGATGAGGGTTCGCCATGCCTGTTCATAAGTCCCTTCTTGGATGGGAAGCCCCGAAAGGAGACTTGCAGGTTCACCGGACAAGGCGTCAAGAAGGTAGTGCAACTTCTGTGTCGAAGACAGCGTAAAGTTGTCGTGCACTAATGATCTGAAGGTGTCACGAAATGTCGTCCACTTCAATAGATCGCCTGAGAACCTGGGAATGGAAATTCTTGGCAGGTTGGTATTGGATGTGGGGAACTTTGATTCTACCACTGGAGGTGACCTGTCCCTACTAGTTCCTAATTTGGAAGCTTCCCGCTTATAACGTAATCGATTCAATATGCAATTAGCCTCCCGAATTTCGTCCCGAGTGGAGTCATATATGCCCTGCCAAGCTTTGTCTGGGAACTTCACCCCTTCTTGATTAGCCAGAGTGTCCAAGCAATCCCAAGTTTCCTCAAATGAATCCCAGTCTGCTCGAGCTGAATTCAATAGAGCCTCAAAGTTAGCAAATGCCTCGTCGCTTTCGTCGGCATTCTTTCCTTCGGAAGCAATGCCACTTATGTTTCTCTTTAATTTGCGAAGCTTGCGCTCAAGAGAAGCGATTTCAGAGGTGGACATGATCACCCGAATAAGATTTTAAATTATATTAAATAACGTTCTAATTTTAATTCTAGTTTTATTTCTAATAAAACGGAACGCCACCGAAGCTAAGGTGGGAAGAAGTAACGAAGAATGACGATAAAATGCAGCAAGAAGTAAGAGAATATGACTATCAGCCCAATGAGTAATCTAAAAGGAAAAAAGAGAGAAAGAAAAAAGAAAAAAAAAAAAAAAATATGAACGAGAGAAATCCCAAGTAAATCTCTAATAAATATTACGGAAATAAAAAATCATAAATTACTGACGAATAACACAGCGATAGGGAGGTTACTAGATGCAATCGTACAAACCAATGTAGATGCAAAATAGAAGAATAAAAGTCACCTAATGTGCGAAGGTAGAAACCCCCAGTGACGTCACCTTACGTCAACTTGTTAAGTGAAGTAACGGCCAATCGACATAAATTATGTAATCATTCGCTATGAACGTTCATTCGTGAACGACAGTGATCAATGGTCCCCAACATGTGCTGTGATAAGCTATCGCGTAATTAGATATGTTTTAATAAATTAATCATTGTTACAATACCGTATTGTAACAAATTTACATCTAAAAAAAATTAATATCTTAAAAAAATGCATATGTGGCAATATAAGTGAAATTATAATTACCTGCGTTAATAAAATATTACATGTGACCATTTAATAATTGACCAAGTGAAATTTATTAATTGCAATTAGCTTTTGCATTTATTATGTGTACTGATGCATACTTGTGAAATAAAGAATTATACTAAATAAAAGGTTATTTCTATTACATGTGCATTTTAAAATACATCTTAACATACTTACATAACCTTACTTGCAATTGGTTGACTATGGCTGGTATTATATGTTGATAGTTCCCTTTTAAATTATAATTAAAATTTAACATTAATAAAAATGTAAAATAATACCAAAGATTTCATATTGAATTAATAATTAATTATTAATTATTAATAATTGAACTATGCATTGAAGCTTTCTAATGAACTGATTTTATAATTTATCATAGTATGGTAAACCTTATTTTTATTCTCCTTTAGTGAAATAAAATTATTATGAAATACAAATAATGAATGTTACCATTTTAATATGGTAATAATAATAAAAGATAGGCTAAAACAAAGAAAAGATTAATTTAAACAATGTTTTAATGAAATTTGCAAGTAATTAGCTGTAATGCAATTAATTAATTTTGTACTGAGGTAGTATATGAGATAATTAAATTTATATAACCTATAATGAAATAAACTAGTTGAATGCTAATGAAATCAATGAAATAATGCACTTTAGGTCAAATATTACTAATTGTTCAGGTGTTGATAGATTACAGAAGTGGAATCTATCTTTGGAAAAAGAGAAAAGAAAATTATCCGGACCGTAAGGACCACAAAATATGTTTGGGACAGGAATTTCCATAATTTTATTTAGGAAAATCTCCCTGTTCCCGGAAAAGAAAAAAAAATGGACTGGGATGGGGTGTTACAAAATAAAGTAATATTTGACCTTGAGAGGACGTATATTTACAGGGTTAAAATTTATTGAATTTATATGAAACATAAATTGTACCCGATGTGGTTTGGGTTATGGTATCTGTATTTTCTGGCTGCTTCTCTCATCATTCCTTGCTTCTTCCTCCTCATGCCTCGGGGCGTGCTCCGGTGGCCTACTCTCTACACATTGTCCTTATTTGATGAAGGAACAAGGTGAAAAATAAAAACTTGGTGAGTCCCTTGTGGTGTACACCTTTACACTCGACTCCTGACCACTACCAGTCGGCCATTTTAAAACCCATTAAGGGCACAGGGCTAATTTGCACACCGTTGCGCCCTCCGTCCACAAGGGGGCGCCTTTTCTAGTAAAAATGATTTAGGTTGCCAGGCCTGAACAAACAGAGAGCTAATGATTGGTTTTTACCAAACCTATATCTTATCATTTTTTCTCCTTTTGCTATCACCTATTATTCAGGATCGTTATGCAAATTTATTTAATATACTCCTATGAAATAGTTATTTATTAGCAACTAGGACTAAGGAATATCATTATCTCCTCAACAATAAGTTGGTACTCCAGGATATTGGCAGTTTGTCCACATGTCAATGCGAGTGTATGAGGGTGTGTGAACAGACTAGCTCAGAAACTATAAACCGTACGAAACTGAAATTGGGTTTTTGGTGTATGTATGTGACCGCGATGTGACAGCGAAAATTTCATCAAAATTTCCCAAACAGAGAGGGTACTTTATTTAATGAATTTTATCCAAGTTTTACATTTCTTTCGATTTTCTCAAAAACGGCTCTAATGATTTTAATTAAACTGGATATTTGATGTTTTCCTATAAGCCTACATCGTGCTACATTACACGGAAAATCGTTTGAATCGTGAAAATTTATTCACCCGTTCACGATATATATGCGGACAACCGAATGAAAAGTCGGAAAATGTGTCAGTATCATTTTCCTACAAGTCTACATCTAAATAGTCGGAAAATCGTTTGAACCGTCAAAACCCATTAACCCGTTCACGATATATAAGCGGAAAACCGAATGAAAAGTCGGAAAATGTGTCAGTATCATTTTCCTACAAGTCTACATCTAAATAGTCGGAAAATCGTTTGAACCGTGAAAACCCATTAACCCGTTCACAATATATAAGCGGAAAAGCGAATGAAAAGTCGGAAAATTGTCAATATCATTTTCCTATTAGCCTACATCTAAATAGTCTGAAAATCGTTTGAACTGTGAAAACCCATTAACCCGTTCACGATATATAAGCGGAAAATCGAATGAAAAGTCGGAAAATTGTCACTATCATTTTCCTATTAGCCTACCTCTAAATAGTCGGAGAATCTTTTAAACCGTGAGAATCCATTTACCCGTTCACGACGTATAAGTGGAAAAGCGAGTGAAATTCGGAAAATTTATCACATTCATTTTCGTTTTAGCCTACCTATTTATTTTATATGACAGTATTAGTTTTAATTTTATTTGAATAATTCAATTAGTTCAGGGATTACAAAGTAATTCGTAATTGATGTTATAATTCAATTATTTTAATTCATGACGATTTTAATTCAATTACAGTAATTCAAATACAATGTAATCCTAATTGTAATTGAATTAAATAAATATATAAACGCCCAACTATGAACTAAATAAATAAATGATGATAAGTTACCTCGACCCATTTGCCGAGCTGAGGATCGCCATACTTGATAGTGGTGAGGTCGATGAGGTCGGCGTCGCAAGCGGGTCCCCACTGCAGCCAGGCGTTCTTCACCTCGATGATGTCCTCACCGAACACCGCCACTCCGTGAATCTCGTTGGAATTGCACTGCTCCAAATATCTTATCATTATAACAATGAAATTGGAACAATATGTTTAAAGTACCCTTTTTTTCCTACACGAATTATCTTCCAATTTTTTGCTTTCTATCTCTATGCAAGACCGTGTGTTAGTTTTTTCAACAGACGTTTTATATATAGGCGGGCGCAATCGACTATAGGGTGCGCTAGTAGTTTTGAAAAATGTCGGAAAGAACGGGGATAGACATCGTTGATGTGATAGAGATAATTGGTAATATTAAAAGACCATTGATTGATGGGCAGGCTATTCTTGATGCAAACCACATAATAACATGTGGAATAATATCTAGAAGTAAAAAACAGTTATTTTACAAGCCTTGTGCCTTCAAACTAGCAATTTTATAGGACTGCCCCATCAAATAAAAGTGGAAATCAAATTTATTAATAATAATAAGCAATTTTCTTGTCATTGTGAGTGTAAAGCTGGTAGTTCTGGTAAATGCAAACACATCATTGTAACTTTACTCTACGTTTTTTCGGTTAGTAATAACATTAATTCCCTATTCATATAATCATTGTTATGACAGCTTAGATTCTTTGTCATATTATTTATTTATTTGTCAAAACTTTCAGGCTTCTCATTAAAAACTTGGAACAATTAAGCACAACGGATGTAAGACAAAAATGGGGAAAATTAAAAAAGAAAAACAAATATGACACCATGGTCCCAATGTTATTTGCATAAAACTAACATTTTGGAATAATAAAATGTCAAATACTAATATTTACCTGGATAAACATAGTCACTTTCTTTAAAATGAAGACTAAATATCGTCATATGTTTCGAAACAGGCTTATCTATTATTAATTTTACAATCCACTCTTAAAGAAGCTTTTTATTTTTTGGAAACAAATGGAAAGACACATCTTTAGATTTTTTTGAAGAACACTGAGGGACCGAGCAATACCTATTAGACAACATAACATGTGGAATAATATCTAGAAGTAAAAAACAGTTATTTTACAAGCCTTGTGCTTTCAAACTAGCAATTTTATAGGACTGCCCCATCAAATAAAAGTGGAAATCAAATTTATTAATAATAATAAGCAATTTTCTTGTCATTGTGAGTGTAAAGCTGGTAGTTCTGGTAAATGCAAACACATCATTGTAACTTTACTCTACGTTTTTTCGGTTAGTAATAACATTAATTCCCTATTCATATAATCATTGTTATGACAGCTTAGATTCTTTGTCATATTATTTATTTATTTGTCAAAACTTTCAGGCTTCTCATTGAAAACTTGGAACAATTAAGCACAACGGATGTAAGACAAAAATGGGGAAAATTAAAAAAGAAAAACAAATATGACACCATGGTCCCAATGTTATTTGCATAAAACTAACATTTTGGAATAATAAAATGTCAAATACTAATATTTACCTGGATAAACATAGTCACTTTCTTTAAAATGAAGACTAAATATCGTCATATGTTTCGAAACAGGCTTATCTATTATTAATTTTACAATCCACTCTTTAAGAAGCTTTTTATTTTTTGGAAACAAATGGAAAGACACATCTTTAGATTTTTTTGAAGAACACTGAGGGACCGAGCAATACCTATTAGACATTTTTCCAATAATTTTTTGCTCGATCGGATTTTAATTATGGAAAAATAAATTAAAAACGGCAAAAAACCCTATGAATCCCAGGTAATCGCACGGCTTCTATCCCCGTTTCTCTAGTTCCTTCTAGTTCCTCAAAGAAGCAGCACCGTCGCTTGCGCTCGCCTATAAAATAAACATTCTGACGGTTTATATATACAATAAACATTCTGACTTTTTATATATACAATAAACATTCTGACGTTGTGTATATACCATAAAACAATCGAATACTAGGGTAACTGTACCAATAGTTGGCAGTTTAAGAAAAAACAATTATATTATTGACACTGTTTACCAATATATTGATGTTAGGATAATCTTTGTTACGAATTCAGTGAGGCCAGTCCCTCTAGAAAACTAGGAATACAATATCCTATGGTCTACACTTACGGTTGTTATAAAAAATGATTTCTTAGAAACTTCTAAAATGAACCAATTGTTGACACATCAAAATGTAAAGGTTTGGAAAGTTGACACATGCATTCATATTTGATTTTCTATGATTTTTAATAGTTAATAAGGACTAAAATAAAAGTTATTATTTTTTTTATTTATTAACTAATAAATTCACAATGGAAACAAAATAAAATTTCCACAATTCAATTATTCTAGACAAAAAAAAGCTTAAATGAGAAACAAAATATTTTAACGAAAAATGAGATCACCCAGTTAAGTAAGTATGATAAATAGATTTTGATCAAACTTGGTATTTGATGTATTTATATGCCCGAGATGTGACTGTAAAAATTTCATCAAAATTGATCTACGGAAGGGGGGACTTTACTTAATACATTTTGTACCATTTTCACGTGTTTTTTTTATTTACTCAAAAACGGTTTTAACGATTTTGATCAAACTTGGTATTTGATGTATTTATACGCCCGAGATATGACTGTAAAAATTTCATCAAAATTGATCTACGGGAGGGGGGACTTTACTTAATAAATTTTGTATCATTTTCAGGGTTTTTTTTTATTTACTCAAAAACGGCTTTAACGATTAACAAAAATAAGATATGAATATAGAAAAATGTGTGACTTTGGGAAATGATATTTAGCAAAACACGTCAATTACTAATCTAAGTAAGTTGGTAAGTGAAAGTTGTGTGTTGCGCGCACGCACCAGATTTTTTTAATGTTTGGTTTGCACAATTTTCGACTCTCCAATGATGAACTTCACTCTTCCAGTAGTGCCATTTTAGACAATTAAAGATGGCCACATTCAGTTGTTGGATAAAATGTGTAGCATTTTGATGGAGTGCGACTAATAGCAAGTATCACATGTTCTTTGCAGAATCGGGAAGTGGGGAGAGTCAGATGAGACGCTTATGGGAATAGGATTATTGGCAATGCAATTTTGCTCTCAATGATCCATGTATAGAGCACACTATCTATAAATTCATAAAATAAGACATGTCATCCATACATACTCAGACTTTCAGAACCCACGCCCAGATGGAACCCTATTTGCTAATTCAGGCGTTAGTTGACAGCGATGACAACTATTGAAATTAAGGATTAATTTCTGTTCTAACAGTTCACACCTACATTTAAGCCCTAAAACATTGTATAAATATATTAAAAAGGATATCAAATAATTCTGATGAACCTAATGAATACCATAAAAGTAACTAAAACATAATTGAACTCAAATAAACCAACTAAAAAGCTTATTTAACTTGACTTCCACCTTAATGAAACAGGGTAGCAGAAACAAAGTTTTCAAGCCACTAGAAAACTCGCTATTAAAAACTCTTACAAATAAGCTTGAGTTTTCATCAAACTAATGTCGATCGCAGCATAGCTAACTATAACTTGGCAAATTACCGCCAAATTTTGAACCAAAATAATCAACCCTGATTCTTATTATTCACACTTTTTCTGCAAAATGTCGACTATTGGAGCACTGTCAACTTATGGTACAGTTACCATACAGGAAACGTACATCAAAGGAAGGGAGAAAAAGAAAATAATAAAATATTCTGATAAATCTATTTTTTTTTTAACTGCTTTGACTATTGCCATGAATCGATAGTGCACCATAGAGCTAAGAAACAAACAAAATAATAAAGATGTTTGTTTAGAGAAACAATAATGAAAGAGACTCTAGGCTCAATGTTTGGTCATATTACGTCCTAATAAAAGTTTTGTTTTTACTTTGATAGGATACTGACCTGTATCTTGTGGGAGATGAGGCTGGCTGCTGCCCTCTCGATGGTCCTGGTGACGGCGTGGACCTGGGTCGGCGGAAGCTTGTTCAAGAAGAGAGCCAATATCAGCCGGAAGGGGGCCATGCACCTCGTACCGATAAGGAGGATCTGAACGTTCGGGATCGAGTATTCCAGTATCTCCTCCGACTGCAAACATAATGCTCCTATCTTTGCATAATAACACAAAATATCTTTACATATTATAAATATCTTTATATATTAAAAATATCTTTATATATTATAGATATCTTTATATATTATATCTTTGCAAACATAATGCTCCTATCTATAAGAGGTGTTATACTCTATGTAAGGTTTATTCAGTGCTTCAATCAACAAGCCTTGATCATGGCATGAATCTTGGGTCGAAACGTCGGATTGGTGATTTCATATCAAATCAGCGATTTTAATAACACTATTGAGCCTATAGGTCTTGGATAATTTTTGGATTGTTTGATTAATGCATTATTATAAAGAAAAATAAGGAATTTTAGATATAAAATAACGACAAAAAAAAAAGAAGCAAAAACGGCGTATTTAGTTTGGTGATGTGTAAATTAATCATTAAAAACATAACAATGGAAAAGGAAAATTGATTGTCAGTTCGCCTTTGTTTTGTTTTTTCTCTATCCATTGCGTAAAAGAATTCTGAAAAAGGCATTGAAAGTTTTGATACCATAAGTGCACTATGCAATGCACTAATTATTATTTACTTAATATTTTAATATTATATTACTTAATAATTAATATAAAAAGTTTTTCTTAGAAAATCCTGTTAAGAGAATTTAGGCAAATATATGTTGTTAAGAAGTTTGATTTACAATCCTTCCCTAAATGTTTGAGGCGGACACATTTTTACAGGACTATGAACTTTTTTTTTTTTTTTTAACGGTTAATGAATTATTTGGGAGGAATCGTGAATGAACAAAGGAAATCGTAACAGACAAAGTAAGTGTATCTATAAACAAAATAAAACTTCATTAATTTTTATCTCATTGGTACCATTTAGCAGTGGCAGTCCATTTCTTAATCGGTTTGAACAATTTTACATTCTTTAGTCGTACAAGTTAGACAGGCGCGGTCCCAGAAAAAAAAATCGGGGGGGGGGATTGGTCGGTAGAAAAAAAAAATAGCACACTTTATTTGCTTATGCTTATAAATTAAGTTCATATACAAAATTCTGTATAAAAAATTCTCAACCCGCGACGACGTAATTCATGATCAGTTGCAGGTTCCCACCAGTCCACTATATTTTTTAAATTAATTATTATTGAAGCAAAATTAGATAAAACAATAAACATCATTGATTATAATAGGAAAACACTAAAATTAAACGATACTTCCCTAGAAAACTCATAAAAGTTAGATGCGTAATTATTTTTTTTAATTCATTCCACTAATTTTTTTCGTCAAAATTTCGCGGGGATTGATCCCCCATATCCCCCCCCCCCTGGGACCGCCACTGAAGTTAGATCTTTTTAAATTTGGCCAATAAGAATAAAAATAAACTTTTATTGCCTTTTTTTAAAAGCCACAAGACCTAATATGGTTAATTTTAATAAATATTTAAAACTAATAATGAACAGACTTACCAAAGTCTTGAAAAATGGAAAATACTCTTTGATGATTTGCTCCCGGGTGACGTCATAGTCCCATTTGACATTTGGATGGATTATAACATATTCAGATTTTTTCAGGGCTCTTTTCGGATCCGATGTTAGTATGAAATCTGTGGACACAAAATTCATCGTTAGTCTTCCTAATGTGTATGAATAATCAGAATCGTAAATTTATAGATATATATACTAAATTAACGTAATGGTATTCAGTACATTTTATTGGACTATTCTTGATTTCAATATCTATAATAATTGTATGTAAAATGAATATAAAACTGAAAATTGTCTCCATTTTAGTTGGAAAACGCGCAAATTTAAAAAATATTTGAATCGGTATAAACTACGTGATAGTATCAAGTTGTCAGATAGATCGGAAATTTTTTTTTTCTGTAAATAGGCTTCTCACGCGTTTAGGCTTCAGTTTTCTAACCTGTTTCGTCGTTCATGATCTTCGTTTAAACGATTTTTTTTTTTTTTTTTTTCATTCCATTTAATTATAGTGACTGCAAATGACATATATATTTATCTAAATATTAGTGTAATTTCCGACAGCTTTCCGGGTTATTAGAAGTAATTGGCTCATATTAGCCTCGTAGTGTGATGTCAGTCAGTTCTCGATAAATCTATCTTCAAGGGAGCGTGAAAAATTGTTCGAAATTCCCACAGTTCGACTTACTGATTATCAACCTATTGAGATTATCATTCGACTTATCTACAAGAAAATTGACCCATCATTGCAGCTAAACCTATATTACACTCGTCTACCTATATTTAGCACAAATACTTGATTGTAAAAAACATATAAAGAAAACACGCATTAAAATGTTCGCCTAATCCTTAAATTTGTTGTTTTCTTGAATGTATTTCCGAGATTCCGGTAACCATATAAAGTACACCGCTTTCGAAATTTGTAAACTACAAATTTTTTTTTATTTCTTCCTCCTTTCTCAGTTTTGCGAATCAAATTTTTAAAAAAATGTCAAGTTTTTCCAAGCAATTGCTTACAACAGCTAGGCGGGCGTCACCGCCGAGGGGGACAGGGGGGACGCGTGTTGCCCATGGTAACGTATGATTGAGAACCGAAAGATAGCAAGTTCAAAATCTGGAGCCAGGGGAAATTTAATGATACTCGGCATCAATCCACCACCCTCCGCCCTGGCCCGGGAAACCCCGTATAGCCTAACAGGCAAGGACCAAGAAAAAAAAATTAAATGTCCCAACAGTTTTTTTTAGTCGTTGTTATTTTAACTTTTAAGCTCTCATTTTGTTACCTATCTATGAAGATATTGATTCGTTCCCCACAATAATTTGGTTTCTGGTGATACCTAGATTTTAATAGTAGTTCGTTCCAACTCTAATCGGCTTCCATTTCTAATTGTCGGTTTCGACAAGCATCTATACCTTTTGTCAAATAATATCAGACTTGGAAAAGTATCGAAAGATATTATTCAGAAGAAGTATCATTTAATTATCTTCAAGATAAGCCTTTACTACTGATTCCATCACATTTGCAATATTTATTTTTATAATACAATTACAGGCATTACTTATATTATTTTTTAGCTCATATCTAAGAGCATTAGCCAGAAAATTAGTATGATACTTGTTCCAACAAGTAGTCTAATAGACATGTAACGATATTTTTCAACCTAGATCCGATTTTGAGGTGAACGTTCTTCACCCATTTTTTTTACAGCCTTAACGAGTTAGCTAAGAGAATTAGTAATAGTAACTGTTTTTTGATGAAGTTCACATGATCTGGTGGGTTGAGGAAATAAAAACGGTTCCGCATGCCTGCAACTCTGGGGAGGGGATAATGGTTTCCACTTTTCTAAAACCAGTTTAAAGCTTTTATTGTTGATTTAGCTTTTAGCCAAATAGCACAATGGGCAGACCTTTAATAAAGTCTGTGAACTGGTAGGAGGAATTTCTATTGTCGTGGTTACCAAGCCTATAGGCGGGCGCAATCGAATATAGGGTGCGCTAGTAGTTTTGCAAAATGTCGGAAAGAACGGTGTAAGATCTAGTTGATGTGATAGAGATAATTGGTAATTTTAAAAGACCATTAATTGATGGGCAGGCTATTCTTGATGCAAACCACATATTTACATGTGGAATAATATCTAAAAATAAAAAAACAGTTATTTTACAAGCCTCGTGCCTTTAAACTAGCAATCTTAAAGGACTGCCCCTTCAAATAAAAGTGGAAATCAAATTTATTAATAATAATAAGCAATTTTCTTGTCATTGTGCATGTAAAGCTGGTAGTTCTGGTAAATGCAAACATATCATTGTAACTTTACTCGACGTTTTTCGGTTAGTAATAACATTAATTACCTATTCACACAATCATTGTTATGACAGCTTAGATTCTTTGTCATATTATTTATTTATTTCTCAAAACTTTCAGGCTTCGCATTGAAAACATGGAACAATTAAGCACAACGGATGTAATAGAAAAATGGTGAAAATTAAAAAAGAAAAACAAATCTATGACACTGTGGTCTCAATGTTATTTGCATAAAACTAGCATTTTGGAATAATAAAATGTCAAATACTAATATTTACCTGGATAAATATAGTCTCTTTCTTTAAAATAAAGACTACATATCGTCATATGTTTCGAAACAGGCTTATCTATTCTTAATTTTACAATCCACTCTTTAAGAAGCTTTTTATTTTTTGAAAATAAAAGGGAATGTCACGTCTTTTGATTTTCTAATTGAACACTGAGGGACCGAGCAATACCTATTAGATATTTTTCAAATGATTTTTTGCTCAATCGGGTTTTAATTATGGAAAAATAAATTAAAAACGCCAAAAAAACCCTATGAATCCTAGGTAATGGCCCCGCTTTTATCCCCGTTTCTCTAGTTCCTGCAGCGCCGTCGCAGAAGCAGCACCGTTGCTTGCGCCCGCCTATTTCTTACGGTATGTTGTATTTATTCCAGCACGAAATTTCGGGGTGGGGGAGGTCATTTTTTTTTCGCCATTCCTGTCCGCACTAATTTGTGCTGCAGCAGGACATTCCTCATCTCCATTATTGTAAAGAGGATCGAGTATGAAGATCATGGATTAGAGCTCAGAGCTCCCTGAGCTGAGAAGTGGAGTGTAGAGGCGAGAAGAGGGGACACCGCAGGAAGCCGAAGAAAAGAAAGGAATCATGCTGCCCAGAAGATTATCTTTATTCAAATCCAAACTCACGTCCAAATTTATTTATAGTTTAATCGAATCATTAATAGTTGTTCTTTATTAAATATAGTCACACCAATTTGTTCTCACATTCTATCCATTCTTTTTTGTTTTTTTATCCTTCTATATATAAAAATCTCGTGTCCCGATGTTTGTCGGAGATAAACTCAGAAACTTCTCAACCGAATTTAATGAAATTTGGATCAATGTGTACAGTTTTGCCCAACTTGAAAGATAGGATAGTTTTATCTTAATTATTGACCAAAATATTTCTTTTATTGCGAATTATTGCTAATACAGCTGGTCGTGTTTCGATTTATTAACATGGCGTCTTATGTCGATTTCATAAAGTTTTTGTTTATAAGCATGCTATTGTATTGCAGGTTACCATTATTATAATTTTGTATTCTGTTATGTGAGTGCAGTTATTTGTTCCTATATTATTATTTTTCACAGACAAATAGTAATACAAATCTTTGTATTTATTGTTAATTTTTACTAAAGAATAAATAAATCAAGAAAAGGTTACAATAAATTCTCAAAAGTGTAGGTAATTTTTCTTCCTTTTCCTTTTTATTTGTATTTCAATTAAATTGCTAGCTAAGCACAGCCCAACCTGATATCAACTTTTAGTAAAGTAAATACATTTTAATAATTTAAATTTGGCTATTATTTGAAATAATAATCTATACATGTTGTAACAGCACCTACTGTCACAGGTGTAACCTAATAGAAACCTGACTTGGGGAGTCAGTGTGGCCAAAAAGTAGTGAAAATTAGTGAGGTGATTTCATAACCTTTTTGTTTGTCGGCGTTAAAATCAGAAACTACTCAACCGATTTTTATAAAATTTTGCTCATTGTCTAACTTAGATCTCCGAAGGTTCGTCACTGATATTAAAGTAGTAAGGGGCGCAGAACTGAGTACAGACCACAAACTTCTTGTTGCAGATACAAAAGTAGTCAGACCAAGAAAGAGGTTCAGCAAAGCGTACAGCCGGATAGATGTGGGCAAGTTGAGAATAGAAGCGAAACAGGAGGAATACCGGACATTGCTCGAGAGACGCCTCCAGGAAGTAAACGCAGACAGTGAGCTGGACATTCTTTGGAGTGAAATAAAGAAGTGCATACTCGACACTGCGACCGAAGTATGTAACACCCAGAAAATAAGGCCTTCGACCAAGAAGACAAAATGGTGGAATGACGAGGTTAAAAGGGTAGTGAAGCTCAAGAAGGAGGCCTGGAAAACATACAACAGGACAAAACTACGCATTCACTGGGAAGAATATGTTAGGAACAGGAATCAGGTCAAAAGAGTAGTCAAATCTGCGAAAATGAAGACCTGGGAGGAGTTTGGCCGAGAACTAGAGCAAAACTATAGGGAAAATGAAAGGAAGTTCTGGCACATCACCAAGGCCCTGAGAGGAAAAAAGTCAAAGCCTGTGAGGAGCATTAAGGATACACAAGGGAGGCTGGTGACGGAGGAAAAGGAAATACTTGAAGTCTGGAGGCAGTTCTTTCAGGGAAAATTCTACATGGAAGAACGTCGAAACAGCAATTTCCGGGACTGCCGAAGAAGAGGGAGAACGGATGATGCCTACCCAGATGACATGGACGATGCAATTGAAGAAGATGAGGTGGCGTTAGCTGTTGGTAAAATCCAGCTAGGAAAAGCTCCAGGACCAGATGGTATAGCCCCAGAATTCATTAAATATGGTGGGAGCGAAGTGATAAAATACCTCCAAATATTTTTTCAAAGAGTTTGGGACTCTAAGCGTTTACCACAAGAATGGGAGAATAATATCATAGTCCCCATACACAAGAAGGGCAGCCAAAGTGAATGCGGAAACTATAGGCCGATATGTCTATCCTCAGTAGTATATAAGGTATATACAAGAATACTAGAACAAAGACTGAGGAATCTGGTAGAACAAGATCTGGAAGAGGAGCAAGCCGCCTTCAGACCTGGTAGACAGACCCAGGACCACGTATTCTCCCTCAGAATGATCGTAGAAAAAGCATGGGATCGTGGCAAGGCAGTGTACCTGGCATTTCTGGACCTAAGGGCAGCCTTTGATTCAGTTCAGAGGCAGGAGATTTGGGACGCATTAATTAGAAGAAGAGTGCCAACAAATCTAGTGAGCGCCATCAAATCAGTCTATCAGGACCCAAAGGGCATAGTGAGGCTTAACGGTCAAACATCCCAACCTTTTCACTTTTATAAAGGAGTAAAGCAGGGGGACAGCCTTAGTCCTCTGCTCTTTGTCCTTCTTATGGATGAGGTATGGAAGGTCTGCAAAAGAAGAACTCCGAGAGCTGTGGTCGGGTACTGGAATCTAACACCAGTGCTTGCTCAGGCAATGATCTATGCAGACGACATAGTACTGATTGCGGATTCCCAGGAAGCTCTGCAAACATCATTAAACGAATGGCATGAGGAACTCCGGCTAAGAGGGTTGAGCATAAATCCGGCAAAAAGCAAAACTATGTGTGTGGGTAGAGAAGATCTGGAGCCTAGGATATTCTGTAATGGCGAACTCTTAGAAACAACAAACGCCTACACATATCTAGGGACAGTCATGAGCAAAGATGGAAAAATAGACCAGGAGGTACTAAATCGGGTGATGAAGGCCAATGGACTATACTACCATATATCCAAAACTGTCATTGGGAAACATGAAGTTAGCAGAGAGGCTAAAATTAGGATATTTAAATCTGTTTTCCTACCTGTGCTTTTATACGGATCTGAAAGCTGGACTACCCTCGACAAACATGCAAGCAAGTTGGTAACAGCTGAAATGAGATTCCTCCGAAGAATAGTTGGCAAAACCAGGAGGGACTGTATTAGAAATGACAGGATCCGCGAGGAATTGGGAGTAAGATCAGTGCGGGACATCCTGGAGGAGCGACAATTGAAGTGGTTCGGGCATGTCTGTAGAATGAACGATACCCGAAAGGCCAGGTGGTTTTTTGAAGCCAGACCGGAAGGAAGACGTCCTCGTGGCAGACCCAGATGTTTGTACTCCGACTACATTGGGAAACTGGGAGCAGCAAGAGGACTAACCATCCCGGAGATGAGAAGAATGGCAAGGGACAGAGACCAATGGGCTCGCTGGACCGGGACGGCAACTCCACGCTTAGCGGCACATAGGAGTTAGAGGAAGAAGAAGAAGAAGTCTAACTTAAAAGGTAGGATAGTTTTTATCTGGATTATTGGCCTCAATATTTCTTTTATTGCAAATTAAATTATTATGCTACAATAGTTTTAAGTTGTATAAATTTCCTACAGATGGCGGTATGAGTTTATTTATTGACACAACATTTCGCTTTCTTTCGATATATAGGATGATTAAGCAGAAATTTATTTTTTCCGGCTTGGACTAGGAAAAAACGCGTTTTTCCCAAGGTTTTAGAAAAAGACAGGTTAATCAAAACCATTGTGCACCTATCAGCATTACATTAAATAGAAATTGTGAATGAAAAAAGTACTGTAACGAGTTTTTTTTCGCTTCGATTACGTCCGTCAGGAGTCGCGAAGAGATCATTTGAGCCCTTTTTGCGCAAGGCGGCTGTTTGCGCGGGTAGTTTAAATTTAAAATAGTTGTGGTGTCGCTACCTACGGTACCCACCATATTAGCCATTCCCGTAAGAACTGTGGTACCGAGTGGATGTACTGTACCGTACCGTTCCTTCCTTCTTTTTTAGTTAATTTCTATGTTTGGCGAAGAAGTGCCCATTATTTTATTATTTTTTATTTTGAGGATCTCAGCGGTAAGCCTCCTGAGTTAAATTACTATTGTATTATTTTTATTTTTATTTAAAACTAATTATTTCAAAATGATTTTTAGTTGGTGTCTGAAATATGTCTCGACTATGATTTTAAGTTGGTGTCTGAAATATGATATTACATTTGGTGTTTGAACTATGATATTAAGTAACATCTCGAATATTAAATTACATTGGTGTCTGAAATATTTATATTACATTGGTATCTGGATATTTTGGTGTTTTACTGTAAGAACCTCTGGACCAAAACCAATAAACCATGTCACAGTACATCATAGTTGTAAAAAGTTATAAACTAACAAACAAGTTTTAAGGAAGAGACTATTTAATTATAGATATAGAATGCAAGGCCTCAAAGTCTTGTATTATTTCAATAATGCACTTAATCATGCAGATTACATGCCAAATTTTCGCCTATTCAGGCATCTTCAGGGCTACTACAGTTTCACATGCAAGCTAGAAACAGACTCTTACTCAAAGTATCCGAAGTGACAGCAGCTTGAATTTCATAAAGAAGTTTGTAATTTAAGTCTTTAATAGATGATGCTTTAATAAGTTGGAGTTCATGGGCCATCTCCACAATAATTTAGTAAAAAATCTGGTGCGTGCGCGCAACACACAACTTTCACTTACCAACTTACTTAAATTAGAACTTAATGCGTTTTGTTAATTGCCTCTTCTCAAATGAACAGAACATCTTTAATAATAACGCATTGGTTTGTCATTAAAGGCATACTGCGCATGCATGAGCTCAAGGTGCTTTATGAGTTGACGGATTATTTTTCTTCTTTTCTCCTGTATATGTTTACTTGATTTTCTTCATATATCATATTTAGCCATTTCTTATTTTTAGGTCTGATGACAGACAGTTCATTTCTCAATATAAACTAAAACAAAGGTACTTTATAGGAAAACAAGGCCCCTTCCCCATTTAAGCCCTCTCAGAACATTTTAATAATGATAAAGCTTACCTGATATTAAATAACAACTAATTTTCATTGAACATAACGAATTTGATAAAAATCGTTCAAGCCGTTTTTGAGATAATCGATCAAAAAGGTAAAAATTGGAAAAAAGTTATGAAATAAAGTCCCCCCTCCTGTAGATCAATTTTGATGAAATTTTTACAGTCACATCTCGGCATATAAATACATCAAATACAAAGTTTGATCAAAATCATTAAAGCCTTTTTTGAGTAAATAAAAAAAACACGTGAAAATGATACAAAATTTATTAAGTAAAGTCCCCCCTCCGGTTGATCAATTTTGATGAAATTTTTACAGTCATATCTCGGGCATATAAATAGATCAAATACTTAGTTTAATCAAAATCGTTAGAGCCGTTTTTTAGAAAATCGAAAAAAACTTAAAAAGTTATTAAATAAAGTACCCCCTCCATTTGAGTAAATTAGATGAAATTTTTGCTGTCACATCGCGGGCATATAAATACTTTAAATACCAAATTTCAGGTTCGCAGGGTTTGTAGTTTTTGTGCTAGTCTGTTCACATACACACACACACACACACAGACCATTTCGCGGGAGTTGGTTATTTCGACTCAGGGGACCCCAAAACGTGTATTTCCGTTGAAAACCGGAAGTCGAAAATTTTCACGATCGCAATACTTCCACTTACTATATATTTCATATATAGGTAAGTGAAAGTAACAAGTTTTTAGGAAGAGACTATTTAATTATAGATATAGAATGCAAGGCCTCAAAGTCTCGTATTATTTCAATAATGCACTTAATCATTAGACAGAGAAGATTATTTAGAAATAGACAGAGTCTGTTTCTAGCTTGCTTGCGAAACTGTAGTAGCCCTGAAGATGCCTGAATAGGCGAAAATTTGGCATGTAATCTGCATGATTAAGTGCATTATTGAAATAATACGAGACTTTGAGGCCTTGCATTCTATAGTTATAAACTAACGTTATCTATCTCATTCATAAAATTAAATTTTTATGTGTTGATAAGTAGCATGTAAAACATTCAGCTTGGTTTGAGGTTGCTCGCTTTTCATAACCTGTTTCTGGTAGAACCTCGACAAGTAGACGTTATCTCATTTCACCATGTGTTATATTCTTAATTGAATTAATATGTTTTCTGGCAAAAGATTAATTTGGTACTTTTTAGACAACTGCCTATTGTGTTTGTACTGAACCAATTCCAATTATATTCTTTACTAGCTGTATATACCGGTTTCACCCGGTGAATTTAATTTTTAAAATCTAAAAAGGGAAACTTTTATCGACTCATACGGCCGATTGCGTAAAATCCAATGTAAAGCAAGATCATTAATATTTTTATAACAATAAAGAATATCAGCTGAAGATCGGCTGAAGTTATGCCAATATAATATGGGATGGTGTTCACACCTGGTATGAAAGAACCACAGAGCGAAATTTGGAGAATTTAGGACAAACGGTATGGATTTCTATAAAGAACAAACAGAATTTCATCTATATTTACATAGATTATAGCTGCTTATCCCGGTTTCACCCGGGGAATTTCATTTTTCTAATGAAACGGTCGATTTCGTAAAGAAACATTGTAAAGCGAGATCATTACGATTTTTATAAAAACAAAGCTGATATTCTAGCTGAAACATTCTCTTTATCACTGAATTTTGATTTGATTGTATTAAAAAGAATAAGATATAATTAATACAACGCATTACAGCTACTGAATCCCAGCAACGCGTGGCTAGGACTGTTCGTATGAAATAATTTTAACCTAATACGGTCCACATTTTTTCAAAGCCAAATTGATCGAAACTCAATCGTTTTTTTCTTAAATGACGATTGAGAATATTGATTCTTGAATGAAATGAGTTAGATCATACACTACCTTCTTAGCTAGGGCAAAGAGTGGGGGTTTGATTCCTAATAATATATGTATCCATGCATATGCGCTACCTAATTGCATACATAGTAACTACCTAAGTGCAGTATTCGCTTAAAAGTACAAAAAAATTTAAAAGCCAAAATATTTGAGGGGGGGGGGGGGGGTTGTACTGCCCATGATTGATACATATTAATTACTCTGTGCGATTTTTAATCATTATAAAAAATATTTTTCACTATTGAAAAACGCATTAGAATATTTTTCCCTGGGCAACAACATCAACTTCATAACAGAAATAAAAGAGAGTTGATTAAGAAGTTTCCCACTAAAGCAACTCGGCATACCCCCAACGCTATTTAGTAATATAAAATAATGTATAGTCGCCCCATTTGCTGAACTATTTGCCTCCCAACGTGGACAAGTCTTTTCAATGCTCACTTATCGTACTTAAAGAATGAAGCACAGCTCAAAATTTCAGTCATATCTTCTCAAAATCAACTTTATGTCTTAAGCGGCCCCTAGGCGATCAATACATACACAGTCAAGTTTATATAAGTTTATATCGCACAATAACTGACATTGTCCAATAATATTGAGCGTCTTTAGATCACATTGGAAGATGGTGCAACAAATTGGGTCAATCAAAAAAAGTTTGATTTTTATTATGCCATCTAGTAAATATTGCGTCGTCTGTTGCCAATATTGCGCAATACTACTGAAATACGTATAATTTTTACAGCGCAAGAATGGTCTTTCAAAAATATAAGGCAAAGAAACTTGACGAGTCCGAAGAATTTATATAGCTAGCACGCCGACACCTTCAACAACCTCAAACTGACTTAGAAAAAATTACTTTAGGTTGGAGAGTAGAGAAAATGACATCGCAGCAACAAATGTATGCAAAAAATTTGATCAACGATATATTGTTTGAGGACCAAATGGGCTCCAAGCACAGGGATTCCGTATAGATTACTTCTAGTAAATTTTCGAAGTCACTAGGTTTACTAATTCTTAGTTCACTTAACAGATTTTTATTTGTGCATCTATTTCTTTTTTTAAACCATTCCTTTATCCATCTGCGCTTCTGTTTTCCCTTCTTTTTTGAAGCTACAACTAATGCCACACAACTTGCTATCTTCTTATTCCACATGTTGACTGCACAATAATATTGAGCAATAATATTGCAACAATGTGGGTTGGCCAAAAATAATATTGTTCAATATATTTAAGTAAATATTGATCGTCTAGGGGCCGCTTTATTTTATGGAACCAAATGTTGACCTTCGCTTTTTGATCAGCCTTCAGAATGGACCGAATAGTCTTATTTACACGGTTTTTAAATCAATATTCAGTTATTATTCTTTTATTAAACAGTTAATAGGTGTAGAAATAGGTACATAGGTGAACTGCAACTATTTCAACCGAAGATTAATAAAAAAAATTGACTCTGTGAACAGGTCTGTTTGGTCCATTTTAAGCCCCCGTGATGTGAAATAGCGAAGCAACGTTTCGTTCCAAACTTCGTTTCAAAATGTAAAGCGTCTAAACAGGCATTTAAGGTTTGTTACCTGCCACCTTTGTTTTGTTTTCTTGCTTAACACGTATTTGCGGCGACATATTTTAGGGGTATCCTGAATTGAATGGTATCGGTCCACGGGGTCCGACTGCTGAGATGAGCCACAGACGATATGGGGCGTCGAGGTCATATGGGAATTCTTTGACGAAAGCGTCACCTTTTGATTAAAAAGGAATTAGATGAGCGTTTCAAGGGCATTATCTCTTGGGGAGGATTGGACCTAGACGTAATAGGTGAAGGACAGGCCGATACAGGATTTACGCTATTCTTTATCGAAAATCAGACGTCGGAGTCGGATTCTAAAAAACAACAGAATTTGAGCTGTTACGACCATTTTCTACACGAAATAATCTCATTGAAAATGGTCTAAATTGAGTGTTTGAAGTGTTCGGCCTTTTGTATATTTTCATGTGAAAATCGGCTGTTAAGAAGGGAATGTAAGGCATCGGACCCCGGGGACCGATGCCGCACCTAACGTGTTCAACAGCCGTCACGGGCATCTTTCTGATATTCACAATCTGCTACATACTTTGGAAGGAAAACATATGCTTCTGGGTAGAACATCCTATTTTTCATGTTTTTACTAACAAATAATATGTTTTGAGTTGTGCTTCATTAATTATAGATGAACAATTTTATAAATATATATAATATTGTTTCTTTTATATACGTAACATCGAAGAAGGGCAAGCCAGACGTCCAGATGCTGACATAAGCGAACTCGGCCTTCTCGAGGTTAGGCTTGGAATCGAAGAGGTAGACCCTGACGAGGATGCGGTCGCCGTAGAGTTGGCCGGAGTACAGCTCGTAGAGGAGGGCCATCAGGAACTCGTTGTCGTCGCTGCCACCGACGATGGTAACCGCCTTCTTTTCGTAGTCCACCATCTGGGTCTAGGCAATGATAGCAAGGTTAGTTTTGCCATGAGCTGAAATGGTAACAACCTGAATGATGTTTAATGGACTGGTATTCTTCAGAATTGCTCGGTATAAACAAAAAAAAAACAAGCATAAAGCGAATAAAAATAGCACACGATTTTAAGTTCTGTAACTTCTAGTTGCTCTCAAATGTATCGATTCTAATGTGATCCCTTCTAGTTCTTCCAGACCTTTACACGCATAATTTTAGAGTCCGAAATTGAAAAAGATTGGACACGAGGGTTTGCGATACTGCAAGTAGGGACTAGTGGCGCTGCAGAGTGTGATGATTAGAAAACAAGCTCGATAAAAACTTCTTGTTATTGAATTAAATAAAAACCAAATACCTCCTTGTCCTTGTAAAATGGGTTCTCATCCTTCCTCAGACGCCACAGCTCCTTGATGACCGTCTTTTGTGTCATCTTATCACTAGGATGCAGCTATTGGGTTCTACTATTGTTTACAAGATAATAACCTAGTAACTAGGCTTAGTTAACATATGTTTTTTTTAATAAGTAAATTTATTATTCATCTTCAATTCAAGTTACTTTATCCACTTCTCTTACGAGTGCGGGTATTATAAAAGTTCGAGTTTGCGATGTGGTAAATTCAAACCAAGGTCGCTTCGACCATCAATTCAAATATGCTTTGAGGATACATGGGTTAGGTTATTATTCATTAAACCAATCTTCCATTATATTGAACCTTTACGACCTTACCGTAACTTTCTATAACACCCATTCCATATTGTGAAAAGATTACTTGGAGTTTCGGCCAATTCCAGTCTGAGCAATGAAGCCAACAATGATAACGATTGTAGTTTTTCTGTGTAGATTAATAAAGTGGTGTCACCTTAGAAATAATATGAGGTACCAATTTGAGTGTTTAAGGCTGCCAATTCTTAGGTAGAGCCCTAAAGACGCTGCGTCAGATTAGCCTTAGTAGCATAAAAATGGACGTTAAACAAACAAACAAGCAAACTATAGATGCTGCCAACCGTCAAAAGAATTACTTAAGAATCATTTGAGTTTTATTTTTACCCGAAATATGAAATTCTTGTGAAGATACACGCGAGGGACTAGCTTTTGGCCATTTCAAATTTAAATTTTACTGGAAAAAAGGTAAAAATTTCGAATAAAAATTATTAGAAACCAAGGTGGGTGTAGTTATTTTTGAATGGCAATTTAAAAAAAAAAATTCTTGATATAAAGAAAAAAAAAGGGCGAATTTCCGTACACATTTTGAGAATCTCCTTTGTATTTATTATATTCAGAACCATATCTATCAAAAATGATTTATGACTACTGGTTTTGTAGGTTGATGCAGGATTTGAAAAAAAAAAAAAATTAAGTAATAAAACATTTATTTAATAGTTGGTCTAAATGGAATTCTTAGTGTAATAACTTATTCTTAATCAACTATACTATTTGAATATCTTATAGCTCTAAACATCTTTACTAGTTACATTTGGATCCATATCACAACTGCTTTATGTTTCTTTATTAAAGGTTTGCTCCAACAAGCAGTTCATAGCTGTTTTCGCATGCGCACAGCATATTAAATATTTAACGCACATACAAAACTGTAATATGTACGTTTAATTGGAATTCTTTAATAAATTACATAGCAGAGAAAGGGTAAAGTAACGTGACTAGAATGAAGGAAATCTTTAAAGTGGATAATCAAACGTTGATGATGGGAAGTATCGTTTGGGTCGGCGTTTCGATGAGGAACGTGTTCGCCATCTCCTTTATCTTGACTGAAAAATATGGCAGGATCCTAGGCTTCAACATCTCGAACAATTCGAATGAATTCTCGTTCATGAACATATTGAGAGTCTCACCTGAAAAAAGTAACATAGCTAATTACTCCAAGATCTGAATCTACATTTTCAACAACGACAAGTCGTTAGTTAATCGACTAAAATTACCTAAGGCGTTGTCGCCATCAAGCTCTTGCCCAGTTTGGATATCAATCTTTGAAGGCATGGTGTCCAATTTAAGCTCTTTGATTTTAAGATGATCGCCGGACCGATCTAGGTGAAGTATTACTAGAGATGTTAATTCACCTACAAGCAAGACATTTCAAAACGCAATGTTAATGTTATTAGCCAAAAAATAAGAAAATAAATAAGAAGCAAAAAAATATAATTTAAACCAGTTATATCACTGTATTACTACAATAACATAAAATGTATTCACTGTAGACCTACGCCTTAAGCCCAGAGCATGTTCTACAATATACATAATACTAACAAATGCCTCAGAGCTTTAGCCTTTAGAGAGCTTTAGGGGATGACAAGAAACAATCAATGCTGAAATCCTCGTGAGAATTCTAAAGCGTTACACTATCAATAATATTGACAATACAGTATGGTATTGACAATATATTGATCGTGTAATGTGAAGATTTGAGAATTTCAAACGTTTCAATTATACAATCGCTGATATTAGTAGGTGACATGAGAATTTCAAATCTTCAAAATTTCTACCTATAGCTAAGTACCTTAGGGTTAAGGCTAATCTCTCTTTAACAGGGAAGCATTCCCTCATGAGTGTGTTCTGCCTTCACAAGAGTGATTCCTGCATTTTTAATAATTTTATAAACGTCCTTCCTTTCATTATGAAATGATTGTGAAAATCTTCTGCATCTGCCAATCTTATTTCCTTCAGCAGTCCCATATGAGAATATTCTTCATGTTTTTTCTTCCATTCTTTCATCCATCGATTTTTTGAGCTCGTCGAATACTTCCGATAGCCGTAATTATGGCTACACAAGCTTTCTTTCGATTGTCAATGTTCAAACACTAAATGTCACTAAAAATCACTTCGAAAGTCCTTATCTGAATGGTGGAAAAAAACGCTCTGAGATATTTTATTGATATAATTATTGTAAATAATATTGACTGTCTAAGGTGTGGCGATACTGACGGTGGGCCCTCAAGGCTAAACGACAGTATTGACAATATTATTGTCGTGTAAGGTCCGCTTTAATATTTCACTGATAAAATAATTGGTAAAATATAACACTTTTTCCAGTACATGTAGTTTATTAAACAGTCACATCTTAATAAAACCTATTCCCTACGTTTCTGACCTTTCGACCATCTTCAGAGCATTTTCCTTTATTATATATATTCTTTTAATTTTTAGTTGTATTTGTAAATCTGTTGTTTTTTTCCCAACGTCAAACAGATTTTCATTAGACATATAATAGGTCAATAGTTTATTTTACACTTTTTTTTTAAACTAATAACATTTTTTTGGAAAAGATGTTTAGCATGCATGCCTCAATGGTAGTCTAGTGTTTGTCCAAAAAGCAGGTGGGTAGATAGGATCATCAAAGATGCTGCAGAGCTAAATTTAAGCAACTGGAAAGAAGAAGTCCAAGATAAGAGAAGGCTGTTACAAGCACCTAAATATCTGCAAAGTCTGTAAAGCTAACAACAAAAATAATTCAATATCAAAATATAACTTAAAAACTTATTAGAAAGTGCGGGTCTTTTTGCTTACACCACATCCAGTTACCTTCATGACGCGACATCCAGTTACTTTTAGTAAACAGTTACTTCTTTTAAACACTTATTTTGGCACTAGTACTGAAGTGCGGCTTCAAATTAAGGCCCGATCTCCACTGAAAAGGACCCTTGTGGGGGTCCTTCAGGCACTTTTTAACTGAAATAAAGGCGATGGGAGTTCGATAACATGACGGTCACATAACCTCTCAAAACAGGCCACGCCCATCAGCCGCTCTTCAGTACCTTTACCCTTATTTTGATAACAATATCTATAACCTGTATTTGCAAATAATGGCCTAATAGATGAGAATAACAAGAATATATTTCAGCTATGAATATTTATTTATGATAGAACACCCTCTTGTTCTATGTAATATTTCATTTTCTCGCAAAAAACTGGAATGCTTGTTTTTGTCAGAAATTACTTGAGCTAACTTCAAAAGAACCATTTTTATTATCACTGAAATTACAAATTAAGGTTATCACTGTTTATAACCACTACAGATTGTTGAAAGTAACTGTTTACTAAAAGTAACTGGATGTTGCGTCGTGAAAGTAACTGGATGTGGTCAAAGTGCTTCTCACTAAATAACCAATTGAATAGTATTGATCAAGGATAACTAAAGGCGATTAATAAACGTATATCGACTACCTAGGCTATAAGTATCGATAGTTGTTAGATTACCCACCTAGGGTGATGTTGAAGATGCCGTGGCTGTGGACTGGAAAGGTGGATACGTAGCCTTCGCTCCAGTAGCTTCCTGTTCCGCTCAGCCAATCAGTCTTGCACATCAGCTCCAGCTTACCCTCTTCTAGGTTCTTCCACCTGCAAGGCAACGCCCAGTTGATATAAAAAATATGTCACAACATATTCATGCAACTTACGATAAATGTTAGTAAATATTGAATGTTATCATGATAAAATATTAGTTTAAGTAAGTGGTCCCTTTGAACAGTTATAGTACTATTGTTTTAGCGCGTCGCCGTGAGCTGCAATCGATTATGACGTTTATAACCTGTCACAACACACACAGATAAGGTGCCATGTTGACTGATGTTGGCATTGATGGGAATCGAAATAAGTAAGAATATTTTTTATTTTTTTTTTCAAATATTGCTTAATGAAGTTTTAACTGACAAGGACCCATGGGGATTCGTTTATTCAATTTGAGCATGCGTAGCAAGCGGATGTCGAAAGCTGAGATATAATAAATTTAATCAAGACCACTTTGAACTGGAAGGGATGAGATGGGGGTTCGCTAGAGTCATAATGTGCCTATTATTTTTATAAAATTTTAACTAGGAGGACAAAATAGACAACACTAAAACTGAAAATTTAGTAACGCAGTCGTTGAGAGTGATTTCAAGAGGTTACAGGAGATAGGTTCTGTGGCGACACGCTTAACCGTACAGTACCACAATTTTCATTTACCGTATAAATTGGGAGTTCTCAGGGGTCGTAGTAGATTTATTTCAAAGAATTTTGTCACACTACGTTTTAGCATATTTACAAAGGAGACTACAGAAGTTTTGCAATACTGCTTTATAAAATAATTTTCTCAATATGTCACTCTCTCCTTCTCTCTCAGCGTCTTCCAGAGTGAAATTGCATTGAAACCATCCCTTTCGAATTCTCTGTATCATCTAAATATAGTCGTACGATGTGGACAATCATTATTCAATGAAATCTTCATTGATCCATGCTTGAACCTTGCACAAAATTATATCGCGAAACTGCCCTTACTTCACTACGTAACCACGATGCCATAATAAGCACTTTAATCTGTCACTGCTAATGAATCTCTGAGCCCAGAGATGTGATAATGGCGGCTAGTATGCAGGCATGAACAGGTCTGAACACACAGTAACTTGCAGCCTCCTGGGTCTTTCTGTTAAGTTACATTGCAAAACTTTTTTAGTAACCTTTGTATTTTTAACTATTGCGACCTCTTTTCCGTGGCATTTTTCATACAACCATTCCGCATCGAACTTGATTCGTCATCAAAGATGTCACTAAGTTCTCCTATATTTTCAAAATTATTAAAACAACAGAAGATTCATTCTTTGAGTGAATAATGTTTTACGTATATTTAAAAGTAAATGATCTACTGACTTGACCTGGCGGAGTACGGTGGAAGAGAGACCGGCCACGACAACGTCCTTCAATATAAGGGAGAGTTCGCTGGCGTCGTTGGAGTAGCGGCTTTCCACGCTTCCCACCAGCAGCGGGTCCATGCTGCCCTTCTCCATCCATTCTAGTAATATTAACAAAAAATACTATTAAAGAGATATAAACTATGAGCTAAAATAAGCCAGGGAAATTCCAAAACAATAACAAAAAGAGAAATATTGGCCACGGCCTGGAATCGAAGCCGGATCTTCTGCATCTACGTCGCAGCGCTAACCGTGGGCTTTATTTTCACTGCTTCGAAATAAGTTACAAGAATCCTTTTGTAATAACTTAATAGAAAAGGCGAATAATTCAACAAAATATACAGGGTGTTTCGGAATTGCACGGCACTATTTTAGGTACGTGTTCTCTAACACAAAATAAACAAAAAAGTTCATATTAACATGTATCTCAAACTCATTTATTAAACAGATATCAAAGGTTAAAGATTTATTATTACTATTTATTTATTATTATTACAACATTTAGAGTAAATGTTCAAAGGCGCCTCCGTTTTGTTGAATGCAACATTCAGCACGACGAATCCATGCTTCTCTGGCTCTTCGAATAGCATCAGGATGGTGGTTGATAGTTACTGCGGCTTCCACGATCCGATTTCTTAGCTCTTCTTGCGTGTCAACTGTCGCAGAATAAACCATAGACTTCATCCAGCCCCACACAAAATAATCTAATGGCGTTAAAACCGGAGATCGTGGTGGCCATTTAACAGGTCCGTTTCGACCAACCCATCGGTCTCCATAAGTTGCATTTAAATAATCAGTGACACTATGAGAAAAGTGAGCTGGAGCATCGTCATGCATAAACCACAGCCTTTGCCTAATGCCTAGCGGAATATCTTCTAGAATATCATGCAGATTATTTTGCAAAAAATGCAAGTAAGATATACCTGACAGCCTAGGTGGCAAAAAGAAGGGGCCGATGATTTTGTCGCTTAGAAGACCACACCAGACATTTAAAGAGAATGTATGTTGGTAATGTCCAACAGCAGTCGTATGAGGGTTTTCTTCGGCCCAAGTATGGGTATTTCGAAAATTAAGAATCCCGTTTCTTGTAAAGCAAGATTCATCAGTAACCAAAATGCAGTTCAGGAAGTTAGGATCTCGTGTGCATTGTCGAATTAACCACTGGGAGAAATTTCTGCGCTTGTTATAATCTTGTGGTAACAAATCTTGCCTACTTGATACGTGAAATGGATATAATTGTTGTTCGCGTAAAGTTCGCCATACGCAGGTAGAGGAAACATCGAAACGACGTGAAAATCTTCTGGTACTAGTAGTAGGAGATAACTGAACAGCATCGAGTATTTCTTCTTCTACGTTTGCAGTTCGTCGAAATCGTTGTCGACCGGCGTTCACTCGTATAGGTTTTAGCGTACCATTATCCCTAAGACGTCTTTCAATGGCCTCAAACGTTTTACGATTTGGTATTCTTCGGTTAGGAAATTTTTCACGATATCTTCGAACAGCAGCAGCACCGTTTGTATGTACCTCGCCATAAGTTAAAAGCATGTCTGTTTGTTCATCAAAAGTGAATAAATTTGTGGTATCTCCCATGATAATCATAAATTGAACTGTGTCACAAGATTCACTCACACTAAAACACACAGAACTAGACAAACAGATGAGCAACTACTGTCATTGCTTATCGTTCATTTGTTTATCAGGTGATTAAAACCTTTTATTTAGTATTAAACACGTTAAACGTTGTACAGTCAGTCTTAATGCAGTAAATAAATAATAAATCTTTAACCTTTGATATCTGTTTAATAAATGAGTTTGAGATATATGTTAATATGAACTTTTTTGTTTATTTTGTGTTAGAGAACACGTACCTAAAATAGTGCCGTGCAATTCCGAAACACCCTGTATATTATACAAACAGTTATCTCATCAGTTAGAAGAAAGTTATTTATTTTGTATTAAAAACCTTAATGATATTAAATGGATATTCAAAGCAAGAAGCGAACTTTTAGATTTAAATTATAAAATATAGAAGGAAGATGAAACCCAAATATGCTCCCTATGCAATAGCAAAGAAATCGAAAATACGCAACACTTTATAGCCTCCTGTACAATATTATCGGAATTACGTAAACAATGTTTTAATAAAAATCAATTAAAAAACGACGAATTAATAGAATATTTAAACGGTAAAAATTGGTTGAGTTTAATTAAATACTGTAAAATTACATGGAATTATAGATCTCAACTTATTAAGGAATTTAATTATTGAATGAACCATGAAGCGTTGTGTTTCTGTTTCATTAATATATCATCAACATTTGCGTTCTGCGGAAATGTTGATAGGTTATAAATCTGTAGTAGGTAATGATATTATTACTGTCATATGTCGATTGACTAGTTTATTTAAATGCATTTTATTGTTGATTGTATATAGTTTGTAGGTATTAGCGTAATACATAAATAGTGTTAACATGTAGAATAAAATGTAGTTTAGATTATAGTAATTTTCCATGTTACAATAGATTACAGCAATCCCCTCTTTTTGGTCTTAAAATTGTTTATATAGTAATATTGTAATAAAGTGGATTCTTTCGAACCAAGCCCTAATAATGTTTAAAATTTTAATTGTAATTGTAATTTATATATTTTTTTTTAATATAACATTATTCTATTCTATTCTATTCTATTCTTCTCCCTTCAGCGGTCCAATCCACCAGATGTCGCCACGTTGCAGCGAAGTAACCTAGATAAATGTCATCAAACAAAGTATTCAACAAATAATGTTAACTACGCCGGAATGTCAATTAGATCATTTCATTTGGACATTTGTGCAGCCCCCGGTTACATTGCTGTAATTTGGAAAGACCTGGCAGTTGGGATCGTTGAAGAGAGAAAGTTGACATGGCTAGGACAGAGCCCACGGTTAGCTCAATGGTGAGAGCGCTTCGACGGAAACGCAGACAAACCCTGGTTTGATTCACGGCCATTGGCAATCGTTTCTATTTTAATGAACTTAAAATATTACCCTACTTAAAATATTACCCTACTGAATTTCTGAACTCTTTAGAGCCACCAGGATTGCCTCCTCATCAGTTAGAACTGAAGATTGGGACACCTATTATCCCCCTTCGAAATATTGACCCTCCGAAACTATGTAATGGGACCAGGCTAATCAAGGCAACTATAATAACTGGCTTCGCTAAGGGAGAGAATGTTTACATACCTCGAATCCCCATTTTCCCCAGTGATATGCCCTTGGATTTCAAAAGAGTACAATTCCCAGTTCGGGTCGCATTTGCGATGACTATAAATAAAGCTCAAGGGCAATCACTGCGGGTAGCTGGTATCAATTTAGAATCTCCATGTTTTTCTCATGGGCAGCTTTACGTTGCATACTCTAGAGTAGGTTCATCTAAAGACCTAATTATATATGCCCCAGAGGGTAAAACTAAAAATATAGTATATCCTAAAGCTTTAGAATAATAAACTATTAGTCCTATTTTTGTTGTATTTTTTATTTATAGAATTTTTCATGTTTACCAGAAAAATGAAATTCCCCGGGTGAAACCGGGATATACAGCTAGTTTAATAATAATTTAAAAATAAAATATGAATAAATACAGAAAACTAAAGAAATTAGGAATATCACAAACGATGAATCTAAACTGATTAGATGTTTCCAAAATGCGCAAAGATCCAGAACAATAGTTATTTTCATTGCTTGAAGGAACGTTGGTATTTTCCGGATGGAGAACAAATTTGATTGACACTATCCGTGTACCTTTCTTATCGCAAATATTAGGTATGTTCATACAAGCGTTGATAACCAACTATCAACTAACAGACTGAGCATGTTTTACCCCAATCTGTTTATTCTTAATTTGATTGGTTGGTTGGTTTAGAAACAATGATTGATACTGTATCTATGTTCCATGAATCGAATCGAACCATCCAATCAAAAATATAACAAATAGAGTTGAAGAAAAAATATGCGCAGTCTTATTTGTTGACTGGCTATTGTTTGTTTGTTTGTTTAACGTCACTTTATGCTACAATGGCTAATCGGACGATGCTACAGTGGGAGTCCTAAATTTTGCCTATCCAGGTATAATTAGAATTGGTGATTCTCCATTTTACGTCCTATCCGAGGGACGGCATAGCTAAGGATTTTTTACTCCCATTAAAAAATCCTAGGGCCACCGCGGGACACGAACCCGCGACCTTTATTATTGTAGGTTGCCATGCTAACCACTACACCACAAGTGACCCCAGTTGTTGACTGGTTATCAACGCTTGTTTAACATACCTTATAACATCATTCATGTTTGGGCAAAATGGCTTAAATCATAAACAGGTTTTTTACCATGTCATCATAATTTACTACGCAGAACAGTCTCTGTTGAAATAATATAGTTTCATTTATTGTTCAGGAATAAAGAAAAACAATCGAACAGAATTTATAATGTTTTTAAAAGTTTGGTTTATCGTTGTTTAAGCTTCACATTCGATTACTGTAGTCCTTTTGCCCACAAACAAGTGACATGTTGGAGGTAAATACCCATAGCAACATCACAATAAAAAGGCGCTTGTTTTAATAGCAGCTTAATTCTTCCGTCCTGATACGGAAAAGTTAAGCTGTATTTTTAAAAACAGCTGTTCTCGTAGCTAAGACGGAAAAGAATAACTTTCTGTATTCAAATCATATAAGGAAAAAGGTGTTTTCAATGCAGTATAAATAACAATTATTTAAATGGCTATTATTACTCTTATAATTAACTGCCATGTCATTATTCAGCGCAATTTACATACCTCAATTATTTTTCTTTTAGAACTGTAAGAGACTAACATAAAGAAAAAAAATGTCTGATATTCAACTTAGTTCAAGTGAAGTAATGAAGCGAATCTGTTATGTACTAAAAAAACGAAACAAAACAAGCACAAACAAAAAAACAATGGCATCACATTCCAAGGAGATTCACAGTAAGCAAATTATAAAAACTCTTCAATATTATCTCTTTGCCGCGAAATAAGCAAAGAAGGAAGGGTTAGAAGCGAAAAGCTCTGGATAAGTGGTTTAACCTTGGAAATTTGAGACTGTAGCTGGCTATACTCACATTTTAATGATTTGAAGAAAAAAAAAAGTCTACCAATAAAATATAATAGCGCTTGTTTTAATTACGGCTTAATTTTTCCGTCCTGATACGGAAAAGTTAAGTTGTATTTTTAACAACAGCTGTTCTCATTGCTAATACGGAAACGAATCATTTTCTGTATTCAAATAATCTAACGAAAACGTGCTTTTAATGCAGAATAAGGAATAATGGGTCTGTTTGCTAAGACCACATCCAGTTACTTTTAGTAAACAGTTACTTTCAACAATCTGTCGCGGTTATAAACAGTGATAACCTTAATTCGTAATTTCATTGATAGTAAAAACCGTGTAATTTCAGTGATAATAAAAATTATTTTCATTTTAAAATTCATTTTATTATAACAATGAAGATTTGTTTAAGAAGATTATGCAAGACATTGCATCATTTATGCCACCTACTAATTAAATTTGTTTTTTCTATAATATTAACTTGTTTATAAATAAATATTCATAACTGAGATATATTCTTGTTATTCTCATCTAGGCCATTATTTGCAAATACAGGTTATAAATATTGTTATCAAAATAAGGGTAAAGGTACTGAAGAGCGGCTGATGGGCGTGGCCTGTTTTGAGAGGTTATGTGACCGTCATGTTATCGAACTCCCATCGCCTTTATTTCAGTTAAAAAGTGCCTTGATTGGCTTTAACAGATTATAACTTTCGACTGACGCTCGCTGCGTTCGCTCTTCAGAGATAAATCAACGCCCAAAAGGGTCCTTTTCAGTGGAGATCGGGCCTTACTTTGAAGGGCGCCTTAGTAAAAGAAGTAACTGTTTACTAAAAGCTACTGGATGTCGCGTCATGAAAGTAACTGGATGTGATCTTCGCAAACAGACCCGGAATAATTATTTAAATGGCTATTATTAATCTTATAATTAGCTGCCATATCCTTATTCAGCGCAATTTACATACCTCTATTATTTTTCTTTTAGAACTGTATCACACTAATATAATGAGAAAAAAAATGTATGATATTCAACTTAGTTCAAGTGAAGTAATGAAGCTTATCTGTAACTAAAACAAAGACAAAACAAAACAATGGCCTCTCATTCCAAAGAGATTCTCAGTAAGCAATTTATTAAAACTCTTCAACATAATCTCTTTGCTTCGAAATATGCAAAGAAATGAGGGTTAGAAGCGAGATGCTCTGGATAAGTGGTTTGGCCTTGACAATTACACCTCTAGTTATTACGTCAACTTGCCGACTGCTAATTGATCGTAGAATAACATGAGGGGCAAAACAAGAAATATTTATAATAATTAAGGATAATATTTACTAAAATGGATATTTTTTGTTTTGCTTTATTTCTACTACTATAAGTGGTTTGGACATGTAACTTCATGAAAGATCAAGCCGACTCAAGACGAGATAAATTCAAAGTTACTTTTTCCAATAGCTGCCTCAATAAAAAAAAAAATTAATTTTTTTTTACATAAAAGACTTAAATCATATTACATTTCTTGCATAAAAATTGTTAGATTTTTACATGGGCGTCACCAGCACAAAATTATTGTGGGGGACGGCTCAATATTTTCCTAGCTAAGGTAGGTGGAAATTCGAGGGGCTAAAAGTTGAAATAATAACCCCTAAAAACAATTGTTGGGACATTTCCATTCATCCTCCAACGCTGTATTTTAAAGGTATTTATAGTACCTTAAAACTTGTCAATTTATGCCTCAGGAATACATTAAAATAGGGAGTTGTTGAGGCTTAATGTAGAAGGATGTGGGCCAAAATTTCTTGATTGAATTTTATCCAAGTTGTTCTGATACTGAAGCCACTAATTTCATTGCTTTCCATCAACTTCCATAATATATATAAGCTTCTATACTTAGATAAGCTTCATCGAATTGATGGGAAGTAGGATCAAGCTGCTTGGTTTAAAAAAGAAATGTAGAGCAATAAAACAAAACAGTTCGAGCTAAAATAAAAAATATATAATTGATCAAATATACAATACGCCTGACTATGCTCTTAACAATAGTGTGCTGAAACTAACTAATATTTTATTGGTTAAACTCGTATAAATCCGTAAATCGTATTTTTATTTATTTTTTTACATTGGGTCCTCAACTTCAAAATATTGGGGGGGACAGTCCCCTCCTTTCAAAATATGGGGGGGGGGGCAGTCCCATCCTTTCAAAATATTGGGGGGGACAGTCCGCTCCTTTCAAAATATTGGGGTCCCCCCTGGTGGTGACGCCCGTTGATTTTTACACATACGATACATGTACAAGTTGGCAAAATAACTTACTTTTGACCAAGGACGAGATTACCGCGTTAAGTCCATTCTTGATGCATTCTTCTGACTTGGCTGCACTTCTGGAGCATATTGTCGTTTCTGTACCACCTGCAATATAAATCATCATAACTAGTATCAGATTTTATGCTATAAATGAATATAAATAATTATTTATTTCACTATTTCACATATTTATATATGTGTTTATATATATATATATATATATATATATATATATTTATATATTTATTCACAGGTAGAGCGCTACCTGTGTTGACTTTTATTTCGCGACTGACCCACGGAATAAATCTCGTCCTTCCCACCATAGATAGAACAACCAACCAATGAACCAAACTCCCCTGTAGTGTCCGAAGAGGGGTACCCATTAAAAAAAAAAAGAAAACGACTATGAAAACCAGAAACTTGTACAAAATACACTTAAAATCCGTATAAAAAAAAAACACTTCGATTTTTTTTTAGAAATTAACTTATTGCTTCTATAAATTATCTCCCGCCACTAAAAAGTATGAAATAAAAAACATTTTATAAAAAAAAAAATTAAACCGACTTCGAAAACTAGGAAACAGTAAAAATAAATTCACTAAAAAGTACGAAATAATTACCTTCTGATTTTTATGAATACACGGCAAAATCGAAAATGGTATAAAAAGTAGAAAAATGCAATAAAACCAAAAAAATTATTTTGATTTGTACGATTACACACTAACTCTTAATAATAAGTATTAAGTTGAAATATTAAATACCATGTTTAATACATCACAATCTTTTCGGAGGCGGCGCAAAATTTAAAATCGTTAACACTAAATATTATGAAAAATCTATTGATTTTCTATTTTGCGCCGCCTCCGAAAAGATTGTTATGTATTAAACATGGTATTTAATATTTCAACTTAATACTTATTATTAAGAGTTAGTGTGTAATCGTACAAATCAAAATATTTTTTTTGGTTTTATTGCATTTTCCCACTTTTTATACCATTTTCGATTTTGCCGTGTATTCATAAAAATCAAAAGGTAATTATTTCGTACTTTTTAGTGCATTTATTTTTACTGTTTCCTAGTTTTCGAAGTCGGTTTAATTTAATTTTTTATAAAATAAATATTTTATATTTAGGATACTTAAATATTTAGGACAGAGGAACTTGATGTAATGAGGAACTCAGAAAGCTATAGCTATAGAGAAACGTCTCTATTAAGATACACGTATTATATATATGTTAATAATATATATGATATATAAAAACAACAAGGAAGCGATATGCAGGAATTAGTCGATGATAGTTTGAGGCCGGGATGGCCGAACGCGACATTAGGTTTTCGAGTACAAGTCGCGTTAAGCCCTCGACATCCATGATGCCTAGTAATACTAACAACTTTATCAGGTTAAAAAATAACGCGAAAACCAGAAAACTTAATAATAGGTTTTACAACTGCCAAGCTTTCGCCCATCATGCTGTGGGCTTCTTCAGGGTTAATACATCATTTTTGTATTAGCCCTGAAGAAGCTCATAGCATGATGGGTGAATGCTTGGCGATTGAAAAACCGCAATGGTCAAACTCTGAAGAAGAAATACATATAATAGATTCAGACCATGGAAGCCCATAAAACATTCTTATATTTGTTAAATATACGGACAACCATCAATTATCGAATAAAAAAAATATTGATAATAAAAAAAAAACGTTTTGTTATTAAAACAAATATACTCTTGGGAAAACTCCCAACCTCATACAAATCACAGGCGATGTTTTTATATGATGATATTTATATTAGGGGCCAATTTGTTTCATTCTTTATTTCATGTTCCTTTATGCTAATTAGGCTATTTTCTGTATCAAGGTATAATAAATTTTAAGCCTCCTATGAAGTACAACATAACAATTAAAAGATTTTTTACTCCCTTTAAAAAATCCAAGGGCCACCAGCCGGGCTATGAACCAGCTAATTTTTGCTTTGTAGTCTGCTATGCTAAACACTACTATGCTAAGCATTCCGACGAATCGGGATATAAAACTATATCCAAATTACAATATGGCATAGTGTGCATATATATTTGTTAGATTGAATCTTTCCCTAGCCTTGAAAGAGAGATCTGCTAATTTGGTGAAAGTAGGCAGCCTGTCAGAGAGTTATATCATTCGAAATTTGGGAATTAGGATCGATTAAATTTTAGAAAGAATATGTAGGCCAAGTAGGTTTAAAGCTCATGAATAATTTCTTACACTAACAATAATTATTTAATAAAAGTCAAGAAAATTTTGGGGTCGTTTGGTATATATATCGGGTTTAGCTGGTAACATATACATATATGTCATTCACCAAAATTAATATATTGAATCTATCTATAAAGAATTCTAAATTAGCATCAAATTCAAAGCAAAGAGAAAATAATTTTCATTTATTGCGGGTGTAATGAGGCGAATAATATGTAAGAATCTGAATCAGAGTTTTACCTCGTAGTATAAAATGTTTAACAGATTTCAGCAATGCAGCTTCGCATGTAAAAAATATCTATTCCAAACTTAGTTCATAATTTTACTATCAGCTATCTGCTTGACAAACGCGGATCAGAAAACATATGTATATATATCTTTAATCAAAAATAGAAATAAAATTGTTTTGTGAATAATCTGTAATTGATAATTGCTCGTGGTTGAGTAAAAGTAACAATGTTTCTTACCGGTTCTTGGGCGTCCTTGATATTGACTTGGGGGACCTTCTAAAACGTTCGGTCAACTGTTTTTTTGCATATCTCATTTCCGCCCCGTGAAATAAGTGGATACAAACATATCAGTGCTTGCAGTGTAAAGTGTGTTAAGTCCAAACAAATCATGTTTTGTATTATTTCACTGCACATAACTTAACATCTTTTTAACACTTTGTAGACGAAATCTTGATGAGTAAATTAAGACATTAAACTCTTCTTTAACCGTGATAAGTGCTGAGTAAATTAAAGACACTTATGTTACACAAGCCTAACGTTTTCAATCTTTTTTACTTTCACTTACCTATATATGAAATATATAGTAAGTGGAAGTATTGCGATCGTGAAAAATTTCGACTTCCGGTTTTCAACGGAAATACATAGTGTGTGTGTGTGTGTGTGTGTGTGTGTGTGTGTGTGTGTGTGTGTGAACAGACTAGCTCAAAAACTATAAACCGTGCGAACCTGAAATTAGGTATTTAGTGTACGTATATGCCCGCGATGTGACAGCAAAAATTTCATCTAAAGTGCTCAAAGGGAGGGGGTACTTTATTTAATAACTTTTTACGTTTTTCTTCGATTTTCTCAAAAACGGCTCTAACGATTTTGATTAAACTGAGTATTTGATATATTAATATGCCCGAGATATGACCGTAAAATTTTCATCAAAATTGATCAACCGGAGGGGGGACTTTACTTAATAAATTTTGTAGCATTTTCACGTGTTTTTTTTATTTACTCAAAAACGGCTTTCAAGATTTTGATCAAACTGATTATTTGATGTATGTATATGCCAAAGATGTGATAGCCAACATTTCATCAAAATTAATCAACCGGAGGGGGGACTTTACTTAATAAATTTTGTATCATTTTCACGTGTTTTATTTATTTATTCAAAAACGGCTTTCATGATTTTAATCAAACTGGGTATTTGATGTATGTATATGCCAAAGATGTGATAGCCAAAATTTCATCAAAATTGATCAATCGGAGAGGGCACTTTATTTCATAACTTTTTTTTCCAATTTTTTCGATTATCTCAAAAACGTCCTTTTACGATTTTCATCATACTCGTCATGTTTCATGAAAATTAGGTGTTATTTAATATCAGGTAAGCGCTATCATTATTCAAATGTTCTGAGCAAATTTAAACAAAAATAAGAAATAAAAGTGGAAATATGAGTAACTTTGAGGTGTAGCATTAACAAAATGCATTAATTTCTTATCTAAGTAAGGTGGTAAGTGAAAGATGTGTGTAGCGTGCACGCACCAGATTTTTTTCTAATATAATAATTCTAATACTGATATAATACCTAAAAATAAAATCTACTGAAGTTCACATAAGTACGCACAAATGAGTCCGTCCATAATTGATGCGTTGACATGGTCAAGAAAACCCATTTTGTATTTTGATACTTTTACAATTTGATTTTGAACTGCTGAAATTAGGTTTATTCATGAAAAGCATGTTCCGGTGTTGATAGCAACTAAACCACTTACAACTGGGGGTTTCCTGTGGTCTAGTGGTTAGCATAGAAGCTTATCATACTAAAGGTCGCGGGTTCGCGTCCCGAGGTTGACCTAGTAGTTTTAATGGGAGTAAAAAATCCTTATCTATGCCGTCCCTCGGATAGGAATGGAGCTCCCGAGCCTGTACGATGTCAGGTACTAGTTGAAGATCCCTATCCTAATTATACCTGGATAGGCAAAATTTAGGACTCCCACTGTAGCATCGTACGATTAGCCTTAGTGGCATAAAGTGACTTTAAAAAAAACAAACAAAATTAAAACACTGACTTACTACTCTTCTTACAAAATTGGAACGACACTATACTTCTTTTTCCTATGAAAATCTAAAAATCGTTTTTTTTTTTTTTTTACTTACTACCTTTTCCATATCAGTGCCTCAATTGAAGAATTTAGTGGTTTGAACATGGTGTGCAACAAAAGATTGAAGTCGAGAAAATTAGATTAATATAAAATATAGTTTGCTATTTGTTTCTGCTTCACACATTCGAAAATTTCTTTTTTTAATGTGCAAAATGGTGGGTGTGGTTATCCAAAACTAAATAAGCTATGTAAAGGAGAAAATGACACGTTATCTAATACGAAAATCTTAATTTCTTCAAAACTGTAACATTAACGTATTCATCCACTACGTTAATCAATTATCAGTATAGGTTTATTATTGAGCACAACTACGATAATGTTATTTTGTTAATATAGTACGGTAATGTTTTTAAATTTAAATTTAATTGTAATTACATCTAAAGGGAATTTTTAAACGGTCAAGTTTTCGTTACGAAGTTTGGAACCAAAAGTTGCTACGCTATTAGGCCACCATGGGCGATTATACTGCACCGAATCTGTGGTACTAGAAAAAAACATTTGGAGATTGGGGTCGGGTTTATATTGGGAGATTGCATTGGAGCAACTATAGCACGTCGACAAGAAAAGAAGAAGTTTACAGCTCAAAAAAACTGTTTTGTTAAATAATTGAAGCGTAAAAATGCAAAAGATTATAAAATCAAAAAAAAAAAAGTGTTTTTTTTTTTTGCTATATTGTTATATATGCCAAATTCATTCTTCAGAAATGGGTATAAGTAATGTTTAGTTGTTAGAAAGTAGTTCATTGAACGTATGAAAGATGGCATGGGTGTAAGCGCCGAACGTAGTTCACTCTAGTAGGGATAAGTCTTCATAAATAAATAAATCATTTTCTCAAAGGGAATTATACCCTTTTTACTTTCACTTACCTATATATGAAATATATAGTAAGTGGAAGTATTGCGATCGTAAAAATTTTCGACTTCCGGTTTTCAACGGAAATACACGTTTTGGGGTCCCCTGAGTCAAAATAACCAAGTCCCGCGAAATGGTCTGTGTGTGTGTGTGTGTGTGTGTGTGTGTGTGTGTGTGTGTGTGTGTGTGTGTGTGTGTGTGTGTGTGTGTGTGTGTGTGTGTGTGTGTGTGTGTGTGTGTGTGTGTGTGTGTGTGTGTGTGTGTGTGTGTGTGTGTGTGTGTGTGTGTGTGTGTGTGTGTGTGTGTGTGTGTGTGTGTGTGTGTGTGTGTGTGTGTGTGTGAACAGACTAGCTCAAAAACTATAAACCGTGCGAACCTGAAATTGGGTATTTAGAGTATGTATAAGCCCGCGATGTGACAGCGAAAATTTCATCAAATTTGCTCAAAGGGAGGGGGTACTTTATTTAATAACTTTTTAAGTTTTTTTCGATTTTCTCAAAAACGGCTCTAACGATTTTGATTAAACTGAGTATTTGATCTATTTATATGCCTGAAATATGACTGTAAAATTTTTATCAAAATTGATTAACCGGAGGGGGGACTTTACTTAATAAATTTTGTATAATTTTCACATGTTTTTTTTATTTACTCAAAAACGGTTTTAAAGATTTTGATCAAACTTGGTATTTGATGTATTTATATGCCAAATATTCAATAACCAACATTTCATCACAATTGATCAACCGGAGGGGGGACTTTACTTAATAAATTTTGTATCATTTTTAAGTGTTTTTTTTATTTACTCAAAAATGGTTTTAACGATTTTGATCAAACTTGGTATTTGATGTATTTATATGCCCGAGATATGACTGTAAATATTTCATCAAAATTGATCTACGGGAGGGGGGACTTTACTTAATAAATTTTGTATCATTTTCACGGGGTTTTTTTATTTACTCAAAAACGGCTTTAACGATTAACAAAAATAAGATATGAATGCAGAAAAATGTGTGACTTTGGGAAGTGATATTTAGCAAAACACGTCAATTTCTAATCTAAGTAAGTTGGTAAGTGAAAGTTGTGTGTTGCGCACACGCACCAGATTTTTCATTTCCATGATTCAATCACATTCGAACTTTCGATTGCATTCTTAATTTTACTATGTACCTAGAAACAGCAACTAGGTAAAATAAGCTTTGGTTACAAATATCCACAATTGGGTAGTTATGACCACATGTACTACCTGTAACTAAAAATTAGCCCTCTACCTGCGTTAACACGATCATCCTCTACAATATGAATACCGACGGTAATTTGCGCCTTACGCGAACGGAACTATTAATACAATTGTGACTCTATTCTGGAATTGTAGCACTTCAATTGAAACTTAATTCTGCTTCAAATGGTATATACATAACTCCAAATTGATATCATTGGGTTGGGGAAAAAAGTAATTTCGGTATTTTTCTTGTTTTTCAAAGCGATGATCTACTAATCAATGATATATGTGCCGTTTTGATCGATGACCTTTTGCCATTTTTTTAGTAAAACCATTATACCACCACTGTAGAAGTTCTGTGATTTCTGGGCGAAAAACTGAACCAAGTGATTTGCACAAGCCTCTTTTGATTCCAGCTTTACACCATTAAGAGAGTTCTGAAGAGAAAGAAACAAATGATAGTCAGACGGTGCAAGGTCCGGGCTATATGGTGGATGCATCATAACTTTCCAGCCAAACTCTCGTAATTTTGCCGGGGCACCAATGATGTGTGTGGTCTAGCATTGTCGTGATGGAAAACGACGTCTTTTCCATTGATCAATTCTGGCTGTTTTCCTTGAATCTTCTGCTTCAACCGCATTACTTGTATACAGTAGAGAGTCGAATCAATGGTTGGTCCAGGTTCGAGCACCTCATGATGAACAGTGCCTTTCCAATCCCACCGAACAATCAGCATCACCTTACTGGGCGTCAATCCAGGCTTTGCCACTGTTTGTGAAGTTTCTCCGGGCTCTGACTACGATATTTTTCGCACTTTATTGTCATACGTGATCCACTTTTCATCACCTGTAATCATTCTTTTCAAAAATCGCTCAATTTCGTTTCGTGTCACCAGCGATTCACAAATGGAAACTCCGTCCGTTAAATTGTATACTGTTAATTCATGTGGAATCCATATATCGAGCTTCTTTTGGTATCTATTCTTATGTAACTGCTTCAAAACTGTTTTATGGTCGATCTTTAGATCCCCAGCGATGTCAAGAGATGAAATATGTCGGTCTACCTCGATTTTTTGAAGAATTTCATTGACTTTTTCGACAATTGGCCTGCCAGGACGAGGTTCATCATTAACATCAAAATTTCCGGAACGAAATCGAGCGAACCAGTTCTGACACTGACGTTCGCTTAAACACACATCACCATAAAAAACACACAATTTACGATGAGCATGAGCTGCATTTTTCCCTATTCGGGAGTAAAAAAATCAAAATATGACGAAAATGATCTTCTGAAATCGCCATTTTCAAAGCGCTGAGTGAGTTTGACTGAGTAAATGAATGACACTGTATTGATATATGGAATGCTCTATGGACTCTGACCTTTCAAACGTGGTATAGTATGGCTTAACTAAATAAGGATTACAAGAGATAAGTGACTTTGATAAGCGACTATTGTGATGTACCGAAATTACTTTTTCCCCATGAAGCATAAGGGCGGATTCACACTATCGCTCCGCTCCCGCTCCACTCCCGGTCCGCTCAAATATTCTAAAGAGAAATAGACAGAGAATTCCACTATCGGTACCGCTCCGGTCTCGCTCCACTCCCGGTCCGCTCTCGCTCCACCCCATTCACACTAGCGCTCCGCTCCCGCTCCGCTCCAGGTCCGGTCTCACTGGCAAAATATTCTAAAGAGGAATAGAGAGAGGTTAATCACAATATTGGCACAGGTCCGGCTTCGCTCCGCTCCCGCTCCACTCTCGCTCCGCTCCCGCTCCACTCTCGCTCCACTCCCGCTCCACTCTCGCTCCAATCTCCTAAAGTCTTTTCATATTCACATTATATAATTTTACACCGTTCACGATTGAAGCCATTAATAATCGAAGCCGTCTGTATTTGGAATTTAATTAATAATTAACTTTCAGTTATTAAAGTATTTATTTATTCATCAATTTTACGGCCAAAAAACTTTAAAAAAAAAAAAATATATATATATATTAAATTAATTTAATTAATGGTGAAGAAATAATTTAAATTTTTTTCCGAATGTATTCGAATACGCTTGAAATGATAAAAAAAAAATCACCAACAATACGCGCGGTTTTTCGACGTGAAAAATTCATGTTATGTTTGAGATATATTTTGCTATGAATTAATGTACTCGTAAAAAATGGTCACCGATTTATTAATTGACTACATACTTGCTATTATAAAATAACGTTTAATTTGAAACGAATAAAAATGCAGTATATTATGAAAAATGTCAGATCATTAACAAAAAAATATATTCAAGCAAAAAATAATTAAAATATTAATCAGGAAAATAAGAGAACACAATCGGTAAATTTGTAGCATTTGCCGATTTCAACTTGAAATTTTCAAGAGTATTCGAATACATTCCGAAAAAAATTTAAATTATTTCTTCACCATTAATTAAATTAATTTATAATTATTATTAATAATTATCATTGTGTTGCAATATATTCTTCTTATTATATTACTTTCACTTACCTATATATGAAATATATAGTAAGTGGAAGTATTGCGATCGTGAAAATTTTCGACTTCCGGTTTTCAACGGAAATACACGTTTTGGGGTCCCCTGAGTCCAAATGACCAAGTCCCGCGAAATGGTCTGTGTGTGTGTGTGTCTGTGTGTGTGTGCGTGTGTGTGTGAACAGATTAGCTCAAAAACTATAAACCGTGCGAACCTGAAATTGGGTATTTAGAGTATGTATATGCCCGCGATGTGACAGCAAAAATTTCATCAAATTTGCTCAAAGGGAGGGGGTACTTTATTTAATAACTTTTTAAGTGTTTTTCAATTTTCTCAAAAACGGCTCTAACGATTTTGACTAAACTTAGTATTTGATCTATTTATATGCCCCAGATATGACTGTAAAAATTTCATCAAAATTGATCAACCGGAGGGGGGACTTTACTTAATAAATTTTGTATCATTTTCACGTGTTTTTTTTATTTACCCAAAAACGGTTTTAACGATTTTGATCAAACTTGGTATTTGATGTATTTATATGCCAGAGATATGACTGTAAAAATTTCATCAAAATTGATCAACCGGAGGGGGGACATTACTTAATAAATTTTGTATCATTTTCACGTGTTTTTTTATTTACTCAAAAACGGTTTTAACGATTTTGATCAAACTTGGCATTTGATGTATATATATGCCAAAGATGTGATAGTAAACATTCATCAAAATTGGTCAAACGGAGGGGGCACTTTATTTCATAATTTTTTTTCAATTTTTATTTTTTGGTCGATGATCTCGAAAACGGCTTTAACAATTTTTATCAAATTCGTTATGTTTAATGAAAATTAGTTGTTATTTATTACCAGGTAAGCTTTATCATTATTAAAATGTTCTGAGAGGGCTTAAATGGGGAAGGGGCCTTTTTTGTTTTCCTATAAAGTACCTTTGTTTTAGTTTATATTGAGAAATTAACTGTCTGTCATCACACCTAAAAATAAGAAATGGCTAAATATGATATATGAAGAAAATCAAGTAAACATATACAGGAGAAAAAAAGAAAAATAATCCGTCAACTCATAAAACACCTTGAGCTCACGCATGCGCCGTACGCCTTTAATGACAAACCAATGGGTTTTTATTACCTATAGATGTTCTGTTCATTTGAGAAGTGGCAATTAACAAAACGCATTAAGTTCTAATCTAAGTAAGTTGGTAAGTGAAAGTTGTGTGTTGCGCGCACGCACCAGATTTTTTTTTTATAATATTATCTTCTTCATCAAGAAAAGTACACTTACCAGCTATTTCTACAAACGAAAAATTGATTTTTTTTTTTTTGGCCGTAAAATTGAAGAATAAATGAATACTTAAATAACTGAAAATTAATCATTAATTAAAATCTGAATACAGACAACTTCGATTATTAATGGCTTTAATAGCTTAAACCTTTCAAAAGTGAACGGTGTAAAATTATATAGTGTGCATATGGCAAGACATTAGGAGAGCGGACCGGGAGTGGAGCGGGAGCGGAGCGCTAGTGTGAATGGGGTAGAGCGAGAGCGGACTGGGAGCGGAGCGAGAGTGGAGCGGGCGCGAAACCGATAGTGTGAATAGGCCCTAACTGTATACTTATTTTTTATTAAATATATATATTCACAAATAATACTTTAATATACAATTTATTCGACTTATGTTTTTATTTTCGAAATTTTACGGGGGGTCTATCCCCAATACCCCCCTGGGACAGCCCTGATCAAGAAAGCCTATTCAACACCAATATAAATATTAATTTGTTTCTCATATCATTCTATCTGAGCTGTCAATGATGGAATAATAGTATTGCAAAAACCGGAATTATTTAAGAAAAATACGTTGAAAAATCCTTCATTGCTCGTGGCCACCATATTTGTAATTCCTAACCTGTTTTCTTCCAACTTCCTACCTACCTATGTATCTTCGTTTAAACATTCTTCGTAAAACATTAATCTTCCCTAACATTATATATTTTAAAATAGTCTAAGACCAACATCTCGGACAAGTGAATGAAGTATAGAATATAAGCTAATTGATCGTGCCACAAAAAAAAAAAAAAAAAAAAAATGAATAAAATAAATAAATAAATGGTATTTACAAGTATTTATGTAAATGTGTTCCTTTTCATCAAATATTTAAGCTGATTTATGAAGTACGAGAATACTACTTACATAAATACGATATATATGAATAATAAATACATTTAAGAATGTATGAAATAATAGAAAATTGCCCTGAAGATGGACGAGAATTGCCCGAAACGTTGGTGTTAGACCATTTTTAAATATGTAATGTTTAAATAAAAGAAATTAATGGAAGATTGTCATTCACCAATCTATGTATACTAAATATTGACGTCTGTACATACATGTTTTCACAATTTTTAATTATTTGTATTTTCTTATTTTACTTAATATTTATATTGTATTCTATTGATAGCATATTTTTAGTTCAGTTTATATTTTAGTAAGTCTCTGTAACGTCGCCTAATCATTTTTTTTTTCTTACGGGTAACTAAATGTCCCAGAATTAAGTTAAAGTTTTTATTTCATTTGATAGTGTAAATATCAATAGCTTTTGCTATCTATTCAAGGTTTTTGCCCTTAGCTAGACCAACAACCCACTAAAAAAACTAGATTCGGGTTTCGGAATGTTTTTTTTTTTTATGTTCTCCAAATTCAACCTTGGCTATTAAGCTTGGCTATTATTATTATCTAGATGATGAATATTTCTTTTAACTCCCACTATATTCTCATTTATTCAAAAGAATAAATTTAAAATAGTTCATTTTCTACAGAAAATGATAAGGAATCACTTAAATTATAGGATTAATTTAATTTCTGAATATATATATATATATATATATATATATATATATATATATATATATAATAATTAGGATAGGGATTTTTAACCAGTACCTGACATCATACAGGCTCGGGACCTCCATTTTACGTCCTATCCGAGGGACGGCATAGCTAAGGATTTTTTACTCCCTTTAAAAAATCCTAGGGCCACCTCGGGACTCGAACTGGTGACCTTTAGTATTGTAGGTTGTCATGCTAACCACTATACCACAGGTGACCCCAAAAAATATAAGTATATAAATATTGAGTAAAATAAGAAAAAAAAAATAATGCAAAAATGTAAAAACATATATATACAAGCCTGCACATTAAAAATGTAAATGTCTAGTGATTCTTATATTTAAAGGGAAGATTAATATTTTACGAAGAATATTTAAACGAAGATAAGTAGGTAGGAAGCTGGAAGAAAACAGGTTAGGAATTACAAAGATGGTGGCCACGAGCAATGAAGGATTTTTCAACGTATTTTTCTTAAATAATTTTGGTTTTTGCAATACTATTATTCCATCATAGACAGCTCATATAAAATTTTACTCAAGATAGACACTTCTTATGTAGGTCCCAATTTCTTCAGTGTCTTCTATCAAGTCTCTCTTCAGTGTCTACCTAGTTTCGTAGCTGGTTTTGGTTGACTGTTCTTAAGAAGATTTCACTACAGATTTAGTGGATTTAAAATGAAAATAATGGTCTGTCGAACAAAATTCAGAGGGGGAAGGATTGCTTGATAATTAAAAAAAAAAAAATCTGGTGCCTGCGCGCAACAAACAACTTTCACTAACCAACTTACTTAAATTAGGAATTAATGTGTTTTGTTAATTGCCACTTTTCAAAGTTATACATTTTTTCACATTCATTTCTTATTTTTGTTTTCATTTGCTCAAAAAAAAAAAAACACACTAATTTCTTTTATTATTAAATAAAAGTTTTTACTTGTGATAATTTGGCAATGCAAGCAAAATACTCCAAGTCGTCTGATTTTATAATTCTCTATGTACTTGTTGAATATTTCATTTAGTTCCCATGAAACAAATAATTCTCATTAAATGAACAGAACATCTTTAATTATAACGCATTGGTTTGTCATTAAAGGCGTACGGCGCATGCATGAGCAAGGTGTTTAATGAGTTGACGGAATATTTTTCTTTTTTTCTCATGTATTTGTTTAATTGATTTTTTTCATATATCATATTTAGCCATTTCTTATTTTTAGGCGTGATGAGAGACAGTTAATTTCTCAATATAAAAGGTACTTTATAGGAAAACAAAAAAGGCCCCTTCCCCATTTAAGCCCCCTCCGAAAATTTTAATACTGATAAAACTTACCTGATATTATTTAACACCTAATTTTCATTAAACATGACGAATTTGATCAAAATCATTGAAGCCGTTTTTGAGATAATCGGAAAAAAGTTAAAAATTGGAAAAAAGTTATGAAATAAAGTGCCCCCTCCGCTTGACCAATTTTGATGAAATGTTGGCTGTCACATCATTGGCATATGCCTACGTCAAATACCCAGTTTGATCAAAATCATTAAAGCCGTTTTTGAGTAAATAAAAAAAAACACATGATACAAAATGTATTAAGTTAAGTCCCCCCCCTGGTTGATCAATTTTTATGAAATTTTTACAGTCATATCTAGGGCATATTAATACATCAAATACTTAGTTTAATCAAAATCGCTAGAGCCGTTTTTGAGAAAATCGAAAAAAACGTAAAAATTTATTAAATAAAGTACACCCACCCTTTGACCAATTTTGATGAAATTTTTGCTGTCACATCGCGGGCATATACATACACTAAATACCCAATTTCAGGTTCGCACGGTTAATAGTTTTTGAGCTAGTCTGTTCACACCCACACACAGACCATTTTGCGGGACTTGGTTATTTCGACTCAGGGGACCCAAAAACGTATATTTCCGTTGAAAGCCGGAAGTCGAAATTTTTCACGATCGCAATACTTCCACTTACTATTTATTTCATATATAAGTAAGTGAAAGTAATATAAAACTTGTATGAGCACGCTTATAACAATATATGTACCACTAATAAATGTAGGAATCAATTATTTGGTTTCTTAATTTTTTTTTAACCCTAAAACCCTTTTAATGCATTTAACTTTTATTTAATGGTCTACACTTCTGGCTTTACGCCCATATCATCACCATGCTATTTTTTATTTCTTGATTTTAAATTAATGTTAAACGATGCTTCACGTCTTTGAATTAATAAAAATAGCTCCTTCACTAGTCCGATGTACGCGATTTAGTATATATTGTACTTAATGTAAAACAAGACTATAAGATAAGTAAGACTTATAGAATGGAACCTCACTAATTCTCCGGTTCATAAAACAATTCAAAATTGCATTCAAACATTGGAAAAGAAATCAGGGGTTGATCATAAACTGTGAAGGGATCTTTCTGTATTTATGATAGTCCGGGTCCAGTAGTGTATGTATATGCCCGCGATGTGACAGCAAAAATTTCATCAAAATTGCTCAAAGGGAGGGGGTACTTTATTTAATAACTTTTTAGGTTTTTTTCAATTTTCTCAAAAACGGCTCTAACGATTTTGATTAAACTGAGTATTTGATCTATTTATATGTTCGAGATATGACTGTAAAAATTTCATCAAAATTGATCAACCGGAGGGGGGACTTAACTTAATAAATTTAATATAATTTTCACGTGTTTTTTTTATTTACTCAAAAAAGGCTTTAAAGATTTTGATCAAACTGGATATTTGATGTATGTATATGCCCGAGATATGACTGTAAAAATTTCATCAAAATTGATTAACCGGAGGGGGACTTTACTTAATAAATTTTGTATTATTTTCACGTTTTTTTTTTTTTATTTACTCAAAAACGGTTTTCACGATTTTGATCAAACTGGGTATTTGATGTATGTATATGCCAAAGATTTGATAGCCAACATTTCATTAAAATTGATCAACCGGAGGGGGGACTTTACTTAATAAATTTTGTATCATTTTCAAGTGTTTTATTTTATTTACTCAAAAACGGCTTTCACGATTTTGATCAAACTGGGTATTTGATGTATGTATATGCCAAAGATGTGATAGCCAACATTTCATCAAAATTGATTAACCGGAGGGGGGACTTTACTTAATAAATTTTATATCATTTTCACGTGTTTTTTTTATTTACTCAAAAACGGTTTTCACGATTTTGATCAAACTGGGTATTTATGTATGTATATGCCAAAGATGTGATAGCAAACATTTCATCAAAATTGATCAACCGAAGGGGACACTTTATTTCATAACTTTTTTTCTAATTTTTAGATTATCTCAAAAACGGCTTTAAAGATTTTCTTTATATTCGTCATGTTTAATGAAAATTGAGTGTTATTTAATATCAGGTAAGCGTTATCATTATTAAAATGTTCTGAGGGGTTTATAGAGCAAATGAAAACAAAAATAAGAAATGAATGTGGAAAATGTTTAACTTTGAGAAGTGGCATTAACAAAACGCATTAATTTCTTATCTAAGTAAGTTGGTAAGTGAAAGTTGTGTGTTGCGCGCACGCACCAGATTTTTTAAAAATAAATATCAGTAGAATCAGCTGGTCATGATGGCTTACAAATCCCATGGGCTGTTTTTTTTTTTAGATTTACACTCCGAAAATGTTACGAAAATCTTTGTTACGAGAAGCACAAAAATCTCTATATATATAAGAGGCTTTGTCCTGACTGACAGAATCAACGCAGAGCAAAAACTACTAATGATAGAAACTTGAAGTTCGGAATTTAGATTTTAAACGCGATGTAGGTAACCACTAAGAAAGGAATTTCAAAAATGTAACACCTAAGGGGCTTAAATGGCGAAATTGTCGTTTAACTCTAACGGAAATCTATTTTTGAGATTTTAAACCATACGTTTTTTATTTGAATATCGATTTAACGTTACAATATTATTAAAATAGACATTCACATAAAATATGGCTACTGATTATTTAAATATTAGTGGTAATCAAATTATGTACAATGTGATTCCCATGATTGGGGATGGTGCGTGTTTATTTCGACCTCTTTTCCATATATATAAGAGGCTTTGTCCTGACTGTTAGAATCAATGCAGAGCAAAAACTACTAATGATAGAAACTTGAAGTTCGGAATTTAGATTTTAAACGCGATGTAGGTAACCACTAAGAAAGGAGTTTCAAAAATGTAACCCTACAGGGTTTAAATGGCGAAATTGTCGTTTAACTCTAACGGACATCTATTTTTGCTCTTCCAGAAAAAATATCTAATTTGGACTCATTTTAAAGATCTTGATACGACGATTTTAACTCGAAAGCCCCCACGGGGCCGTCGAAAACCATGTTTTAAAGCCAAAAAATGAAGCGTTCACGGCGAGTAACCAATTTTTTGTTTCGGCGGTTTTAGTGAACTCTCTCCATTGCCGTTCTCCCTCTGTTATACCGAGCCGGCAGCTTCCCCCTCCAACATTACACCTACCGGAAGCTCCGATTCTACTGAATCTCCTTAACATCAGTTAACATATTATATAAAATCAATACCAAGATAATGATCACAGAATTGATTTTAAAGGCTCGCGGGCAAAGCCGCGACGGGGAATGCTAGTAAATTATAACGAAAATCGACTTGTTTGTTAGGGCCTGCCAGGTATCTCAAACGACTAATTATATTGCATATCGATTCAATCTATGGTGGAAAATTTAATTGAATAAATATCTATATAAACATGGCGATTATATCCGGGGTACAGTAACGTTTAGGGATGCAGTAAAAAAAGTTACACTTAGCATAATAAACATTTAGTTTTTTCTATATGTTATACATATGTAAACTTATAGGGAGAGCATAATAAACTTTTATTACAATTTTATTGATGTTAATAAGCATGGGTGTCCACAAGGGGGGGGGGGCAAGGGTATCTGCCCTCCCCCAAGAAATTTTTAGAAACAAGAATTACAAATTAAGTAAATTCTTGTTCATTTACTATAGTTTTTAACTATAATATAAATAAATAAATATAATTTGAACAAAAATTTTAACTTTTAAATATCATTAAGTTAAATTTTAAAAATTAATTGAGCCTTGAAAGGTCAAAATATCTCGAAGCATTCCCCCAGGCATAAGATTTTTACCTGGCGCCCCCTAGACGAAAATTTTACCTGCATGATCCCCCCCCCCCAGACGAAATTCCGCGGACGCCCTTGTAGATAAGAAATACTATTAAATTTTGAGAGTGATGATTTTGTTATTAAACTTTTTAAAAAAGTTTTTTTTTCAAGGAAGCCAAAGTAAGAAAAAAAAAAAAATTACCTATATGCAATATAGAAATTGAAGAATAAGGATTGACCCCAAATTTATCTACAGCTCTATCCAACAACGAAATATCTATTACATTAGCATTTAAATTTTTGAAAAAACACAACCTTTTGAATACATTGTAGCATTTTTTCTAGTGATATCAACACATAAAGGTAATTTTGTTTGATAATAATTTACACGTTATCTATTATTCTTGTATACCAATGTGTTACTGTTTACATAGTTTTTATTTCTATAAATCAAAATAACATTATTAGGCGTTGATGACTTTAAATGTTTTACGCCTTAAAGCAAAAACAAACAAACAAACAATTGAAGAATAAAATTTTTGAAAATTAAACGAACATTACTATTATTGATTTCTCTTTAGGCATAGAGGTATTTAACTACAGATTAAATTTTTGTTTTAATAGATAAACATTCTCAGAAAAAAATGTTAACTATTTGTTTTGGATTTTTATTCCATTATTCCTGGGCGAACTAAGAATTGAGTAATGATTTGATCTTGAACAAAAATTTAAAGCCCTGAGTTAACCGATTTCACATAACCTTCATTTTTTATTTGTTTTAAAGGGTGACTATTAAAATTAAAACTATTACATCATGGGCGTCACCAGCACCAAATTATTGGGGGGGGGGGGCGGCTCAATATTTTTAGATTGAAATTCGAGGGGCTAAAAGTTGAAATAATAACCCATAAAAACAACTGTTGGGACATTTAATTCATCTTCCATCGCTGTTATTTTAAAGGGATTTAGAGTCTCTTAAAACTTTTTCATTGATGCGTCAGTTATACATTAAAATAGGGAGTTGTTAAGGCTTAATGTTGAAGGATGTGGGCCTAAATTTCTTGATTGAATTTTACCGAATTTTTCTTCTGATCCTGATCCCACTAATTTCATTGCTTTCCATCAACTTCTATAAGCTTCACCGAATTAATGAAAAGTAGGATCATGCTCCTTGGTTAAAAAAAAAATTGATAGCCATAAAAATAACAGTTAAAGCTGAAATAAAAAATATTTAGTTCATCAAATCAACAATACGCCTGAATATGGTTTAAACAACGGTTATTGGTTAAACTCGGATAATTCGTAAAACCGCATATTTTAAAATTTTTTACATTGAGTCCTCTCCTACCAAAATATTGGGGAGGACGCGTCCCCCCTGTCCCCCCCGGCGGTGACGCCCGTGTATTACATCAATTGACGATTAAGTTTTAATGGGTTACAACTTTTTTGGAAATGGCTATATTTGAATTGAAAAAGGTTGCTTTTAACTTAGGAAGGGTTTCATTTGGCCTGTAGGGTACCTGTACCATAAGTTGACAGTGCTCCAATGGTTGACATTATGTACAAAAAGTGTGAATAATAAGGTTCAGGGTTCGTTATTTTGGTTCGAAATTTGATGGTAATTTGCCTAAATTATACTAGTTAGCTGTGCTGCAATCGGCATTAGTTTGATGAAAACTTAAGCTTATTAGTGAGAGGTTATAATGGCGAATTTTCTTGTGGCCCGAAAACTTGGTTTCTGCTACCGTGTTTCATTAAGGTGGAAGTCAAGTTAAATAAGCTTTTTAGTTGCTTTATTTGAGTTCAATTATGTTTTAGTTACTTTTATAGTATTCATTAGGTTCATCAGAATCATTTAATATTCTTTTTAATATATTTATACAATGTTTTAGGGTTTAAATGTAGGTTTTTATTTATTTATTGCCATTCCTACCGTGCCTGAAAGGCAATACGGGTTTGGCAGTAGTTGGATGCTATCCATTTCTGGATAGCAACCAACTGCTGCCAGTAAAACAATAACAAAATTTTTCATAAGCTTTGCACCCAGCCTGCTCTTCTAATTTATGAATCACCTTCTTCAGCCTCTGCCCTCTCTGGTGGTCTTCCGGGTACAGGACCTTCTCTCCTCCCCAATGAGAAGTGCGTTGGACCCGCAATCGTTTTCCACCCAGTCACGAAGGCCTTGAAGTGCGGATAGTTTTCTTGTGCCATTAGCTGATGGAAATGGCTTTCAGTCAGAACATAGAGACCAGTTTCCCTCAGCATTTTTGCCCTCAATGTCTCATAGGTGGCACAGTCCAAGACTATATGTTCGGCTGTTTCGGGTACTCCACAGGTAGGACACAGAGGATCAATATTCTTCCCATACTGGACGAGTTTTGTGCGGAAGCCACCATGACCAGTAAGTAGTTGGGAGACCCAATAATCAGGTTCTACCCATCTTGCTGCTGATGGTTGGAAAATATTTTCCAATATTATATAATACGTATATATATATAATACCGTATATATATAATACGGTTTAAATGTAGGTGTCAACTATTGGAACAGAAATTAATCCTTAATTTCAATAGTTGACATCGATGTCAATTCACCGCCAGAATTAGCAAATAGTGTTCCATCTGGGGGTGGTTTATGAAAGTCCGAGTCTGTATGTATGACAGGTGTCTTATTTTATGAATTTATAGCTAGTGTGCTCTATCCATGGATCATTGAGAGCAAAATTGCATTGCCAATAATCCTATTCCTGAAGGGACACGCGTCTCATCTGACGCTCCCCACTTCCCAATCCTGCATAAAACATGTGATACTTGCTATAAGTCGCACTCTATCAAAATGCTACACATATGGCCCTTTGTAATTGTCTAAAAGAGCACTGGAAGAGTGAAGTTCATCATTGGAGAGTCTCTTAAAACGAAAACTTTTGGCCATTACTAAAATCTATTTATCATACTTACTTAACTGGATGATCTTATTTTTCGTTTAAATAAGTTTGTTTTGTTTTTTTTTTGTCTCATTTAAGCTTTTTGTGTATAAAATAATTAAATTGTAGAAATTTTATTTTGTTTTCATTAAGAATTTACTAGTTAATAAATAAAAAAAATATTAACTTTTATTGCAGTCCTATTACCTATTAAAAATCATAGGAAATAAAAAATTAATGCTTGTGTCAACTTTCCAAACCTTTAAATTTTGATGTGTCAACTATTGGTTCATATTAGAAGTTTCTAAGAAATCATTTTTTTTTTTTAAACCGTAAATGTAGACCATAGGATATTGTATTCCTAGTTTTTTAGAGGGATTGGCCTAACTAAATTCATAACAAAGATTATCCTAACATCAATATATTGTTAAACAGTGTCAATAATATAATTTTTTTATATAACAGTGTCAATTATTTTTATTTTCTTAAACTGTCAATTATTGGTACAGTTACCCTAGATGGTGGACTACAGAAAAGGTTCGTAAATGTTAAGTTGGTCTAAGACCGCACAAAGAGAGCTATTTTATCCATAATTGATAAGTTGGTAAAATAATCTCTAAGACTAAAAATATGTTAGTAATAAAATAAATAATAAAATGAATACCGGAAGGAAAAGCCTCGATGAGAGAAAGGAAGAAGAAGCTGAGATATAAGGCTATCATACTCACTGGACCTCGCTGGACTGGCTAAAAGTAACCTGTTGATGATTGTTGTGGGGGGGGGGAGGGTATAATTCCCACCAGTTTCACATTTCAGCAAATCTGCTTGATCTCTCAGATCCAGTCCACCTTGAGCACTTCTCTACCTGTTTTAGTCCGGGGCTGGGCGCAAGGGGTCTATTAACCTTCACGATATCTACGACAATAGGTTACAATTGTTTTTATAATTTACTAGTTCTCTCGATAGACGTTGTACTAAACATATAACGAAAATTTTGTTTGTGATCGTTTTTAGAAATCAAATTTCAAGATCGTACGAATAAAAAATGGTACTACATCTGATTACTCGCTTTCTCGGCCGGCTTCAGTAAATAATAAAAATCTTCGATCACGCCCTACCCGATCCAAGAGTTCCCGAAATTTAGTTCAGCTTTATTCACATCTTACAAAGGGAATACAATCCTAGGGCGGTACCAGGGGGGCCACGACCCTCCCCCAAATATTTCGGATAGCCACTTTTTTTTTTATTTTTAAAAATAATGCAATCAGGTAGTTAGGGTAAACCAAACAGTTATTGGCACCCCAACTTTAACTTAAAGAAACAGGTAAACAAGTCCTAATTTTATTACAAGATATACACGAGTCTAATGTTTGAAGGGTCCTCTCTCTAAGTCATCTATGAACATTGGCGGATCCAGGGGGCGGGGGGGCTGTAGCCCCTCCCTTTGGAAAATTTTTCGTCATTTAAAGATAGAATTTGACTTTCCTTAATGTAAGGAAGCAAGTTAAAGAACAAATGGGTGGCGGGATGGCCGAGTGAGCAAACGCGTTAAAAAATACGCGTTGCCACAGACAACCGGACGTAACATTGAGAACCAGAAAAATTTCAAGTTCGAAACCCAGAGCCAGGGGAAATTTAATAATTCTCGGCATTAATCCCCCACCCTCTCCCCTGGCCCGGGAAACCCCGTATAGCCTAAACGGCGAGGAAGGGGAGGACCCAAAAAAAAAAAAAAAAAAAAAGAAAAGTTAAAGAACAAATAATGTGCATAACAAGTAGAATTTTAGTTGTGGGAAAGGAACATAAAAGTAAAAAAGCAGATACAAATGAAGGGCTGTGGGGCTCCAGCCCCCCTTCTTTACGATCGTCTGGATCAGCCCATGTCTAAGAAGTAAGACTTTAACAAACTAACCATAGGGAAGATTTCACAATCAAATCCACAGGGTGCCAATAACTAGATTTGTTACTGATAACAATAAATATTGCCATATTGTAAAACTATTGAACTTTTGACCCAAAAAAAACCTCTTGAGTCTTTATAAGGATAGATAAAGAGGAGCTATAGGAAGTTTCAATTAGATCCCTTCATAAGAAGTATTTTTTTTTAATGTCACCTCTGAAATTTAGTCTTAAGGGTGCCAATAACTTTACGGTTTACCATATTATGCCCTAAACATAACAGTTTCGGTTATTTAGATCGCAGTCTTCCTTAATACAAGGTAATAATCTCATTAAAACGGTGCTGGCGGCCATGGGCGTCACCGCTGGGGGGGACAGGGGGACACGTCTCCCCCAATATTTTGGAAGGGAGCAACTACTTACACTCTAACTGTGACATAATTTGACAACATTTATAAATATCTTTAAAGTACATCATTGGAAAATGAATTAAATGTCCAAACAGTTGTTTTTAAGCGTCGTTAATACAACTTTTAGCCTCTCGAATGTTTACCTATCTATGAGAATATTGATTTGTTCCCTCCAATAATTTGGTGCTGGTGACGCCCTTGCTGTCAGCCATATGATTATAAGACAGGAGGGTCATGACCCCCCACCCAAATGATGTATATTCACTGTTAACATTCTTAGGTAATTATCATTCTACTGAAAAACTTATTTCAGTTTTTTGAATTTTGAAATTGTTTTGAAAACTTTTGAAATTGTAAAATTTGATTTAAAAAAAAAAATGTACTTGTATTTAGACCTATCCACAGCAAATCTATCATTATAGAAGTTTATAATCATTGCTTGAAATGTATATTATTCAATTTGCGGTCGCAAGTGAATTGAATTGTTGCACTGTTTCTTGACTAGAATTAGAGGAAAAGGGATAGAAGCCAGCATTTTATCTTTATTATATTGGGGGCATTTTATCTTTAAGCATGTTGAAATTGATAAGGATCTCTAGAACAGAGAATAACAAAGCCAAGATTACTCCTATCAGAAACTGTAACATAGACTTTATAAGTGTGTGGGTGTTAAGGCGAAACTATTTTGAAATGGGTTGCGATGAAACAGGATTCATTATTCCTCACGTAAAAAAAAAAAAATAAATCATCTAGATGAAAAGGTCTAGATGTAAAGTATATTAAATTTATTTATAAATACTTAATTAAAAACACTAATAAAATAAAAAATATAAACTGGAAAAGAGTTCATAAAGCAATTGTAACACAAACATGGGTTTAAATAATTTAATTGAGATAAAATTATAATACAAAACTATTACACAAACAATTTAGGTCTCAAATTAGTATATTACAAAACAGTACAATGGCATTATAAATGACAGAATGGTGCCACAAAAGCAACCTTATTCTTCGACGATCAATGCTAGGCCAAGACATTAGCCAATCGCTTCTTTCTTATATTTAATCCGATAATGGCCAACCCAGAAAGGCATAGATCATTCCCAAACATGTGATCACCTACTAATACAAGACTGTAACCGTTCAAGGCAATTCTAGAACGTTTTCAATATAACTGAAATAATCATCCAGGCCAGTACCTAGGATTCATAGGTTTCTTTGGAAATTTTTAATTTATATGTCCATAATTAAAGCCTGATAGAACAAAAAATGATTTGAAAAATGTCTAATAGGTATTGCTCAGACACTCAGTGTTCAATTAGAAACTCAAAAGGTGTGTGATTCTGTTATAACTCAAGTTGATTTAATGTTAAAAGTAAGGCTTGATTTGATAATTGATATTTATTGAACACACTAATTTATAATTGAAAGGGTTATGTACAGCACATGGTTCACACATAATATTAATAGATAATTGAACATACGTTTTTTTTTCCACAAATTAATTAATCATCTTTCACAGCCAACATGATTTACTTGGTCACTAAAGTCCTCCCACACTAATTTGGCCAAACACATATTCACTTAGATACTTCGGTGGTCGAGTTTGGCGGCTTGATCTTCTAAAGTTTGGAGGATCCAATTGATCTCTAATCGCAGGGGCTGTTGGGTTCTCTTGCAGTTGATCTAGAGTTATTTGAGGACGATGAAATAGCTGTGGATACTGTTGCATTTCATTGTCTCTATTTCCAACAAGTTGTAGAACATTTCCAATAGGAAGTTCTCCTCGGGAAAATGTGACATTTCTTTGTTTTACTTCAGTCTGTCGGAGCTGATTGATGTGTCTCTTGAAGGAATACCCGTTGTCTAGCTTTATTATGTAGTGAAGACGACCAAACTTTTTGTCTACAACACCAGGGCGCCATTGTTGTTTATTGTTTGCGTAGTATCGGGCTTGTAATCGGTAACCCACATTAAGGTGTCTTGCTGGTCCTGTTGGTACTGAAAATGGCCCGATGATAGGAGGCATGAGAGCATCCAGTTGGATTCTGTTTTGCCGATTCAGAAAAAGTTCGCTTGGCGTTTTCCCATTGATGAGTGGAGTCGCCCTGTACCTGAAGAGGATCTTGAGGATTTTCTTCTTCATTGGGAGAGGTTCATTTTCCATAGCAGCTAGTCTGTGTTTTAAAGTTTGCACATTCCTCTCAACGAGTATGTTAATAGCAGGATGGCCAGGTGCGATGAATTTTTGAATGATTCCAGCAGCTGCACAGAACTTCTTGAACTCGTCACTTGTAAATATTGTGGCGTTGTCATTGAACATGACATCTGGGAACCCGTTTCGAGAAAAAACCTCTTACATTAGGTCAATAGTTGATGTTGATGTTGGAGCGGTGGTACACGGACAGATCTCCGCCCATCTTGATCTTGCATCTACCATGATCAGAGAATAATAATTTTGATATGGTCCAGCATAATAAACGTGTATACGTTGCCAGTTTTTCTCTGGTTCCATCCATGGGTGAAGAGGAGCTTTCGGCGGACTGTTTTGGACCTTTGCGCAGTCTGAGCATTCTCTAACTACTCGCTCGATGTCCTTGTCGATTGATCTCCAGTAGACATAGTGTCGTGCCAACTGGTTCATCTTTGTTACCCCGATGTGGATTCAATGGAGTTCATGAAGAACGGCTGGTCGCAAAGCAGAAGGTATCACTACTCTAGGTCCTCTGAATAGAAGAACATCACCTTCGACTGTGAGTTCGGTGTTTTCTACTCGATTTCTGCGAAGATTTTCAATAATAATAATATGGATAATTCTTCATCTTCTTGATACGCTTGTTTGAGAGCTTGATGTGTCAGGATTGAAGTTTCGATGTGTTGGATTGATGCTTCGAAAATTCGCTTTATTTCTTTGTTAATGGCTGTGTCGATCCGGTTCTGTAGGGGATTGATCTCTAGAGAGACAGTCAACATTAGAGTTTTGATCACCCTTTTTGAATTTCAGAGAGTAGTTGAATCCTGAAAGGAAGGCAGCGTATCGTTGTAGTCTAGCTGATGTCATTTTCGGTATTTTCGAATTTTGATGGAAAATTCGCACTAGCGGCTGGTTGTCGGTCACTAGTGTAAAAGGACGGGCGAACAAGTACTGGTAGAAATGGTCTACGCAAAAATTATAGCAAGGGCTTCCCTGTCGAGTTGCGAATATCCTTGTTCAGCTGGAGTTAAGGATCTGGAGGCAAATGCAATGGGCTGTTCCACTCCATCTACGACATGAGAAAGAATCCCTGCCACTCCATAAATATCAATTATCAAATCAAGCCTTACTTTTAACATTAAATCAACTTGAGTTATAACAGATTCCATTTTTTTCCAAAAAATTAAAAGCTACTTAAAGAGTGGATTGTAAAAGTGATGATAGATAAGCCTGTTTCGAAACATATGACGATATGTAGTCTTCATTTTAAAAAAGTGACTATATTTATCCAAGTAAATATTAATATTTGACATTTTATCGATTTGATGATTGGGACCATAGTGTCATAGATTTTTTGTTTTTGTTTTTTTAATTTTCCGCATCTTTCAACAAATAAATCCGTTGCGTTTAAATGTTCCAATTTTTACTTTCACTTACCTATATATGAAATATATAGTAAGTGGAAGTATTGCGATCGTGAAAATTTTCGACTTCCGGTTTTCAACGGAAATACATGTTTTGGGACCCCCTGAGTCGAAATAACCAAGTCCCGCGAAATGGTCTGTGTGTGTGTCTGTGTCTGTGTGTATGTGAACAGACTAGCTCAAAAACTACAAACCGTGGGAACCTGAAATCGGGTATTTAGTGTAGGTATATGCCCGCGATGTGACAGCAAAAATTTCATCAAAATTGCTCAAAGGGAGGGGGTACTTTATTTAATAACTTTTTACGTTTTTTTCGATTTTCTCAAAAACGGCTCTAACGATTTTGATTAAACTGAGTATTTGATCGATTTATATGCCCGAAATATGACTGTAAAACTTTCATCAAAATTGATTAAACGGAGGGGGGACTTTACTTAATAAATTTTGTATCATTTTCACGTGTTTTTTTTATTTACTCAAAAACGGTTTTAACGATTTTGATCAAACTTGGTATTTGATGTATTTATATGCCCGAGATGTGACTGTAAAAATTTCATCAAAATTGATCTACGGGAGGGGGGACTTTACTTAATAAATTGTGTACCATTTTCACATGTTTTTTTTATTTTCTCAAAAACGGTTTTAACGATTTTGATCAAACTTGGTATTTGATGTATTTATATGCCCGAGATATGACTGTAAAAATTTCATCAAAATTGATCTACGGGAGGGGGGACTTTACTTAATAAATTTTGTATCATTTTCACAGGGTTTTTTATTTACTCAAAAACGGCTTTAACGATTAACAAAAATAAGATATGAATGTAGAAAAATGTGTGACTTTGGGAAATGATTATTAGCAAAACACGTCAATTTCTAATCTAAGTAAGTTGGTAAGTGAAAGTTGTGTGTTGCGCGCACGCACCAGATTTTTCAATGTGATTCCTGAAAGTATTAACAAATAAATAGCTAATATGACAAAGAAACTAAGCAGTAATGAAAATGACAGCTGTCATAACAACGATTAGGTATGAATAGGTAATTAATATTATTACTAACCGAAGAATGTAGTGTAAATTTGCAATGATGTGTTTGCATTACTACCAGCTTTACACGTACAATTACAATAAAATTGCCTATTGTTATTGATAAATTTAATTTCCACTTTTATTTGATGGGGTAGGTCTTTTAGATCGCTTGTTTGGAGGCAAAAGACTTGTAAAATAACTACTTTTTCGCTTCTAGATACTATTCCACAAGTAATTATGTGGTTTGCATCAAGGAATACTTGCCTTTCAATTAATGGTCTTTTGAAATTACCAATTATGTCTATCACATCAACTATGTCTATCCCTGTTCTTTCCGACATTTTGCTTAACTACTAGCGCACCCTATGCGTCGATTGCGACTATGAATCTTAACATTTCACTGCCATGGCTGTCAATTCAATGACTATTAGAGTTTTTAATTGCAGAAGTGCCTAAATTGCATCAATTGTTGAGTATATTCCACATTTAATGAAGAATCAGTTAATCAGCACAAAGAAATATTAACGCCTTAAAAAAAACTTTGAGTTAATATATGAAAGTAAGAACAACAAAAAATTTGATAGACAGATAGATAGATAATCATAAAAATCTGGTGCGTGCGCGCAACACACAACTTTCACTTACCAACTTACTTAGATAAGAAATTGACGTGTTTTGTTAAATATCATTTCCCAAAGTCACACATTTTTCTACATTCATATCTTATTTTTATTAATCGTTAAAGCCGTTTTTGAGTAAATAAAAAACCCCGTGAAAATGATACAAAATTTATTAAGTAAAGTCCCCCCTTCGGTTGATCAATTTTGATGAAATGTTGGCTATCACATATTTGGCATATACATACATCAAATACCCAGTTTGGTCACAATCGTGAAAGCCGTTTTTGAGTAAATAAAAAAAGCACGTAAAAATGATACAAAATTTATTAAGTAAAGTGCCGCCTGCGGTTGATCAATTTTGATGAAATTTTTACAGACATATCTCGGGCATATAAATAGATCAAATACTAAGTTTAATCAAAATCGTTAGAGCCGTTTTTGAGAAAATAAAAAAAACACGTGAAAATGTTACAAAATTTATTAAGTAAAGTCCCCTCTCCGGTTAATCAATTTTGAAGAAATTTTTATAGTCATATCTCGAGCATATAAATACATCAAATACCCAGTTTGATCAAAATCGTTAAAGCCGATTTAGAGTAAATAAAAAAAACACGTGAAAATGTTACAAAATTTATTAAGTAAAGTCCCCCCCCCCCCTCCGGTTAATCAATTTTGAAGAAATTTTTATAGTCATATTTCGAGCATATAAATACATCAAATACCCAGTTTGATCAAAATCGTTAAAGCCGATTTAGAGTAAATAAAAAAAACACGTGAAAATATTACAAAATTTATTAAGTCCCCCCCCCCGGTTAATCAATTTTGATGAAATTTTTACAGTCACATCTCGGGCATATTAATACATCAAATACCAAGTTTGATCAAAATCGTTAAAACCGTTTTTGAGTAAATAAAAAAAACACGTGAAAATGATACAAAATTTATTAAGTAAAGTCCCCCCTTCGGTTGATCAATTTTGATGAAATGTTGGCTATCACATATTTGGCATATACATACATCAAATACCCAGTTTGGTCACAATCGTGAAAGCCGTTTTTGAGTAAATAAAAAAAGCACGTAAAAATGATACAAAATTTATTAAGTTAAGTGCCGCCTGCGGTTGATCAATTTTGATGAAATTTTTACAGACATATCTCGGGCATATAAATAGATCAAATACTAAGTTTAATCAAAATCGTTAGAGCCGTTTTTGAGAAAATAAAAAAAACACGTGAAAATGTTACAAAATTTATTAAGTAAAGTCCCCCCTCCGGTTAATCAATTTTGATTCAATCAATGTTAGAGCCGTTTTTGAGAAAATCGAAAAAAACGTAAAAAGTTATTAAATAAAGTACCCCCTCCCTTTGACCAATTTTGATGAAATTTTCGCAGTCACATCACGGGCATATACATACACTAAATACCCAATTTCAGGTTTGCACGGTATATAGTTTTTGAGGTAGTCTGTTCACACACACACACACCATTTCGCGGGATTTGGTTAATTTCACTCAGGGGACCCCAAAACGTGTATTTCCGTTGAAAACCGGAAGTCGAAATTTTTCACGATCGCAATACTTCCACTTACTATACAGGGTGTATCGCAAGTAGATGACAATATGCAAGATGGAAAAACTAGATCAAAAATGTAGTTAAACGCCGCCAACCGCATGATTCTATCTCATTCCGTTGCACAGATATGCCGTTCCAAAGGTTATTTCGAGAAAACCGTGTTTTTTGTAGGAATACCTCAATTTTCTCTGCTTCCACACATTTTTTTTCAATGTTCCATCACAGTTTTGAATTCAGCATTAAATTTCCTTTAAGCCTAATGCACATTCAATGTTCACAAGTATCTTTTCAAAAGCGCGATAACAGATCAAGAAATAAAAATTTAAAAAAAGTGTTGTTAGCGACTAATTTTCGAGGATCACTACTCTTCCAAGAAAAATCCTGCAAGCTGCCGAATCTCACAAAAGTTGTAAAATTTAATTACCTTTCTAACGGTGCACTCAAAACTGCAATTATCTCTCAATTTTGTAATGCAATTGGAATGGGAAGAAGAAAAAACTGATGTCATGCTTATTTTGTAGGATCTTATTTCCAATAAATTTAATTTATTTTTTATGTAAATTACAAAGAAAAATTAAATTAATTCTTATATGAAAGTTAAATAGTCAATAAAATGTCTTTGAACATTACAAAAGTTGCTGGAACGGGCCTCCTCCTTGCAGTACACACTGACGACATCTGTTTAACACAGCTGATGTAGCCCTTTGAATGGTCAGCTCTCATTGCTTCACATGATTCGCGAATTCTTGCGATCAGATGGTTCATATCCTGAATGGGTACTCTGTACACTTCCGATTTAAACCTGCCCCATATATAAAAATCCAGTGGCGTCAAATCAGGGCTTCGGGCCGGCCAATGCACAGGTCCATATCTCCCAATCCATCTTCCTGGGTACTGTTGATTGAGCCAGTTCGTTACAGCTCGTCCATTATGCGCTGGACACCCGTCCATTTGCCACCATAGCTCTTCTTCGGGTGGTATTGCTTCGAGGAGTGCCGCACTTATATCATCCTGAAGTAGATCATAAAAAATATTTGAAATTAACCGACGAGGTAAGAAAACGGGCTCTGTCATATGCTGCCCACAGACTCCTAGCCACACGTTCACACTGAACTAATATTGGAAGTGGTGTTCCCTAGTGCCATGTGGATTATGATGAGACCAAAGATGAGAGTTGCGTGAGTTAAAAATTCCCTCACGTGTGAATGTTGCCTCATCTGTCCAAATTATGCGATGAGGGAAGTTACGCCTCTCGTGCCACTGTTGAACATACCATAGCGCAAACACCATCCGTAGCTCCATATCACGGGGTAGCAACTCCTGGACAGTAGTCAGGCGATAAGGATATTGATTGTCTTCCCTGAGAGCTCTAAAGACTGTAGAGTGCGATATTTCCAGTTGATTTGAAGCGCGACGGGTACTAGTTGATGGATCATTATCAAAAATAGTCAAAATGTCTTCAACGTCCCTTCGAGCTCGGCCCGCGTTGTTAACAGGTTGTCTTGGAATAGAGCCTGTTTCTCTCATGATGCGATAAGTGTTTTCAATAGTTCTTCGGTCTGGAAATCTTTGCCGATTAGGAAACATATTGCGATCTTCTTCTTGTGCACGAATACCATTGCCTCTTGCAGCCCCATATGTGAAAATCGTGTCAACGTACTCTTCAGCTGTGTATAAATTTGGCATTTTACTTCTTGAACTCAAATCGAAACTTACTTAACAGACTGAAGATTTGCACGATACTGACAATTATTATCAGTATTAAACACAAAGTAGGTAGATGAAGAATTAAAGAGATAAGGCAAACAAACCTTAATGCGAACATAATCCCTAAGAAGTAAACAAAAACATTCATCATGCCAGACGTTCTTCACGTTCTTTTAGGTTTCAATCACCTCCCTAGTAGATTTATTAAATAAATATTTGTAATTTTCATAAATAATAAATTAAATTTATTGGAGATAAGATCCTACAAAATAAGCATGACATCAGTTTTTTTCTTCTTCCCATTCCAATTGCATTACAAAATTGAGAGATAATTGCAGTTTTGAGTACACCGTTAGAAAGGTAATTAAATTTTACAACTTTTGTGAGATTCGGCAGCTTGCAGGATTTTTCTTGGAAGAGTAGTGATCCTCGAAAATTTGTCGCTGACAACACTTTTTTTAAATTTTTATTTCTTGATCTGTTATCGCGCTTTTGAAAAGATACTTGTGAACATTGAATGTGCATTAGGCTTAAAGGAAATTTAATGCTGAATTCAAAACTGTGATGGAACATTGAAAAAAAATGTGTGGAAGCAGAGAAAATTGAGGTATTCCTACAAAAAACACGGTTTTCTCGAAATAACCTTTGGAACGGCATATCTGTGCAACGGAATGAGATAGAATCATGCGGTTGGCGGCGTTTAACTACATTTTTGATCTAGTTTTTCCATCTTGCATATTGTCATCTACTTGCGATACACCCTGTATATTTCATATATAGGTAAGTGAAAGTAAAAAAAATTTGATAGATAGATAATTATAATAAATAAAACATATGTTGGACATGAACCATGTGGATCTTGCACTTCCTTCCTCCTCCATATCTAATCGGCCATTAAATTATTAGTAATGAGTCCATCCTAGAATACTTATAAAAAAGAAGGAAAAAACAACTTCAGAAGGATAATTAAATGATAAGGTATTGTAGTCCTTTTAAGAAAAATAGTAGAATCAAATATAAGTTTTAATTAAGCAACAAACTAAATAAATTTTCTTACAAAATAACATAAATAAAATTAATATAAATTAAAATTACTTAATAAAACAAAACACTAACAATGACAGTAGTATTGGTAAAAGCTTAATGAAATACAAGATAAAAAATGTATCAAACAATGCGAGATATCAACAAACACTTAATAGGTAACTTATTGAAAAAGAAAGAATAAATTATTTTAATTAAATGAACAAATAGACATTTTGTACATGCAATTTAATATTTTATAAAATGAAAGAGGAAATAACATAAACATTGTAAATAAATAGATAAAATTGGTAATAAAACAAACATGATTTTGATAATTTCAATCAATTAAAAACTTCAGTTTACATATTAAATATTCCAGCCAATATTTAAAAACTCCTCAGCCGATGTCCTTCAAGAAGCAGGAGTCAGGAACACCTCTTCTGCGCTATGGCCCGGCCCAAGGCGAAGAATGACATCCTAAAGTCGCCCAAATCAGCTTAGCCAGGAAATTTAACAAATATAATTTTAGAATGTAGTGTTATAATTTCTTTTAGAATTTTAAACATTCTCTGCCTCATTGTAAATCTGTAGCAAAGAAAGATCTTGTATTCTAGCCCACATCAACGAGATAATGTTACAAAAATATCACTCGGGTGTGGACCATCCTGATGAAGCGACACCAGCCTGCGCTCCCATAATTCTAAAAATAATATAAAATCTATATAAATATCAAGTAAACAAATCTTACCTGTTGTAGAATAAAAGTACAACTCCAAAATGACAAGTTTTAAGTTATTTTTAGTATTACAATGACGGATTTGCCTAAAGTTGTGTACATAAAATAGAAGGGTAACACTAGTAGGCTCCCAGCCACCTAAGCTATGGCATTCCTTTTTGGTTCGAGGCTATTCAAAAGTGTAGAACAAGAGTTTTACTAACAATTTCAATTTTGGATTTTTGATTTTATTTTAAGACAGCTGCAATATGTAAAAAAAAAAATATGATAAAACTAAAAGAGGATTTCTTTTTTTTTAAACCAAGTTTTATTATTTTAACACTATAAAAAATATGCAGTAGTATAAAATCCTAATCAGGCTTTCAACAAGGATTTATTATTCTAAAAAACCTGTATTCCATTAATCCACTTGTAGTGCTTATCTTCGAGAAGACAGACAGCCCCAAGAGCATGAATATCAGCACAGCGTTCTCCTGGATACCTGGTCATACCGGTATTGAAGGGAATGAGGAGGCAGATATGGCAGCTGAGAAAGGGATCACAGGAGGCATCCACTATGCGAAAGTCCCCGCATTGGATTTACCCCCCAAACTAGAGGACGCTGTTTGGACATTGTGGCAATCGTTATGGGATGCTCAAATCGAAAACAAGTTAGGGGTCCTAAAGAGAAGCATTCAGCCATGGAGCACCTCATTTTCTGGAAAGAGAAGAGAAGAAATGGTTCCAACCCATGCTAGATTCAGCCACGGATATTTAATGAAAGGAGAGCCCCCTCAATATGTGATGCTTGTGGGGTTAGAAACAGTGTAAATCATGTGTTGGAATGCTTGATTTATCAAGAAAAAAAGAAAGGAACATTAACTGCCACAAATGTATGAACTTCTAGGACGATCGTTGTATCACATCAAATTTACTTGAATTATTAAGGGCCACAAAAATTATTAATCTTATTTAAAAATAATATAACAATATTAATACCTTCTTATAATAATATCAATAATATTTTCTAAAACATAAATAAATTATGATAATTTAAACCGAACCAGCATTAATTAAGAATAAATCTAAATTGTTTCAGTATTATCCTATCCAGTATCCAGTATTAATAGAAATTGTCAAAAAAGTAACTTAGGAGTTGGACCATAATGACCTTAATCGTCGACATGCTGAGGACACATTTCTCAGGATACCCAGAATCACTCCCAGTCAGTGTGGCTGGGTGTCAAATAGTCAGTGTGGCTGGGAACCTGAGACCCCAAAAGGCGCCTGAGACGCCCAATATGACAAAGCCCATTAAAGGATAAGGCCACGTTATTTCTTAAGTATTCCAAATGAGGTGTTAAATTTAACTTCCGTCCGATCTTGAAACCTAGGTAGGTTACAACCTCATTAGGACTTATCCTTTCTCCTTCAATATTAAGAGTAATAGGGTGGGCCCTTTCGGTCTTGCCCCTCAAAAGAATGGTCTTAGTCTTGGTAGCCGCCATCGTTAACTTCTATCCCTCGCACCATCAACTAACCCAAAATGAAAAAATCATTGGGGTTTTAATTTATATAACCACTTGTGAGGTATTGTATTTGTAGGCAAGATCATATCTTGTCTACAAACATTATTTATTAATACATAATATGTTATTATGACAATATTATGTCATTGAAGATGAAACATTTTATATCACGGCCTCTGTTCATATATTATATACATACACATATATTCATATACATATACTACTGCAATTATATTAATAATAATTATATAAAACTTACTACAAGATAGAATTTACATACCAAGAAGGTTTACAAAAACACTGGCTGCTTCAAGCTTCGTTTTAGAAATGTCACATATATCAATAAATCTGATAACTGTAGTATTCATTTGAGCACAAAGATCAGTTACTTTAATAAGGACTTCATCCAAGCTAATTAAAACATAACAAAATATTTTAATTAATATGAAATTTTCAGCTGATATTTTATTTTTTTTAATTTATATAATTTGAACCAAGCAAAACAGTACAAGACTAAACCTGAATTACCTCCTCCCTTCACAACCCCATAAAAAAAAAACTAAATCTAGCTCCCGTTTAAATTTGTTCCAATGTTTAAATATTTAAAAAATATTTTTATGAAAAAAAATATGAATAACATACAGAACTGATTTTTTATTATCTCTCAATGATTAGTGGATAAAGAAAAACTTACTTTTGTAACGAGGCTTTTAACCTTGATTTTTTTTTTTAAACAATTAATAGTTATAATTATTAATCTAATAAAATGCAACATCATGAGGTTTTAATATAAACTAAACACTCAATGGAGGCAGATACATATTGAATGAGCGTCAGCCCCAAAATGGCTAGTATCGGCAGCAGGCAGGTACGGAAAGGACAAGCAGCCCGATATAAGCCACAGGCAGGCATCTGCGGAAAGTAAAGGCGCCCAGGGTTTTAGGGCAATGGAGTGCTCTGGCAGTAGTCTAGTAATCCAGGGCATCAATTTTTACACACACTGTAATAATAACTCATTGTCAGAATATAACAAAGATATTACTGATGATGATCCTGATTATGATTAAAAGGTTTTAACATGATTTATTTATTTATATATATATTTTTTTTATTTTTTTTTTTGGGGGGGGGGGGGGATGGCCGAGTGGACAAGGGCGCTTGCAATAGGTAATCAAAGTTAAGCAACGTCCATCGTGGTAAGTACTTGGATGGATGACCGCCCACCAATGAACGCCACGCAGCCCAAGTCTACCCCAACCCCCGGGCATGTGAGACCCATCATCCTACTGGAGGCGACCCACACCGACCGGGCGTAGGAGTGATGAACCTTCCCTGTGTATCTCATAGAGAATCGTGGTGTGGTTTTCCAGGATGTCAGTAACCGCCCAGAGGTTTGGTTCAAGGAAGGTATGCTTCAGGGAAAGATATATAGGTCCTCGGGGCCAGCTGACTCTGGGCTACCATAATCCTTAGACCTAGATCAGTTTGTCACTGTACTTGAACCTGAGAGAGCTGACGCCATCGGTGGGAAGGACACTGCCAAATTGGCCCCAATGGGATTGGTTATGAAGCTACGGGCAGTCTGCCGCTGCACTATAAACTGCAGCGCTCCAGGCTGTCTGTTCTCCTGCAAGCAACACAAATATCTGCAGGAAGACCACACTGCGCGGCCAAAGGTCTCATTAGGCTTAATGCCCCAACCGAAAAAATAATTTTTTGCTAACACTATTTAAGTAAGCATTTGTTTGTTTGCTTAACGTCCCTTTGTGCTACTAAGGCTAATTGGACGATACTACAGTGGGAGATTAGGTTAGGAGGATAGGGAATAAATTTTGCCTATCCAGGTATAATTAGGATAGGAGTCTTTAACGAGTACCTGACATCGTACAGGGACCTCCATTTTACATCCTATCCAAGAAACGGCATAACTATGGATTTCTTACCCCTTTAAAAAATCCTAGGTCCACCAGGGGATGCGAACCTGTGACCCTTAGTATAGATATTGTAAGCGTTCATTGCTTTAAAATTGGTGAAGGATTTTTTTTAACCCTTTGCTTCCTGCCAATGTGATATATATCATGCGTTACGTGATAATACAAGCGTTTTGCTAACACATGTTGGGAAAATTTCAAATATTTTATTTTGCTTGGTTAGCACTATCAGCGGCCAACCCCTTCAATAATGAAGACCATAAACTGTCCACAATCGCTCTAGGTAAAAAAATCCAAATTACAATAAACAATTCCAAATAATCAATTAACCTCATTAAAACAGTATTTGTATAAATTCTTTCTCCACCATTTTCATCTTGTCTCAGTGGTACAGATGTTTGCCTGCCATCATCCAGAATTGAGGGCAATGGTACCTCCTCTTCAACATGTCGAGGCTGGAAGAAAATGACGTAATTAAAGTTACACATTAAAGTGTTACATAATAATCTATATAAATAAAGATGAAATTCTGTTTGTTTATTTGTTTGTTTGTTCTTTATAGAAATCCATATCGTTTGTCCTAAATTCTCCAAATTTCGCTCAGTGGTTCTTTCATACCAGGTTGGAACACCTGTCCATATTAAAATTGCATAACTTCAGCCGATCTTCAGCTGATATTCTTTTTTGTTATAAAAATCGTAATGATCTCGCTTTTACAATAGTTTTTTACCAAATCGACCGTTTCATTAGAAAATGAAATTTCACGGATGAAACAGGGATATACAGCTATAATCTATATAAATAAAGTTGAAATTCTGTTTGTTCCTTTTTAGAAATCCATACCGTTTGTCCTAAATTCTCCAAATTTCGCTCAGTGGTTCTTACCACATGCTAACACCTGTCCATATTAAAATTGTATAACTTCAGCCAATCTCTGGGTATATTCTTTATTGTTATAAAAACTGTAATGATTTCGCTTTACATTAGGTTTTTACGAAATCAACCGTTTGAGTCGATAAAAGTCTCACTTTTTATATTTTAGAGATTTAAAAAATGAAATTCTTCGGGTGAAACCGGTAATCACAGCTAGTAAAATATAATCAAATACTAATGAGAAAAATGTTTTGTAAAATCCTGGCACCAAACAAAACATTATTTATAAACATTGGGACCCCTCGCTACTCTATTGGCTGGATACATATCGCTCCTTTGGAAGAAGACTGCCACAATCCAAAGAACTAAAATTTTACAGAAGAACATGTTGTGATCATTATTGCTCTTTCCCAACTCTACGAAAGGCTGCCTTGACTGCTCTCCGGCTTAAATATTGGATTTAAACATTTGTGGCTCACACTAGAATGCCTCCTCGGCCATATAATTAGATCTTAAACACTTTGCCTTCGAAAAAGAATACCTGAGAGTCATGCTATAGTTTTGACACAATTTTAATATTTAATTATCTAACAAGAGAACAGTTACTCGATTTCAGGTAACACGGCAGCCAGTGTTATGAAAGTATAAATAATTTCTATACAGCTGAAAATTAAAATAATGAAAATTTAACATAAATTCATTTATTATTATATTTATTTGTAGTTATTTATATTTATTCTTATATACTTATAAACATGTAAACATTTATTTTTGGATAACAATTATAATTAATATCATATTATAAACATAACTAGTAGGATAGTATTTTTTATTGTTTATTTTATTACTGTTGGATTGCCAATATTGCATAATGCCCTGGAATAGCTCCCGTCCGATAGAGCGAAAAGCATAAAACGCCAATGAGGAAGGAGCGTGAATTAGAGCCCCGGCGTGAATTTGACGTGAACTACAACATTTTCATCCGAAAATTTATAAAAAAACTTAATCATGTAAACAATATTTGGTCTATTGTAATCGCTTCTGGCTGTCAAAAAGTGAAGCAACGTTTTTTCTAAACTTTGTGCCAAAAACTTAAACATGCCTCAAGACCTTGCTATATTTTAGTACTATTACAAGATAATTAGATTCACAATTAGAAAAAAAAAATAATAAAAATTTTACCATGGATATTCTAGGTGTGTAGTCTAAAGATAAACCCGTCATCATCATTGAAATATTTTGAATTTCATCAATTTCAGGAGCATCTGCAGGCTGAAAATGAACCGAAGGCCTAATGCTAGATGGTCTTTCCAAACCTGCTCTTAAAACATCTTCACCACCATCTTGTTCCTGGATGGCATCTTTATCAGTTCTACTTTTTTGAAGGGCCTCATCATGTTGAACGTCCTGCTTTGTGATTGGAAACTCAAAAAGAGGAATTTTACCCGGCTCTGTAAGAATAAATTTAAATACCAATTAAAAAAAAAAAACCATCATGATAGTCATAAAGCATCTTATACGATTATTTATTATAGAACTTACCAGTCTCAATCAAAGGCTGATGTCTGTAAAAAAAAAAAATAATAATAAAAAAAAAAATAATAAATTTTTTTTTTTTAAAACAAGTAAAGGCGATTGATACATGAAACAAATGTGGCTAAACAAGGAGATATTTTTAATGAATAAGGATCTGATGAGCCAAGATTCAAACAAAGGAATTTATAGGAATTCGGTATAGACACCTGCCAGAAAGTATACGTCCGGGAATCCAGCGGATATGTCGAAGAGAGAGAGAGATATATATTAAAGAGAGAAAAGAACAGATTTGCAAAGTTCGGCCACAAGATATCGCCACAAGAAAAAGGAAAAAGGTCTAGGGTGGGAGGAAGAAGAGATGACATTCGATCATATGCAGCCGACTAGTGAAGACTACATTCTCTCCATCCTACGTCCACGACAGTTCGATGATGATCTTCAGATAAGAAGAATACGACATCATACCTGCATCATCACCATCGATCTCAAGTACCTTGATTACTATGGGGAATAATTAACTTCATTACCGTTATTGAGCTCAATTAATTAATTAAATTGTAACTTCCACTTTAAGAATTTAAAAGCGCTTATTAATATTATTATTACTATTATTATTATTAATTTTATGATTGAATGTATTCGCTTAGAATCGGTCAAGGTTATTTGTAATATTAAGTTATATAGTTTGTTTTTCTTTTTGTGGTAAATAGTAGAAAATCACGATCCATAAGTCAATACTATCATGTTAGTCTTATATAAATACTTTAATGAATAAATTATTTTATGTTGCATTAAATTTTCATTTCTGCCCCATGGTTCATTCCTGATATTGAAAGATTATATTACTTAATATTAACATTCTTATTAATACGAGCCTTATCTCTCATAATTTATAATGTTAATGTAGAATGGAAATAATTGTATTCCAAGAGGGACTATCAACTAGATAAGCAGCCAAACCATACAAGATTGCCATATATAAGGTAGGATATTTTAGGGAGAGGAAAGGAAATCGTATTAATATATATAGGGTAAACCATACAGTTATTGGCACCCCAACTTTAACTTAAAGAAATAGGTAAACAAGTCCTAATTTTATTACAAGATATACATGAGTCTAATGTTTGAAGGATCCTCTAAGTCATCTATGAAGTAAGACTTTAACAAACTAACCATAGGGAAGATTTCACAATTTAATCCACAGGGTGCCAAAAACTAGATTTGGCACTTTTAACAATAAATATTGTCATATTCTAAAACTATTGAACTTTTGACCAAAAAAAACCTCTTGAGTCTTTATAAGGATAGATAAAGAGGAGTTAAAGGAAGTTTCAATTAGATCCCTTCATAAAAAGTATTTTTTTTAATGTCACCACTGAAATTTAGTCTTAAGGGTGCCAATAACTGTACAGTTTACCCTACACAATCATTAATATAATATTCTTCTACAATAATTTATATTTATATTAATACATATTTATACTAATAGAGTTTTTATAGAGTACTCTCATCTAAGATATAATTATGAAAATGGCGAAATTTTTTAGATTCCTAAAAAAGTGTTGATATGATACCAAAGATTAAACCTATCTAGATAATTCATTACAATAATACAATATTCATCACTATAGCTAGTATAAAACAGACCAACTAGCATTAGCTTACTTCATAAAAAGTAACTAATTAGGCTTTGGATAATTAATTTCATATTGTTACTCATAAAAACTGAAAATAATTGCATAGTACGGAAGTATATTTACCTCAAATAAAGAGGAATCACTGGTACAGGGATCTGAAACTATGAATAATAGACTATGAAAATACAGAAGAAAAATATGAAAGATATATTAAGAAAAAAATATTTGCCCCTGAACCCACAGTATTCAGTTTAGGCTTATCACGTTGAAAGCACGTTGTACTGGAACAACATAAATACCTTTTTCCGTTGGACACTTTTTATTTCAGAACAACGGACCACTTCTCCTTTCCACCTGCTGTTTGGAATTCACAAATCAAACTAAATTGAAATGTTCTTTTATATTGTCGTTTGTTTTTGTGTTTTTTAGTTTAATTTCGATTTTTAATCTTTATACACATATTTTTGCATTCTTGGTCGAATCAACTGTTCTTTTCCTCTTTTATCTTATTTCCTATTATCTGTTCCGAAGCTATTCTGACAGCGTTCCTTATTCGGATCCATTTGTTTTGTACATTCTCTTCTTCTGTTTCAGGAGACCTAATTGTTAATAGTTCTTCTTCCACCTTTACTTTAAACTGCATACGTTTTTCAGGGTCTTCCAGTACTTCCGATTTGAATATGCACCATGCTTTTTCTGTTTTCCCTCTTGTTTTAATGGCTATTCTTTGTTTGTACTTTACACGGACCAGATAATGATCACTTGAACAATCTGCACCTCTGTAGCTCCTCACATCTTCAATATCGCTTTGGTGCCTGCATCGATCATTACGTGATCTATCTGGTTCTTGGTTTTGCCATCTGGAGTGACCCAAGTTTCTAGGTGGATAGTTTTATGTCTAAAGGCAGTACTGGATATCTTCATGTTCTTGCTCGAGGCAAAGTCTGCTATTCTATATCCATTATCATTACTTTGATCATGAAGACTGTATTTCCCTACTCCCCTTCCTATGTTTCCTTCTTTCCCAATTTTACCGTTGAAATCTCCCAGTACTTAATATTTGGGAAAGAAAAATTCTCCGAAAAATCTACGGCCCGACTAAAGAAGGGAATCTCTGGAGGATGAAGACTAACGAAGAGTTGAAGAACTTGTACGAGGGACCAGACATATAGTTGCCACCATAAAGAAGAGAAGGATAAGATGGCTAGGCCACGTACAGAGGATGAGCAATGAACGCCTTCCAAAAATGATAATGGAAGGGAACCCGGGTGGAAGAAGGGAGAGAGGCAGGCCGAGACTGCGTTGGCTGCAGGACACAGAAGATGATCTTCGGACTTTCGGCGTTGTGAAATGGAAAAGGGCAGCAGAGGACAGGTCTGAGTGGGGAAGAGTAGTGGAGGAGGCCAAGGTCCTGCAAGGACCATAGCGCCATTAGATGATGATGATGATGATGATACACATATTTTTACACCTACCAGACGAATGGCTCTTGATCTGTTCATGTTTCTTATTCTTAGGAGACTAGATGTCTCAGAATAAAAATTACTTTCTTTCTTTCTGAAAGTAAATTAAAATTAGGTAGAGTAAAATTGAGTCAGTTTAGTTAGTATTCAATCTAGTGGAAACAGTATTTTCAAAGTTTATTATAGTAAATTTTAATTGATAAGAAATCATTTTTTTTTTTTTTATAATAAATCGATTACAAAAAAATAAAATAAAATTTCCCTCCTACAATAACTACTTATTATTGTTATTATATTGAAAACTGTTCTATCGTCCATTCCTAATTTTTATAATAAATTTTAAAACTTATAAGTTAAATAAATACTTTGACTTTATTAACAATATATAAGGTAATCTATATAAATAAAGATGAAATTCTGTTTGTTTATTTGTTCTTTAAAGAAATCCGTACCGTTTGTCCTAAATTCTCCAAATTTCGCTCAGTGGTTCTTTGATACCAGGGGCGAATTTTGGTCCATATTAAAATTGCATAACTTCAGCCAATCTCTGGGTATATTTCTTTATTGTTATAAAAGTCGTCATGATCTCGCTTTACAATGGTGTTTTTTTACGAAATCGACCGTTTGAGTAAAAAAAACGGACTAAAAAATCATTTTATAGATTTTGAAGAGGCCAACAATGCCCAGTAAGCCCGTCCTCCCTTGGGAGGCGTCGAGTTCTGGGATTTTTAAACCATTATATATTTTTTTTTAACATTACAATACATTTATTACCATGTATGGTGAATTTATTTTTTAAAAATGTCTCCCAAGAAGCGAGCTTCAATAGGAGTAGTGAGCTCATAAGCTAAAAAACGTCAAATACGAGCAGCTGAAACTCTTGACGAACATCAAAATAAGATTGAACAACAGAGGCTTAGACAGGCAGAATCGCGGGAAACTGAGTCTGCCCAGGAATACGAGGCCCGCTTTGCGCCACAGAGGCTTAAGCAAGCCGACTTTATAGAATTCCATACGGTTTGTCCTAAAGTCTCCAAATTTCGCTCAGTGGTTCTTTCATGCCAGGTGCGAACACCTGTCCATATTAGAATTGCATAACTTCAGTCGATCTTCAGCTGATATTCTTTATCCTAATAAAAATCGTAATGGTCTCGCTTTACAACGGTTTTTTTACGAAATCTACCGTATCATTAGAAAAATGAAATTCCCCGGGTGAAACTGGGACATAAAGCTAGTAACAAATAAAACTATTCATAAATCAATAAAGTTCATAAATTAAGGAGTAAACCGTTGTGTGGGTTTGTCTTACTGTTTCTTGCTATTGGGCACAGGTAGTTCTGGAATGACTTGAATTTTTTACGATTAAAAATTGAAAACAAAAATAAATTTTTTACAATAAAAATTTTAAGTAAGAAACATTTTTTTTTTTTAGCACATTGTTCACTCTCATTATCATGAGGTCACGTTGTTAACATCACACTAACACAGCATTATTTGAAGACAAAATATACAAATACTCTCATAAAATATAATCTAATAATGAACAAATTTTGGTAAAGGTACTGAAGAGCGGCTGATGGGCGTGGCCTGTTTTGAGAGGTTTTGTGACCGTCATGTTATCGATCTCCCATCGCCATTTTTTTAAGTTAAAAAGTGCCTTGATTGGCTTTATTAGATTCTAGCTTTCGACTCCCGCTCGCTGTGCTTGCTCTTCAGAGATAAATAAACCCCCAAAAGGGTCCTTATCAGTGGAGATCGGGCCTTACTTTGAAGGGCGCCTTAGGGAACAGCGCATAAACCGCACTTCAGTACTTGTACCGGTTACATTTAGATAATTAAGGAGCTTTTATAAGAAGACTTACAGCTAGGTTCCATATTAATAGCAGAATTATGTTATACCTGCTACCGATTATGTTTATCAATGACCACGGCTACTTACTTAGTGGACCACAATATCGTTTATATTGCTTATGTTGAAATAAATTAATATACGAGGGGTGATCAAAAAGTTCCAGGACTGTTGAGATTGCGCGGCAATGGAGTGTCATAGAGCAGTGCGGTTGGCAGCATTGTTTAGCGTGACTCTTCCTGAGCTCAGCTGTTTATTCAGTTTGTTGATAACCTTCTTCATTGCAAAGTTACTGCTGTTTTCGTAAAAAAAAGTTTTTTGTGTTCGGCGATTTTGTGAAATGAATGTAAAGGAAGAGCAACGCGTTTGCGTAAAGTTTTGTGTGAAGTTGGGTAAAATGTTATGAGACCATTAACCGCTTTCGTTATCTTCAAACCCTGAGAAATTTGCGCGAGGCAATAAGGAGGAAGAGACCAGAGTTGTGGCGGAGCGGTGAGTGGGTGCTGCATCATGACAATGCGCCTGTTCATTCCGCACTGCTCATTCGCGACTACTGCACAAAAAATGGAATGACGGTCATTCCCCAGCCTCCATATTCACCTGACCTTGCCCCTACAGACTTTTTCTTGTTTCCAAAACTTAAGAGACCCATGAAGGGAAAGAATCGCCGAACACAAAAACTTTTTTTTACGAAAACAGCAGTAACTTTGCAATGAAGAAGGTTATCAACAAACTGAATAAACAGCTGAGCTCAGGAAGAGTCACGCTAAACAATGCTGCCAACCGCACTGCTCTATGACACTCCATTGCCGCGCAATCTCAACAGTCCTGGAACTTTTTGATCACCCCTCGTATGTGCGCGTAATCGAAAAATCGATATTATTTTCATAATCAGCACACTAAGTAACCTAGAAATCAACCCCAATATTTTAAATATCGGATAAGTTGTAATCAATACCTGAGCGAGCTTGAGGTTTTATATCGATATTTTTTTCATTATCAGCAGCCTTGATAATCTAATAATCGATCTTAAGATCGATAAAAGGTAATTTATTATACCCTATAAGATTTCCATAAAACGGTTAACCCAATAATGAACAACAATATGGATAAATCCGATAAAAAAGCTATATAAATTAATAAATTATAAATTAATTAATAAATTCATCCTTAAATAATGAAAATTGACTTTTATATGAATTATCATTGTGATAAAGATCATATCAGGACTTTTATTTTCTGGCCTGAAATATAAAAGTCATGATGTGATTTTTATTTATTCATTGGAAATATAAAAGTCCCTATTTGACTTTTATTCTCTTTCCGAGAAAATAAAAGTTAATTCCAAACCCTGCTTTCAACACTTCAATATAGACCAATTCAATATCTTGTCGATTCAGTAAAGGATAATATGACCTGATATCCACAGGAAATAAATATCTGTTCCATTTCTAATCTGATTCATAACATGTTATAAACATTTTGAAGTACAAAGTTAATCATACTTTGGAATAGTGACTCCTGGGTGAGGCAATTCGACACATTATGTGACCGCGATATTAGAGAGCTTCACTCGCCTATACAGAAGGAATGAGCACCAAAGCGATCGCAATAAACAGGGCCAAAATAGTCTACACCAAGGAGCTGCACTTCTAAAGTTCTAGAATTTTTTTTTTTAATTTAGTTTATCAGTATTCTTATAATTTAATTCCTATAATTAATTTTTCATTTAACATAGGTAAAATTGGTGACACATAAAACATCCATAACATATAACATATAACAAAACAAAATTAATCTAAATCCTAAATAGATAAATGATATACTTCTTTCACTGTCCTCTTTTTTAAAATGGACTGAAGAATAGGTTCAAAAAATATCTCTCGGATACTTAAATTCTTCCGTTCCGTAGCAGGTAAATCCTTCTGGCTCTTAGCATAGTATTTAACAGGGTCCTAAAAAAATAGATACCATGACATCAAATAGATAAAACAAATCTAAAGAACTAATTACAATACAATTATAAAAGTGATAGGTGAAATGATGGCCAGGATTTGCAGTTTGAAAAAAATATTTTATTTTCGAAAGCCAACGATTCGATCCAAGTTGTGGATCTTCATCAGGGCTAAAAGATAACAAATATATGAGTTTCTATGCTAGAGGAATACAATAAATGAATATTTTACAGAACTGATAATAATATAAAAGATGGTAAGCATTATACATGAATATTTAAATAAGTAGCTGGTTAGCAAGATAAAATAGAATCTGATATTTACCTTCTGAGTCAAGGTAGATACAAAGACTGAAGGTAAAATAAGGTAAGAGGTACTGGTAGGGGGTAGTTTGTCAACTTCAAAGGTTTACGACGAGGAAACCCAACGCTTTTGAAGTGAAAGGCTACATGACAACTGGGTGAAAATAAAATATTAAAAACTAACAAAATATATGGTACTGTATACAAAATGTTAAGTCTGGACGTAACAAATATTTTCTATACACTGCATACAAAATTGGTTTACTTCATTAAATGTTGTTGTGGAATGTTCCCACCCAAATAGAAAAAAATATATAAACTTTGGTAATAGGCCAAATACTCCGTGACTTAGCAGGCATCAGAACATAAGAGTTCTAGTCTGGAGACAACGCATCAAATTATCTTCAAAAAAATTAAGGGGTATGAACCACGGAGGTGATGTTAACTGTAATTGCTCCGGTTGTTTATCGAGGACTGCATCTTATAACTAATCACCCCTAGATAGTGATACTATCCAGGTTGAAAGGGGCCCTATGAAGGGCTCCCTACTTGAGACATTTAATTTGAAAATGGAAGACAAAAATTAATATGAATCAGTGAAAATGACTGACTCAAACTTGAAATGGGATATGACTCAAACTTGAAATGGGATATTCATGTTGAGAATATTATCAAGAAAACCAAATATCTTGTATACGTATTCTAAAACTCAGGAAAATATTATCTAAAAAACAACTGCTTCAAATATACTATGGACTCTTCAATAGTATCGCTGCGTATGGTATAATAGGATGGGGAGGTATCTATAAAGGATCACTTAATCCTCTTATTAAACTACAGCAAAAAAAATACTTCAATTAATTGGAATTTATGAGCAAGATGCATGCTGTCCACTAAACATTGTTTGTTTGTTTGTTTGTTTAACGTCCATTTTTATGCTACTAAGGCTAATCGAACGATGCTACAGTGGGAGTCCTAAATTTTGCCTATCCAGGTATAATTAGGATAGGGATCTTTAACGAGTACCTGACATCGTACAGGCTCGGGACCTCCATTTTACGTCCTATCCGAGGGACGGCATAGCTAAGGATTTTTTACTCCCATTAAAAAACCCTAGGGCCACCGCTGGAATTGAACCCGCGATCTTTAGTATTGTAGGTTGCCGTGCTAACCACAACACCACAGGTGACCTCCCGTCCACTAAACATTCACCAAATTTTTACTTTAAAATAAATTCTGTATAAGTATTTGGAATTAAAAAATTGTTATATTAGTAACCCAATCAATACTCGATTCAAAAGCATACCTCTGCCTAAAAAAACTCTAACGATTGGACAAAATAGCAAGATCATATTGCGAAGAAATACTTTAATGAATTGCCACCTCTCCTAAAAGCTATGAGATTCAGTAAAAATGTGATAAAAAATAATTTAAAAAAGGCAGTTAGAAATATGACAATAGACTTTTAAAAGCATCAACTGGGAAGTGAAATTGAATAGTGAACAGTGTTTCAATATACTTTAATCCTACTGTGAATACCAAGCTAATAAATTAATTTCAATATTGTGTAGTTATAAGTCATATCGCATAAAACCACTCATTGAGTATTTAAATGCACTCTTTTGTAAAGAATTTGAATATTTAGGCTGATTTGTAGCCTTTCTGTATTTTGGATTAGCTGTAAGATTTCTATAGTAATTGCCTACCTATGTACGGGCATTTTTGCCTCCTATAGGTCCTATTATGTGTGTATACTTTTATGCATATATAAAGGAATAAAGGATTAATAAAAAAAAGAAAAATAAAAATAAAAAAATACAGAACAGTAGTAACGCAGATACCAAAAAAAGACTTAAAATTTTTTTTGTAATTTTATTTGTATGATACCTAGGACTATACTTGGACAAAAGGCTCACTTGGAACATACATACAAAACTAAAAAGACAAAAACTGAGGAGACGATATAAACAACTGTCACACCTCCTAGACTACTTAACTTAACGAAACAAAAGACTAATATACAACACAATACTAAAACCTATTTGGACCTACAGAGCAGAACTTTGGAGTTCTGCTAAACAAGTACACATTAAAAAAATTCAAACCACTCGGTCAAAAATTCTTTGAAAATTGTAAACGCTCCATGGTACATTTCTAACAACACTATGCACAAAGACATGGACATTCCACCAGTAAAATCATACATTCATAACAAATACACCACATTTCACTGTTCAACTCATAACCATCCATGTTTCTTCTCTTTCTTCCTCCCAGTTACCCGTCCAACGAAGATTAAAAAGACAATGGCCGAGGGATATGCTTGAGCAACGCAATTAAATCAAGCAAATCGATGAAAAACTTAGCACTCCACAAATTTGCTAGATGCGCTCCAGCACAGGCGCAAATGCCGTAAAATATAAAATCATATTTTTTTATATTAGCTCTCTAAATACTAACCTGAGCTTTCTTCCCCTCCAGAAACTTTATATATTTTTCAGCCGTCATTTTTGTTGGGACTCGAAACTTGTACTTCACTCTTTTTATTTTATTCTTTACCTCGGCCGCGCCGACACCAATGTTTTCAATGATCTTTTCCAGTTTCTAAAATTAAGATAAATGCTTTAGATATATTAACTTATATTATTGTTATTATTATCACTCATTTATTTCGTTATATCTAATAACTTTATCTAATGAACAATAAATTCTAAGGAATAAGTTAGTCTCCTTCGCCTAATTCAGCAGAAACAGAGTCTTTTAGTTTGTGGGGCCAAGTTAAACACAAAGGCCTTTGATACAATAACCTTGTGCATTTGATTAATTGAATAAAATGGGAAATTTATATTTAAAAAGGCTTTATTTAAGACCTAAAGAGCAAAAGATAGTCCTCTCATTTGTCATATTTATGGAAGAAACCCACATAATTTTTAACTATGTTTAATGAATTGTGTATTAAAAAATTCGTAACTGAATAATGTTTATTACCTTTTTGTGGTTTATTTGAAATTTGAAGGGGAAATATAATGGACATGATCTAGAAAGCTGTGGAAGGTTCCAGACCAGTTATCAGATGTAAATATATATAATGAATATATATGTAAATAAATATATATAGCTGAATAATGGTTGTTATCAGTAAGTGGATAACTCAGTTCAGTTCAGTTAGTTCAGTCCATTCCTCAGTTAAGCGTAAAATTATTTTATGTAAGTACTTGGCTGAATTACTAATTTCACTAGTTAAAAAAAATCATCTGAAATCGGGAGATAAGTAATTTTGTATTTAAAGCCTTTTGCATGCCCAATATATCATTCTGATTGCCTGTATGAAGAATAAGCTACACAATAGCCTTTATGGAATGGCGGGGAGAGTTCAAGCCTCCATTTTTCAACTAGTTAATTGCAGGTCATAATAGCATATCCATCCCAATCTATCACTAAAAGTTTAATTCAAAAGAGGAAAAGATTCATAATTCAAAAAAGCATTACGTGTTGCAATGATTCGACTGATGCTCTGTCTAAAGCTCTTGGAACTGCAGAAAAGTCCATATCTACTGTTTCCTCAACCATTCGAAGGGAAGATCTGTCCAATACTTGGTAGGGTTGACCATCAACAGGCAATGGTAAGTCCGGCTGGCCAAGATCGGCAACTGATACAGACGGTAAACGCGTCGTCACATCCTTTAAACTTTCTGCAAAGCGCAACTTAAGTTCTTCCTAAAAATTAAACAACATACATTAAAGAAATTATTCCTGTTAATCAGTAATGGACTTTTTTTTTCTAATCTCCTAAACTTACAGATTTTGTAGAAAAAATATAACTCTCACTTCTATTTATTCTAAATATGTTTCAATAGAAATAAAGAATTTGGTGCTATCCTAACTTTCACTTACCAACTTACTTAGATTAGAAATTAATGCGTTTTGTTAATTGCCACTTCTCATATGAACAGAACGGCTTTCATTATGAACAATGGTCTATCATTAAAGGCGTGGAGCTCAACGAGTTTTATGAGTTGACTGAATATTTTTCTCTTTTTCTCCTCCTTATGTTTTCTTTATTTTTATCATATCTCATATTTAGCCATTTCTTATTTTAAGGCGTAACGAGAGACAGTTAATTTCTCCATATAAACAAAAACAAAGGTACTTTATAGGAAACAAAAAAACAAACAAACAAAAAAGGCCCCTACCCCCCAAAAAAGCCCCCTCAGAAAATTTTAATAATGATAAAGCTTACCTGATATTAAAGAACACCTTATTTTCATTAAAAATGGTGAATTTGATCAAAATCATTAAAGCCGTTTTTGAGATAATCGAATGAAAGGTATAAATTGGAAAAATATTATGAAATAACGTGCCCCCTCTGTTTGACCAATTTTGATGAAATGTTGGCTATCACATCTTTGGCATATACATACATCAAATACCCAGTTTGATCATAATCGTTAAAGGCTTTTTTGAGTAAATAAAAAACACACGTGAAAATGATACAAAATTTAGTAAGTAAAGTCCCCCCTCCGGTTGATCAATTTTGATGACATTTTTACAGCCATATCTCGGGCATATAAATAGATCAAATACTCAGTTTAATCAAAATCGTTAGAGCCGTTTTTGAGAAAATCAAAAAAAACTTAAAAAGTTATTAAATAAAGTACCCCCTCCCTTTGAGCGATTTTGATCAAATTGTTGCTGTCACATCGCGGGCATATAAATACACTAAATACCCAATTTCAGGTTCGCACGGTTTATAGTTTTTGAGCTAGTCTGTCACACAGACCATTTCGCGGGACTTGGTTATTTGGACTCAGGGAACCCCAAAATGTGTATTTCCGTTGAAAACCGGAAGTCGAAATTTTTCATGATCACAATACTTCCACTTACTATATATTTCGTACATAGGTAAGTGAAAGTAAAAATGCCCAACTTAAATGAGATAAATTCACATTTTTAATATATTATGTTCAAGGCAGAATTGTACCTAAAAAGTTAAGCTTAACTACACTATTTTTTCATTTTATTAGATTAATCAGTAAGTTTTTTAATAAATTTAGTAATTGTTAAGAATATTGAAACATCCTTGTCTACAGTAAATTAATTATCTAAAACTATCGATACTGTCCCTTATCAACAGTTTTGATCAATCGATAGTTTCGATAGTATCAGACACAAAACTATCAATACTATCGATAACAAATAACCCCCCCCCTTCATTGAGGGGGGAGGGGGTAGAATATTTGAGTTTTTGATTAGGAGTAGGAGCTATAATGCTGCTACTGTCGGTAAATGGAATATGAGGACGATACTGGCTCAAGTGATAGTGTTTGCAGACGACATCGTCCTCATAGCGGATTATGAAGAACGATTACAAGAGGCAGTGACAGAATGGGAGGCGGAATTGGAAAGGAAGGGGATGTCTATCAATGTCGGAAAGAGTAAAATAATGCATGTAGGCAGGGAGCAGGATGTTGTCGAAATACGATGCAAAGGGGAAGTAATGGTATGGTGGACGACTACACTTACTTGGGGACAGTGATAAGCAGGAATGGAAGATTGGACCAGGAAATCTCCAATCGAATAAAAAAGGCAAACAGTATCTACTATCAACTCAGTAGCACCATAATAGGTAAAAGAGAAGTAGAGAAAAACGTTAAAATGCACATTTTTAAAGCCGTTTATCTGCCTACCCTATTATACGGTAGTGAAAGTTGGACTCCATTAGAGAAACACCTTAGTTGATTGACAGCTACTGAAATGAAATATCTCCGAAGAGTGGCTGGTCGAACAAGGAGAGATCGAATCAGAAATGAGTGTACAAGAGAAGATCTCGGAGTTGCTCCTCTGAAAGATACTCTTGAAAAAAAACAACTTCGATGGTTTGGACACCTCTGCCGGATGGACGAGAACCGTGACCCCCGAAAATTTTTGCTTGCAGCCCGAAAAGCTGTGCCCATAGGGAAACGACCAAAAGGTCGACCAAGAAGGCAGTGGATAGACCACATTAGGACAATTGGCCAAAAGAGAAACAAGCCACTAAATGCAATGAAGGCTATGGCACGAGACCGAGAGGCTTGGTATGCATAGACCGAGGCACCTCCACGCTGAAAGGCACTACGGAGGAAGAAGAAGAAGAAGAAGAAGAAGAAGGAGCTATAATGCTTTTTTTTATTGTACTTTTTTCTTCCCTTTTAATTAGAGAACAAGAAAAATTTGAAATTTCTGTCAATGGAGGATGGGTTCCATTTTAGCCAGAGCTAATTTTTGTTAATATAAAGTTCGATAAAAAATCAAAACTATCATAAATTCAAGGAAAATGGATTTAGAGGATGGTAATACCAACCTTCTTTAATAAACAACACACCTGGAATCATCATTTGTAGACAAAGTTGATTTGTACGGTACAAGACGTGACAACATTCCGAACGCGATCCTCGAGCGTGTTGGATTATCCTCTAGATCTACACTATGTAGTACACACTTTTTGTAAGAAAACTAAATAAAATTACTCTGTAACATTTTATTTTACTTCTTCTTACACTTGCTCTTATGTACCTTTCAGCGTAGAGCTCACTTTGCCTCAGCCCACTTCTTCCATCCTTCTCTGTCCATAGCCATTCGTTTCATCTGGGATAATGACCTCTGCTTATCCTTACGATATATTCACTAAACGTGATTCGTGGCCTGCCAACTGGTCTTCTTCCTTCTGGCCTCACCTCCATGTATCGTTTGACGTTTCTTTTTTCCGGCATTCTGCATATGTGCCCAAACCACTTTAGTTGCCGCATACCCCCCCCCCATGGTTGGTACCTTTCGGTACCTTTATACCTAAAATTGTATTTCGGATACAATCCCTTCTTGTTTTCCCCACTACTCGTCTAAGGAACCTCATTTCCGCAGTAGTGAGCCTTTTAATGTGCTTATAAAGGGCAGTCCAGTGTTCAGCTCCATACATGAGGACTGACTGGGAGGAATATGGTATTGAAAACAATTAGCTTTGTGTCCCGAGCAATTTCTTTTTTACTGATTATGGTACTGTTGATTTGGAGGTACACACTGTTCGCTTTCCTCTCTCGATTCCCGATTTCTGGGTCCAGCCTTCCAGACCTGCTTACCAGAATTCCAAGATATTGGTTGGCTTTTGCATAATTTGGCGATCTCGTCCATATATGCTGCAAAAAGAAGGGGAGTGGGGCTGTCAACCTGCTTCACACCCTTCATAAACTGAAATGACTTTGATTCCCTTCCATTCAGTGGAACAACTCCTTTTGGATCTTGGTAAATTGCTTGTATCGCCAGTATAAGCTTATAGGGACTTTTTTGTTGCGAAGGTATGTCCATATCTCCTCTCTTGGAACAGAATCGAAAGCTGCTCTAAGATCCAGAAAGGCCAAGTAAACACTTTATTTTACATTTAAATGAAATATACAGTACAAAGGTGCTCACAGACAGATGGAATTACCACTTTTCTTTTTAAAAAAACAAAGTTTTCGATAGTTCTATCCATAGTTGGAAAACTATAGATAGTTTTATCTCACTACAGTAAATTCAATACATCATATAAACTTAGTTGTTGAAGAGAATAATAATGGTAAGATTATCATAGACTTTACAAACTATTATTTTTCTTTCTTATAAAAAACTTGAAATAGCTTCTTCAGTTTATACTTGTATATACAGATATATATCTTATATACCAGGTCTGCAAGTTTAAAATGTCGTTTATTTCTTAAAATATATACACAGTAATTTAAAAAAAAAGTATAATATATTTTATTCAAAGTACTGGCCCTCGCTTTCTACACATTTTGTCCATCTCTCGGGCAATTTATGGATACCATTCCAAAAGAAAGCTTCATCTTTATTTGAAATCCATTCATCGAGCCATTTTCTTACATCCTCCAAATTGTTAAAGTGTTGCTCAGCCAATGAGTGTCCCATCGATGAGAAGAGATGATAATCAGAAGGCGCCAGGTCAGGTGAATACGGCGGGTGGGGTAGGAGTTCCCAACCAAGCGAAGAAATCGTTTCCTTAGTCAATCTGGCTGAATGTGCAGGAGCGTTATCATGCTGAAGAATGACTTTGGCGTGCCTGTGAGCCCATTCTGGGCGTTTTTCGATCAATGCGTGACTCAAATTGATCATTTGTTGTCGGTATTGACTGTTTCGCCGGGTTTGAGAAGCTCGTAGTAGACTACTCCCTTCTGATCCCACCACACACACAGCTTTGTCTTCTTCCCAAAACGATCCGGTCTTGCACTCGATGTGGATGGTTGTCCTGGCGTTACCCATGATTTTATTCGTTTGGGATTCTGAAAATAAATCTATTTTTCATCGCCAGTTACAACTCGATGCAAAAAAACCTTTCTTTCGTGGCGTAAAAGCAGCATTTCGCACACAGTTTTTCGTTTTTCCATCTGTCGTTCGTCCAATTCATGTGGAACCCATTTTCCAACCTTTTGAATTTTTCCCATAGCTCTCAGGCGATCGGAAATGGCTTGCCTAGTGACATTCAACTGTTCTGCCATCATTTGTTGGGTTTGGGTATTGTCTTCGTCTAATAAAGATTGCAATTCGACGTCCTCAAACTTTTTTGGTCGATTTTCTCGTTTTTTATCAGTAACATCAAAATCACCACGTTTGAAACTTTGAAACCAACGTTCACATGTCTTGACGGTTGGAGCAAGATCGCCATAAGTCTCAACAAGAATTCGATGACATTCAGATGCCTTTTTCTTTTGATTGAATAAGAAAATCATGACATGCCGCAAATGCTCTTTATTTGGCTTAAAATTAGACATTTTTAACACCAAAGAAAGGTATGATACGTCCACGTAAACGACTTAAAAACAACTGACTTTTGTAAACAAATGACTAACAAACAAAATAGCGTTTAGAGATAAGCAAATCCTTCAATAGGCTAAGAGCGCATTCTATTGGAATTAAAACGACATTTTAAACTTGCAGACCTGGTACATCTAAGACAATGGCATTCAACAAATTTTCTCGAAGCGCTCCAGCGCAGGCGCAAATCATAAATAAATAAATATATACAGATTAGATGTATACAGATACTTCGAAATTTGAGGATTTAGCAATAGTTGCTGTAATTGCTTATGAAGGAAAACGAAGCTTTGCTTTCTAAATTCAAGTTTTTCATGGGAAGATACTGACATAAAGAGAGATATATTACAGCTTTTTTATGGATTTCAATTGGTAGGCAAAGTAATAGTTTTAATTTGAGCCCTCTTTATTTAAGCTTTATCTGAAGGAATGAAAAGGCAGGCGCAGCATCCAGATTAGCACGGAACAGAGAGATAATAGCCAAGTAAAACACATAGATTTTATTTTCCGTGTAAACTGTGTGAGGCATATGAAATCCCAATTAATGGCACAGTTAAATGACAGGAACCAGTTTAAATGTTTCCATGTAAAATAAAAAATTGACCACAAGCTACAGAAAATTGAGAAAAGAGGAAATAGTAAATTCTCCCATGGATATATTCTTCACGATCTCATACACAACAGGTGTTAAATGTGGTGCTCTAAGGAAAGTTTTACATATACTTGTGGAATGCAAATATTAATCATTTAGAAGCAAACTAAATATACATGAAATATCACAAAATTCAGAAGAATTATCTATTCACTTCCTTTTACTACATAATATAATCATTGTTCAATAGAATGGAAATTTTCAAATGTCTAAAAACTCACTGATAAAATCACTGACCATATTTAAGGAGAACCTATAAATTATATCAACCCTCCCCCCTCAAAACCCAAACCCCTGATATCATCGGTATCGATAATCGAAGGTCTGCCATACATAAAATTACATTATTGAATTCATTTATCATCTATTCACCTCTACTTGGTTATGATTAAATGTTGGGTGCATTAGCTAAATACGGATGTCGTGGTAATACACATTTAAACGTAACTTTACAAAATTGAAATTGATATCATAAGCACAAGGATACTCACAGGAAGCACGGTAGCATCACCCAATGAAGAAAGCACTCGGGAATCACTAAACAACAAAACAATCATTAAATCATTAGCTTCTTTCTCGCCTAGGCAACAGAAGACAAAGGTTTCTAGATGAGAAAACCTGCAAGTTCAGTGCACGGATATTTTTTTGATGACAGGTAGATAAACTGTTTTTATTTACTTTCTTTCTCATAACAGGTTAGTATCAAGTACTAAGTAAATAAAAACATTTGCAGAACTGTGGTCAATTTCAGTCCGGAGCTGGACCTTAAACATTTTAATACATAACTAAAATATATTCCATTATAAACATAGCTAGTACTACAAACAAAAGGAAAAAAACAATTAAATAAAATAAACATATACAAACAGTATAACTTAATGTAACATCCTGACACTTCTTATTTATTACTAATAATATTTCTTAAATCTTTTTAATAATTTAAACTATTCAAATGGGTCCAAAATGTGGGAGCAATGCAAATAATGGCCACAAGCGCCCACTTAGCCTCTCCTCCCCAACTCCACTCTCAACCTTCACGTGGTGAACCTGCTGAGCCGAGCAGCCCTGATGTCCAAGGTGGTGGTAACTAATCCCTGCGGAGGGCCAAGGTCGGCAACCTAGATCCAGGCCTATAAGGATGATGGTGTAGATCGGCAGCAGGATCTACACCAAGGGTGGTGGCAGATGAACTCTGTCTTTGACCGATCAATGGCAGCACCCAAAGGAATAGTTAGTTGAACTACTGTGAAGGAGGAGCATACTTCTGAGCTAAATAACATGAAGTCCCGAGCCAAAGGTGGCAGCTCCACCATGGGACTAGGGTACGAAGTGAGGGATAATAACCCCGCTACCCAAAATTAAATTATTAGGAAACCCCACACTAAAGCCTCGAATGCGATCAGATTTAAAGGAAATAGACCTGGCTCTCCCACAAGGATTTTTAATCTAGGATATTAGAACGTACTGTCTCTTTACAGACCTGGAGCTCTGAAATTGCTCCTGGATCAGATTGACTGATTGAAATTCAACTTAACTGCTATAGAGGAGGTGTCCTGGATAGGGAATGGTATTCTGGAAAAGAGAAAACACTCCATTTATTATAGTTTCAGTGAGGCCCAACGAGAATTTGGAACTGGATTTATAGTTAAAGGTGCATACAGACAGCTTGTAATTGGATTTAAAGCCATAGGCCCATGAATATCTCTCATTCAAATAAGAGGAAGTTTCTATAATTATAATCTGCTAAGTATAAACGGGCCCACAGAAGTTGCAGATGAAGAAAAAAAAAACCAGTTCTACGATCTCCTCGAAAGAACATTAGATGTGTGTCCAAGATATGACATGGAAATCATCGCAGAGGATTTTAATGCAAAAATTGGTAAAGAAGACATTTTCTGACCAATTATTGGCAAGCATAATCTGCATGATGAGACAAATATGAATGGCATGAGAGTAATAAACTTAGCTGCATCAAGAGATTTAATTGTCAGCACCACATTGTTCAACCGCAAAAACATAAACGAGAGTACTTGGACCTCTCCTGACAGGAATGTGGTCAACCAAATTGACCATATACTAATAGGGAGGAGACATAAATGTAGTCTCCAGAATGTCAGAGTCTTGTGCAGTGCCAATGTTGACTGAGACCACTACCTGTCAATTGCACATATAACTGCAAAAATTGCTCTGACTAGGAACCACTCAAACAGGCAGAATGTCAAAATATACAATATGTAGAAGATAAAGGATTCTGAGGTTGTTGCTTAATACTCTATGGATCTTAACACAAAGCTCCCCTGAAACCCCACACCAATCAACACAGAAACAAAAAAAGTTTGGAGCTTGTTTGTTTGAGAGCCTATACAAAACCATTGTCCGCCCAGTCCTGCTCTATTGCTCTGAGACCTGGACAATCTCCAAGGCCCAAGAGAATGAACTACTGGATTTTGAAAGAAAAATACTGTGAAAAATTTTCAGTGGTATACTTAGGGGAAATACCTGGAGGATTTATATATACATCCTGCTTTCAGATATTGTCGAGGGGGCCAAGGTCCTACAGGGACCGTAGGGCCAACAGAGTTAGTTTCAGAGATTAGCTTGGTGCTAAATCCTCCTTCAGCTCCAATATCTAATATTATTTTCTTGACAAACAAGAACTCCTGGTTTAATACCACTTTTTAAACAACGGATTTGGGTTTGTACCTATCAAGCCAAACAATACATTTTCGATCCATGAATATCAACTTTATTAGACTAAAAGAGGTTTTGGATCACTCTATGTGAAACTAAGTTTTCTGAATTCCTTCTTGGTCCACAGAACCTAAGATATACCAAAATGCTAATTATATTCCTCTCATGTAAACACAGATAAACAAGAAATTTATCTTTTGAGAAGTTACATGTTTTATATAAAATTTTGAACAATCAAGGGATAGGAATTTAAGAAATAATACATTTACTGTCAGCATAAGAGTGATTCTGATATCATATCATTGAATAATATAATCAATTCTTTTTGTGAATGACTTTAATTCACTAAGACACTGATTTGAAAAGGATTTAGATCTATCCTGAATAAGATAATTATTTGAAAAATTAATAAAATAAAAGAAAAAATTTAATTAATCTAATCTTAATAAGCTGGGCTCGAGGCAGAGCAAATATCAGTGAAGAGGAAGGATTTGCTCTGCCTTGAGCCGAGCTCTGTGGTGTAGTGGTTAGCATCCTCGCATTTAACGCAGGAGACCCGGGTTCGACTCCCAGCGGAGCCAAATCTTTTCTCTTCAAAAAATAAATTATTTATAAAAGAAAAATTAATAATGAGAATTGATTTACCGCTCAAATAATTCAGCTCCATCAACTGAGGGATGTGGGGCCTAAAAATAAGGAGATATAATAAAATTATAAATTAAATTCAATTAAATATATAATAATGGAAGATATTATACCTCGTCAAAGAAAGATGATTTAGGGGGAGAATCGCTCATTATTGAAACCTAAAACATGACATTTGTAGAGGAGAGAGATAGTCAACTGTTATTCAATATGATAGGTTAAATGATTATCAGGATTTTCAGTAAAAACTTTTTTATTTTGGAAAGCCAACGTTTTGATCCAGGTTGCGGATCTTCATCAGGGCTAAAAGAAAACAAATATATGAGTATCTGTGCTAGAGGATGACAATAAATTTATACTTTACAGAACTGATAATAATATAAAATATGGTAAGCATTATACATGAATATTTAAATAAGTAGCATCATTTCACATTTAACAAGATAAAATAGAATCTGATATCTTCTGAGTCAAGGTAGATACAAAGACTGAAGGTAAAAAAAGGTGAGAGGTAATGGTAGGGAGTTATTAGGAGTTTGCCGACTTCAAAGGTTTATTTATAACATGAGACAACTAAGTGAAAATATAATATTAAAAACTAAGAAAATATATGATACTGTATACAAATTGTTGTGTCTGGGCTCAATAATAACAACAAAATGGAGATAATACTTAAGGTAACAATGCATTAAAGATTGAAAAATATACAGAAGGAAGTTATACAATACTAAAGATAATAATAATATAGAGGTACATCGATAATTGAGAGTACCTATGAAATCAAAACTAGGATTTGAGGATGTGGAAGATGTTAGAGTAAGTGGATGAAATTATCTCTTTATCTGTTTTATGATTTACAGGGTTATTTTTTGCCAGATGGATGAAAATGGATTCTGAGAGGAGTCTTTTATCGTGGTTGGGTACAGTAGCTAATATGGAGGGGTTCTCAAAGTCGAAGGAATGGTTGTGGGCAATGGCATGTTCTGCTAATTTAGACGTTGACGAATTACGCGTGGAAATACTGTATTCATTTGTAATGTATTCATTTATTGTCATCCTCTAGCATAGATACTCATATATTTGTTTTCTTTTAGCCATGATGAAGATCCACAAGTTGGATCGAAACGTTGGCTTTCCAAAATAAAGAAGTTTTAACTGAAAATCCTGATAATCATTTAACCTATCGTAAAACATGACATGTAAAGGGAAAAAATCTTTAACATTTAATAAATCTAATAAGTGTTTGATATTTCATTAAAAATAACAATAACGTTGAGCTTAATATTAACTAAATTATTATAGGAAACATAGTATCAGCCATTGTAACTCATTTAACTATAAATTTTAAATTAATTTATTATATACAAGGGGGTACTCCCTGTCAGTTTAACGGCGGACCAATCCCCATTAACATTATCATCATCATCATCAATTAACATTATCACAATTTTTTTTTTTTTTAGTCCCTAAAAAAAATAAAGTAAAATGAATCATTAATGGTAATTGGATAGATGATAGTTGACCGGATATAGAATTAGGTAGAAAATAGTCCGGGGAGGCGGTCAATAAAATACAAAATAGTATAAAACTATTTTATTGTTGCCGTTTCGACCATCTATGCAGGTCTTCGTCAAGGCTAAATAAACAAGACACAGACAACAACATGAGTAATTAGGACAAAGAATATGAACTGGCTAGATAAAATATAAAAAATATGGGAAAAAAGAAAGAATATGAACTGACTATATAAGATATAAATGGATGTAAACTTAAGGTTAAGCATATAATTTATATACACATGGTGTAATATGGTTATTGACACTGATACTGTTAACACTGATGCTGTTGATACTAATAATATAGGTGGTGTGATAAGATGGGGTAAGGTACATAATAGTGGATATGTTATGAGAATGGTGTACTATGGGTAGATATGGTGGCAAAATGGGGCAGAGTTGAAGAGGGATTAATATATGATGGATTAATATATGATATCAACTCTGCCCCATTTTGCCACCATATCTACCCATAGTACACCATTCTCATAACATATCCACTATTATGTACCTTACCCCATCTTATCACACCACCTATATTATCAGTATCAACAGCATCAGTGTTAACAGTATCAGTGTCAATAACCATATTACACCATGTGTATATAAATTATATGCTTAACCTTAAGTTTACATCCATTTATATTTTATCTAGCCAGTTCACATTCTTTGTCCTAATTACTCATGTTGTTTTCTGTGTCTTGTTTATTTAGCCCTGACGAAGACCTGCATAGTTGGGTCGAAACGTCGGCAACAATAGAATAGTTTTATACTATTTTGTATTTTATTGACCGCCTCCCCGGACTATTTTCTACCTCATTAATGGTAATGTTTATACGAAAGAGGTTCCACTATTCCAAGGTTGTGATGTTTTTCTGCGAGAGCTCCCTGCTCAGTTCAGGATGTAAGTTTTTTACTATTTTCTTCTTTAACTATATCTGTCTAAATTTAATATAACTTGCTTAAAACACAGCAACAAAGGCAAAGTGGGGGATAGAATTGAGTACCCTAGCTGTCCACCAGGTAGCAGCATGCTAGCAAAATGAAGTATCTAGAATGTCACTAAACATTTCTTCATACAATAGAGAGCTAAACATTTCATATTTATGTATATATGGATAAAAAAACTTCTGTCCACTTAAGAACACTCAAACACATTGTAAATTAAATACCCCTCTATTTTTTTATTTTTCAATTTGAATAGATAATAGTGTGCATCTACCCTTTGAGGTAGGATTCCGCACGAAATTAACTATTTTTTTACTGTTTCCGATTTCATTCCTATTTTTGAAACTATTTTTAAAAATAGAAAATGGTATCCTTCTGAGATCTCATGAATAAAGTGTACGTTATAATAATCTTATAATATATTCATAAGTAATATATTAATAAATAAATTTATATAAAATTATTATAATATAATAATGGTATATTAAAATACTTGCAGGGATCTTCACCTCCAGCTCAACATTTCCCATTTGTGTAAACAGAAGTTTTTAACTTTTTAACAAATGGCAACATTAAAACGACACATCACATGGAATTAAAATTAAATTTAAATTTAAGAAAATTTCTGTAATTCTTAATACTTTCAGAGCACAACTATTACCTCTAACTCCGGTGCTTCAATAACATCGGACATAAGGACCATCTTCATTGTTTTTCCTAAAACCGAGAATTATTAAATAATGTAATAAAATTAATTTTTTATTCAAGGTAAAAAAAAATTATACATAAATTGACGTCATTCATTAGAAGGAAAATCAAACTACGCCACAGATGCACATGTTTTTTGTAAAGCTCTAGGAAAATATAGCAGACTTAGGACTTCTGGAGCCTTTGAAAAAAATGTGTACTTTCTTTTTTTTTTTTTGCCTTGAATTCGATTTTCTTCAACAAAATAGTTGCATAGCAAATCAACTTTATAGTGATTGGATTTTTTTTATTTTATTATAATTTTTTGGGCAGTTTTTTTTTTTTTTTTTTCAATTTTATAATGGAAATTAAATGAGGATAATTCAAATGTTCTCAATGACATTAACCACAACCAAATAATTTTAATCACGTATAAAATTTATTTAAAAGTTTAAATTAAGGAATTTTGAGGAAGCAGGAAGCATCGAGTTGCTGTGCTTAAGCTTAAGGTCCCGAGTTCAAATCTGGGCAGAATATCTTCAATATTTTGCCGAAGTTTGTCTCGTGGGCGGAGTGACCCTCCATGGAAAAACCCAGCCTCTAATTGAAATATTAAGGGGAAAAAAATCTGGATGATTAATGATTTAAAACCTGGCTTCCGATTTTTATGCCATTACATAGTTTGTTTCCATGTCTTTTTACAAAGAGCAAACCAAATATGTATATGAATTGGAGTGCGAAATTTTCTTTTTGTTTCTTTTTAATTCAGGACCCACAGAAAGAGGATAATCCAAATATCCTCAATGACATTGACCACCACCCAATAGTTTTAGGTGCCTATAAAATTTCTTTAATCACAAAGCTGTTGTTGGAAGAATCTTTTCATATCATATTTTAAAAGATGGAGGAAATTTTCAAAACAAAATTTAGAAATTATCAATTATTAATTTAAATGTTAAACATTGATTCTCTCGTTTTGTATACTTTTTGATAGATTGTCAATTTTCTTATCTTTTTGAAATTTGGACTATTGCTGTTTTCTTGTATTTGTTTTGTTAAATGGTAAGCTTGAATTTTTAAATTTTAGTTTTAAATGTATCTAATGTTATTATCGCAAATACAATTTAAGATTCAAAAAAACTTTAAAATTAAAATGGTATTATTTCTGAATTGCCTCTATCTATTTCTTTCTTATCAAATATAACATAGAAATATTTTTTAATATTTAAATTATTTAATAGCAAATTTACTGAATTTTCACTCCATATTCTGCTGCATAATTTACAATTCTTTTATAGTATATTACCTATATGACATATTTTGACTTTCTTTTACAGTATAAAAATTCGAACTCTGTGTATAAGCTACAAGTACACCACCTTGTCTCTACTTAATCACACTATTATACAAACATGTGCATTCCACTTCTGACATCACATCTCTGTTTTCTGAAAACTACAAAATATTCTCTAAAACCAATCATATGAAAAAAACCCTTCACTCAAAAGCCCATTCAAACCTGATTCCTTAAGGAAATTCTTCCTGCCAAAGCACTTAAAAATAAATCATTGATGTTAAACAATCTACACAAAACCAATTCCCATTAAAAAAAAATATGTGTCAACCCAATATCGTGACTGGGCCATTATCATATTGTCATGTGGACAATTATTCCTGAAAAGCTAAGCAGGTCATTGAACCTAGAACCCGAGAGAGAGGGGAACTCCAAGAAAAGGCAAGCCCATAGGCATTAGAGTAGAGGGGAGTTACAGTCAGAGCCAGGCATAGGCAGTCAGAGTCAGAGTCCGTGGGCAGCCTGGAAGGAGAATAGTGCTAGTGGGTGTTGAAGTCTGGGCCTGGAGGCAGTCTGAGGATGGAGGTAGTCCGTTAGAGCAGAGTCGATGTATTCTGATAAATAGGTATTTTCAAGTATTCATGTTTTGAGACCCCCCCCCCCTTTGGTAGTAAGGACCCAGAAGAATGTATATTATACCACAATAAATGTTTTAGTTTAATTGATAACCACTCAACCCCTGCCAAAACATCCCTGTGTCACAAGAAGTCAGAATGGACTTGTAGATTTCACACTTCAGATGGAATTCCAAATGTTGCTTAGTGTATATAACAATCAATGCTATATTATTACAGTACTTTTAGACAATGATAATCACTGAAAAAAAAAAACAGAGTTAACCCTCCCCCACCCTTTTTCTTGGCAATCCTGACATAAAGACTTAATTCCCTCATAAACTACTTCATCAAGTTTAGCTCGCCCAAAAACTATGGAATACCCTATGGTTCCTAAACTGTTAAGGTTCGTGTGCCCCCAGCAAAGTGTTCTTGTCAAATTTAATTAAATCCTTTTCAGGTCACCTTCTTACATAATTCGATTGTAAGAAAGATTTTAAAACTGCCTCCTTATAATTCATTATAAGTTTGAAATGAATAGAAATTAAGCCTTTAGAATCAGTCAAAGAACTTTTCATACCCAAACCTTCTTCAGATTAAACCTGTAACCTTACCAGTTTTTTTCTTTGGTTTCCTGAAATAAAATGATAAGATATAGAGAGTTCTAATAAAATTAATAATCTATTCACTTGGCATTTAAATGTTACCCACATAATATCAGCACTGTCATAAGGAGAAGGAACCAGCTGCCTTTCTTTATATTTCAAATAATCTGAAAAGAAATTCTGGTAAAGTATACATTTTACATGCCAGAAATATTTAATATTTTTCAACCTAAAAACGCTTACTCGAATAACGTCTTATTATATAACCAATCTTAACATTAAAAACAATAGTGATGCCTTCCAAAATATTTCTAGCATTGTAAATGAGCACTCTATTGCTTGAAGATAAGGGAACATCAGGAGCTGGCAAACCTTTGATATAATCTTCAAACCTAAACCTGGAAGAAATTGTCAAAAGAAGAAAATAAAAATGAATATCTCAATAAAACTTTAAAAGCATTAAATAAATAAATAAATGTCATTATAGGATTATTAGCTAATGTTACTTACAAAATATACTCAATTCCAAATCGGGTTATTTTGAATTCCTGTTCTTTCAATTTTGCAGGAGTATAACTAGGTAAGTCCCTTATTAAACATAGTTCTTCATCAAGGCCATCATCGAAAATGTTGTCAAACTTCATTTTGGAAGACAAAACGATTTCAGCTATCTGAAAAGTAATGTCGGTGGAATGCTCCCTCTTCGGTGAAAAAGAGGCGCTTGGAAAATCCGCCAAAATTCTCTAAACCTCTTAAAAATATTTAATATCTATAACCTTTTATTCACTAATATTCCATGTCCTTCATTCGAAAATTGTTGTATTTAAAGGTTTAAAGGCGATTTCATCAAGATATAAGTAAATTATGTCCTTCGTTAGATAATCTCTAGATTTCACTTCATTAGTCACCATTCTGTATTTCTAGTAATTTTAAATCTGGAATTGAATGCCTTATAATTGAAAGAATAGACAATTTTTTTTTTAATTAATTCTTTAAAATGCATTTATAGCTTCAAAAACGTGGAATTCGGTAAGCTAGAAAAAAAAGCGTGCGCCCCCCTCAGAAAATTCCTGTATACGCTACGAACTATGTTCACATATCAATTTAACATGTTTCGAGAATATTCAACTAATAGTTCATAACACTAATTATTCATTAGAGATCATTGGCGGATCCAGGGGGGGGGGGGCCGTGGGGGCTGCAGCCCCTCCCTTTGGCAATTTTTTCGTCATTTAAAGATAGAATTTGACTTTCCTAAATGTAAGGAAGCAAGTTAAAGAACAAATAATGTGCGGAACAAGTAGAATTTTAGGTGTGGGAAAGGCACATAAAGGTAAAAAGGATGATTAGCAGATCCAAATGAAGGGCTGTGGGGCTGCAGCCCCCCCCCCCCTTTAGGACTGCAGCCCCCCCTTTACGATCGGCTGGATCCGCCCATGAAGTAGCTCACATGGGCGTACCCAGCGGGGGGCAGGGGGGGGCAGCTGCCCCCCCCCCCTAGAAGGCTGGAAGCAATGATTTTTTAGGCTCTTAAGACTGGAAGCAATGATGGAATACATTTTTTTCAAACAAATAATTGTAATAACTTAGTTGATAAAGCACTGCTATAATTATACATAATTTTGGTTTCATTCACCTTTTCCGCGGTAAGATGTTACTACCTGAACGACAATAGCTTGCCCCCCTAGATTTTAGCTTGCCCCCCCTGGTTTTGATCCTGGGTACGCCCTTGGTAGCTCATACCACTAATGATTCATTAGAGATATATCCATAATTAATATCTATCCCTATCTAAATTTCAATAATATATTTTATATTTTTAATTAGTGACAATCAGGGAATGATATGGCCACAGAAGACATAATTACAGGGAAGGTAAGCAGGGGCGGATTCAGCACGAAATTTGTGGAGGGGGGGAGTCATGACCCCCCAGTTTCATAGGCATAGTAACTACCTAATTGCATTATCCGCTTAAAAATACAAAAAAAGCAAAAATATTTGGGTGCATTGTAAATGAGTATGTAAATTGTATGTAAATACAATATGATCTCTGTGACCACTCCACCCAGGATCCGCCATTGCTCATATCAGTTATGATTCCTAAGATCTATAGCCATAATTAATTACTATCTATATCTAAATATTCAATAATATATTTTATTTTATATTTAATATTTATTACTTTAGTAGTACCTATCTAACAGGGAATGAGACGGCCATAGAAGACATAATGACATGTCAGGAAGAGAAAAGGTAAGCAACCAGGATCAGTCTTTGTTTACTTCAATTTCGTGTATTTTTTAATTAAAACATTTATATTTGAAATTAAAATATTTGTTTTTACTTTCACTTACCTATATATGAAATATAGTAAGGGAAAGTAATGCGATCTTAAAAAATTTCGACTTCCGGTTTTCAACGGAAACACACGTTTACGTACTAGTTCAAAACCTATAAACAGTACGAACCTGAAAGCCAAAATATTTATGGGGACCATGACCCCTGTAACCCCCCCCCCTGAATCCGCTCTTGACAAAAAGTATTTGATTCAAACATGAGCGGATCCAGCCGATCGTAAAGGGGGGCTGCAATCCTAAAAAGGGGGGGCATGCAGCCCCATAGCCCTTTATTTGGATTTGCTAATCAGCTTTATGTTCCTTTCCCTTAGCTAAAATTCTACTTGTTCTGCACATTATTTGTTCTTTAACTTGCTTCCTTACATTAAGGAAAGTCAAATTCTATCTTTAAATGACGAAAAAAATTTCAAAGGGAGGGGCTGCAGCCCCCACAGCCCTCCCCCCTGGATCCGCCAATGGATTCAAACGACCTTGACCATCCTAGTATAAACTTAATAAATGGCCTCTTTAACTGGCCATTTTCTTAATATAACGATAAGAGAACATATTATCTGACTGTAGTGATATTTTATTTTATTTATTGATAGCGAACTTGTTTAGACTCCAGAGCAAACAACAAAAAGAAGTTTTTGACGATGTAGTTGAAAATTCTGAATGCAAGACGTTTTATAAATAAAATAATCATTCATAGCCACAAAAAGAAATATCCGATAAGATAATAAATATACGCAATTTAACAATGATAACCTAGGTTATTAAAGATTGCATGGGGGGAAAAAGCCAACATAGTACATAATTTTCTGTGTGCAGAGCGAGGTTATTCGACTACAGGCTTCCGAGGAGGGAGGTACGTATTTATATATCTCATAAATACATCTGTTTTCCTAAGGGAGGTTCCAAAGGGGGAGGGGGATATGGGGAATGAATTTACGCATCTAATTCTTCCAGGATCCAGGGGTCATGACCTCCCCACCCCCCCAAATGTTTTGGCTTTTCAATTATTTTTGTATTTTGAAAGGAATAATGCAATTAGGTAGTTAATGTGCCCTAAACATAACACTTAAGGTTAGTTAAATCGCAGTTGTTCTTAATGGAAGGTAATAATCTCATTAGAAAAACAGTGCTGTCAGCCACGTGATTATGAGACAGGGTGGTCATGACCCTCCCCCCCCCCCAAATTTCATGCTGAATCTGAACCTGTAACGATGTAATAAAGTTCTTATTATTTTTGTAAATAAACAAGTGAACTGTTTTTCTTTTAATGTTTTATTTTAAGAATAATTTATTTCCGTCTAACACGGTTTAATTTTCCAATTTTTATTTAACTTTATAATTAATCCAAAATTAATTTATAAACATTAAATAATTAATCATTTATAATTAACTAGCTGACTCGTGCGAAAAAATCGCACTCTAATCTACTTATAGTCCCACTTAATTAAAGTACCAACCAGTAGTGGATCCAGGGGCGCCCCCCCCCCCCCTGAGAGGTGAAAACACTCATACAGTATCACTATTTCTACATAAAATGAGCTCTATTTAGTCATTTTTCAAGTCCACTAATTGAAAATGAATTGTATTTAAACATTTACAGTAATTTACAACGTCATTATGTACTAATATGTATTTTAAATTAGGGCCTCCATTACTCATGAAATGTAAAAAAAAAGTGCGCCTCCCCTCAGAAAATTTCTGGATCCGCCACTAGTACCAACACTCCATATATTTAGTATCGTATAGAGCATACTTTGTGTGTTATGGGCATAGGTGAGGGTTGAAGTAAAAATTAGATGTGACTAAATTGTAGATTATTTATTTTCGAAACATAAGTTTAAGGTATTTACATAGTATTTAGAGGACCTCTTTGAATAGGCGGGCGCAATCGACTATAGGGTGCGCTAGTAGTTTTGCAAAATGTCGGAAAGAACGGTGTTAGACTTAGTTGATGTGATAGAGATAATTGGTAATTTTAAAAGACCATTAATTGAAGGGCAGGCTATTCTTGATGCAAACCACATATTTACATGTGGAATAACATCTAAAAATAAAAAAACAGTTATTTTACAAGCCTCGTGCCTTTAAACTAGCAATCTTAAAGGACTGCCCCATCAAATAAAAGTGGAAATCAAATTTATTAATAATAATAAGCAATTTTCTTGTCATTGTACTGTAAAGCTGGTAGTTCTGGTAAGTGCAAACACATCATTGTAACTTTACTCGACGTTTTTCGGTTAGTAATAACATTAATTACCTGTTCACACAATCATTGTTATGACAGCTTACATTCTTTGTCATATTATTTATTTATTTGTCAAAACTTTCAGGCTTCGCACTGAAAACTTGGAACAATTAAGCACAACGGATGTAAGACAAAAATGGTGAAAATTAAAAAAGAAAAACAAATCTATGACACTGTGGTCTCAATGTTATTTGCATAAAACTAACATTTTGGAATATTAAAATGTCAAATACTAATATTTACCTGGATAAATATAGTCACTTTCTTTAAAATGAAGACTAAATATCGTCATACGTTTCGAAACAGGCTTATCTATTCTTAATTTTACAATACACTCTTTAAGAAGCTTTTTATTTTTTGGAAATGAATGGAATGACACGTCTTTTGATTTTCTAATTGAACACTGAGGGACCGAGCAATACCTATTAGACATTTTTCAAATAATTGTTTGCTCAATCGGGTTTTAATTATGGAAAAATAAATTAAAAACGGCAAAAAAACATATGAATCCCAGGTAATGGCCCGGCTTCTATCCCCGCTTCTCTAGTTCCTTAAGGGCCTATTCACACTATCCGCTCCACTCTCGCTCCGCTCCCGGTCCGCTCTCGCTCTACCCCATTCACACTAGCGCTCCGCTCCCGCTCCACTCCCGGTCCGCTCTCCTAATGTCTTACCATATTCACACTATATAATTTTACACCGTTCAATTTTGAAAGTTTTAAGCTATTAAAGCCATTAATAATCGAAGTTGTCTGTATTCGGATTTTAATTAATGATTAACTTTCAGTTATTTAAGTATTCATTTATTCTTCAATTTTACGGCCAAAAAAAGAAATCAATTTTTCGTTAGTAGAAATAGCTGGTAAGTGTACTTTTCTTGATGAAGAAGATAATATTATCAAAAAATATAATAAGAAGAATATATTGCAACACAATGATAATTATTAATAATAATTATAAATTAATTTAATTAATGGTGAAGAAATAATTTAAATTTTTTCCCGAATGTATTCGAATACGCTTGAAAATTTCAAGTTGAAATCGGCAAATGCTACAAATTTACCGATTGTGTTCTCTTATTTTCCTGATTAATATTTTAATTATTTTTTTGTTAATGATCTGACATTTTTCATAATATACTGCATTTTTATTCGTTTCAAATTAAACGTTATTTTATAATAGCAATGAGTATGTAGTCAATAAAGAAATCGGTGACCATTTTATACGAGTACATTAATTCATAGCAAAATATATCTCAAACATAACATGAATTTTTCACGTCGAAAAACCGCGCGTATTGTTGGTTATTTTTTTATTTTTTTTTTATCATTTCAAGCGTATTCGAATACATTCGGAAAAAAAATTTAAATTATTTCTTCACCATTAATTAAATTGATTTATAATCATATATATATATATATTTTAAAGTTGAACTTTTTTGGCCGTAAAATTGATGAATAAATAAATACTTTAATAACTGAAAGTTAATTATTAATTAAAATTCAAATACAGACGGTTTCGATTATTAATGGCTTCAATCGTGAACGGTGTAAAATTATATAATGTGAATATGAAAAGACTTTAGGAGAGTGGAGCGGGAGTGGAGCGAGAGTGGAGCGGGAGCGGAGCGAGGCCGGACCTGGGCCAATATTGTGATTAACCTCTCTCTATTTCTCTTTAGAATATTTGAGCGGACCGGGAGTGGAGCGGGAGCGGAGCGCTAGTGTGAATGGGGTAGAGCGAGAGTGGACCGGGAGTGGAGCGAGACCGGAGCGGTACCGATAGTGGAATTCTCTGTCTATTTCTCTTTAGAATATTTGAGCGGACCGGGAGTGGAGCGGGAGCGGAGCGATAGTGTGAATCCGCCCTAAAGAAGCAGCACCGTCGCTTGCGCCCGCCTATGACCGCGTTTGGATACGAAAAATTGATTTAGTTAATAGTAAATCATGATCAAATATTGTTTGTAAATTTTTAATCTTATTGTAAATAATCTTATAATTATAGTCAATAAAATCATCATTAAGAGTCGCTTGGAAAGTGAAATAGAAGGGTTGTATGCAAGGGCGTACCCAGGATCAAAACTAGGGGGGGGCAAGCTATGGTCGTTCAGGTTGTAACACCTTACCGCGGAAAAGTGAACGAAACCAAAATTATGTATAATTATAGCAGTGCTTTATTAACTAAGTTATTAAAATTATTTGCTTGAAAAAAAAATGTATTCTATTATTGCTTCCAGTCTTAAAAGCCTAAAAAATTGTTGCTTCCAGCCTTCCAGGGTGGGCAGCTGCCCCCCCCCCCCCCGCTGGGTACGGCCATGGTTGTATGCATCGGAAATAGGCCAGCGCCCAGTGGTGTTACAAAAGTCTTAGTGTACCAACAAAAAAAAAAAGGCTCTTAGAAATAAGTATATGATATCATTCATGTTTGGGCCAAGGGGCTAAAGTCATAAAAAAGTTTTTATGTCTCCTCCTCTTAAAATTCATAATTGACTATAATTTATTTGTTATTCATAATTTATTACAGTCTCTTTTCAAAGAATATAGTTTCATTTATTATTCTGGAATAAAGAAATAAAATGAGAAAGAATTTATAATGATTTTCAATAGTTCGGTAAATCCTTGTTTAAGCTTCACATTGGATGACTTGCTCAATCTATAATGAGCAATAAAATCAAATTTTCATATTCCAAATAATGAAAAATTATTTTACTTCTCAGCACTCAAAAATCTGAAACTTTTTTTTATAAATGAACTAAAAGTGATAAAATCTTTATTTAAAAAAATCTGGTGCGTGCGCGCAACACACAACTTTCACTTACCAACTTACTTAGATTAGAAATTAATGCGTTTTGTTAATTGCCACTTTTCAAATGAACAGAACATTTTAATTATAACGCATTGGTTTCTCATTAAAGGCGTACGGCACATGCGTGAACTCAAGGTGTTTTATGAGTTGACGGAATATTTTTCTTTTTTTCTCCTGTATATGTTTATTTGATTTTCTTCATATATCATATTTAGCCATTTCTTATTTTTAAGCGTGATGAGAGACAGTTAATTTCTCAATATAAACTAAAACAAAGGTACTTTATAGAAAAACAAAAAAAGCCCCTTCCCCATTTAAGCCCCCTCAGAATATTTTAATAATGATAAAGCTTACCTGATATTAAATAACAACTAATTTTCATTAAACATAACGAATTTGATAAAAATCGTTAAAGCAGTTTTTGAGATATTCGATCAAAAAGGTAAAAATTGGACAACATTTATTAAGTAAAGTCCCCCCTCCTGTTGATCAATTTTGATGAAATTTTTACAGTCATATCTCGGGCATATAAATAGATTAAATACTCAGTTTAATCAAAATCGTTAGAGCCGTTTTTGAGAAAACCGAAAAAAACGTAAAAAGTCATTAAATAAAGTACCCCCTCCCTTTGAGCAATTTTGATGAAATTTTTGCTGTCACATCGCGGGCATATACCTACACTAAATACCCAATTTCAGGTTCGCACGGTTTATAGTTTTTGAGCTAGTCTGTTCACACACACACACACACACACACACACACACACACACACACACACACACACACACACACAGACACACACAGACACACACACACACAGACCATTTCGCGGGACTTGGTCATTTCGACTCAGGGGGTCCCAAAACGTGTATTTCCGTTGAAAACCGGAAGTCGAAATTTTTCACGATCGCAATACTTCCACTTACTATATATTTCATATATAGGTAAGTGAAAGTAAAAAATCAGAAAAAATAAACACTCTAGCGAAGGGGACCATCATAATTTTCGCCTTATTACTAAATACATAATCTTATTTTTTTTTCTATTTGCATGTTTCGGACCTGTTATGACTTGAATGACTATATTAGGGACTTTTCAAAACTATTTGTTTTCCTTACAGTAAAAATTTATAAATTTTATAACAATATTTATGGTTGTAATTGATGCTTTATGCAAGCATCAATTACAGTTACTTATTTGAACTGAATTGGTTTATTCAATATAATTAACTGAGTTAACTATTAACTGCTCACACTGAACTGTACTATTGGATTTTCCAAATGAACTCTCTGTGAATTAGCTGCACTTAGGTAATATAAGAGGTAACCTAAAAAAAAAAAAAAAAAAGAAGAGGTTCCAGGTTCTTGATATCCTTCCTGTATCCTTATACACACAGATAACAGCTTTTATAGATGTTTTATTTCATTATGTTCAATTTAAAAATCAGACAATAACAAACACCATCCTATTCCAAATATAATGATTCAATAACCATTATGATAAAATTCATAAATTTTATAAATATTTGTGACACTTGCTGCTCTAATTTTACTTATATTTAAAAAATAAAAAGAATGAATCTAAAGGTTTATAAACTTTATACCACCACTATAATACTACACTAAAATTATTACTATTTTCAGACAAGATCAGCTGAATCATTATCAACAGTCTCTGATTAAATATTGAAGGGGACTTCCAAACTATCTTTGAAAAAAGTAAAAAAAAAATCTATTTACAAAAGGTTTACTTAAAATTAAAACTGGTCCAATCACAGAACTACAAATGAACAACACAGAGTTGAATAACACTAATTCAACACTTATCAAAAACATTTATGATTTTCTACAGAATGGTGATAAACAGATTAAATATAGCCCAAACAAAGAAATAATTTTACTGCTGGGTAACACTGGATCTGGTAAGAGTACCCTAACTCATTATATTTCAGGTAACGATCACATGCTCCTTTCTCAGGAAGTTGAGGAAGGTATTGGAGAATACGTGATTGTTGACAAACAAAACAAAATCAGTAGCAAATCTACTATCGTCTCTCAAACAATTTACCCTGAGCTAGTGGAAGATGCCAAGACGAACACACTTTACTATGACTGCCCAGGATTCAGTGATACCAGGAGTGCAGCCCATGAGATAGCGGCCACGTATTTCATTAAAAAAGTAGTTGATTCAGCCAGAGCGGTGAAGATGGTCTTTGTAGTGAGCCATCATTCAGTTACTAAAGGAGCAGACAGGCAGGACTTCATCCTGATGTTGCAACATGCCACAGATTTCATAAAGCAAATGGGAAAGTTTAAAAACAGTATAGCACTCGTAGTCACCAAAATAGAAAACAGATATGTTAAGGGCAATTTGGTGTCCGATGATAAGGTAATTAATACCATTGGACACTACTTAGAACAAGTGAAGCAGGATATATACGAACATCCACAGATGATAACTTCAACTGTTAATAGCTCTGACACACAAGAGAAAGTTTTGTCTCTTTTAGACATATTTCTGAATAAGGACAGGAGTGGACAATATACAAGAATTGGAATTTTTAGGAAGCCTAATGAAGCTGGGCAAATAAGTGACATACAATTGATGAAGGAAGGTAAAGCTTCATTAGAAAACTTGATAAATAAAAATATTCAATTTGTGAAACCATCCATTGAAGATTTTGGATACACAGTTTCAGCAAAATCTAAAATCCATATCAGCGGTTTAGCTGAAGAAATAAACAAAACTATTGTAAAAGAATTATTTAACATCGGGAAGGATGTGAAAGAATATTGCATTTCCCAGGAAGAAAAAGTCTCAGATCTAGATGATTTGATTTCTAGATTTATAAAGTTATTGGAACTTTTCTCAAAAATACAAGAAAATGCAATAAAAGATACAATAAACCCTGATATGTTAATAAGTGAAATTGAAACAACTCTTAAAAATTTCAAAATCAGTATTTCTGATAATCACATCAAAACAGTACAGAGAGAAGAAGATTACATAAAATTTCTTAATCTTGTCAGCAATGAGTCGATAAAAAGTCACAAATCATCATTATTGGCAGCAGGTCTATCAAACCTGACTGAATACCTCAGTGAATCCCATTCATTTTACAGTGTCCTGAATAGTGTGTTCAAAAGGTTATCAGAATACAACATACAGAAAAACAGGGGAATGTATGACACTACAATTTTAAAGGAATATAATGACTTGTTCCAATCTCCAATTTTCAGAGAAATCGAGACCATTTTCAAAGAACACAGTAGAATCAAGGAAATGAAACTTGACTCAGTGAAGTTTGATTTATTAAACAGAGTATTGGACCAAGCGCTGAAATATGAAATTGAAGTGATCAGTCCTGACATCGATAAAATAGTTGTGAAAGGTATGAATGTTGTTCTTAGTGATATTAGTGAGCATTTCAGTAACAAAGACATAAAATTCATTGAAATTTATGCATTACATAAAGTGTTCATTGACATTAGCTTAGATTTAACTGGAAGAGAAATACAAATAGCTATTGTAGCCCCAGTGTGGGAAGTTGTAGGAAGTCCAAGATTAATATTAGATGGAAAGCCAGGTATGAATCATCACCCACAAAAGGCTAGGAGTGGAATAGAATATGGAGAAAATGGGTTTGACGGAGAACCTGGAGAACCAGGAGGCCCTGCTGGAAATTTTATAGGAATTGGAAAACACTACTTGAATGACGAGTACCTTCATATCTCGGCCAACGGAGGGAATGGAGGTCGTGGACAGGATGGAGGTGATGGTGCAGAAGGATATGATGGAGCACATTGCCCAAGATCATGCATAGAAAAAAAGGATTTTCTAATCACAATCATTTATAACAAAGACGAGAACGAATATATTGGAGGAAAAGGTGGCCATGGGGGGGATGGGGGCATTGGTGGTCACGGAGGAAATAGAGGAAGTATAAATCTCTTGAAAGTTGGAACAGAAGCAGGATTCGTACGGGCTAAACAAACAGCACTTGACGGGCAGCAAGGAAGCATAGGGATTGGTGGCAACAAGGGGAAAGGAGGAAGATACTTTTATAAAAAAGTTAGGAACTATGTTGGCTTTGTACACAGTTCAACTTTTGAGCCAATAAATAAATGGGGAGAAGATGGAGAATTAGGATATGATGGTGCAAACTTAGAGGGAATTAAGGACACCTGGAAATTAACAAGGTTGATAAATCTTGGTAATACCATATCAGAATATAAACTTTACGTACAAAACAATACAGAGAATAGTATACAAAAGAAATTACTAATGACATTTCTAGGTGATTTAGATAATAATCAAACATCCGTTACGCAGCCAATGAATCGTGAAAAAAGGAATACAAAGAATTTTATAGACATACCAAATTCAGAAGACGAGCAACAAAACACCAATATGCATAAATATGACCCAATAGAAATCCAGTGGCAAAGTTATGATAAATATGTTGGGGAAGGTAAGGCAAATTACTATTTAGATCTCTATCGCCATCTTTATGGCATCGGTAATCCTGTCTTTGACAATTTCTTCTTTGAATCAAAAGATACTAAGCAAATTCATCCCAAAATGAAATTTCCTATGCTTGCTCAATTAGAAAACATTAGAACTCAGAAGTATAGAAATCTAAATGAGCAATATTCCCCAATGGACCTTCATGGAAACATATTATTGTCAGAAATGGTTCTAAAAAAAATCATGGGAAAAGAAATTTCATCGAACAATGTTTACAAACAAAGTTCTGAAGAAGAGGTGAGCTCAGCACATGACTTGGCATATAGGCACTATCAAGGACTTCAGTAAATGTACACAACTCCATGATCTAAATAAGTAAAAAGGTTATGTAATTATAATGCCATAATGATAAGTTTGATACAGTTAAATTATACCCATAGGATAGGAATTTTAGAAGAATTTATTAATCTTATTAATAATTATTTTATTAGCTATAGCACTAATTTTATATATACAATTTTATTATATATATAAAATTAAAATAATGTAATAAATAAGTATATGTAATTATTATTATTAAAATATGTAATAAGAATAAGTAATGTAATAAAATAAGTGTAATTAATAAATAAAAATTAAAATAATGTAAGCCTAGGGTTCAAATTAACAAAAGCATGCTTAAACGTCACTTAAATATGTACAAGAAATAATTGATCTGGTTGTATTTTTCTATGAATAAAAACAATTAATGGTATTAAAACTTTATTTATTGATGACACGGGGTACAACTTCTCACTAAAAATATTTCTGGGTACTAATATTGATAATAGTAAACTTATTAATAGTGTTCTTCTGTCAATCAAAGGCTCTGTGTGGAGAAAATAAAAATAAATAACAAATCTTTATTTGTTCAATAATTTTGATCTTAATAACATATTAAATAATAAGGAGCAATTCCAAACAAAATAAACATTATTGTATTTTTATTTTTTAAATAAAAAATTAAATTTGTCATCCCAGTAAATAAGTGATCAAGTCAAATTAGCCCAAAAATGAGCTAAGTGGCAAAAAAGAAGCATTGAGGCAATTTCTTCATAGTGAATAAGAGTATAAGTCAGTGGATAATTTTAAATTCGGTAATGATATTCGCATTAAGTCTGTTGTAATTGGTCGGTGAACAATTATTCAACTGAAATATCTGATTACTGATAAGATCTATTTATTTAGTTTAATGGTTCTAATCAGTAGCCACTATTGTTATAATTTTGATGAAATGTCAACACTTGGTAAAGAAAACCTGATTTTATACCAATACCATTCAATGTTTAAAGTTTCATGCTCTGAAAAGTAAAGACATTTGACTTAAACACTTGTTCCCTGAGATGACAAATACGTCTTTAGTTAAGTTCAGGAATGATTAAATCATTTTTAAAAGGTTTTGCCAACATTACCCCCCCCCCCCCCAGGTGGCCTTAGGATTATTTAAAGGGAGTAAAAAATCCTTGTCTATGCCGTCCCTCGGATAGGACGTAAAATGGAGGTCCCGAGCCTGTACGATACTCGTTAAAGATCCCTATCCTAATTATACCTGGATAGGCAAAATTTAGGACTCCCACTGTAGCATCATCTGATTAGCCTTAGTGGCATAAGGCGACGTTAAAACAAACAAAAAAACAAAAAAATCTGATGCGTGCACGCAACACACAACTTTCACTTACCAACTTACTTAGATAAGAAATTAATGCGTTTTATTAAAGCCACTCCTCAAAGTTACTCATTTTTCCACATTCATTTCTTATTTTTGTTTTCATTTGTTCAGAACATTTGAATAATGATAGCGCTTACCTGACGAATATGATTTACATCGTTAAAGGAGTTTTTGAGATAATCGAAAAATTGGGAAAAAAAGTTATGAAATAAAGTGCAACCTCCAGTTGATCAATTTTGATGAAATGTTGGCTATCACATCTTTGGCATATACATACATCAAATACCCAGTTTGAACAAAATCGTTAAAGCCGTTTTTGAGTAAATAAAAAAACACATGAAAATGATACAAAATTTATTAAGTAAAGTCCCCCCTCCGGTTGATCAATTTTGATGACATTTTTACAGTCGTATCTCGGGCATATAAATAGATCAAATACCTAGTTTGATCAAAATCGTTAAAACCGTTTTTGAGTAAATAAAAAAAAACACGTGAAAACGATACAAAATTTATTAAGTAAAGTCCCCCATCCGGTTAATCAATTTTGATGAAATTTTTGCAGTCATATCTCGGGCATATTAATACATCAAATTCTCAGTTTAATCAAAATCGTTAGAGCCGTTTTTGAGAAAATCTAAAAAAAATGTAAAAAGTTATTAAATAAAGTACCCCCTCCCTTAGAGCAATTTTGATGAAATTTTTGCTGTCACATCACGGGCATATACCTACACTAAATACCTAATTTCAGTTTCGCATGGTTTATAGTTTTTGAGCGAGTCTGTTCACACACAAACACCATTTCGTGGGACTTGGTCATTTGGACTCGGGGGACCCCAAAACGTGTATTTCCGTTGAAAACCGGAAGTCGAAATTTTTCACGATCGCAATACTCCCACTTACTATATATTTCATATATAGGTAAGTGAAAGTAAAAAAACTAACATTAAACCCTATCAAACTAATTTACATTATTTCTGTTCCTTAAAACTCTTAGGACGTGAACACAACAGGGACAGCCAAACAGTTCAATTGATAAAATAAATGACAACTTACCAAAAAGTCTAAAAATATATCATCTGACTGGTGAACATGTTGAAATTATCCTGCAGATTAAAATGGACAGGTGAAAATTTTTAAAGCTTTCTCCATTGCATGGGCGTCACCAGCACAAAATTATTGGGGGGGGGGACGGCTCAATATTTTCCTAGATAGGGTAGGTAGAAATTCGAGGGGCTAAAAGTTGAACTAATAACCCCTAAAAACAACCAAAAATGTTGGGGCATTTAAATTCATCCTCCAACACTGTATTTTAAAGGTATCTATAGTCTCTTAAAACTTGTCAATTTAGGCCTCAGTTATACATTAAAATAGGGAATTGTTAAGGCTTAATGTTGAAGGATGTGGGCCAAAATTTCTTGATTGAATTTTATTCAAGTTTTTCTTCTGATTCTGATCCCACTAATTTCATTGCTTTCCATTAACTTCAGTAAGCTTCATCGAATTAATGGAAAGTAGGATCAAGCTACTTGTTTTAAAAAAGAAATGTAGAGCAATAAAACAAAACAGTTCGAGCTGAAATGTATAATTCATCAAATATACAATACCCCTGACTAGCTTTTAACAATAGAGTGTGCTGAAATTAACTAATATTTTATATTTATATTTTATTGGTTAAACTCGGATAAATTCGTAAAATCGCATTTTTATTTAATTTTTTACATTGGGTCCTCTCCTGCCAAAATATTGGGGGGGACAGTCCCCTCCTGTCAAAATATTGGGGGGACGCGTCCCCCCCCAGCGGTGACGCCCGTGCTCCATTGTATATTTGACCTGCTGAAAGATCATAAACCTTCAGTGGAGCTGATGAAGAATAAGCCTACATCAGCTTTATTGCAAAGTTTAATTATTTAATGATTGTGTCGTAAAAGTTCAACGCAGGCACTTCTTTACCCTTGGCTTATTCACTAGATGAGGAAACAAGAAAAAACTGATGTTCTGAAAGAAGAGGCCTTTATGGAAAGTATTATATAAACAATTCCTTGTCCAGATGAGAAACTGGATAAAATAAATAAATGTCAAGAGTTGCATTCAAAGCGCAAAATCATAAAATATTTGCAGAAAATGCCTGGTCCCTGTATAAATTTAATATTCATAGAGGAATAATGTTACAGGAAGTGTGATTTTTTATGGCGATGATCTATTCAAGACAGGCTATATGAGAGGCACCAGGGTACAATAAAGTTTCAAATAATAGGGAAAGGTAAAAAAGCAGTCTAATGGTCCAACTGCTCATAAGATACCAAGAGAGTAGTTCAATATTCTCTGAAAAAGGAACCAACAGAGCAGAAACTCCAAGGGAGCCTCTAAGTGTGACTTAATGAAGCTTATAGGTGAATGGTTTCCAGTGGCACCGGGTTACTTTTCTAGGTCTATCAAGTTAGTGCAACTGAATGTATTTACTCACCATGGAATAACTGTACCTTTGAAATATAGATGATTTAGTTCAAGTAGGCACACTTTTCTCACAGGGCTTGGGGCATTTCGGGCCAAGCTCCATAGCCATGGCATTGACGCTGACCCCCTGTGTCCTACCTGCGGTATGCCGGAAACTGCAGAGCACGTCCTTGTTGACTACACCGCCTTCGGGGCTCTGAGCAACAGAATCAGATTTCCCTCGGCTAGTTGCGGAAAATAACTATAATCATTTTAAAGACTTGGTCTACAGATGGAAGACTGCACTCGGCCCTGACCACTTCAATGTCGAACGAGGGAGACCAACCATGCCTAGAAGCCAACCGGACTCAACAAATGAAGCCTACCGGCCTAAATTCAAAACATTTTTGTTTTTATAGCAGCAGTGGGATGCTATGCAGACATGCCTAACATCTAACTGCTGCAATAACCCATATTGCCTCAGGAGGCAGGGTAGGGTGAAAATAAATAAATAAAACAGTTCAAGTAGGCAGAATTAAAAAAATTTAAGACATTACCCTTCAAGTCCAATTTTATAGCTTACTAACCTTTATTGCAACCTTATTGAACAATCCAAAGGGTTGGGAAAAAAAGCAGCCGATAATGTTGAAATATTTTGTCATCACAGAATAATAAAACTAATTTAGCTCTCTTATAATATAGAAATCCAACTAGCCTATCATCTGTATTACTGGATGGGCATAAGTTGGGGATAAAAATCTTATCAGTGAATAACTACCAAAAGATTGGAATATACTGCTAGGGTTTTTATATTTGTGGCTAGATTTTGAAGAGGTTTGTTGGTGCCTGTTTCTGGCATTTTTATTCTCTGGGTCACAACTTCTTGAAATATGCCACCTAGAAGGATAACTTTATATCTATTTTTATTTTTTTTTAGCTGAAACGATTCTAAAGTTAATACAGCCATTTTAAATGTATATGGGTGATTCTAAAATTATTATTGTATTTATGTCACAACATGATAAATCCTGAACTGCCTGAAGGATTTTTAATTTTTTTTTAGCTACTTATTACCTTTTCAAGCTCCTTAAGACAGGAAAAAATTTAATAAAATCAATAACAATGCTCTTTTTGTCACTCACTAGCCTGTCACAAAGTAGAGATCATGTACTTCGAAAAATAATTAAACCCTTTTCCGCCACAATAATTCTAAAAAATCAGGCACCAATCTTATCATCAAACTTTCAGGATGCAAAATAAAATTGAGCCAGGACTCCCAGGGTACAGGTAAAGTACCACAACAGTTTTTTCCTTTGTCACACAGTTGTGAGGTCACTCCCTAGCTAGTTTTTTATACATCCACCAATCTCTCAGAAAAGGAAATTTTGTGCTGAGAACATATGGGGTAACTTTTTTAGGAACCCGACTATACGTTGAATCATATCATTTTTCCTAAATTTACTTCAGATTCTTTCAGGACGTGGAGGAAGATGTAAAGCTAAACAATATTTTTATAGTGAGTCACTCCCTATACCTTATCAACATGATGATAGTAAACAATGTATATATATATATTTTATTACAGTTTTATAGGACTTTTGAATCTCTTCACAGCCATAACTGCATAAGTAATTTTTGTACTAGTTTTGCCAAAATTGATGATAAATGGCCGATTTTTCCATCCCTGACCTGTCCCAAGCCTGATTTCGTTTTTAGCTAGGGAGTGACAATGTTGGTCAGGGAGAGACTTGTGATTGAATTTGCAACTTGGTTATGTTGATTACTGATCACTGTCAGTTCAAAAAATTAGTTTTCGATTAAGTATACATATCTTAAAGCTCCCCCACCCCCCTCTAACCGCCAATTAAATTTTTAAATAACGCAGTTGCTCATTGCAGAAAAATGTGATCTTAAAAAGAAATAAAAGCTAAGAGATAGGAGGCAGCCAGGAGGAGGCGGGAAAGACTGAAAAGAGACCCTAATATATTAGAAATTTTGGAATTTCAGAACTCTTCACCTTTATGTTGAAGTACTTGAATATAAGTAAATTATAAGAACTAGAGAATCGCTTCATCTACCCACCTAAAGTTTGTGTTTGAGTTGTTTGAATCAATGATTGTAGGGACCAAAAAAATTGAGTTGTTTTTATGGTCTCTATTTTGGAACATCTTATAAGTTTCAATAGTTAACTGTTAGTTCTTCAACTATTTTGATGTGAGGGATCGAACTCATACCTATATAAGAACGAGACTGACTTTAGACGAAATGAGACTTTAAAATTTAGAGAATTCTTTTTTAAAAGATTTAAATTAATATAATAATGTCATATGTAACATTTTGTCACTCCCTAGAACATTAATTTCTTTGAAAATCATTATCTCGAAAACTATGAATATAATTGTGTGCACACTTCACATCAATAATCAAAGTCACCATGCCATCTGCAACCAGAAGCATAAGAAAAGATGACTTTGAAATTCCAAAATATTTAACAGCCAAATATCACAAAAATTTTATAATCACCCGCATATATGTCGATGCTTGTAAAGATTTTAATTACGCTCACTCTATTTTTTTTTTAACACATTAGGTGCGGCATCGGTCCCCGGGGTCCGATACCTTACATTCCCATCTTAACAGCCGATTATCACATGAAAATGTCTGAAAGGCCGAACACCTCAAAGACTCAATTTAGTCAATTTTTAATGAGATTATTGCATTTTAGTGCAGCAAAAGTTGCTAACAGGTGAAATTCTGTTGTTTTTTAGAATCGGACTCAGGGGTCCGATACAGGCCCTGAGTAATAAAACAAGACTACTGGACGGCATCACCCTTCCGTGTCCGATAATATTGCAACGACTACCTTTATGGTTATCTTTAATTTTATGTGTTTGATTTTATACAATGTAGTTCTATTTAATTTCTTTGACATGCTTTAATTATTGCATAAATATGAGAAAGAAAACAATAATTTTTTTTAAATACTTCTTACTAAGTCTGTAATTATAAATAAAACTTATTGATATTTGTTTTATCTATTTATTTATATATAAATTCATTCCTTTAATAAGATTTTTTTTTATCATAGAGTAAGTGGTTGTAAAGCAATAAAAGACTCCTAAAAATTGTTTTAACATTGCAAATATTATCAATATGGATGGTAATTCAAAATTCCAGCAGTTTAATGCTATTTTCGATAAAGTATGGCGAAAATTCTGTATCAGTCCCCGGGGCCATGTCCTGCGCCTGTTATGTCTAGGTCTAATCCTTACCAAGAGATAATGCCCTTGGGAAGCTCATTTAATTCACTTTTCAGTAAAAAAATAATCTCTCTCACTTTCGTCAGAGCATTCCCATCGGACTCCGACGCCCAATATCGTCTGAGGCTCATCCCAGCAGTCAGACCCCCGGGACCGATACCGTCCAATTCAGGATAACCCTAACGTTTAATAAGGCCGCCGCACCTAACGTGTTAATAAAAATAAAACAGTTTTAATGAACTAATGGAAAATTTTAATAACATTGCGTAAGTTGATGTAACTAAAATATAAACAACAAAAAATATTAATTTGTGTTGATTATACATGCACACTATTTACATTAAAATATTAGTATATTGAAACACAAATTTGATAATACTTGGATACTATACCTATTTCCAGGAAAGCCAAAGGATTTGATCTATCGAGTAAATTGCCTAACATTAAAATACCTTCATAATTAATGAAAAGGAAAGTATCAATGAAACTTAAATGAACAAACCAGAAATAAATAACACTAACTCAACGCTCATCAAAAAAATCTACAATTTTCTACAGAATGGTGATAAACAAATTAAATATAGCCCAAACAAAGAAATAATTTTACTGCTGGGTAACACTGGATCTGGTAAGAGTACCCTAACTCATTATATTTCAGGTAATGATCACATGCTCCTTTCTCAGGAAGTTGAGGAAGGTATTGGAGAATACGTGATTGTTGACAAACAAAACAAAATCAGTAGCAAATCTACTATCGTCTCTCAAACAATTTACCCTGAACTAGTGGAAGATGCAAAGACGAACACGCTTTACTATGACTGCCCAGGATTCAGTGATACCAGGAGTGCAGCCCATGAGATAGCGGCCACGTATTTCATTAAAAAAGTAGTTGACTCTGCCAGGGCGGTGAAGATGGTCTTTGTAGTGAGCCATCATTCAGTTACTAAAGGAGCAGACAGGCAGGACTTCATCCTGATGTTGCAACATGCCACAGATTTCATAAAGCAAATGGGAAAGTTTAAAAACAGTATAGCACTCGTAGTCACCAAAATAGAAAACAGATATGTCAACGGCAATTTGGTGTCCGATGATAAGGTAATTAATACCATTGGACACTACTTAGAACAAGTGAAGCAGGATATATACGAACATCCACAGATGATAACTTCAACTGTTAATAGCTCTGACACACAAGAGAAAGTTTTGTCTCTTTTAGACATATTTCTGAATAAGGGCAGAAGTGGACAATATACAAGAATTGGAATTTTTCGGAAGCCTAATGAAGCAGGGCAAATAAGTGACATACAATTGATGAAGGAAGGTAAAGCTTCATTAGAAAACTTGATAAGTAAAAATATTCAATTTGTGAAACCATCCATTGAAGACTTTGGATACACAGTTTCAGCAAAATCTAAAATCCATATCAGCGGTTTAGCTGAAGAAATAAACAAAACTATTGTAAAAGAATTATTTAACATCGGGAAGGATGTGAAAGAATATTGCATTTCCCAGGAAGAAAAAGTCTCAGATCTAGATGATTTGATTTCTAGATTTATAAAGTTATTGGAACTTTTCTCAAAAATACAGGAAAATGCAATAAAGGATACAATAAACCCTGATATGTTAATAAGTGAAATTGAAACAACTCTTAAAAATTTTAAAATCAGTATTTCTGATAATCACATCAAAACAGTACAGAGAGAAGAAGATTACATAAAATTCCTTAATCTTGTCAGCAATGAGTCGATAAAAAGTCACAAATCATCATTGGCAGCTGGTCTATCAAACCTGACTGAATACCTCAGTGACTCCCATTCATTTTACAGTGTCCTGAATAGTGTGTTCAAAAGGTTATCAGAATACAACATACAGAAAAACAGGGGTATGTATAACATTACAATTTTAAAGGAATATAATGACTTGTTCCAATCTCCAATTTTCAGAGAAATTGAGACCATTTTCAAAGAACACAGCAGAATCAAGGAAATGAAACTTGACTCAGCGAAGTTGGATTTATTAAACAGAATATTGGACCAGGCGCTGAAATATGAAATTGAAGTGATCAATCCTGACATCGATAAAATAGTTGTGAAAGGTATGAATGTTGTCCTTAGCGATATTAGTGAGCATTTCAGCAACAAAGACATAAAATTCATTGAAATTTACGCATTACATAAAGTGTTCATTGACATTAGCTTAGATTTAACTGGAAGAGAAATACAAATAGCTATTGTAGCCCCAGTGTGGGAAGTTGTAGGAAGTCCAAGATTAATATTAGATGGAAAGCCAGGTATGAATCATCACCCACAAAAGGCTAGGAGTGGAATAGAATATGGAGAAAATGGGTTAGACGGAGAACCTGGAGAACCAGGAGGCCCTGCTGGAAATTTTATAGGAATTGGAAAACACTATTTGAATGACGAATACCTTTATATCTCGGCCAATGGAGGGAATGGAGGTCGTGGACAGGATGGAGGTGATGGTGCAGAAGGATATGATGGAGCACATTGCCCAAGATCATGCATAGAAAAAAAGGATTTTCTAATCACAATCATTTATAACAAAGACGAGAACGAATATATTGGAGGAAAAGGTGGCCATGGGGGGAATGGGGGCATTGGTGGTCACGGAGGAAATAGAGGAAGTATAAATCTCTTGAAAGTTGGAACAGAAGCAGGATTCATACGGGCTAAACAAACAGCACTTGATGGGCAGCAAGGAAGCATAGGGATAGGTGGCAACAAGGGTAAAGGAGGAAGATACTTTTATAAAAAAGTTAGGAACTACGTTGGCTTTGTACACAGTTCAACTTTTGAGCCGATAAATAAATGGGGAGAAGATGGAGAATTAGGATATGATGGGGCAAACTTAGAGGGAATGAAGGACACCTGGAAATTAACAAAGTTGATAAATCTTGGTAATACCATATCAGAATATAAACTTTACGTACAAAACAATACAGAGAATAGTATACAAAAGAAATTACTAATGACATTTCTAGGTGATTTAGATAATAATCAAACATACGTTACGCAGCCAATGAATCGTGAAAAAAGGAATACAAAGAATTTTATATACATGACAAATTCAGAAGACGAGCAACAAAACACCAATATGCGTAAATATGACCCAATAGAAATGCAGTGGCAAAGTTATGATCAATATGTTGGCAAAGGTAAGGCAAATTACTATTTAGATCTCTATCGCCATCTTTATGGCATCGGTAATCCTGTCTTTTACAATTTCTTCTTTGAATCAAAAGATACTAACCAAATTCCTCCCAAAATGAAATTTCCTATGCTTGCTCAATCAGAAAACATTAGAACTCAGAAGTATAGAAATCTAAATGAGCAATATTCTCCAATGGACCTTCATGGAAACATATTATTGTCAGAAATGGTTCTTAAAAAAATATTGGGAAAAGAAATTTCATCGAACAATGTTTACAAACAAAGTTCTGAAGAAGAGGTGAGCTCAGCACATGACTTGGCATATAGGCACTATCTAGGACTTCAGTAAATGTAAACAACTCCATGATCTAAATAAGTAAAAAGGTTATGTAGTTATAATGCCACAATGATAAGTTTAATACAGTTAAATTATACCCATAGGATAGGAATTTTAGAAGAATTTATTAATCTTATTAATAATTATATTATGAGCTATAGCACTAATTGTATATATACAATTTTATTTAAAATAATGTAAGCATAGGGTTCAAATTAACAAAAGCATGCTTAAGCGCCACTTAAATGTGTACAAGAAGTAATTGATCTGGTTGTATTTTCTATGAATAAAAACAATTAATAGTATTAAAACTTTATTTATTGATGACACGGGGTACAACTCACTACAAATACTTCTGAGTACTAATATTGATAATAGTAAACTTATTAACAGTGTTCTTCTGTAACTCAAAGGCCTGTATGGAGAAAATAAAAATAAATAACAACAAATTTTTATTTATTCAATAATTTTGATCTTAATAACATATTTAATAATAAGAAGCAATTCCAAACAAAATAAAAATTATTGCATTTTTATTCTGTAAAAAAAAAAAATTAAATTTGTCATCCCAGTAAATAAGTGATCAAGTCAAATTAGCCCAAAAATGTTTAAATGGCTAAAAAGAATCATAGAGGCAATTTCTTCGTAGTGAATGAGAGTATAAGTGAGTGGATAATTTTAGATTTGGATATATAATAGAATAGAATAGAATAGAAAATACTTTTATTGATACTAATTACAAATTACAAAATTTTATATTTACAAAAGTAATTACTGACATAGCTACGGCTGTCTGTCAGGAGTGCTTAACTATGGCTCAACACTTATTAAGTAATTTAAATAATGTATTAATAATTCTCTCCCATGTTGCACATAGAACAATTGTAATTCTTCCCCTGAATAATTGGTTGGTAATTCAAGTTAAGAAGTTCACCTCTAATTTTAAATATTATACTAATATGAGATATAGATAAGTTAGAATGAATATAATCAATATTAAAAGATAATTGTTTTTAGATTAGATGATATTGACCGTTTAATGCTCTTTCCCTATAACATGAGTCATGATGTGTAATCAGGCTAGATTTCAATGTTTTAAATCTTTCCTTAACTGCTCATTAAAAGTGAAAACTGGGTTGAAGTTGCATTTAACTTTCTTGGACCAATTAAACCATTCTCTAAACCACAATAGTTTCCTTTTGATCACTTCTTCCGCAACCAATTTTGTTAGACGACATCCATTTAGATCTAAAGTCTTCAATAATTTGGTTATGATATTCGCATTAAGTCAGTTGTAATTGGTCGGTGAACAATTATTCAACTGAAATATCTGATTACTGATAAGATCTATTTATTTAGTTTAATGGCTCTAATCAGTAGCCACTATTGTTATAATTTGGATGAAATGTCAACACTTGGTAAAGAAAACCTGATTTTATACCAATACCATTCAATGTTTAAACTTTCATGCTCCGAAAAGTAAAGACATTTGACTTAAACACTTGTTCCCTGAGATGACAAATACGTCTTTAGTTAAGTTCAGGAATGATTAAATCACTTTTAAAAAGGTTTTGCCAACATTAACCCCACCCCCAGGTGGCCTTAGGATTTTTTAATGGGAGTAAAAAATCCTTGTCTATGCCATCCCTCGGATAGGACGTAAAATGGAGGTCCCGAGCCTGTACGTGTCAGGTACTCGTTAAAGATCCCTATCCTAATTATACCTGGATAGGCAAAATTTAGGACTCCCACTGGAGCATCATCCGATCAGCCTTAGTGGCATAAAGTGACGTTAAAACAAACAAAAAAATCTGGTGCGTGCGCGCAACACACAACTTTCACTTACCAACTTACTTAGATAAGAAATTGACGTGTTTTGTTAGATATCATTTCCCAAAATCACACATTTTTCTACATTCATATCTTATTTTTATTAATCGTTAAAGCCGTTTTTGAGTAAATAAAAAACCCCGTGAAAATGATACAAAATTTATTAAGTAAAGTCCCCCCTTCGGTTGATCAATTTTGATGAAATGTTGGCTATCACATATTTGGCATATACATACATCAAATACCCAGTTTGGTCACAATCGTGAAAGCCGTTTTTGAGTAAATAAAAAAAGCACGTAAAAATGATACAAAATTTTTTAAGTAAAGTGCCCCTTGCGGTTGATCAATTTTGATGAAATTTTTACAGACATATCTCGGGCATATAAGTAGATCAAATACTAAGTTTAATCAAAATCGTTAGAGCCGTTTTTGAGAAAATCAAAAAAACACGTGAAAATGTTACAAAATTTATTAAGTAAAGTCCCCCCTCCGGTTAATCAATTTTGATGAAATTTTTACAGTCATATCTCGGGCATATAAATACATCAAATACCCAGTTTGATCAAAATCGTTAGAGCCGTTTTTGAGAAAATCGAAAAAAACGTAAAAAGTTATTAAATAAAGTACCCCCTCGCTTTGAGCAATTTTGGTGAAATTTTTGCTGTCACATCGCGGGCATATACCTACACTAAATACCTAATTTCAGTTTCGCATGGTTTATAGTTTTTGAGCGAGTCTGTTCACACACAAACACCATTTCGTGGGACTTGGTTATTTCGACTCAGGGGGTCCCAAAACGTGTATTTCCGTTGAAAACTGGAAGTCGAAATTTTTCACGATCGCAATACTTCCACTTACTATATATTTCATATATAGGTAAGTGAAAGTAAAAAAAAAAACACGTGAAAATGATACAAAATTTGTTAAGTAAAGTCCCCCCTCCGGTTGATCAATTTTGATGAAATTTAAGCTTTCACATCGCGGGCATATACCTACACTAAATACCCAATTTCAGGATCGCACGGTTTATAGTTTTTGAGCTAGTTTATAGTTTTGTCTGTTCACACACACACCATTTCGCAGGACTTGGTCATTTGGACTCAGGGGACCCCAAAACGTGTATTTCCGTTGAAAACCGGAAGTCAAAATTTTTCACGATCGCAATACTTCCACTTCCTATATATTTCATATATAGGTAAGTGAAAGTAAAAAAACTAACATTAAACCCTATCAAACTAATTTACATTATTTCTGTTCCTTAAAACTCTTAGGACGTGAACACAACAGGGACAGACAAACAGTTCATTTGATAAAATAAATGACAACTTACCAAAAAGTCTAAAAATATATCATCTGACTGGTGAACATGTTGAAATTATCCTGCAGATTAAAATGGACAGCTGAAAATTTTTAAAGCTTTCTCCATTGCATAGGCGTCACCAGCACCAAATTATTGGGGGGGGGGACGGCTCAATATTTTCCTAGATAGGGTAGGTAGAAATTCGAGTGGCTAAAAGTTGAACTAATAACCCCTAAAAACAACAAAAAATGTTGGGGCATTTAAATTCATCCTCCAACACTGTATTTTAAAGGTATCTATAGTCTCTTAAAACTTGTCAATTTAGGCCTCAGTTATACATTAAAATAGGGAATTGTTAAGGCTTAATGTTGAAGGATGTGGGCCAAAATTTCTTGATTGAATTTTATTCAAGTTTTTCTTCTGATTCTGATCCCACTAATTTCATTGCTTTCCATTAACTTCAGTAAGCTTCATCGAATTAATGGAAAGTAGGATCAAGCTACTTGTTTTAAAAAAGAAATGTAGAGCAATAAAACAAAACAGTTCGAGCTGAAATGTATAATTCATCAAATATACAATACCCCTGACTAGCTTTTAACAATAGAGTGTGCTGAAATTAACTAATATTTTATATTTATATTTTATTGGTTAAACTCGGATAAATTCGTAAAATCGCATTTTTATTTAATTTTTTACATTGGGTCCTCTCCTGCCAAAATATTGGGGGGGACAGTCCCCTCCTGTCAAAATATTGGGGGGACGCGTCCCCCCCCCAGCGGTGACGCCCGTGCTCCATTGTATATTTGACCTGCTGAAAGATCATAAACCTTCAGTGGAGCTGATGAAGAATAAGCCTACATCAGCTTTATTGCAAAGTTTAATTATTTAATGATTGTGTCGTAAAAGTTCAACGCAGGCACTTCTTTACCCTTGGCTTATTCACTAGATGAGGAAACAAGAAAAAACTGATGTTCTGAAAGAAGAGGCCTTTATGGAAAGTATTATATAAACAATTCCTTGTCCAGATGAGAAACTGGATAAAATAAATAAATGTCAAGAGTTGCATTCAAAGCGCAAAATCATAAAATATTTGCAGAAAATGCCTGGTCCCTGTATAAATTTAATATTCATAGAGGAATAATGTTACAGGAAGTGTGATTTTTTATGGCGATGATCTATTCAAGACAGGCTATATGAGAGGCACCAGGGTACAATAAAGTTTCAAATAATAGGGAAAGGTAAAAAAGCAGTCTAATGGTCCAACTGCTCATAAGATACCAAGAGAGTAGTTCAATATTCTCTGAAAAAGGAACCAACAGAGCAGAAACTCCAAGGGAGCCTCTAAGTGTGACTTAATGAAGCTTATAGGTGAATGGTTTCCAGCGGCACCGGGTTACTTTTCTAGGTCTATCAAGTTAGTGCAACTGAATGTATTTACTCACCATGGAATAACTGTACCTTTGAAATATAGATGATTTAGTTCAAGTAGGCACACTTTTCTCACAGGGCTTGGGGCATTTCGGGCCAAGCTCCATAGCCATGGCATTGACGCTGACCCCCTGTGTCCTACCTGCGGTATGCCGGAAACTGCAGAGCACGTCCTTGTTGACTACACCGCCTTCGGGGCTCTGAGGGCTAAGTTGCTTTGTGAAACCGGACTCTACGTTCTCACAGAATCAGATTTCCCTCGGCTAGTTGCGGAAAATAACTATAATCATTTTAAAGACTTGGTCTACAGATGGAAGACTGCACTCGGCCCTGACCACTTCAATGTCGAACGAGGGAGACCAACCGTGCCTAGAAGCCAACCGGACTCAACAAATGAAGCCTACCGGCCTAAAGTTCAAAACATTTTTGTTTTTATAGCAGCAGTGGGATGCTATGCAGACATGCCTAACATTTAACTGCTGCAATAACCCATATTGCCTCAGGAGGCAGGGTAGGGTGAAAATAAATAAATAAAACAGTTCAAGTAGGCAGAATTAAAAAAATTTAAGACATTACCCTTCAAGTCCAATTTTATAGCTTACTAACCTTTATTGCAACCTTATTGAACAATTCAAAGGGTTGGGAAAAAAAGCAACCGATAATGTTGAAATATTTTGTTGTCACAGAATAATAAAACTAATTTAGCTCTCTTATAATATAGAAATCCAACTAGCCTATCATCTGTATTACTGGATGGGCATAAGTTGGGAATAAAAATCTTATCAGTGAATAACTACCAAAAGATTGGAATATACTGCTAGGGTTATTTATATTTGTGGCTAGATTTTGCAGAGGTTTGTTGGTGTCTGTTTCTGGCATTTTTATTCTCCAGGTCACAACTTCCTGAAATAAGCCACCTAGAAGGATAACTTTATATCTATTTTTTTTTTAGCTGAAACGATTCTAAAGTTAATACAGCCATTTTAAATGTATATGGGTGATTCTAAAATTATTATGGTATTTATGTCACAACATGATAAATCCTGAACTGCCTTAAGGATTTTTAAATTTTTCTTAGCTACTTATTACCTCATTGGTAATGAACACTGCTATCTAATTTTCAAGTTCCTAAAGACAGGACAAAATTTAATAAAATCAATAACAATGCTCTTTTTGTCACTCCCTAGCCTGTCACAAAGTAGAGATCATGTACTTCGAAAAATAATTAAACCCTTTTCCGCCACAATAATTCTAAAAAATCAGGCACCTATCTTATCAGCAAACTTTCAGGATGCAAAATAAAATTGAGCCAGGACTCCAAAAGGTACAGGCCAAGTACCACAACAATTTTTCCCTTTGTCGCACAGTTGTGAGGTCACTCCCTAGCTAGTTTTTTATACATCCACCAATCTCTCAGAAAAGGAAATTTCGTGCTGAGAACATATGGAGTAACTTTTTTAGGAACCCGACTATACGTTGAATCATATCATTTTTCCTAAATTTACTTCAGATTCTTTCAGGACGTGGAGGAAGATGTAAAGCTAAACAATATTTTTATAGTGAGTCATTCCCTATACATTATCAACATGATGATAGTAAACAATATATATATATATATATATATATTTTTTTTTTTTTATTTTTTTTTTTTATATTTTTTTTTTTTTTATATTTTTCCTTCTATGGTAGCCCAAAAGAAGGAGAGTTTATTGAACGATTTACATGCCCCATGCCTATTTTATTAGGCACATTACATGTATTACATATTACATTATATCGTGAACAGATTATACTTGTTATTACCTAGATTATGTAATATACTAAAAACAAAATAAAAAATAAATAAGAAAAGTTACAAAAGTAGTAATATAAATATAAACAAAAGTAACAATATAATTATAAATACTAAATACTAAGTGGCAATATAAACTCAAATACAAACAAGAAAACAATATAAATATAAAATAAGTAGCAACATAAGTATAAAGTAGCTATATAAACATAAATAACTAAGTAGCAATATAAACAGGAAATAGAAATGAAAAGTTACTAAATGTAGCAATATAAGTTAAATTATTAAGATTTATGATTTACAATTATTAGTAATAATTATGTTAAAGAGATGTTACCAATACAAAATAAATTAAAATAAAAAGAGCAACAAGCTATGTACAAAGCTAATAAATGCAAATAATTCCTACATTCGTCAGTCAGTCGGTCAAAGTCTATTTTCCTAATAAATTCCAGGAAGTCTTTTTTAAATTTTGTCATCAGTCTCTGTTCTGTTTCAGGCCATGTCCCTCGTTTCAAAAGAACGTTCTGTATAAGTTTTGCCCGAATGTGGTCCAGGTTTTTGCAGTTAAATATTAGGTGTCGAAAATTGTGTATTTTTTCGTCGTCTGGGCACTTGTCATTGTGTAGTATGTTAAAGCGTGTTAGGTATTGTTAAGTTTGTCCGTGTTCAGTAAGAATTTGTGTAAGTTTGTAGTCAGTACTTAGTATTCTTTTATAATTGTGTAATGTGATGAGGGGAACAAATCTATGGAGACTCGGTGATTTCGAGGAAGCAGTCCAGGCTAGGTTCCACTTAACTACCGTATCCTTTCGAATGTCCGCTTTGATGTGGGATATCGGAACCTTATCGTACGTCAGCGGGAGGTCGCTGTGAGCCGCTAGCTCAGCAAGCCTGTCCGCTCTCTCAATGCCCTCTATCCCTGAGTGGCCCCTTACCCAGACTATGTTTATGTATTTGTTTTGATTGTGTAGTGTTGCCAAATGGTTTCTGATTTTGTCAGTAAGTTCGTCATGTATCTTTGAATTTTTAATTGAATGTATGATGTTCATGTTGTCTGTGTAAATGGTTATGTTGTCTTCTGTTTCTATCGCATTTTCAGAGAGATACTCTAAAGCTTTTAGTACGGCTAACTTCTCCGCCTGGTTATTTGAACAATGTTTACCCAGCCTATGCTGAGCTTGGGACATTTTTTCATTGGTACTTCTTAGTAACCAGGCGCATCCTACATTCTCTCCGTCTTTGCTTCCGTCTGTATAAATTTCTGTATCAGTTTCTGTATAGATTAGTTCATGTGGCAGTACTTGTGCCGTAAGCGCGGGGTGTGTCCAATATTTACATTTAGTTGGGAGGTCTATATTGTCGTGTACTATATCTTTGTAGTTAGTCCGTCGTTTTTTAATATCATAAAGTTGAACTGTTTCTTGGATTATCAAATCTATAGGAATCATTCCCGCCAGGACGCAGGCTGCTTCATGAGAGATGGTGTGGAATGATTTACAGATTTTAATCCCCATAAGTCTTTGGAGCCTTCGGAGTTTCATAAGATTACTTTTTCTAAGCATACCTCTGTGCCATACGTGAACTGCATATAAAACTTTAGGCAAGATAGCTCCCTGATAAATAATCTTAAGAATCTCCGATCTAAGACCCCAAGAGACTCTGGCTGCTACAGTCAGTCTGTTAATGGTTAGTAAGGCCTGATTGTAAATGTTGTCAATTTGTCTTTTCCAGTTCATTTTTCGGTCGTAAAGTACACCTAAGTATTTTAAAGTTTCACGTTGTTTTATTTGTGAAGAGTTCAGGATTATGTTTAATTTTGGTAGAGTCCGTTTTCGTGAAAAAATTATAAATTCTGATTTTTGTGGATTGAAAGTCAGTTTATTTTGTTTAGCCCATCTGGTAAGCCTAGCTAGTACAAGGTTTGTGATGGATTCTAGATCTTCCATGTTTCGCCGTTTGACCAGTAGTAGTACATCGTCTGCGTATTAGAGATGCGACATCGACGGCAAAACATCGATGTTTTGAACATCGATGTTTTTACAATCAAAACATCGACCACAAAACATCGATGTTCAAGAACATCGATGTTTTTCGACATCGATGTTTTTTAATTTATTCGTTCTTTAAAAATTAACATATAAGTGCCCAGACGTATTTAAATTGATGTTTAAGTGTAAAGCATATTAAATTTACATTATTAATATATAAAAACATTGAAGTTTTCTACATAGTTGGTTTTACATGATCATTTATTAAATATTCAACTGCTCGGACCTAAACATCTTAATTATAGCTAAAACAAATTTTTATTGTTAAAATATATTTGTTTTTGCAGAAAAAATCAATAATTAAAACAACATAGATGTTTTAAAAAACGTTGTTTTTAACAAAAACAAAAATGTTTTAACATCGATCTATTGGACCAAAAACATCAATATATATTCTCTTAATCTCATTGATGTTGAAACATGTTTTAACAATAAAAAAATATTTTTAACATCGATGTTTTTGACAAATATAAATATGTTTTAACATCGATGTTTTGTCCAAAACATCTATATTAAATCATATTTGTTTTTGCAGAAAACATCGATGTTTTAAAAAAATTGTTATTAACATCGATGTTTTTGACTAAAAAGAAAATGTTTTAACATCGATGTTTTGGACAAAACCATCGATTTTAAAAAGAACTTGGTTACTGTTAAAACATCGATGTTAAAATATATTTGATGTTGTATAAAACATAAATGTTAAACACATGTTTGTTTTTTGTTACAAAATTCGATGTTAATAAATTTTGGTTTTTGTCAATAACATTAATGTTAAAAAAAAAATTTTAAAACAACATCTATGTTTTCTGCAAAATCTAATATGATTCAACATCGATGTTCTGGACAAAACCATCGATGTTAAAAACAACTTTGTTATAGTTAAAACATCGATGTTAAGAGCATATTTGTTTTTGCAGAAAAAATCAATAATTAAAACAACATCGAAACATGTTTTAACAATAAAAAGTTATTTTTAACATCGATGTTTTTTACAAATATAAATATGTTTTAACATAGATGTTTTAGACAAAAAAAATCAATACATATGGTCTTAACATCGATGTTTTGCACGACATCTAATATATTTTAACATATTTATTTTTGCAGAAAACATCGATGTTTTAAAAAAAAAGTTGTTTTTAACATCGATGTTTTTGACTAAAAAGAGAATGTTTTAACATCGATGTTTTCGGCAAAAACAAATAGATTTTTAAAGATCGATGTTTTAACAATAACCAAGATCTTTTTAACATCGATGTTATATATAAAAACAAATATACTCTTAACATCGATGTTATATACAAAAACAAATATACTCTTAACATCGATGTTTTAACTATAGCAAAGTTGTTTTTAACATCGATGTTTTTGTCCAAAACATCGATGTTAAATTATATTTGTTTTTGCAGAAAACATCGATGTATTAAAAAAATTGGTTTTAACATGGATGTTTTCGGAAAATACAAATATGTTTTAACTGCGATGTTTTGGACAAAATCAAATAGGTTTTAACATCGATGTTTTAACAATAACCAAGTTCTTTTTAACATCGATGTAATATACAAAAACAAATATACTCTTAACATCGATGTTCTAACTATAACAAAGGTGTTTTTAACATCGATGTTTTAGTCCAAAACATCGATGTTAAATCACATTTGTTCTTACAGAAAACAACAATGTTTAAAACAACGTTGATTTTTTAAAAAAGTTGCTTTTAACTTTGATGTAATATACAAAAACAAATATACTCTTAACATCGATGTTCTAACTATAACAAAGATGTTTTTAACATCGATGTTTTAGTCCAAAACATCGATGTTAAATCACATTTGTTTTTACAGAAAACAACAATGTTTAAAGCAACGTTGATTTTTAAAAAAAGTTGCTTTTAACATAGATGGATTAGACAACATCAAATATTTTTTAACATCGATGTTTTAACAATAACCAAGTTCTTCTTATATATACTCTTAACATCGATGGTTTTGTCCAAAACATCGATGTTAAATCGTATTAGTTTTTGCTGAAAACATCGATCAGAAATCAGATCGAGCAGAAACCAAAAAGGTTTTAGCATCGATGTTTTCGGCAAAAACAAAAATGTTTTAACTTCGATGTTTTGGTCAAAAAACAAATGTGCTCTTAACATCGAATTTGCAACTGTAACAATGTTGTTATAGTTGTTGGACAAATTGATGGTTTTGTCCAAAACATCGATGTTAAATCATATTTGTTTTTACAGAAAACATCGATGTTTTAAAAAAATTGTTTTTAACATCGATGTTTTTGACAAAAAAGAAAATGTTTTAACATCGATGTTTTCGGCAAAAACATATAGGTTTTAACAATATCCAAGTTCTTTTTAACATCGATGCTCTAACTATAACAAAGTTGTTTTTAACAACGATGTTTTTATCCAAAACATCTATGTTAAATCATATTTGTTTTTGCAGAAAACATCGATGTTTTAAGAAAATTGTTTTTAACATCGATGTTTTTGATAAAAACGAAAATGTTTTAACATCAATGTTTTCGGCAAAAAGAAATATGTTTTAACTTCGATGTTTTGGACAAAATCAAATAGTTTTTAACATCGATGTTTTCGGCAAAAACAAATATGTTTTAACTTCGATGTTTTGGTCAAGAAACAAATATGTTTTAACATCGATGTTTGAACAATATAGAAGTTGTTTTTTAACATCAATGTTATATACAAAAACAAATGTGCTCTTAACATCGAATTTGTAACTGTAACAATGTTGTTATATTTGTAGGACAAATCGATGGTTTTGTCCAAAACATCGATGTTAAATCATATTTGTTTCTACAGAAAACATCGATGTTGTTTAAAAAAAATTGTTTTTAACTTTAATGTTTTTGACAAAAACGAAAATGTTTTAACATCGATATTTTGGGAAAAAAAAAATTAATACATATATATGCTGTTAACATCGATGTTAAAATCATTGATGTTTTAACAATAAAAAGTTGTTTTTAACATTGAGGAGGAAACATATTTGTTTTTGCAGAAAACATCGATGTTTTGAAAAAAAAAAACATCAATATTTATGCTCTTAACATCGATGTTCTAACAATAAAAAGTGGTGTTTATCATCGATTTTTTAGCTATAACTAAAATGTTTTTGCGTAAAACATGGATGTGACAAAAACAAAAATGTTTTAATAACGATGTTTTGGACAAAAAACATCAATATTGTTAAACATGTTTTTAACTTCGATATTAAGAGCATATATATTGATGTTTTTTGTCAAATACATCGATGTTAAAACATTTTCGCTTTTGTCAAAATCAAACATCGATATTAAAACATATTTGTTTTCACAAAAACAAATATATAATAACATTGGTGTTTTTGACAAAAACATCGATGTTAAAACAACTTTGTTATAGTTAAAAATTCGATGTTAAGAGCATATTTTTTTTGTATATAACATCGATGTTAAAAACAACTTGGATATTGTTAAAATATCTCTTTTTGTGTCCAAAACATCGATGTTAAAACATTTTGGTTTTTGTCGAAAACATCGATGTTAAAAAGAACTTGGTTATTGTTAAAACATCGATGTTAAAAAATATTTGATGTTGCCTAAACCATCGATGTTAAGAGCATACAAATTGATGTTTTTGTCCAAAACATCGATGTTAAAACATTTTGGTTTTTGTCAATAACATTAATGTCAAAAAAAAAAATTTTAAAACAACATCGATGTTTTCTGCAAAAACTAATATGATTTAACATCGATGTTTTGGACAAAACCGTCGATGTTAAAAACAACTTAGTTATAGTTAAAACATCGATGTTAAGAGCATATTTGTTTTGGTATATAACATCGATGTTAAAAATAACTTGGTTATTGTTAAAACATCGATGTTAAAAAATATTTGATGTTGTCTAAAACATCGATGTTAAGGACATATATATTAGCGTCTTTTGTCACAAAATTCTATGTTAAAACATTTTTTTTTTTTTCATTGATGTTAAAAACCACTTTTTATTGTTAATACATCGATGTTTTTAAGATCGATGTTAAGAGCATACAAATTGATGTTTTTAGTCCAAAACATCGATGTTTAAAACAACTTTTTGTTGTTAAAACATGTTTCGATGTTGTTTTAATTATTGATTTTTTCTGCAAAAACAAATATGTTTCCTCATCGATGTTTTGGACAAAAGCATCGATGTTAAAAACAACTCTGTTATAGTTAAAAACATCGATGATAGGAGCATATTTGTTTTTTTATATAACATCGATGTTATTAAGAACTTGGTTATTGTTGTTTGTCATAACATCGTATTAAAAACATCGATGTTTTCTGCAAAAATACCAATGTTATAAACAGCTTGATAGTTAAAACATCGATGTTAAGAGCATATTAGTTTTTGTCAAAAACATCGATGTTAAAAACAACTTTGTTAATGCTAAAAAAAAAAAAAAAAAAAAAAAAAAAAAAAAAAAGCTTACTACTAAAAACATCGATGTTAACATCGGCCCACAAACATCGATGGTCCAAAAACATCGGCTACGTAACATCGATGTTAAAAACATCGATGTTTTGCCCAAAACATCGATGTTTCAGAAACATCGACATCGATGTCGCATCCCTACTGCGTATGCGATTATACTAGTATCAACCGGTAATTCTACCTGAAATATGGTATTAATTAAAATGTTCCATATTACCGGTGATAAACTAGAACCTTGTGGAGTCCCCTTGCTTAAGTGTCTGCTGATCGTGAACGAGTTAGTTAGTATGTTAAGTTGTCTGTTAACGAAATAATTTTGCACTAATTGATAAAGATTTTTGGGGCAGTTGTATTGTTTCAGATTATTTAAAATTGCTGTCCACCAAGCATTGTCAAAGGCTCCTTAAATGTCCAGGCTTACTACTTGTAGGTGTCTTTTCTTGTCCAATGTCGTCTGAATTTGTTCATTTAAAGCACTTAGGGCGTCATCTGTTCCTGATTGCGGACGGAAAGCGAATTGATTTGCGTGTAATAGTTCGTTGGTGGAAAGAAAATTCATCAGTCTGTTTTTTTATTATTTTTTCTAAAACTTTACTCATTACCGGTAGCATGCTTAAAGGCCTAAATGAAGTGGGGTCTTTTTTGGGGATCAGAACCAATTTAGCGATTTTCCAAATTTGTGGGAATTCCCTCCTCTTATAGATAGTTTTGTATATTTCCAAAATAATGCGCGGAAAAAATTCGGTTATCTTTTTTATTATGGTTGGGGTAATTTTATCATGTCCAGGAGATTTTCTATTATTCAAACTATTAACAATATCAATTATTTCTCCGTCTTCGAGTGGTAAATCGTCAAGCGTGTTGGGTGGGTGTATTACGTCCAGTCTCATGTGGCTCTGTTCTTGAGTGTCATTGCTATTGTTATCATCTTGAATTAGAGTATTGAGTATGTAAGTAAGTGTTTCTTTAGAATCTTTTGTGTATTTACCGTTGTCTGTTAGAAGAGTTTGGAGAGTCATTCTACTTTTAAGTTTGCCGGAAGCCCATTTATAAGGCCAGTTCCAGGCAGTACTGTTTGCGGTGTATGTTTTCCACGATTCTAATTTCGATTTTTTCAGCAGAAGTTTGTAATTCCGTTTCATGTCGAGGTAGTCGCATTTCCTTGATTCCCTGAGTTCTACGTTGTTTTTAGTCCGTTGGTATACCCTTCTAAGATAGTTCGTTTGTTTTCGTAGTTTTGTCAAGTCATCATTCCACCAGGGTACTGTCCGATGTGAATTGTTAAAAGACCGTTTTCCTCGCGTTTTTCTAAATGTCATGTTACTTGCTTTGATTATCATGGATGTAAATTTCGAGGCAATAGTGTCTGTAGTCATGAATTGTAACTGCGATATTATTTCCCGATCAAGTTCTATTACGTCATCGTGAAGTAAAAATTGCTTTCGCAACTGAGTGCAGCAATTAATTTTAAATTTTTCCCAGTCAGCATTATCGGTTATGTATAGTGAGTAATTTGATGTTCTTCCTGATCCTATACTGTTGTAAGTTGCTAGTATTTCGTAAGTTATACAATTGTGGTCCGAAAAGTTTGTTTCTTTAGAAATTTTCCAATGTTTTATTTCGAAATATTTAAACAAGTTAGTATTAGCAAGAGTAAGATCAATGTTACTTTTCCAATTGTGCTTTCGAAAGTGGTCAAGTCAGATTCAACATTTAGCAAAATCAAATCTTTAGAAAGAATAAATGCCTCTAAAATTTTTCCTCTTTCATTCGTTTGTTTGTCGAACCAAAATTTTGAACGGCAATTAGAATCCATACCGATAATAATTTTTTCATCCTTGAATTTTGATAAAATCGTTTCTAAATATTGCAGGTCATTATTTATTTCTCTTCCAATTTCAAAATATGCACTAATTACGTAGTATTTTATTTTTCCAATCGATATTTCGGTAAGTACGAGATCGGCATTTGAATATTGAGTAATTAAACAGCCATCGATATTTTTGTTTAAAATTACAACGCCAGCTCTAGGTTTGCAATCATATGTTTGATATACCCGATAGTTACTATAACCTGAAATCTTATCATTTCGCGTGTATGGTTCTTGGATTAAAAGCACATCAATATCATTTTTTAATGTGTACATTTGTATGAAGTCTGTTGTGTATTTTGAATGTCGTGCATTAATCTGTAGAAATCTTATTTGTCTCATGAACTTTTAAAAATAAATATGGTAAAATGAAATTTAAATGTATGTGAGTCTATGCCAAATATAAAAATAAAAATATAGTTGAATTATGTGTTTAGGCTAATGGTATAGTATAGTCAGTATTAGATACTAATTTTTGTACCTCTGTAATGTAGGAAGGGCAGTTTTTATCATATACAGAGTGGTCCGTTCTTCGCATTTGGCTCATTCCCGGTCTCTTGTTAAAGTTTTCGCAGTTGATACACTTGAGATGTTGAGATGTACGTTCTTTAGATGGGTGTCCCTCTCCGCATCTTGAGCAGGCGTCTTCGCCGTGACAATCCTTCGTGCTGTGGTGAAACTTCAAACATTTACCGCATCTCTTGATTCTGAAATAGTCTTCAACATGAACCTTTTGATACCCTAAGCTGATGCGGTTATAAAGAAGAAGTTCTCTTGCTTCTGCGTTGACTTCCAAAACGGCGTGTCGAAATTCACCTTGCCTGGGTGTCAAAGGGTGCTTTCTTTTTTAAGTCCAACATTTTGGGCCACTAAATAGTCCACTATGTTAGTTGAGGTTATTTGTGGGGTACCACTACTGAAGTGCGGCTGATGGGGCAACCCTGCTTCGGGGCGTGGCCTAAGGCGCAGCGATCGCACGGGGCCTTGCCGAACTGCCGCCCCCACCACCTTACCCCCTTCGCAGATAAGGCTCCAGCTCGCTGTTCTGTCCCAGTTATTTTTCCCGCCATTTTCCTTCAGTAGTTGACTGTAACGTCATGTAATCGTCACCTCTCTATATCGACAATAAAGATCGACCGTGCTATTTTCGATACTAATACCTTAAGTTTGAAATTAAATATCTTTATACATACTTTCGATTTATTATATACTTAATTTATATATTTTTAACTTTCCTGCTGAGAATAAGCATCATAAGCTCAAATTAACTTTTCTTTTTTTTATTATATGGTTTATCACTATACCTCTTTATTTTTGCATCTTGCACTATACCTCCTTATTTATGCAACTTGCATATTGTAGGCCTACCTTTCAGAATTCTCATGGGTTTAGTCTTTTATGTATTAATAACCAGTTTATTATTTTGGCAATATTGCGCAAGGGTATTGATTTTGTTGTGCATCAGTTATTGAATGAACTATAATTGCAAGGTCATCCACAGACATGAGCAATAAAAAATATTTATGTTTGCCAATAACATAAAGTAGGTATATTGGTGATACCATTCAATGCAAGAAGTGTTCCAAATCACTGATGAAGATAGGGAAGAAAAAGGGACTTAGCTTAATAATCTATTTTATTACTGTATAGTATAATTAAATGATGATAGTTTAAATTTATAATAATAAAAGTTGGAAAGAATAAAATTACAGGCTAATATTTTATTTTGAATAAGAATTCATTGATTTGTTAAATGCGTGTTCCATCAATAATGTAATGAAGCTTGTATTTATGAAAGTTGAAATGTAACTCTTTGAATTTGAAATAGAGAAAATCCCGTAGTATATGAAGTAAATAAGTCTTAATTTTATTAAAAACTTTCTATCGATTTCGGAATCACTGATAATTCTAAAAATGGTATGAAAGCTGAGGGCAATGATTTCAAAAGTCGGAGAACAATATGGACTCCTAAAAGGCCGTTACTTCAAAAGTCGGAGAAGTATATCGACTTAAAAGTAGCAAGTGAAAAATCGATGTGTCATTTGGAGAATTGGTAAGATGGCTTGTGACGTAAAAATGACGTGAACACTCAAGCAAGACGCGCTGTTTTTAAAAAGGAGGGGAAATGGTGATAAGGTGGTGGGGGCATCAGCTGACGAGAATTTCCCCTCCGAAAGGGAGTGATAGCCACGCCCTGAAGCAGGGTTGCCCCATCAGCCGCACTTCAGTAGTGGTACCATTTCTGGTTCTATATTTTTGATAATAACCCTTGGGTTCCTTTTAGTCAATTTCTTATATTGAATCGAACTTGAATTTTTCAAAACGTTTTCAACTTTATCTAAATCTTGAGGAGTCTCTGTTTGTATAATTAAAGAACCAGATTTCGTTTTGTTTAGTTTTCGAAAAGGGATCTGCAAGTCTTTAGGATTTACAACTTTTTTGAATTCTGAAATTAATTCAATTGGTTGGTCAGTTTCGTAATGATTGCTTTATAAGTTGGATTAAACTTATTCTTAGACACCATATTTCTTGCAACATTAGAAAAAGTTGGCCTAGTGGTCCCGGAAAGGTTAAGTGAACTATTTAGTCTTTCTGAGTTAGGTGGAGGGTCATTTTAAGAAATGGCCGATTTGTCCATCCCTGACCTGTCCCAAGCCTTATACTGATTTCGTTTTTAGCTAGGGAGTGAAAATGTTGGTCAGGGAGAGACTTGTGATTGAATTTGTAACTTGGTTATGTTGATTACTAATCACTGTCAGTTCAAAAAATTAGTTTTCGATTAAGTATACATATCTTAAAGCTCCCCCCCCCTCTAACCGCCAATTAAATTTTTAAATAACAGTTGCTCATTGCAGAAAAATTGCTTCTTAAGAAGAAATAAAAGCTAAGAGAAAGAAAGCAGCCAGGAGGAGGCGGGAACGACTGAAAAGAGACCCTAATATATTAGACATTTTGGAATTTCAGAACTCTTCACCTTTATGTTGAAGTACCTGAATATAAGTACATTATAAGAACTAGAGAATCGCTTCATCTACCCACCTAAAGTTTGTGTTTGAGTTGTTTGAATCAATGATTGTAGGAACCAAAAAAATTGAGTTGTTTTTATGGTCTCTATTTTGGAACATCTTTTAAGTTTCAATAGTTAACTGTTAGTTCTTCAACTATTTTGATGTGAGGGATCGAACTCATACCTATATAAGAACGAGACTGACTTTAGACGAAATGAGACTTTAAAATTTAGAGAATTCTTTTTTAAAAGATTTAAATTAATATAATAATGTCATATGTTACATTTTGTCACTCCCTAGAACATTAATTTCTTTGAAAATCATTATCTCGAAAACTATGAATATAATTGTGTGCACACTTCACATAAATAATCAAAGTCACCATGCCATCTGCAACCAGAAGCATAAGAAAAGATGACTTTGAAATTCCAAAATATTTAACAGCCAAATATCACAAAAATTTTATAATCACCCGCATATATGTCGATGCTTGTAAAGATTTTAATTACGCTCACTCTATTTTTTTTTTTAACACATTAGGTGCGGCATCGGTCCCCGGGGTCCGATATCTTACATTCCCATCTTAACAGCCGATTATCACATGAAAATGTCCGAAAAGCCGAACACCTCAAAGACTCAATTTAATCGATTTTTAATGAGATTATTGCATTTTAGTAGTAGCTAACAGGTGAAATTCTGTTCTTTTTTAGAATTGGACTCAGGGGTCCGATACAGGCCCTGAGTAATAAAACAAGACTACTGGACGGCATCACCCTTCCGTGTCCGATAATATTGCAACGACTACCTTTATGGTTATCTTTAATTTTATGTGTTTGATTTTATACAATGTAGTTCTATTTAATTTCTTTGACGTGCTTTAATTACTGCATAAATATGAGAAAGAAAACAATATTTTTTTTTAAATACTTCTTACAAAGTCTGTAATTATAAATAAAACTTATTGATATTTGTTTTATTTATTTTATATAAATTCATTTCTTTAATAAGATTTTTTTTTTATCATAGAGTAAGTGGTTGTAAAGCAATAAAAGACTCCTAAAAATTGTTTTAACATTGCAAATATTATCAATATGGATGGTAATTCAAAATTCCAGCAGTTTAATGCTATTTTCGATAAAGTATGGCGAAAATTCTGTATCAGTCCCCGGGGCCATGTCCTGCGCCTGTTATGTCTAGGTCTAATCCTTACCAAGAGATAATGCCCTTGGGAAGCTCATTTAATTCACTTTTCAGTAAAAAAATAACACTTTCGTCAGAGCATTCCCATCGGACTCCGACGCCCAATATCGTCTGAGGCTCATCCCAGCAGTCAGACCCCCGGGACCGATACCGTCCAATTCAGGATAACCCTAACGTTTAATAAGGCCGCCGCACCTAACGTGTTAATAAAAATAAAACAGTTTTAATGAACTGATGGAAAATTTTAATAACATTGCGTAAGTTGATGTAACTAAAATATAAACAACAAAAAATATTAATTTGTGTTGATTATACATGCACACTATTTACATTAAAATATTAGTATATTGAAACACAAATTTGATAATACTTGGATACTATACCTATTTCCAGGAAAGCCAAAGGATTTGATCTATCGAGTAAACTGCTTAACATTAAAATACGTTCATAATTCATGAAAAGGAAAGTATCAATGAAACTTAAATGAACAAACCAGAAATAAATAACACTAACTCAACGCTCATCAAAAAAATCTACAATTTTCTACAGAATGGTGATAAACAAATTAAATATAGCCCAAACAAAGAAATAATTTTACTGCTGGGTAACACTGGATCTGGTAAGAGTACCCTAACTCATTATATTTCAGGTAACGATCACATGCTCCTTTCTCAGGAAGTTGAGGAAGGTATTGGAGAATACGTGATTGTTGACAAACAAAACAAAATCAGTAGCAAATCTACTATCGTCTCTCAAACAATTTACCCTGAGCTAGTGGAAGATGCAAAGACGAACACGCTTTACTATGACTGCCCAGGATTCAGTGATACCAGGAGTGCAGCCCATGAGATAGCGGCCACTTATTTCATTAAAAAAGTAGTTGATTCAGCCAGAGCGGTGAAGATGGTCTTTGTAGTGAGCCATCATTCAGTTACTAAAGGAGCAGACAGGCAGGACTTCATCCTGATGTTGCAACATGCCACAGATTTCATAAAGCAAATGGGAAAGTTTAAAAACAGTATAGCACTCGTTGTCACCAAGATAGAAAATAGATATGTTAAGGGCAACTTGGTGCCCGATGAGACAGTCATAAGGAGCGTAGGTAACTATCTTCAGCAAGTGAAACAGGACATAGACGAACATCCAGAGTTCGTATCCTCAGATGGTAGCAATTCTAATGCTAGACAGAAAGTATTGTCACTTTTAGACATCTTCCTCAACAAGGGGGAAAATGGACAATATACGAGAATTGGAATTTTTCGAAAGCCCGATGAAGCTGGACGAATAAGTGATATCGAACTGATGAAACAAGGTAAAGCTTTATTAGAAAACTTGATAAATAAAAATATTCAATTCGTAGAAGTAGGTAATACAGATTTCGGTTACACAGTCTCAGCTAACTCTAAGGTTTATATCAGTTATCTAACAGAAGAAATAAACAAAACTGTGGTAGAGGAACTACGCAATATCGGTAAAGATATTGAAGATTATTGTGTGTCAAAGGAAGAAAAAACTTCAGATCTAGAAGATTTCATTTCTTTATTTCTTCACACAAAGGATTCCTTTTCTAAAATACAGGACAAAGCAATAAAGGATAGAATAACCCCTGAAATACTAATAAGTGACATGTTCAACAATATTAAAACTTTCAACATTACTATTCCTGATTATCATATCAAGACAATTAAGAGAGAAGAAGATTACGTAACTTTTCTAAATCTTGTCAGCAATGAGTCGATAAAAAGCCACAAATCATCATTATTGGCAGCAGGTCTATCAAACCTGACTGAATACCTCAGTGATTCCCATTCATTTTACAGTGTCCTGAATAGTATGTACAAAAAGTTATCAGAATATGACATACAGAAAAAAAGGGGTATGTACAACATTACACTTTTAAAGGAATATATAGATTTAATCCATTCTCCTATCTTTAAAGAAATTGAGACCATTTTAAAAGAACACAGTAGAATCAAGGAAATGAAACTCGACTCAGCGAAGTTGGATTTATTAAACAGAGTATTGGACCAAACTCTGAAATATCAAATTGAAGTTATCTATCCTGAAATAGATAAAATAGTAGTGAAAGGTTTTAATGTTGTTCTTAGTGATATTAGAGAGCATTTCAGTAATAAAGACATAAAATTCATTGAAATTTATGCACTACATAAAGTGTTCATAGACGCTAGCTTAGATTTAACTGGAAGAGAAATACAATTGGCTGTTATAGCCCCAGTTTGGGAAATTGTAGGGAGTCCAAGAATATTATTAGATGGAAAGCCAGGTAAGGATCATGACCCACAAAAAGCAAAGAGTGGAATAGAATATGGAGAAAATGGTTTAGACGGAGAGCCCGGAGAACCAGGAGGCCCTGCTGGAAATTTTATAGGAATTGGAAAACGCTACTTGAATGACGAGTACCTTCATATCTCAGCCAACGGAGGGAATGGAGGTCGTGGACAGGATGGAGGTGATGGAGCAGATGGGTTTGATGGTTCACACTGTCTACAGCCATGTAGAGAATCGAATTATATTTTGTTTACTTATGTTTATAACAAAGGAGATACTGAATACAGTGGAAAAGATGGTGGCAATGGAGGAAATGGTGGCATTGGTGGTTACGGAGGTCATAAAGGATTCGTATACATCATCAATGTCGAAAAAAGGTCTGAAATGGCAAAAGCAAATAAAGCAACCCTTAGTGGACAGCTTGGAGAAAATGGGAAAGGAGGAAGAGGTGGAAAAGGAGGAAGATTTTTTCAATTTAAGGTTAGAAACTATTTCGGATTTATAAATAACGAAAATTTTGAACCAATCGATAAGTGGGCAAGAGATGGAAAACCAGGAAAAAATGGAATCAATATACTGGAAAGGAAAAACACATGGAAATTAACAAAGTTCATCAATATTACAGATATCAAAACAAAAATGTATAATTATTTACAAAATAACATAAAAAACAATTTACAGCAAAAATTCTTAAAAACCTTTCTAACTGAATTAGATTACACTTTTGGGATTATATCACAGCTAAAAATTAAACGTAAAAGGAGAAATATTATAAATTTCAAAAGAATTGAAAAATCAAAAGAGCATATGAGATATGACCCAATAGAAATCAAGTTTTATGGCCATGGTCAATATGTTGAGGAAGATAAGGACAATTACTATTCAGATTTCTATCGCCACCATCTACATGACTTCACCAACCCTGTGTCAGGCAATGTCTCCTCAGAATCAGAAATCACTACAAAAATTCCTTTGCAACCTACGTTCCCTAAGGTTTTGAGATTAAATGACATAAATATTGACAAACGCTTTTACACAAACATTCAATACTCTTCGATGAACCTTCAAGGAAACCTATTGCTGTTTGAAATGGTTCTAAAAAAAATCATGGGTAAAGAAACTAAGCCAAACAATGTTTACAAAAGCAGTTTTGAAGAAAGGTTAAGTTCAGCACATGACTTAGCATATAGGCACTATCTACGACTTCGATAACTGGGCATTTTTATTTAAAAATAAGTTAAATAAATCCTCATAAAATATAACCTAATCGAATACCTTAATGCAAGCAAGCTCAATCAATCTCTTAAATCTAGCCATTTGTGTCCTGAATGCTCCTCAGTTGCTGCACATTCAATATTTGATTAAATAAGAGGTTTTGTAATATAACTGTGACAGTCTTCTTACAAACAAGTGATATATATATATATATATATATATATATATTTTTTTTTTTTCTTTTTTTGGTAACATTATGTATGCTCAGGTCATATTCAATACAAATCTTTGGATTTATACAAATATTGAGGCACGAGTTCAACAATGATAACCAAACTCATTTTTCAGTTTCATTATGATTCTCAATCATAGATTGAGATATCATTATCAATAAAAAGAATAGAAGGTAAACCTGAACAGTGGCTCAAGCGCCGTTCATTATGAAAACAGAACACGCCTATGAGCCACTCTTCAGAAATAGTAACAAAAAATACATTTTTGTAGCCAGATTAAATGTCTAAATCGAATAAAGTTTTATTCTTAAATAAAATATTTAATTTTAAAAATAGATAAATTAATTATGTAAAATAGTAGTTAAAAAATTTAGTAGTTTTAATTTAACTGTTGACAATTGGTTGTTTGAAAAGAACAATAATAAAAATATTTTATCTTTATTTCATGGAATAAAATAGTTTATATAAATAGTTTTAAAATAAAAGTGAATGAATGCATTTCTTCAGATTGTAGCTGGCACATTAACTCAATTTTTAGCTTACAAAATTATCTTCTTGGTAGATTTAATCCTCTTGCAAACAAAAGTTCCTTCATTTCCTTTGTGATTCCTTTTATTAGATGAAGATGTAGGTTTTTCATTCACATCCTATAATATATTTTAATTTTATTATATTATCATAATTTATATAGCAATATGATTAGACTGGATTGAAAAAATAAATCCAATATAGATTTTTAATGATTTCCAATGGATATTAAGTACCTATATAAAAAATAGATCAATCCTTTATCAAAAAGGGGGGCCGAGTGGACAAAAGGCGCTTGCAATAGGTAATCAAAGTTAAGCAACGTCGAGCGTGTTTAGTACTTGGATGAGTGACCACCCCATTTGGGTGACCACCCGCCAATCAAAGCCACATAGTTCAAGCCTACCCCCCCCCTCCACCGGGTAAGTGAGGCCTGTCAGCCTACTGGAGGCGACTCACACCGACCGGGCGTAGGAGTGATGTACCTTCCCCATGTATCCCATCGAGAATCATGGTGTGGTTTTCCAGGATATCAGTTACCGCTCGGAGGTTTGGTACAAGGACGGTATGCTTCAGGGAAAGAAATATAGGTCCTCGGGGCCTGCTGACTCTGGGCTACCATAATCCTTGGACCTAGACCAGTTTGTCACTGTCCTTGAACCCGAGAGAGCTGACGGCATTGGTAGGAAGGACACTGCCAAATTGGCCCCAATGGGATTGATTATGGAGCTATGGGCAGTCTGCCGCTGCACCATGGTGACCATGGCTTGCAGCAAAGTGAGGCTCTGTGCTCCCGCAAGCAACAGAAATGTCTGTAAGAGGACCACACTGCGCGGCAAAAGGTCTCATTACGCCTAATGCGCCAACCGAAAAAAAAAAAAAATTAAAAACTTGATCATTGTTTATTGCCTATCTTTGAGGGCGTACACCGCATTCCATTAAAGATGTATCCTATAGCATACAACCATACTATGTAGCCAAGGAGGAGTTCCTAATATTATTAAACATTAACTCACTTCAATAATAATAAAAAATATTAAAAGTACTAGAATTGTTTATTATTGTTCTGATTTAATTTTTTTCTTATTTCTTTAATGACATATATGATCCCAATTTTATGTGGATTTTTATTGATACAAAGGCTTTACCTTAAATTACCCTGTAGGATAACTTTTCTCTAAGCACTGTCAACAATCCATTAAAGTTTTGTTGTTCAAATCAAGGTTATTTAGATTTGATAATAGTTTTTCATTATAAGTGGGTTAAACATTTTATTGGTCTTATTTTTAATAAAAATAAATTGATGCTTTTAATCCAGGATAATAAAAATAAGTTTATAGGATATTATGCAATTTTCAGTAATGAAGTTTTGAGTAATAAATTGCAGATAAAATATCATTATAAAAAAAATGTATGTGGAAGTGACCTGAATGAGAGAATGGATATCATCACAGTTAAAGAAAGAAATTCAAACATTAAACATTATTTCCCTGTACAAAAAAATATGTAACATTTACTACATTTTAAGTAGTGAATTTTTCTTTTATTGGTAGACTATCATTTTTTGAAAGGAAGGATTATGTTTGAAAATACTGCAAGGGCCAACTATTTAATATAAGAAAAGGTTTGGTTTACAAAAAACAAAATATAGAGGAATGAATTTCTAAATTAACTTTTAATACCCATAACTTTGCATATTTCTTTTTAATCCAGAATGTAACAACCATTTATTTTAAAAATATTTAAAATACAAAAAACATGACATCTGATGAAAAAAAACATGATACATTTACAAAGCAGAAATTTGACTATTTATCAGTTAAAATACTTTCTTTTTATTTGTACCTGACTTAAGGCTCAATCAAATTAAAGCCAATTTTAAAATCGCCAACATAGTTCAGGACTTTATAATTATAATTCTGTCATTTCTCACCTTGAGTGTGCTTATTATGGAACAAATCAGTGACATTATCAGTCTTCCACTAGAGACCGAAGGTCAAACACCATTAAAAAGAAATTATTGCAATGTATCAGACAATGAAGATCTTAAATTACGTACACTTTTGAATGAAGTTGAGTTAGGTGATACCAAACAATCACCTAGTTAGGCAATACGACTTATGAAATTTTAAAACCTTTATAGTTTTAAAACTTCCCTGTTCCTTGTCTTTATTAGCATTTGATGATGGATCATTAAATAAATTGGCACTATTAGCAGATAAGATTACAGAAGTTAATTCTATTCAATTAAATGGGAGCTATAGAGTTAACACATGTAACATAGAGTCTATAGTTAAAGATTTTACAAAAAGAGTTGAAAGGTTAAAAACATCTATTAAACAAAACAGGTTTAGATCGAGATCCAGAAACTTCATTCTCTCTATTAACCCAGAGTTAATAGATTTTATTATCACAATGCTGATAAAGCTAAGAAATGTGAACAACATTGTTAGTACAACCAATCGAGTTTGTCAAACCAGCTAGCTGCCTTCACAAGCAGTGGAATGTGATTGAAGTAAAACAAACTGCCTATTTATTGTCGATCCAATACCAAAAATAAAAATTTTTATTGGCACAGGTCTTGATATGTCTGTTTTATCTGCTAAATCTACTGACAAAAATATAGGTCCCTTAAAATATAATGTTTTTAATGCTGATGGAACACCAATACAAATATTTCATTATCAATGGGTTTATGCAGAATTTTTAAATGACCATTTATATTGACCACTGTCACATACCCTTTTATAAGAGCAAATTTCCTTAAAAATCATAATTTAATTGTTGATTTTCAGAGAAAGTGATTAATAGATGGTAAAATTAACTTTTCTACGGCAGCACTGTCACACTCTAATGCAATAGGTACTTAAGATGTCCATACACTTAATAAAAAAGTTCCTGATCAATTCAAAATTTTATTTCAATGTTACTCAGAACTAAGCTGTTCACCTAATTTTCTGAAGATCAGTACCATGCACAAAACTCTTCATGTTATAGAAACCTCAGGACTTCTTGTGCATCGTTGTTTCCGTTGGTTGCCCCATGAAGAGCTACAATAGGCAAAGAAAGAACTCAGGTAATGTTGGACATAGGCATCTGTCAACCATCTAAATCATGTTGGTCTAATCCCTTACATCTAACTAAGAAGAAAGACGGCGGTTGACATCCTTGCGGGAATTATTGTCAATAAAACGTTAATACCAAGCCCAACAGGTATTCCATTTACACAATTTCGGAAACTTAGTTCTAGCAGGAATAAAAATATTTTCTGAAATCGACCTGCTTGGAGCAAAAAAACCAGATACCTGTCGCATCTGCAGTAATCGAGAAAACAGCAATCATCACCTCCTTTAGACTGTTTAAATTTAGGGTAATTATGTTTGATATAAAAAATGTGAGTCATACATTCCAAATATAAAGACACAGTAACCACTCATCGTAATTACAAGTCATGTACTGTCTAACATGGCAATTTCAAACTATCTTATCAGTTTATAAAATAAAAATCATGCAATGTAACTGACTTACTTCTACCCTAGATCCAATTCTTTCTTCAATGGACTTTGGTAATTCACAAGTTTTAGAATCCAATGGCTGAACTAACCTATTCGGTAAACAAAAGAATTTCTTAATAATTTGTATCAAAATATAGTTACAATTACAAAGCAGACTTTTTAAAAAATTTAGTAGGTAAATCTCATTTTGTTTTACACATAATTAAAAAATTAAAATAATTTAAAGATATTATATATATATATATATATATATATATATATATATATATATATATATATATATATATATATATATATATATATATATAATCGGTTCACAAAAAATGCATAAATATTGGATTTCTTCCTCTCTTCCATTGCCTTAAGTCCTCCCATTGTCCCTCTCTCTCTTTCTCTTTCTTGCATGGCAAAGTCTGGCCATGCATCTTCGAAATCTTTCAGGTCTCATTCCCTTTATATGCCTGAACCAGAGTTGGGTATATTTAAATAAAAATGTAATCATAATCAAAAATGTGAATAATGATTGTAATCATCATTCACAAATCATTCTTTAGCGCAGAATCATTAATCATGAATTTTATTAATCACTGGTCGTGGAGTATTCATGATTATAATGTATTCAACAATCATGAATGACCATTAATCATTATTAAATGTTAGTCAGTAATCATGATTAAGAAGAATTCATGATTACTCATTACTCATGACTAATGGGAATTCACTACTCATGATTACAGATCAATCATTAATCATGAATAATATAAATTCATTAATCATGATTACAAAAGAATCACAATTCTGAGTCTTACTAATCATGACAATTGAAACTTTGTTTGCTCTTTCCATTCTTGTCAATAGACCTTTACTAATACTTAATACCCATTGGAATTAGGGTCTAATTCTTTACTTGTGACTTCAAAGCTGTTGAGTTGACTACACCCACTTTTAGGACTTCTCCTTGTTCATTAGGACAATTTTTAATTCAGAAATGCATCCTCGTCTTTTAAATATAAATGAATAATGATTATGAATATATCATATTCATGATTGATGATTGGTAAATTTTTGTTATTCGTGATTGATGAATATTAGGTATTCTTGATTGATGAATATTATATTAATCCTAGCTCATAAATATATTTTATTCATGAATAATGACTAACTGAATTTATCAGTATTCGTTAATCATGGATAACTGAATACCAGTTATTCATTATTCATTTCAAATGAATACAATAACACTCAATAATCATTAAAAATACTCCGCACTGATTATGAATAATGGTTATTCATTATTTATTTGTATTAATTTAATCATTATTGTGGGTAACCACTCTTGTTTTTTAATTATTTTAAATAATTTATTTTAGAAGAGAAAAGATTTGGCTCCGCCGGGAATCGAACCCGGGTCTTCTGTGTGACATGTGAGGTATGCTAACCATTGCACCACGGAGCTCACTTCCGAACGGTGCCAAATCCTTCCTCTTCACTGGCACCTCTCCCGTTTGGAAGCGAGCTCCGTGGTGCAATGGTTAGCATACCATGCATGTCATGCGGAAGACCCGGGTTCGATTTCCGGCGGAGCCAAATCTTTTGTCTTTAAAAATAAATTATTTAAAAACAAGAGTGGTTACCCACAATAATGATTAAATTAATATAAAATAATTGAAAAATTGACCAACGTCAAGAAATGCCCAAAATTGGACAAATATTGTCCATCTCCCGAAGATACTCGCAAAACTTGCGAGATCGTGGGAGAGGTGACAGTGAAGAGGAAGGATTTGGCACCGTTTGGAAGCGAGCTCCGTGGTGCAATGGTTAGCAAACCGCACATGTCACGCGGAAGACCCGGGTTGTATTCCCGGCGGAGTCAAATCTTTACTCTTCAAAAATAAATTATTTAAAATAATTTAAAAACAAGAGTGGTTACCCACAATAATGATTAAATTAATATAAAATAATTTAAAAATTGACCAAGGTCAAGAGATGCCCAAAATTGTCCATCTCCCGAAGATACTCGCAAAACTTGCGAGATCGTGGGAGAGGTGTCAGTGAAGAGGAAGGATTTGGCACCATTTGGAAGCGAGCTCGGTTGTGCAATGGTTAGCAAACCGCACATGTCATGCGGAAGACCCAGGTTTGATTCCCGGCGGAGTCAAATCTTTACTCTTCAAAAATAAATTATTTAAAATAACATTATTCATTTGTTTTATAATTACAATTATTGATGTTCATTAATCATTCAGATTACAATTTGCCCAACTCTGGCCTGAACCAACTGAGCTTCTTCGTTTGAATTGAGCATAGTATCGTACTATCTGGATCTCCTTTTCTTTTGATTTCTAGGTTGGTACGTGGTCCATCCTCAACACTCTACTACTACTTCTCCAAAAATCTATTCCATGGCTAAACATGTTTTCTCTTCTTTCCTTTTAATTGACCAGGTCTCAGAACCGTAGAGGACAGTACCTTGAAATATGAATTTATATATATATTCATTGGTTTTGAATGTCACCTCCTTACTCCATAATAAGGACTTTAGACAGCTTATCAGATATTAACCATTTTTGAACTTCATGGTTGATATCTTCATTGCATGTACCTTCGTAGGATGTCAATGATCCTTAGTACTCAAATTTTTCGCAGCTACTCAATATCAAATTTTCTAATTTGAGACATCGTGTATTCAAATTGAAATCTATATATTGCGTCCTCTAAGCCCTATTTTACATAATCTTGGAATTTTCGAAGCTTTTATTTTGCTTATTTGTTACCTCTTTAAAATACCATTTTTTTTATTTGTGTTATCGCCTCTACCCTAAAGGGTCATTGGCGTCTAATGGTTATTTTAATCCATTTGTAGAATTCTGTGCATTTAAGAAACTTGAAAAGAGTGGTGACTCTTTCTTCTTTGTCTTTCATAATTTCCTTTAATTATGGTCTCAGAAAGACCAACTTTTTTCCGGTACTTTTCGAATCGTGGGCAGTCTATCAGTAAGTGTTGGACTGAAAGAGGCACATTATCACATTTTTCACATGTCGGGGCATCCAGTCTCCTAAGTAGGTAGCTGAGAGTAAAATGGCAATGGCCAATCCTCAGCCGGCACAGCATCACTTCCTCTCTCCTTGATATTCTGCAGCTTGTGCTCCATTTCCTACAGTCAGTTTTAACCGAGGTTAGTTGGCGATTTTCTCTGGCCCAACTCTTCACCCATTCTGCTAATTGCAATCTCTTTGTATGGAGAATCCAGTCTTCCAGTGTAATTTTATTTAATTTATTAACTTCTGTTCCGTCTTCGAGTCTTGCTAAGTGGGCTAGATGGTCAGCTCTTTCATTACCTGGTATGCCAAAGAGAGCAGGAACCCAGACGTAGACAATGGTTATGCCTTTATTTTTTATATTCCACCATTCGTTAAGAATTTCTGTCATTACTGAATTTCGCGGGTATGGACTATTTATGGCTGCCAACACACTCCATGAATCCGATACTACAGCACATTTTTTTCTCTGGATTCCGCTATAAATACCATTTTATATATGTGCCTGTTGCATAAATGTGTAGAATTGAATGATAAGACATAATTTGATAAAAAAAAAAATTCTTTGATAAGGTTTTAATCGAAATTATCCTGTCCTTTCACATCATTTTGTAACATTTTAATTTAATATAGTAGCTTAATTCAATAATCTAAAAATGTATGTGTTGGTGATCTTATATTTAAACGTCTTTAATGATAAATAATAATTAAAAATAATTAAACTGTAAAAAATCTTTAGAATGGACACGACTAATATAAAAAAATAAAATAATTACAATAGTTTTGAAAATAACAATACTTTTGGAAAGCTGGATAAACTTCATTCACACCTTCAATAAAAATGGAAGATGCATTTTCAAGACCTAATTTAATCCTATCTTCCAAATTGCATTTTAATTCCTGCTTGAATTCCTCCTTCCTGAAGTTAGGTGTGACTACATTTTCTGGAAGGAAAACAACATTAAGAGTATTTCAACATTATAAATCAAAGAAATAAACATATTTTATGTAGTCTAAAAATATTAAGAAGAAATATTAAATCATAATTAGATAATCAAATTTATTTTACACTATATAAAATTTATAACATGCATTTTTGTACAACAACCCCTTAATGCGAGTCTTGACCCCTAAATCTAAATCCATCTTTGAAAAAATGGGCTTCAAAGTTTTAACATTGTACTTAAACTCATTCCTATCCCTTAAACTATTAAATATTGCAAATTGAAATAGTCTTTATTCTTTAAGTGCAATCAAAATTGAAATAGTCTTTATTTTTTAAGTGCATGTATACAACTACTCACGTATTAACAAAATACATTGGTATACATTTTTAATGAATTCAAATTGATAAATATTAGATTTTTTCACATGAAATGTCCGTTTTCAAGGTAAAGGGATTTAAGTAAATACAATATATAAAATACAATTTAGTAAAAATACAAAATCCCTATGCACTTCCCTATGCAAGTGTCTGGAAACGGTAGGTGCACCTGCATTTAGTTGTGCTGAGAGTTCTCTAACTGTTTGGTAGGGGTTTCCTTCTACAGTATGTTTGAGGACATCGTTTTCAATTACAGAAGGATGTCTTCCTCGGGGCTGGTTTTCCAAGTCGGTATCCCCAGCCGAAAACTTAGCAAACCAACGAAGAATCGTTCGTTCATTTACACTCCATTCCCCGAACGCCTTACAGATGTTTCTAGCAGCCTCAGCTGCCGAATGGCCGAAATTAAACTCATAACAAAATATTACACGAAAATCGCATGTTTCCATGTTCATATTTTGAGGTATACTAAAAAGTGTGTAATTGATTGGGAAGCTAATGTTTATAAAATAAAAGTAGAGGATTGGTAACTGCTTAATTATAATATGTAAACATTTGGAAGTAAACAACAGAGACCCCCAAAATCCTATATGTATTTCCTATATGTTTTTCAAAAATTATCAAATCGGTCAATTCATGTGAAACAACCCAATACTTTAATTCAATACTCATTTTTAAGGTAGAAAAACATTCCATAAGGCATGTGATTCATATTGGTAAGGTTTGAAAAATTAAAAGCATCGAACAGGGAATTGTTTCAATATAATAATTATGATATTAGTGTCAATTGAATGAAATGAACCAGATTAGGCTATTCTTCTGATTATACATAATAAAAATACAACTCACTTCTTGTTATTCGAAATCCTTCCAACTCGAACTCTTTAAGATGCAGATCTTTAGCCTCCAACTTCTTATATAGTTCTTCTTGGGCATATTTTAACTCATTAATGACTAATAAAAGTGGAACAATTAATTCTCTATAAACCTAAAATTATAAGGACTTAAATCATATTCCACAATTTATTAGGATATTAGGTAATACTTCTTAAGTTTCCAGCATGGATACAGCAAAATTATACTAAAAATGAAATAAGAGAAGCCCAAAATATCTTTAAAAGGCAAGGGATGGAAGAAACTTCCAATTTTTAGTAACATCGAAACAGAGAATTAATGGGAAAGATGGACCCTCATTGAACAGAATATAACCCTGTAAGAGGTCAGTAACAAATAAAAAGGTCACACATGTAACCTGAAAGAAATTTTTGTGCAAACAAGTGCTTGATATCATTGATCTGAAAAATATTTTGATAACCTGTTGTTTCCCTGACCCCTTAAAAATGAATAATTAAAATATGCTAAAGCCTAAAATAAAAGAAATTAAGCACTATTAAATATTATCAATTTATGAATTAAGGATATAATAATAAAAAATCTGGTGTGATGCGCGCAACACACAACTTTCACTAACCAACTTACTTAGGTTAGAAATTGAGGTGTTTTGTTAAATGCCATTTCTCAAAGTCACACAATTTTCCACATTCATTTACTTACTTCTGTTTGTATATGCTGTTTAAAGTACAATATTTTTTTTTTATTATTAGATAAAAGTTTTTACTTGTGATAATTCAGCAATGCAAGCATAATACTCCAAGTCGTCTGATTTTATAATTCTCAGTGTAGTTGTTGAAAACTTCATATAATTCCCATGAAAGAAATAATTTCCATTAAATGAACATTTAACGTCATTAAAGACGTAATGCACATGCGTGAGCTTAATATGTTTTATGAATTGACGGAATATTTTTATTTTTTTCTACTGTATATTAACTTGATTTTTTTCATATTACATATTTAGCCATTTCTTATTTTTAGGTGAAACGAGACAGATAATTTATCCATATAAACTAAAACAAAGGCACTTTATAGGAAAACAAAAAAAGGCCCCTTTCTCATTTATGCCCCCTCAGCACATTTTAATAATGATAAAGCTTACCTGATATTATTAACCCTCAAACGGTACAGTGGTTTGAGATGAAATAGATGGTACGGTTGGGTCGGATCTGACCCAATCTCTTTTTTTATGAGATTTTTGGTAGAAATAAATGTACAATAACCATTATTGTTGTATAATAACATTTATTGATATTTTACATTAAAAATAAAACTTAAAGTACTTAACTTACTTTTACTTACATTAAAAATAACAGGAATGTCACATTTCTGTTCCTTCCATTAAGTCACTTTCGAGAACATATCATCTTGGCTCAATCCAGAATCTTTTAATAGACCACTCATGAACAACTAACCTATGCAGGCTTTTATTTCTTCCACATTGGTTGGATGTAAAAAAGAATATAGGGAATCACCGTATTTGATCTTTGAGAGTTCAATTTCTCTATTAGTATGAAGTACGATGATTTCTATTGTTTTATCCATAATAAAAAGTGAAAATAATTTTTCTTCGTTTGTTATGCCTTGTGCATTCACTTTTGGTCCAGGTAAGTGAGTAATTACATTTGAAGAAGGGGTTCGAGAAAATCTTGAGCGAAAAGGCTGATCAGCTCATATTGTTTCCTCGTCTTTCCCTAACTCGTAAACACTTTCAGCTGCTACTTCTCCATCGATCTCAACCTCATCATTACAGTCGTTATCATCTTCTTCAACATCACTATTCAGTAGACTTTCATCTTCCGATTCTGAGACACATTCTCCCAGGTTATGGTAACCATCTTCGTTATCTGAAGCAGCTGAAGACGCAGCTCAGCGAGAACTTCTTCAGGAGTGCAAAACAGTTGCTTAGCCATTTTGATGCGAAAACTGGTAAAAAGAAAAAAGTCATTAGTGATTTATTTGTCACTGTTATGTTGGTAGGAAACATTTTTTTTTATTTTAACCCTTTAATGCCTGTAGACTGATATACCAGTTTGAGCGCTGCAGTCCTTGTGGCCTCCAGACGGTATTTCCCAGTGACGAGGTTTATGGTTTCCTCAAAAATTTCCGAGGGTTCAAAACTAATTGACGTGGGGTTCTTTTCGTTATTTTCAAAATTAATTTTACCTGCACCACATTCCTTAGTCAAATAGGGCGAATTCTTTAACTTCGGAAAAAAAATAAGAAAAAGAAGGAAGTATTCAGGGCACCGGACATGCCAGCCGGTCTAAGGTCTCAAGCCACAGGGCCCTCAATACACTCGCACTGCTCAGACGCTAAAGGGTTAAGGTTTTTCCAAAAAATCAATTTAATCTGTTTTGATTTAATTTGTAGGAAAAACCCTAAAAACAAAAAAATATTAACAAAAATTAGTAACAGTCACGGTACTGTTGGGTCGGAAGCGACCCGGAATGAAAGAACTCATAACAACATTGAAAGTAGGAAGCCAAGGACACTCACCTAGTAATTGTAAACGTTCTAACATCTGTAGGAGAAGGACTAATAGTAGGGTCCCTTGTCAACTCGATCACGTGCTAAGAGGGGGGAGAGTACAGGAGGAATATCCACCTGTGGGTCGGATCCGACCCCCACCTTACCTGTTAAGGGTTAAAGAATACTTGATTCTCATAAAACATGACGAGTTTTATCAAAATCATTAGAGCCCTTTTTGAGAAAATCGAAAAACACATAAAAAGTTATAAAATAAAGTACCCCCTCCGTTTGATCAACTTTGATGAAATATTTGCTGTCTGGGCACACACCAATATACAGACACCAAATACTCAATTTCAGGTTCGTACAGTTTAGAGTTTTTGAGCTAGTCTGTTGACACACACACAGACCACTTCACGGGACTTGGTTATTTGGACTCAGGGGACCCCAAAACGTGTAATTCCATTGAAAACTGGAAGTCGAAATTTTTCATGATCGCAACACTTTCCCTTACTATATATTTCATATATAGGTAAGTGGCAGAAATATATATATAATAAGGGGCTTCATAGGGCCGCTACTGCCACCATGGCTCCTTTAATCCCTTCCAGGAGGAAGTCAATTATTTTATATCAATTATAATAGTACAGCTATGCATCATGAGGTAACATTAAAAGAAAAAAATTGATTAAAATGAACTTTAAGTTTCATACCGATTTTTCATTAAGCTTTGTAAAAATAAAATAATATGACATCTTAACAATCAATGTTTTGGAAATATTTAATTTCAATTTATCACCAGACATTTCCAATTCAAAATTAGGACAATCATTGTCTGTTAAAAAGAGTTCTTCTAAGAACTCTACAATTCTCTCTTCTGACAAGTTTGCTTTTGGGTTACATTCCTATAAAAACAAAAACAAAAAATTAATAAATAAAAGTATCTTTCTAGAAAATTTAAGGATGGAAATTAATTATAAACCTTAAACCTAAGTATAGTTTCTTCTCGACTAAGTGTTTCCCTCCAGAGGAAGATGAGATCAGATATTGTTATACACAAATCTTTGGTTGATTTTACTTCTAATGAGGTAAAGTAATTGTCATTATTTATATTTATTGAGCGCCACATCATACAGACTACACCAAACTCATATCAAACCTCCTGTCAACACAGAACTTGTTTACATCAATAATAATGTAATCAATAATGAAACATTCAAAAAGATTTTTGAGATAAACATAATAAGGTATAGAAGTAACAAGTATACAGATAATGACAAAAAAGTGCATATGGATATTATGAAGCGAGAACAATAATGCCCCTACTAAGGATGAATAAGTTAAGATAAATCATTTTGTTTATTTTTTCTTAAAAAAAAAAAAAAAAAAAAATATATGGTTGGGTGCTTCAATAGTCTCGATAGTTTTACATCACATAGGGGGAGATCTTAAGGTGCCTTTACTATTTAATTGACCCTCGAACAGCCTTCACGATGGCTGCTCGGGTATTGTAGATACTTCATCTGTTCGCCTGTGTTCGGGGGTAGCGCTTGTATCTCTTTTGATTTGGGTTTTTCCCAAGTGACAGGAGTTTTTGATACTAGTGCGCCGTTGTGATTCGTCTCCTATTTTTTATTTTTCAGATAATATAAAATATATTGGTAATGGAGATTTTTTCTTCATCAGAAGCTAGCGTTGGGTGCGTCAACCATATTTGTTCGCTTAACGTCACGTTATATATAAACGGGTGTTCGTGTAACGCCGGTACGGCAAGGTTCGGGGAGAACCTGTTCGAGGGTGAGGTTCGTAGAGTATAAAGGCACCTTTAGATAAAATATCACATAAGTGAGAGTACTTATTGTGTGCCTTAGTATCTTATTGTGTTTCGGCCGTGATAGCCGAGCGTGTTGAGAGCGACCGGCCCTGGGAGGGTTGACTCCACGGAATAAATCTCGACCTACCCACCACGGTTAGAATAGGGGTCATTCCATATCAACTCAACCAGGGCAAAACACCCAAGGTCTTAGATTTTTGTGAAACTTGGTAAATTTGTTCCTTTTATATCGATAAACAACCATGCCAAGTTTTATTGACTTATCTCTATCGGTTTTCTTTTTACAACCCTGTAAAGTTTTTACTAAAATGCCGGCCGGGGCTCACCCGAGGCCACAGACGGAACGTTTATTTTCTCGGAAAAAAATCATATCTTTAATATTTATCAATATAACTCAATGCAAATTTGTAGTTTAACTAAATAAAACATGCTGATTTTGTAAAAACAAATATATTAACACTTTAAGCCTTACCTTAAGATTACCATAAATTATTATTTTACAAATATTTTATTTCCGGAAAGTGATTACAAGGGTTTACGTTATAGCCAATATCTACCTGAGGGTTAAAGATAATCAAACAAAACTTTTTTTAAAAATTATCTCCAAGATGTTTTCCATCATATCCAACAATAAAATTAAAGGCTTTTTTATTCCTGCATATTTAAAAACTAATATTTTTCTTAAAAACTTGATATTGTCAAAAAATACAACAACGATATGCATATTTAATTCCTTGGACATAAAATAGTGTGAACTGCTGAAAAACTATGAATTATTTCTTGTAACTTAAGAAAACTTGTTACAGCTAAAATATTAGTATTGTCGCTTACATAATTTATTTAAAAACATTTGATTTGTTTTGTTGCAACTAACAGGGTAACCTTTTTTTGCAAAACCATTTTATAAGCCTATATGAAGCTTATAAATAATATAAAATATACATGAAGTGTTCTTTATTGGACATACCTGATTTGTTAACATTTACTTTTTTTAACTATAGACTTAAATATCAAGAAGGGGAATATGTTTTGGGTGTCTTGGGGTTGGGGAACATTGGTTGAGAGATGTATCTGCCCTGTGTGACTTCAAATGATTTTTTTGCCTGTTTTGCTGAACTGAAGATGGCTCAAAAGAGCCGAAACGTCTTATAAATAAAAAAATGTATTGCTGAGACTAATTTGGTCCCCTTCTTGATATCCTGTTGAACAATATAGTCTCAAGAACTGTATGTCTTATAAGTGATATAGACTTAAAGTTCTTTCAATTCTTCAGTTTCTTGCTATATTTTTTCTTCTTGATGCTTTATCAATTTCGGCCATTTTCTTTTCAATTGACAACATACATTCAGTGGCAAAGTGGTATGTTCTACCAGAAGTTGTCATGGGAGGCTCAACAACAGCTAAAACATGAGGTAGAGGCACTGAGCAAGAGTCCTCCGTTCTTGGCCGCGAAAAGGAAGAAGAAGGTCCATTTGGGTGAAAAAACTTCACTGTTACGTCTCCCTCTTCTATGTCAGTTGAAGTTATGACTCCAAAGTACCATAAATAGTCATATTAGCATGCCATATAGAGTCCGGGAAATAAGTCAGTCTCCTTAATAAGAGTTAGATTTAGTGTACTGGTAGTTAATGAATGTGTCAAAGCGGGATCTACATCTTCACTGATACCCCTTGCTTCCACAGTACCAGATGAATCAAGAGGCTTAAAATTGTTAAAAGATCTTGTGCAAGGAAGAGTATGTAAATCTTAAAAACGGGTTTCAAGTTTTTGCCTGGTTAAATCTACTGTTTCTTTTAAAACCAAAGAGAAATTTACTTTGTAGATCAGTGATTTACAAAATGTAAAAAGCTCTTCTGTTTTGGTTATTTGGTTTTGCAATGGCTTCTGTAAACTTCCTTTTGAACTAACCGCTTAACAGTACTTACCTCCGATTCCATCACACTCTGACTTTCCGTGACTCGATGCGAAAAAAGACCACTCAGCTTTAATTATGAAATCTTGTTCATGATGGCAAAGATTTATAAAGATTATAAAGTTGAATTTGTTCTTGTACTGAGCTGAACATCCATCTGCATAGTAATGTACTTTTTGAATGTGAGGAAAGTTATCGCTAAGAAACTTAATCAAACTGGATTGCGTTTCATAAACCATCGCAACATCATGCTATAGATCGTTGGAGATCACATATAAGGATGTAGTCAGTTTTTCCCTTTCTCATCTTGTAGATGAATCATTACAGGATGGATAGAGCATGCATTGCAGGTCCAGTGGTAACCCTGTGCTTCAACCTGTATGGTAAAAGAATAGTTTTCACTGAAATCCATTAAAACTATTGCAGTATCAACTGTAAAATTTTCTTTCATGTTTTTAAGAACTGTGGACTGTGTGCTTTCGCAATATAAGAATGTGGAATTAATTTTTCAACTTTTTCTGTTAGATTGTTAATAAAATCATCAACTGTAGAAGAGCACTTTAGCATTTCTGTTCTGTCTGACAAAATCAAGTTTTTCAGAAAAATATTATTTTTTAAATATGAAGGAATAAAAAAGCCATTAATTTTATTGTTGGATATGATGGAAAACATCTTGGAGATAATTTTTAAAAAAAGTTTTGTTTGATTATCTTTAACCCTCAGGTAGATATTAGCTATAACGTAAACCCTTGTAATCACTTTCCGGAAATAAAATATTTGTAAAATAATAATTTATGGTAATCTTATGGTAAGGCTTAGAGTGTTAATATATTTTTTTTTACAAAATCAGTATGTTTTATTTAGTTAAACTACAAATTTTCATTGAGTTATATTGATAAATATTAAAGATATGATTTTTTTTCCGAGAAAATAAACGTTCCGTCTGTGGCCTCGGGTGAGCCCCGGCCGGCATTTTAGTAAAAACTTTACAGGGTTGTAAAAAGAAAACCGATAGAGATAAGTCAATAAAACTTGGCATGGTTGTTTATCGATATAAAAGGAACAATTTTACCAAGTTTCACGAAAATCTGAGATCATGGGTGTAAAAATGATTTTTTTGTGGTTGATTTGATATGGAATGACCCATAGGTTAGTTACACCTGTAAGGTAACCCCCCGTATGCCACACAAAGCCAGGATTACCGAACAATGAGCTATGGGGATTCAATAGGATGGGACGTCAATGGCGGTCCCAAGCCTGTGCGATGCCAGGCACTCGTTATAGATCTCTATCTTAATTATAGTTGGGTAGGCAAAATTTAAGACTCCCTCTGCAGCATCGTCCGATTGGCCATATAAGCATAAAGTAACGTTAAATAAACACATGAATATCAAACGTTAAACCTGTTGAATTAAGGTCAGGCCACACATGTCCGCATCGCAGCACTAATATAGGTTATGTTCAGAATATTTTTAATTTAACTTACATATTACCTTTAGTTATGCCTAAAGGCCGGCCACACATGTCAGACACAGGCCACTTTATGCATAACTAAAGGTAATATGTAAGTTAAATTTAAAATATTCTGAACATAACCTATATTAGTGCTGTGGTGCGGACATGTGTGGCCTAACCTTTAAAAGTATATAAAAATGTTAATTATAGGTTTATTATAATTCACGCTAGTTCGTTTTAGAAGGTTAATATTAAAATTAGAATGGATGGATAAGAATGAAAAATTAGGAATTAAAGTTGTTGGATTTGGTGGAAAATTTATGTAAGATAAGGGCGAAAATCATTACTGATCTGTGAACCTAAGTTGATTTAGATATGTCCTATTTTCTGTGGCGGGGTCGACGAACGTTAACAAATAGGTATTCCCCTGAAAACAGATGTGTTAACCTGAGTTTGTGAGATGGCAAATCAATGCCGGAGGACCTTCAAGAAATCAGCCCCGTAAGCCTAAAAAGCGTGGAGGGGGAGGACAAAAAATAATAATAAAAATAAATTAAATAAGGATATGTTATGTTTGATTGAATAAAGTGAAACCTAACTGCAGCTACCTCGCTGCACGCGGATAGAGGGAGGTAGTAAATAAGCAAATGAGCTCGTTCTCTGATCTATATCCTCAAATCAAATTGAGATAATTAGTTATTCTTTATTTCCTCCGAAGTGTTTTACCGTAATAGGAAACATTTTTTGACTTTCTCGATTAATTTTCTGACATTTTAATTTATTCGAGAAGGAAACTACACTAATCTGTCATCAGTATGTATGGCAAAGGTGAGCTCATGAGTTAATAATGTCAAATTTTTATTATATTTTAAATATTCTTTATATTTTTCGAAATTCGTAGGTATGATGGATCCCAGTAGGGAATCAGGTCTTGGGAGTGAATCTGATAATATGGCTGAACTTGCAGCTCTCTTGAACACTGAAATACCTGAGGGGCAGAGCAACCTAATGGATAGTTTTACAAATTTAGAAAGAGTTGCTGACTACTGTGAAGGAAATTATTTTCAGGTAGAGATTGTTAAAGTTTCATATAAATAGGTGAATATAATCTATTGATGTATATCTCAGGCTGAAAGCCCATATAGATAAAGACTTGATAGCAAGGGTGCGGTTTGATTGGATAAGAACTTATGGTACTAGTTCCTCTATATTATTACTGGGCAAGGAGGCCAATGTGGTGTCCGTGTGCCTGATCTCAATCAGGTTCTTGGGGTTTATTTACCCCTGAAGATTTGAGTGTAGCGAATGGGGGTCCTAATAAACCTAATTGAGGCCCTTTTTATCTGAAACTCGATGAATGTTCTGTGATACTATACCTTCTGATAGGACACACCCTAAAGTAGTTTTAGGGAAGCGTTACTTATAGATACTAAAATTTGTCTTGCAATCTTGTCTTGAAATGTATACTATTTAAAATAGTGGTTTCAGCTATTCAGTATACTATAACAGTTTTCAAAGATGTATTGACTTATTTAGCTAAAATATCGATAAGATACTCTAGGCATTGACAACTTTGTTTGTATCTTTTGAGCAAGCTAATGTCAAAAAGTTATCTTGTGAAGGCCCCAATATTATGAGAAAAAGGACCCCTTGGGACATTGGAAGTAGTAAATCTCCATTCCAAATGAAGGGATGTTAGGTTAAATGACAATCTGATAAAAAATGAATATTCAATATTTCTAAGTCTATTTGAACCGTATTCAAGTCAATTTAAAAAAAAATAAAGAAATTACATACAAATGTATGAAATTTAAAAAAGTACACTGCATTATATTGATGATCAAATTTCGAAATTTTAACGAACATTAATTTCATTACTTTCTCTTCAGGAAGGTAAAGCATTTAATTTGACAAATAATCCACTGTACACATTCTATTTGAATTTACTTCTCCAGAAAAAATCAATTTTTTGTTTTAAATCTTTTACTTCTTTTTTTTTTTAAATGAGAACATTAATACATTTATTGCAAAACTATAATTATACTGTTTTTAAATAGCATAGAAACTTTTTTTTTTTAAAGGATGACAAATAATACTTGAAACGGTTACAATTGAAATAGAATTGGTGACTTGTAAAGGGTTTCTTTAGATTCTAATGCTATTGGAAAACATACAAAGAACTATTAACTTTTTTTTAAAAAAAATATTTCTTTATAAGATTTTAAAATTTCAGGCAGAAAACAAGCGTTATGCCCTCGAGGAAACAAAGAATTACACTACCCAATCTTTGGCCAGTGTTGCATATCAAATAAACACATTAGCTTACAATTTTCTTCAGTTGCTCAACTTGCAGTCTACACAGCTTGAAGAAATGGAGGCACAAATGAATCATATTGATCAGGTTCGCTTGAGATTCTTAAAAAAAAATTGTAATTATACAATATATTTCATTTAATTTACTTTACTATTTTTTTTCTCTAGACTGTTATGATTCACAAAGAAAAAGTTGCGAGAAGGGAAATTGGCGTACTTACTGCGAACAAGACTACTAATAGGCAATATAAAATTATTGCTCCTGCCAACCCTGAAAAACCTATTAAATATGTCAGAAAACCTATAGACTTCAATGGTTAGTGTAATAATTTTTTAAAAATATGTTTCTAAAGATTAGATTGATTATGAATGTTGATTACGTATCGAAATATTTATAATATTCTTATAGCCTAATTTATTTCTGATCAGTATTCATACATGATTAATCAAGGGTCTGTTTGCGAAGACCACATCCAGTTACTTTCACGACGCGACACCCAGTTACTTTTAGTAAACAGTTCCTTCCAACAATCTGTAGTGGTTATAAACAGTGATAACCTTAATTTGTAATTTCAGTGATAGTAAAAATTATTTTCATTTTATTATAACAATGAAGATTTGTTTAAGAAGACTATACAAGAAATTGCATCATTTATGCCACCTACTAATTAAATTGGTTTATTTTTATAATATTAACTTTTTTGTAAATAAATATTCATAGCTGAAATATATTCTTGTTGTTCTCATCTAGGCCATTATTTGCAAATACATGTTATTTACAGGTTATAAATATTGTTATCAAAATAAGGGTAAAGGTACTGAAGAGCGGCTGATGGGCGTGGCCTGTTTTGAGAGGTTATGTGACCGTGATGTTATCGAACTCCTATCGCCTTTATTTCAGTTAAAAAGTGCCTTGATTGGCTTTAATAGATTCTAGCTTTCGACTCCCGCTTGCTGCGCTCGCTCTTCCGAGATAAATAAACCCCCAAAAGGGTCCTTTTCATAGGAGATCAGGCCTTACTTTGAAGTGAACGATGCATAAGCCGCACTTCAGTACTAGATCCAAAATAAGTGTTTAAAAGAAATAACTGTTTACTAAAAGCAACTAGATGTGGTCTTCGCAAACAGACTCAAAATCAATTTCTAAGATTGGGGTTAGTTAGGCTTAAGAGAACCCTACATAGGCGAACAGGATACAGTCTATATTAGGATTTCCCTAAGTTTTTCTGGTTCCTACGACCTTTATGTATCAAAATTTTTCTGTGGCCCCTCGTGTCAAATCCCAAGGCAAATATTATTTTATTAATAGTTTGTCTTCATTTCGAATTCTACACACATTAAAATTAATTCTACACTTTTATATCTCTGTTTTCAATTTTATTAAATTTATAATGAAACCTCTTGACTATAATTTTTTGACTAATAGAGAAAAATCAAAGGTGAATACTGTTACTATTTTTTAGAGGTTTGTAATGGTCAACTTTTTTTTTTTTTTTTTAAGATAGGATGGTAAATTATCAGGATTTTTAGTCAAAAGTTTTTTATTTAGTGAGCCTACGGTTCGATCCAAACATGTGGATCTTCATCAGGGCTAAAATGAAGACAAATGTATGAGCAGCATTTAAAGTATCATTGCTAGAAGATAAGATTAATTACAGATACTAACAATAATCTGTTACTTCTTTTTTGTGTCTGTTTGATGGTTTCTCCCAAAACCTCTTGTATCTTGCTTCATTATTATCCATCCAACCATCAGAAACAAATCTTCAAAATCAATCAGGTAAAATTCCGAAAACTCATGGCTATTTATAGAATAATGCATTACCAAACGTAGCTTCTTCTGTGAGCACTTGTAATTAGCACTAAGTAGGGACTCATGACAAAACAATGTCATCCTCCATAGTAAACTGTGAAGATGAGATTGATTACTTCACATCCCAGTGTGAATGCTAGACAAAACAAACAACAGTGTCTCTAGATGTTCTGTAGACTGTGTCTCGAGATCGTCTCTTGATGGTATACACACAAAAATCATGCACCATGTCTACTCGTGTGTACTTAGGCTTAAAACAGTCTTCTCTCATCAATGAGATTAATACAATGTTATTGTATTGTTTGTTCGGTACCCCTACCTGGCCATGTGTGGCATACGGGGGGTTACTCTACAGGTGTAACCAACCTATTCTAACCATGGTGGGAGGGTCGAGATTTATTCCGTGGGGCCTCCACGAAATAAAAGTCAACCCCTCCCAGGGCGGATTCGAACCGCCGCCGTTCGGCTCGAGCGTGCAACAACGGGTCGCGCTCCTACACGCTCGGCTATCCCGGCCCAATGTTATTGTATTATTTTCAATAATGAACTGACAGCATCCCATTGCAGTCTCGTGTTATATATGTTTATATTTTTCAATCTGGTGGACGTTTCGGACCAGTGTGTCCATATTCATCACCTGTATGTATAATGCTCAATTAATTATAGCAATTTACTTATACAAGGATAAACAATAAAAACCTACCAACCATTATCCATACAAACATAGAATCCAAAGAGGTATAAATATGGCACATAGGTATGTCAAGCTGTTCAATTTTAAAAGGTTACATAAATAAAAATCTGTTACCTGATATTAAAGAACACCTAATTTTCATTTAATATGCCGAATTTGATAAAAATCGTTGAAGCCATTTTTGAGATCATCAAAAAAAGGTAAAAATTGGAAAAAAAAATTATGAAATAAAGTTCCCGCTCCGTTTGACCAATTTTGATGAAATGCTGGCTATCACATCTTTGGCATATACATACATCAAATACCCAGTTTGATCAAAATTGTTAAAACCGTTTTTGAGTAAATAAAAAAAAACACGTGAAAATGATACAAAATTTATTAAGTAAAGTCCCCCCCTCCGGTTGATCAATTTTGATGAAATTTTTACAGTCATATCTCGGGCATATAAATAGATCAAATACACAGTTTAATCAAAATCGTTAGAGCCGTTTTTGAGAAAATCGAAAAAAAACTTAAAAAGTTATTAAATAAAGTACCCCCTCCCTTTGAGCAATTTTGATGAAATTTTTGCTGTCACATCGCGGGCATATACATACACTAAATACCCAATTTCAGGTTCTCACGGTTTATAGTTCTTGAGCTAGTCTGTTCACAGACCATTTCGCGGGACTTGGTTAATTGGACTCAGGGGACCCCAAAACGTGTATTTCCGTTGAAAACCGGAAGTCGAATTTTTTCACGATCGCAATACTTCTACTTACTATATATTTCATATATAGATAAGTGAAAGTAAAAATCAATAAATAACAATAAACATAGAAATAAAATGGTAAGAACATTCACCAACCCTCTCTTTTGAATATTAAATAATTGGTCATTCTAATGGAGAATTTGTCAAATATTGGTAAATTGCTATAATTAATTGAGCACCATACACACAGGAACGTGGAGTTTTTCATGAAACAAGTCAAACAGGGACAATATGCTGTCTTTGTTTGGAGCCACCCTTAACGCTTGTTGTCGGAATTTGGTTGCTCTAGACCTTTTTTTTTGCTCTAGACTGTTTCATTGCGCCCCGTGTTTCGTTATGCCCCACCCTCCCCTGGGTATATGTACTGTTTTAACTTCACACATCCGTGCTAATGAACATTCACAGTTAATCTCATCTTTAGAAAGTTAGTAAAGTAATATAGTTTTTACATTGGTCTAGGTCATGATATATTTAAATATTAATGATAAATCTTAAATGTAGCATTAGACGATATTGGACACGGGGCAAGGATACAGGAAGGAGGTTGGTCCGGCGGAAGAGGGATCAAATCCCGATCTAGCTCGCAGACAACGGTGGTTGGCCCCGCTCCCACGACCAAGCCTCCGACCCCGCCTTCGGCTCTCCGCTCTGCAACTGGTTCCCTCGGTAAGAGCTCTAGGGAGTACAGAACACCACCAGCAGTCGCCCCACCTCAGGTTAGCGACGTCTATAGTTTATTTTTATATCAATAACTAATAAATTTATAATATTAGTGTACAAAAAGTTGATTGAGGGGAGTGATGTAAAGCTATCTATAAATTCGATATTATCAGGCATAAAACTATTGATAGTTCAGTGATGAGAATCTTTTAACACAAAAGTGAAGGGACAGAAATAGTTTTTCTGTTAAAAGAATTTCGTTTTAAAGGATATTGTAAAATAAATATATATATACTCAACATTATCCTATATTTTAGAGTACTTTTTGCTATATATATACAAGTATTTAAAAAAATCAATAAACGAAACTATGTTCAAAGGAGTGCCAAAGTCGATTTAGCATCTTTATCTATGGTACATAAGACAGCATGTCTAATCATTTTTAACCCCTCCTAATTCTTGCTGGCAAAAGTGGTGTTTTCCATATTTGCTTTATTCCAAGAAGATTATATGTTTGTTTGTTTTTTAATTGATTTAATTTTTTTTTTAGAGTGAATGAGCATGTTTTGTTTGATAATAAAGAAAATTACACTGTTAAATTTTAATAGTTCTAAAAAAAAAAAAAAAAGAAATTATATGCTTTGGTGCTTCAGTAGACGCGATAGTTTTACATCATATGAGGGGAGGGGGGAGATCTTGGATAAAATATCACATAAATGAGAGTAGTAGAGGTGAGAAATAGTCAACTGTTATTCTTTACGATAAGTTAAATAATAATCAGGATTTTCAGTTTAAAATTTTTTTTATTTTCGAAAGCCAACGTTTCGATCCAACTTGGGAATCTACATCAGGGCTAAAAGAAAACAAGTATGTGAGTATCTATGCTAGAGGATGACAATAAATGATTACCATAACATAATAAAAATTTATATATTTTTATATTAAAAATAAAAACTAAATTTAAAGGAATGTTTTTTGGGAATACCGAAAATAGACCTTAAAATTTTTGATAACCGGAGCGGATAACTATAGAAATCCCTTACATTTCACAAAGGTTTCGCCATTCCTTATATTTAAAAGCATAAAAAATCGAATTGGAGAAGTAAAAAGAGTTAAAAAATTAGGAGATGGGACCCTTGTAGTTGAAGTTTTCTCAGATATCCAATCAGAGAAGTTCCTAAAATGTGAAAATCTACTTAATAACTTCCTGGTAAAAGTAGAAGCACATGGGAAACTAAATTAAAGTAAAGGGATTATTTGATGTCCCGAACTAAATTATTGTACAATTGAGGAAATAAAAGATTAATTAAAACCACAAAATATAGCACATTATAAAAGATTAACGTATTGTAAAAATAATGAAAAACACTGCGAGCCGTAACCGTCATTTATCACCAAAAGCGAAGTATCCTATAAATATTTTTTACGAGTTGTTTATGTCCTTATGTTAAAAACTGAAAATTATTTGCATTGTCTCCACAGCGGAGCCCACGAGTTTGATGACAAATTTTAAATGGCTCTGCTCCGGACACCTCGAAGTGCAAAGGGTTAAACAAGACAAATTGTTTTAAAAGTAAGCAGCCGTTATGAAGGCTTAAAACTTAGGCCAATTCTTCATGTCAGATAGTATTTTATTTCATACTCCCTTCAGATCAACTTTACTTAAAATTAATTATTAGAGATTCTTTACACTGTTATGTGTAACAGGGTGAGATATAGTGTAGGGTAAACCATACAGTTATTGGCACTCAGTCCAGTTATTGGCACCCTAACTTTAACTTAAAAAAATAGGTATAGAAGTCCTAATTTTATTACAAGATATCCTCTAAGTCATCTATGACTTTAACAAAGAATTTAAAGAAGACTTTAACAAACTAACCATAGGGAAGATTTCACAATTAAATCCACAGGGTGCCAATAACTAGATTTGGCACTTTTAACAATAAACATTGTAAAACTATTGAACTTTTGACCCAAAAAGTTCTTGACCACTTGAGTCTTTATGAGGATAGATAAAAAGGAGCTATAGGAAGTATCTAGTTGATCCCTTTATAAAAAGTTTTGTTTTTTTAATTTAAACTCAGAAATGTAGTCTTAAGTGTGCCAATAACTGTACGGTTTACCCTAGTGTGTGATACGAAAGGAGTCTGAATCATTATCGGTGCCATAGCCTTCTGGAATTTTCTATTCTTTATATTTTCCTGTCTTTTTTGAAAATGTGTTCAGGATGTATTGTAACCTGAAAAAAAAAAAAGATAAACAAGGAAAAACATATGATTTAAAAAGAGTTCAAGACTGTTGGAACAAACTGTTCTGATACATGTTTGTGACGGTTCTAGTAACTGCCGTCTACGCTTGCCTAGAACCTTTCAGACAGTTCTATTTCAGACAAAATATAAGGAGCAATGGACTGAAGAGTAAGTCTTGCTCTGAAGATCGATCGTATGGTTACGTTTGTGTTAAAAGTGACGTTTTGTAAACTTCTTGATTATTCGAGTTTATATTGTTTGTGTAGCATTTTAAATTATTATGTCTCTTTAAATAAAATTATTCAAACACACATAAGTGTTACAGTATTTTAGAGGTGAGAGATAGTCAGCTGTTATTCTTTTATGATAGGTTAAATGATAATCATGATTTTCAATTTGAAATTTTTTTTTATTTTCGATAGCCAACCTTTCGATCCAACTTGTGGATCTTCATCTGGGGTAAAAGAAAACAAATGTATGAGTATCTATGCTAGAGGATGACAATAAATGTTTACTTTAGAGAACTGATAATAATATAAAATATGGTAAGCATTATACATGAATATTTAAATAAGTGGCAGATTAGAAAGATAAAATAGAATCTGATATTTACCTTCCTTGTCCAGGTAGATACACACATGTGGACCTCCACTACCTCTTACCTTATTTTACCTTTAGTCTTTGTATCTATTTGGACTCAGAAGGTAAATATCAGATTTTATTTTATCTTGCTAACCTGCCACGTATTTAAATATTCAAGTATAATTGTTTACCATTTTTTATATTATTATCAGTTCTCAGTTAACCTATCGTTACAGTATTTTGTTTAAATTAGTTTTCATTTTGTTAAATGAATGAAGTCGTTCCAATACTAATTGTTTAAGTGTTTGTAACCTTGCCTTTCTACATTATTAGGTATGGTGATATCTTTTTCAGTCACAATCAATGTTACCCAATAACTGCAATCTTGTGTTTCCACAGTTATTAAGTAATTATGAGTACTTCTGTTGGGAATTAAAATAATTTTTTGTCTGTTGTAATCTTGGTAACCACTGAAATCTGTTGTGATATTGATTTAGTAATCACCCCTGAAAATGAATGTTTAATTTGTATCATTAACAACTGACATTTTACAAATTTCTTAATAATATTTTATGATAATGCTCTTGGTACTACTTCTGTTTAAAATTCTGAGATTTTTATTAATATTGGCACTGTCAAGCATAGTTTTATTATTTGGGAATTGCTGGTTATGCTGGTATGGTTTGTGAAAAGTGAAGACAAGCGTTTTATTAACTTTCCGATCAATTTTTATTTTTATCTCATTCTTATAGATCTTTAAATACTTACTCAAAATCTGTTCAATTCTTTCTTTAGTTTGACTTGTGCTTTGAATAATTCTTGAAGCTTTTTCTCGTAATTATGTTTCTTGCGATTTGTGAGCCATTTTGATTGACTGATACCAAGCGAAAGTAATTTACTACCTATATTATTAAAAAAGTTGATATGTTTTTTAGAGGATAGAAATAAGTTATTAAATGAATTCTCTATATTAATAAGGCCATCTAGTAAATGCTTTGGTAATGTTTCTGAAAGTTCAGTCTGTTTCTAGCTTGCTTGCGAAACTGTAGTAGCCCTGAAGATGCCTGAATAGGCGAAAATTTGGCATGTAATCTGCATAAGATAAAGTGAATTATTGAAATAATACGAGACTTTGAGGCCTTGCACTCTATATCTATAATTCAATAGTCTCTTCCTAAAAACTTGTTTACTAAATTATTGTGGAGATGGCCCATGAACTCCAACTTATTAAAGCATCATCTATTAAAGACTTAAATTACAAACTTCTTTATGAAATTCAAGCTGTTGTCACTTCGGATACTTTGAGAATAGAGATATTTGGAACATTATTAATTCATTTACTAAATACGTAAACTCCATTGGAAAAGGTATGTACTTGCAAAGGCATAAATCGAATAACACATTACCAAAGCATTTACTAGATGGCCTTATTAATATAGAGAATTCATTTGTTTGTTTGTTTGTTTGTTTAACGTCCATTTTTATGCTACTTAGGCTAATCGGACGATGCTACAGTGGGAGTCCTAAATTTTGCCTATCCAGGTATAATTAGGATAGGGATCTTTAACGAGTACCTGTTTTCGTATTTATTTAGAAGTAGAATTCATTTAATAACTTATTTTTATCCTCCAAAAAACATATCAACTTTTTTAATAATATAGGTAGTAAATTATTTTCGCTCGATATAAGTCAATCAAAATGGCTCACAAATCGCAATAAACATAATTACGAGAAAAAGCTTCAATAATTATTCAAAGCACAAGATCAAACTAAAGAAAGAATTGAACAGATTTTGAATAAGTATTTAAAGATCTATTAGAATGAGATAATGATAAAAATTGATCGGAAAGTTAATGAAACGCTTGTCTTCACTTTGCACAAACCATACCAGCATAACCAGCGATTCCCAAATAATAAAACTATGCTTGACAGTGCCAATATTAATAAAAATCTCCAATAATATTTTATTGTTTTGAACAGGGTGTCTAACTATAAGGGCTTCTATAACTCCTAAATATCTTATCTATATTTAATTGTTAAGAATATTATCCATGCCACCAATAAACATCCCTGTTTTAATCATTTCGATTATTTGTATTTTAAAAATTAATACCAGAGATGAATTGAGAACATTTGTTGAAAAACAATTTTTTTTTTTTCAGGAAGGGTTCACAATGTTAAACTCCTCAAAAAATAAAAGGTCATCACACTAACAAAGCAAGAAAACCTATTTGCTATAGATTCCAATTTTTTTTTTTCAAATTTCATCCGTTTTTCGCCCTTTAAGAAAAACACATTGTTTCAATGCATATAGTTGTTTTCATTATCATTACCAAACCCTGTTTAACGGTAAGCGGTTATTATATAACATTATAATGTAGTCACAATATACTTCCTATTCCAATAAAAGAGATTACGATGGTTTCTCGTAATGGGATCGACTGTTGGCAGTAATTTTTATCAATTTAATTTGAAAATATTTTAAGTAAATGGTAGAGTGAAATTACCGCATTTTCGGTTTAAAATTAAAAATTCATTAATTAAAGTATATTTAATATAGTAGGGTAAACCATATAGTTATTGGCACTCAGTACAGTTATTGACACCCCAACTTTCACTTAAAGAAATAATTAAACAAGTCCTAATTTTGTTACAAGATATACATGAGTCTAATGTTTGAAGGGTCCTCTAAGTCATCTATGAAGTAAGACTTTAACAAACTATCCAATCCACAGGGTATAATCCACCAATAACTAGATTTGGCACTTTTAACAATAAATATTGCGATATGGTAAAACTATTGAACTTTTGACCCATAAAAAACCTCTTGAGTCTTTATGAGGAGTTATAGGAAGTTTCTATTGGATCCCTTTATAAAAAGTATTTTTTTTTTAATTTAAGCACAGAAATGTAGTCTTAAGGGTGCCAATAACTATACGGTTTACCCTATATTAATATATTTTTTCCAGTCCTTACATATCAACAATAGGAGCTTTTGACGCTAATTATATTGTTAAAAATTCCTGTAATTCATGTATTTCCCCCAAGCTAGACACCCTATTGGAACTTAAACTATTTTAGTGCCTTAATTAAAACATTACATTGATAGACGAATATGGAGGCATCGATCTGAGCAAAAAGTTGCTGATTGTTTTATTTTTTTAAAGCAGGGTTAGATATAATTATTTTTTTTTTTTTTTTTTTATTTTTTTTTTTTTTTAATAAGCATAATTATAACTTTTCCTTCATGAATAGAATTGGACAAAAGGTGATGAGATGTTAAGCGGAGTGAGCAGGCCTGGACAAGGGCATCCATCAATGGAGCTAAATAAGGTAGATGGGGTCGCAAAAGACCCACCAGCACGCTCCTAATAACATCAGTGTGGGGCTGTTTCATTAATCGTCTCTAACTGCCTGTATTAACTTGAATGCTCTCTATGTAATGTGTAATGGCTTCCAAATTAACATCTCATTTACGTGTCATTAACAAACATTAACAGTTTTATTATTGTTTGTAATAAATATTAAGTGGTAAATTGTATCATGTGGTAAATATTATCGCTGATCACGGGTTTGGATTAGTTTCTTTGTCCGTTGTTATTTTTTGCTTAGCGCTATATTAATTATTATGAAGTATAAGGTCAAGGTTAGATTTTAGAGAGCCATATTTAGGGGAACATGTATCTCTTCAAATTTGGCAATGCTTCTAAAACTTTTCATTTTTTTTTTTTTTTTTTTTTTTATAATAAAACTTACATTTAAATGCTTTAGGAGTCATTATTCCACCTTAAGGAACACTTTTGGGTTTCCTATTTCACGCTGAATATCCCAAAAAATTAAATGTAAGTTTAATAAGATATAAATAGAAGGTGTGAAAAATTTCATGGCATTGCCAGGAAAAGTTACATGATTGCCGTAATTATCCTCTTTGTAGAGCTTCTATTGCTTATTTTACAAAGGAGTTTGCCAGACTGAGAATACTTGAAAAAGTCCAGGAATTTTTCGAAACCTGGAGATGTCACCCCTTGTTGTGCAACAACTTGGTATTAGTACCTTTGAAGTATTCTCAGCTAGAGAACATAAAATATTAAGGTCATGTTTCTAGACAAGACCCGGACAATTGAAAACGAACATAATTTATTTTAACAAATCCATTTCTTACCTTAGCCTGATGGTTTAGATTCTTTTTACTCCTAATAAACAAATTTTAAGATTTCTATCTATGTATCTGAAATCTGATTATTTCATTGGTCATTAGTGCTTTAAAGTTTGTTTGATATTCACTCGAGTCTTCAAAAACAGAAGATTAAAAATCATGTTAGCCATCAAAACGATTTTTTACATTTAATTACAATATGATAGAATAATATCTATAATACGTTTTAAACTATTTAATTTATAAAATAGAATATCAAAGCGTATTTTCTGACCTATTACAAAACGCTACTAAAATTCTTAAGGTTTGGTGCAAAGAGAATGGATTAAATATTAATCCACAAGAAATACACATTTGCCTCTTCACACCAAAGAAAGAAGTAAAGCATCTGGGTGTCATACTCGACCACAAATTAAATTGGTCTAAACACATAGAAAATACGACCAACATAGCACTGGTATGCCTATGGGCCTGCAAGAGAGCAATAGGCAAGAAATGGAGACTCAAACCAAAAATTGTATATTGGCTGTCTTTAACAGCAATGAGACCAAAGATATTTTACTCAGCCCTACTTTGGTGACACAAAGCAGGAGTTGGAAAGAATAAAACGCTGTTAAACAAACTACAAAGTCTAGTATGTCTTATGATAACAGGTGCTATGAGAACAACTCCAGCAGCTGCAATGGAGGTGATGCTTAATCTAACTCCGCTGCATATAGAGGAGGAGGCCCAAGCGCTGAAATCCGCTTATAGAATATTAAAACAAAATGACTCCTCCAAAATTAATACAGAGGGAGGACATTGGGCAATATCCAGGAAAATCGAAAAAGATCGGGTGCTCTCCATGCACTCCTCACCTTCAGGAACGAGAATTCCTGGACATTAAATATCAAACCATAATTAAAAAAATGGAACCACATAAACCCTACAAAGGGATTAACTGTTACATGGATGGCTCACTGACCAAAACAGGGTCAGGGGCTGGGATCTAGGGAATGGACAAACCCAATGAAGGGACATCGATTTCACTGGGAAAATATGCTACCGTCTTCCAATCAGAAGTACTAGCTATTTGCCAGTGCCAGTGCTTCAGAACTTTTTTTTTTTTATTGGTCCTCCCCTTGCTCGCCTAGTAGGCTATATGGGGTTTCCCGGGCCAGGGGAGAGGGTGGGGGATTGATGCCGAGTATTATTAAATTTTACCCCTGGCTCCGGGTTTTGAACCTGCTGTCTTTCGGTTCTCAATCATATGTTGCCTTGGGCAACGAGTATTTTTTAACGCGTTTGCCCGCTCGGCCATCCCGCCACCCTACAGTGCTTTAGAACTGCTGACTGAAAAGATATCAGACAAGAAAGTAACCATTACACCATTACCGTTTACAGATAGTCAAGCAGCTATTGGTGCAATTAGCAACCACATAACTAAATCGAAGGTTGTTAAAACCTGCAATAACACGCTCAATAAATTATCTGAAAATAATAATGTAAGAGTGGAATGGGTAACAGGACATTCCGGTATCCAAGGAAACGAAAAGGCGATTACGGAGCAAGGGAAGGCTCAGCTAACAAACCCATAACCCCCGAGCAATCAATCAATAAACAATATTGGAAGGATAAAAATCATTATCACTCCAAATTCTTCTTAGACGGCTATTCAGACAAAAGAAGCAATATGCTACTCAATCTTGACAGAAAGGCACTTAAAAAAATTACAGCTATCTACACGGGACACTGTAAACTGAATAAACACATGTATAAACTTAAGTTGGTAGAAACACCAATATGCAGAGAACGAAACAGCCTATCACGTAATCTGTTGGTGTGACCAATTAGCTCGGCTAAGATTTGGAATCTTCAGACAGGAAAATATAACCAATCCAACTTCCAATGATCTAATAAACCCAACAAGCCTACTAAAATTTACTGATGTTTTAAAGATTGCGATTTAAAACACAGGCCACTCTCAATCATGGTATCCCAAGTAATGGATGGTATGAACATTGTATTTATTACCTTCACAAACAAAAGTCAAACACAACCACTCAGCATCTACAAAGTACTAAAACAACCATTGTGGACATAAGGGATAGAACTATGTGGTTCTGCAAAGTCCTCAAACATCCAAAGAATGCGGTCATACCAGTTCAAAGTATTGAGGGAAATAGTAGACGTGCTATATGACGAGACAAATGACTTACTACACAAGTAAATAACTCCAACAGTCACACAATGCTACAAAATCTTCTAACAAAGACTAACATATAACATGAACCCTAGCAGATAGCAATTTATTCAGTTGAATTACCACACATTTACTTATTAATAATTTGCAAATTCGGGTCTTATGCAGAAACCTGGCACCAGTGATTTGTAGAAGTAACCACATCACCTGTATCACTTAATCATATGACTTTATTTAATTTACATTTGAGGTTAGTAAGCTAGTGAATATTAGCATCAATAGCTCAGTATTATTCATTATGAGGATTTCGAAGTTGATGAAGGATATTCCGGAAAAGAAAAGTGCAATTCTCTTTCTGCAAGAAAAAGGATTATTACATAAGGAAAGAAAATGCTCGCAAGGACACAGCATGTATCTGAGCATCGGGGCTCAAGAGGACAACCGGTGATGCAGCACGAGATCCTGCCGTAAGAAAATAGGAGGCCAGGAACACTCATTATTTCTGACTGCTGGAAAAGCTACAACAGTACCTATACCAAAACTTCCTGGTTACAGATTCAAGCACCAGACGGTCAACCATAAGAATACTTTCATGACCCAGAAACAGGAGCTCACACCAATAATGTCGAAGGTATGAGGACTCTTGTTAAAAGGCGGACCAAAATGGAATGTCGGACTGAATGGCGGACCAATAGGAGTCATCTGGACTCCTATTTATGTGAATTTATGTAGCCTCAGATATCCAGAAACGAAAACCTTTTTGAGAGGATTTGAAAGATATTGTTCATTTTATGCCTCCAATGTTAATATATTTTTTGTTAGTGTTATTGTTAAAAATGCTTTATTTATAAAATAATCTACGATAGAGGAGACAAAATCATCTGTAGTATTACAAAAAATTAGTAATAACCTAAAAATAAAGAGTAGGTTATTGAATGACACGTGATGATATTGCGAAAATCACTATTGAAACAGGTTAAATCACTGGTGCCGGGATTCTGCATAAGACCCCCAAATTCCACAAACCAGGCTGACCATTTGCATTTAATAAATAGATAAATAAAAAAAATGACTTATATGTAATTCATTTTTAACTGAATAATGATAATTTTTGAGAGGTTATAAATTACAGTTATGGAAAATTATCGATAGTTTTGATATTATTAGACTTAAAATGTCGATAGTATATAGTGGTGTAGATATTCCCCTTATCAAAGGTGATGTGATGGTTGAGGGGGGGGGGGGTAGGGGTTGTCCCGTTATCTGATGGTGTTTATTTTGATTCGGGGGTTCATTTCTCATTACAATAGTTTAAAACTATCAATAATTTTGCATCACAAAGAAGTTATAGATTATAAAAATATTGGCAATCTGCATGTGTGTATACATGTTACCTGTTCTAAATCTTATGTTACTAACGCATTAAATTTTATGTTTGTTACTCTTTTCTGGCCTTATCAAGGAAGTCCAGTATGGTTTCTTCTTTCGTTCTTTTAGCTTAATTTATTTCTTATATATGCTTTTTCATCCTCTATATTAAGCAGGATCCAATGTTAGTGTGAGATGCATTTTTTGAACAATATTTTTACTAATTATTACTAAAAGAAGTGAGAAATTGAAAAATTGTTCATCACACTTTACATAAAGAGAATAAACTGCTGAGTATTTTACTTTCACTTACCTATATATGAAATATATAGTAAGTGGAAGTATTGCGATCGTGAAAAAATTCGACTTCCGGTTTTCAACGGAAATACACGTTTTGGGGTCACCTGAGTCGAAATGACCAAGTCCCGCGAAATGGTCTGTGTGTGTGCGTGCGTGCGTGCGTGCGTGCGTGCGTGTGTGTGTGTGTGTGTGTGTGTGTGTGTGTGTGTGTGTGTGTGTTCACACACACCGCTCTAACGATTTTAATTAAACTGAGTATTTCATCTATTTATATGCCCGAGATATGACTGTAAAAATTTCATCAAAATTGATTAACCGGAGGGGGGACTTTACTTAATAAATTTTGTAACATTTTCACGTGTTTTTTTTATTTACTCTAAATCGGCTTTAACGATTTTGATCAAACTGGGTATTTGATGTATTTATATTCCCGAGATATGACTGTTAAAATTTCATTAAAGTTGATTAACCGGAGGGGGGACTTTACTTAATAAATTTTGTATCATTTTCACGAGTTTTTTATTTACTCAAAAACGGCTTTAACGATTAACAAAAATAAGATATGGATGTAGAAAAATGTGTGACTTTGGGAAATTATATTTAACAAAACACATCAATTTCTTATCTAAATAAGTTGTTAAGTGAAAGTTGTGTGTTGCGCGCACGCACCAGATTTTTTTATTGTTGTTATTGTGTGTAGGAATACACAACGTTCCTTCCTGTTCAGCGTATGGAGTGTAACTGTCATTGTATATAAAATTTAAGAAATATCCGTGAAAGTTTATAATCCTTTCCTTTGCATCGGTAATTTAAAATAGATGTTGTTTCAGGATTCCATGGTCTGAATCCACTATATGCATTTCTTCTTCAGGATTTGACCATGTAACAGGTTTTTTCACTGCCAAGCTTTCACCCATCTAGCTTTCCCTCCTTCCCTCTACCCCCTCCACCTGACCACACCTCCTCGGGCGCTAGCCAATGGGAACACAGACTTCGTACCCGAAGGAAGATTATAAGTTACTGATCCCCTTCTCCACTCCATTCTCATTCTTTTATTGGCCCTGAAGAAGCCCATAGCAAGATGGGTGAAAGCTTGGCAGTGGAAAAACCTGTTGCATGGTCAAACCCTGAAGAAGAAATGCATATAATTTAAAATAGGCTATTATGTGCAATGATGTTTTTGCTAGTTTCTTCCCTAAAAGTTAATATTAGAGTAAGTCACAGCAAAGTGTTTTTTTTTTTATAAAGCTAAGATTTAGCTAGTTTTTTTATAAAGTTAAGATAAGTTTTATCATAATATTTGATATTAGGTGCCGAGCCATTACGCACCGAACTACCCGGTGGGACACCCGCGGAGGACCGGGGCAGGCTACAGCACGTTGCCCCTCGCGCACCAGCCGCAGGTGGCCAGCCCGCCTCCTCCTCAAGCTGTCAGCTACACTATCGACCATCACATGCCTCGTAAGTATATTTATATTTATATAATAATTTTAGAGGTTTGTAATAGTCAACTGTTTTTATTGGGTTGTCCAGAAAGTTGGTAGAGAAATTTGGACAAAAATTAAAATTGATCAACAGCTTAAAATTTATTTATTTAGTCTACAAAATAGTTACCACCATTTGCGATTACCCTTTCCCAATGCCTTGGAAGTCCATTATCCCTTTTTTCCAAAAATCACTGTCCTTACTCCTAAAGAACAATAAAAGGTCCGTTTTGACGTAATCTTCTGAAGAATAGGATTTCCTTTGTAGAAAATTTTCGAGAGAACGGAAAAGATGGAAATCCGAAGGAGCAATATCAGGAGAATACGGGGGGTGAGGTAAAACCTCCCATCTGAAGCTTAATTACTTTTGCCGAGTCCTTAAAGACAATAGACCTTTCACTGAGCTATTGGGGAACCCAAATGTCATAACGACAGACGTACCCAGCCTTCTTTAGATGATCATAAATGGTCGATTTGCAGGCTCTTAACTCCGCAGCTATCTCACGGACTGTAATTCGTGGATTGTTTGCGATGACCGTCATAATATCCTCGATGTCAAGAGTTGAACTCCGGCCAGCCCGGGGTTGGTCTTCCAAATTGAAATCTCCTGATCTAAACCGCGAAAACTACTTCTGAACCGTGCTATCAGCAATTGAATCGCTGCCATACACGGCACTAATCTCTCTTGCAGTTTAGGCTGCGTTTTTCCCTTCTTTAAAAAAGAACAGCATAATATGCCGAAAATGAACTGAATCGTCACTCATGTTGGCTTGCAATAAACTACATTACTGAGCCTTAATAAAGACGAATTCAGTGTGTAAACTTAGTTAATTCCATGAGGATTGAAGGCATATAAATAAACATTAGCTTTGTGATTCATTTTTAGTAGAAAAAATAAAATGTAATTTTATTTTTAAAATTTCTACGAACTTTTCGGATAACCCAATATATACAATAGGTTGATAACCAATCAAAAAATAACCAAGTCCCGCGAAATGGTCTGTGTGTCTGTGTGTGTGTGTGTGTGTGAACAGAATAGCTCAAAAACTATAGGCCGTAAAAAACTGAAATTGGGTATTTGGTGTATGTATATGCCCGTGATGTGACAGCAAAAATTTCATCATAATTGCTCAAAGGGAGGGGGTACTTTATTTAATAACGTTTTAAGTTTTTTTCGATTTTCTCAAAAACGGCTCCAACGATTTTGATTAAACTGAGTATTTGATCTATTTATATGCCCGAGATATGACTGTGAAAAATTCATCAAAATTGATCAACCGGAGGGGGGACTTTACTTAATAAATTGTGTATCATTTTCACGTGTTTTTTTTTATTTACTCAAAAACGGTTTTGACGATTTTGATCAAACTGGGTATTTGATGTATGTATATGCCAAAGATGCGATAGCCAACATTACATCAATATTGATCAACCGGAGGGGGTACTTTACTAAATAAATTTTGCATGATTTTCACATGTTTTTTTTATTTACTTAAAAACGGTTTTAACGATTTTGATCAAACTGGGTATTTGATGTATGTATATGCTAAAGATGTGATAGCCAACATTACATCAAAATTGATCAACCGGAGGGGGGGCTTTACTTAATAAATTTTGTACCAATTTCACGTGTACATATTTTTTATTTACTCAAAAACGGCTTTAACGATTTTGAAGAAACTGAGGATTTGATGTATGTACATATCAAATATGTAAAAGCCAACATTTCATCAAAATTGGTCCAACTGAGGGGGCACTTTATATCATGACTTTTTTTCCAATTTTTACCTTTTTTTCGATTATCTCAAAAACGGCTTTAATGATTTTTATCAAATTCGTCATGTTTAATGAAAATTAGGTTTTCTTTAATATCAGGTAAGCTTTATCATTATTAAAATGTTCTGAGGGGGCTTTTTTTTTGGGGGGGGGCCTTTTTTGTTTGTTTGTTTCTTTCGTATAAAGTACCTTTATTTTTGTTTACATGGAGAAATTAACTGTCTCTCGCTACGCCTAAAAATAAGAAATGGCTAAATATGAGATATGATAAAAATAAAGAAAACATAAAGAGGAGAAAAAAAATAAAAATATTCAGTCAACTCATAAAACTCGTTGAGCCCACGCATGCGGAGTACGCCATTAATGACAGACCATTGTTCATAATTAAAGCCTTTCTGTTCATTTGAGAAGTGGCAATTAACAAAACGCATTAATTTCTAATCTAAGTAAGTTGGTAAGTGAAAGTTGTGTGTTGCGCACACGCACCAGATTTTTTTATTTTGTTAAGCTAACGTTTTGATCTCTACATGTGAATATTCATCAGGGCTAAATGGAAGACAAATATATGAGTATCTATGCTAGAAGATGACAACTAAACGTTTATCATTTATTATTAATTATATATAATAACAAAAAGGAGTACCAGAACAATGTAAAACAAATGCAAGTGATGGTATCTTCATTAACACGTTCAGTGTGGCACCAGGTCAAATGACCCCGTGCGTAACTATCTCCCAGTACGGATGGGTTTTGAAGTAAACCGCCAAAAAAAAAAAACTTTGACTTTTTTTGCTTTATACTTTTAAATATAATTGATAAAAGTATGTTTATGCAACCCAAAGACAATACAAACATCGTATATCATTGAAAATCATATAAATTGAAACAATTGACCCCGTTTTTTTGTAGTCATATCTCGGACATATAAATACATCAAATACAGTAGGGTTCCGATTAACCGAGTCGATGGGGACCAAGGTTACCTCGGTTAATCGAAATAATCGGTTAATCGGAACCATATCATTACCAACTAGGTTATTTTTAAATAAAAACTATATTTATGCTTAAAAACCTAATAAATATTTCATAATAATAATGCATAATAACAGAAATTATGAAACTATTTTTTCAAAAAGAAATCTTTTATTGTAGTTTGTTTAAATTAATTCATATACATACACATACCACCCCCCCCCCTCAGACTTGGCACCTCGGTTAAACGGACCTTGGTTAATCGGAACCATTCTGTACCAAGTTTTATCAAAATCGTTAGAGCCATTCTTGAGAAAATCGAAAAATCGTAAACAGTTAATAAATACGCCAGTACGCCCTTCGTTTGACCAATTTTGATGAAATTTTTGCTGTCACATCACGGGCATATACATATACCAAATACCTAATTTCAGGTTCGTACGGTTCAAGTTTTTGAGCTAGTCTGTCAAAACACACACTCACAGACCATTACCGGACACGCGGTACTTGGTTATTTACACTCATGGGACACCAAAACGTGCAATTCCATTGCAAACCAGAAGTTGAAATTTTTCATGATTGCAATAACTTTCCCTTACTATATCTTTCCTTTATAGATAAGTGAATGTAAAAATTGTGAAAATACAGTTATTACATACATATTAATTATTCACCAGAATATTATAAACTGTTGTGTTTTAATATCTTCAGCTCCACCGTCGCCACTCATCCTCAGCCAGCAGCACGCAGAAGCTCGGTCATCCCCACCGTTGCCACCTCCACCAGCACCGATTGACCACCCGTTCGGAAGCACAGCCATGCCTATAGTCACTGATGAACTCGACCTTCCAGGCTGGGTTCCAAAGAATTATATTGAAAAAGGTCCAGCATTTTTTTTTTTTTTTTTTTTTTTTTTTTTTGTATTTTATATTTATGTATTAAGTATGTTTTGTTTCAATACCATCTTATTCTTAATGAAAGCGGGCAAACTCTTCATGAGAAGAAAATATGCCATTAAGGGAACTGCCATAATTTTTTACATGAAAATTTATATTTTATCCAAGTGGAGTCAATTCCGCTGACATAATGTGTTTACTTGCAATGCTTCTAACTAGAAAGCAATCAACTGATTGCTGCGATGAAATGTTTGTACAGTGGAACCTCCATTATCCGTGGTAATGATGGGTATGGGGGTCCACGGATAATCGAATTAAAACATTTTATTAACTTAATGTGATAGAAAAAAAGGTTAAAAAATCACTTGTAAGGTATAATCACTTTTATTAACAAACGAACATGTTATATACATTAAATTATACTATACAAAAATAACAAAAAAAGTAAATGTATGTTTTTATGTATTATGGACCAACGACGATACGAAGTCGAAAATGTCTTTTTTCTTCTTCAAAATATCACGTACAGTTTGTTCGCCGATTCCTAGTTCAGCGGACAGTTTTTTAACACTTTCACCCTTTTCTAATCTGTTTATAATAGTTAATTTCTCTTCAAGCGTTAAAACGACACGTTTTATTTTTTCCGACATTTTGCTAGTTCGTATGTATTTAAATCAAGACTAAATCACCACTGACAAATATTTTGTTTTGTAGCCAAAGAGGCCAGAGTAGGTTTCCTAGAAAGACTTGAATAGTTTCCTGGAAAGACTTGAAAACAATACCGTTCCTAGATTATGAATTGGAGTATTAGATACCAGAAACATCTCATAATACAATACTCGTTTTCTGTGTTTTTCCATTTATTGTTTTATTTCATAATAGATAGTTAACCATTGTGTAATCGTTAAATATTTACATATACATTTTTTAAAATATTATACATACAAAATAAATGGCCTATAAATTAAAAAAAGGTTAATAAAAAAAAAAATTGACACCTCGGGACCCTGGTTAATTGGATCCCCGGTTAATCGAGGCCTGGATAATGGAAGTCCTACTGTATTAATTAATAACCAAATTTATTTTCACATTTATTCATAAATTTAGCCATTGATAAATGGATTTTATTATTATTATTATTTTTGCCCCCTTTTATTATTTCTTTAAGTATATAATGGTTTCATTACTTCTCTTCTATGAGATAACTTATATAACTAACTAATAGTTTATATAAAAAAAGTTATTTTTTATTAAAGAGGATTCGATCCCTCTGGCATTATTATTATGTTTATTTACAATGCTCCTAGTTAATTGAAAGGTTTGTATTAATTGATAGCCAAATTTATTTTCAAATTTATTCCCTTTAATCCCCTTTCTGCTTTAATTTGAAAGATTACTACTGTTACGTTATAAATTCAAATATTGGTTGTTTCACATGAAATATCCGATTTCAAGGTATAGGGATTTCAGTAAAAATACAATATGAAAACAATATAAGGTCTTTTTCATTTAAAGCCCGCCAACCGAATCTGCAGTTACAAATAACACAACACATGTTTTTAAAAGTAACGATATTTAATAACTATTATTTTATTTGTCACTTTATTCTAACTTCCAAAAATTACAGATGTCTTCCAACATAACCTTGAATAAATCTTTGTCTTGATTCCTATGTCTCCACAGAAATTCAGCAAGATACGAATCTACTAAAGTTCTCCTAGTACCAGATTCTACTTTATTTCGCCTTTTAGCCGCTGCCCATATAGATTCTATCGTTTGTGTATGAGCTCCTGTTTCTGGATCAATGAAATTTTTTGAATCATTAACCGTGTAATGTTTAAAGTCATAGCCTGGAATTTTTTTTATTTTGGTATATGACCTCCATGAATCGGATATAATAGTTGTTTGAGGTTGAATGCATCCTAATAGGGTTTCTTCGCTTCTGTCGGCACTGCATACATAAAACATTCTTTACTTTCTCTACATATCCCACCAAACACCCATTGCTGTGGATATGTTCTACCTACATTATATTTTCTTCTTGTGAAGCAAGATTCGTTGTGTTGTAATTGTAAAGAACCGAGTATCAAGTAACAATATTGCAAATAGTAACCATATGTTCATATTTGTACCTGTAAATTAGGTTGGCGTGCCTAATTTTTCGTTAAACGAAAAAGACCCACAATATAATTTTATTCGAAGAAGTTACCTTCTTTTTCTACACATTTTTCCCATAGTGACACCAACTTTTTTTTTTTAACCCGGGACTGAAAAACTCTGAGCTTTGAAGTGGAAAAAAATCTGAAACACACTTTGGACTTCAGCGTCATTTTCAAAAATTTTTCCTCTGACAAAGTTGTCTAAATTCCTGAACAGGTAATAATCTTTTGAAGACAATTCGGGAGAATAGGGTGGGTGCGGAAGAACTTCGTACCCCAGTTCTTTCAATTTATGCATGGTAAGTTTTGAAACGTGGGGTCTAGCGTTGTCGTGTAGGAGTAAAGGACCCTTCCGATTTACCAATCCAGGTTGTTTTTTCAATAATTTTGCGCGCATTTGGGCAATTTCATTGCGGTAGGTTGTAGAGGTAATGGTCTCACCTCTAGGCAAAAAGGAATAATGTAAGATTCTAGCTAGGGACCACCGTACTGTAACCATCAATTTTCAATTACACTCCCTTCCCCAAACGCCTCATGGATGTTTCCAGCAGCTTCAGCTTCCGAATGGCCGAGTTATACTCATAAAAATATATAACACAAAAATCGCGTGTTTCCATATTCATATTTGGAGGTATATTAAAAAGTGTGTAATTGATTGGGAAGCATATGTTTATAAAAGAAAAGTAGAGGAATAGCAACTGCTTATTTATAATATGTAAACATTTGGAAGTAAACAACAGATACCCGCTAATTCTTCTATATATTTCAAAAATTATAAAATCGGACATTTCATGTGAAACAACCCAATATCTTTGATATTCAACAAATTTTCTACAAAAATTATAATAGATTTATTTGCATTCAATTTTAATATTATATATATTTTTTTAAATTTTATAGTTGTTGCGATCTATGACTATTATGCTGATAAGGAAGATGAGCTGAGCTTCCAAGAGTCTGCCGTAATTTACGTGCTGAAGAAGAATGACGATGGCTGGTGGGAAGGTGTGATGGATGGAATCACTGGACTCTTTCCCGGCAACTATGTCGAACCTTGCGTTTAAATAATATTTGATTTCAAATCCCTGATACTTAGGCCTATGATTATGAAATTATTTCTTATATACTTTTATTGCAACTTCCTGGTAGGCAACAGCAGTTGTTGAAGTTGATGATAGGGAGTCATAATTGGGTTTTGTTGCACGTTTCATTTTCATTTTTAGAGCCTGGTCAAAAATGTTTTTGTATATTTATGCTACATATTTATATTGCATTTTTCTGTTGTTATACATGATATAACTTAATTATAGATAGCCTAATTATGTAATAGAACGATTGGGTTCCCACTAAAATTAATAGATTTTGTATGTAGAACAATTTCTGGAAAATGTATTAAATTTTATAATCAATATGTAAACCAATAAATAACCTTAAAACATGAAGGTAATGAAATTCGCAAAATTGCCATCCTGATATTTAGAGCAGGATATTGTCACAGCCTGTTATCGTTAGTGATAAATAAGCACTTGGATCCCCTAGTGGGATTGATCTATTTATTTTATTTACTCATATTAAGTTTTATTGGAATAAGTTTTAAATATCATTATTATTAGTACTAGCAAAAGTATTATTAATGAAGTTATTTGTTAATTTTAAGATCCTGAATGATGTAAATCTATGTATGGTTAAATGACTCTATTGTACTGCTTCAGTAATACATTTGTATAGCTTTTTTTTTTTTTTTTATACTTTTTATATATGAGGGGGTTCTCGAACTGTGTCGAACTACAATAATATTTAATTTTAATATTTAAGTCAAAATTGTCAATTTCGTACATATTCTAAATATTCCGGTATTAGTATTTGTAAGAAGAGAATTACTGATGGATGTGAAGCTTGGGTGTCTTAGTCGAGCCGATCACGTTACCAGATCGAGTGAGGAAACACCCAGAAGAGAGTGCTGGAGGATATCCTACATTGAGTGTAAAGAGCTAGCAGGCCAAGACTAAGGTAGTTCGATTGAGAGGCCAGAAGTCTCAGCAGGGTTTCTAGTGGAAATTTATACAAACATTTTCATAAATTTTTTCGACTTAAATTAATACATTTTAAATAATTTATTTTTGAAGAGAAAAGATTTGGCTCCGCCGGGAATCGAACCTTTTTCTTCTTTTCTCTTCAAAAATAAATTATTTAAAATAATTTAAAAACAAGAGTGGTCATCCACGATAATGATTAAATTAATACAAATTACTGCCAGTGGTCAAACCTATTTTGTAATTCTTTGAAGGATTGGAATGCTAATTACAATTGTGACTTAATATATTAGCCACTTACCATTAAATAGGGTTCGGTATCGATAACTATAACAACTATGTATAAATCAGAAAACAAAAATTGATGTCTTGAAACACATGAATACATTGAAACAATATCTGTACCTGATAGGTTAACTGTCGTAACTGACATTATTAAATTTTTAAAGGAGAGCACATTGATTTTTAAATTTTCATATTTCTAGTCATAAAAAAAAAAATAAATAATAATAATAGGTTATATAAAACACCATTCATCATGTAGTATAAATTCACAAGTATAAATACGAATACCTTTCGCTAGAAATATACACCTTTACAATTCAGTTACATCAATAATTGGAAACTCGAGAATTTTGTAGTTGCAACAGTTTACCTCTCAGGTACAGATATGTTTTTTTCTTACAGGGTAAAAAAACCAAATGAAAAAATTAGGAATCTACAGCAAAGAGGTTTTCTTGTTTTCTTTCTGTCAAAAAACTTAATGAAAAATTTCACCTTGTTATGCCGTCTTTAGAATGTTTTTTTTTTTTTTTCCAATGAATTTTCTCAATTCATCTCAGACATTAATTTTTAAAATCAAAATGATTAAAATCGTGATGATTTTTGATGGTTTAGGTCACATTATCACAAGTTCAAAATTAAAAATAATAAAGTAGATACGTTCAATAAATCTTTCTTTTTTTTATTCTCCTCTTCCTCACCATTCAGGCTATACGGGGTTGCCCGGGCAAGTGGAGTGGGTAGGGGATTGATGCTGAGTATTATTAAATTTTCCCTGGCTTCGGGTTTTTGAACTTGCTATCTTCGGGTTCTTAATCATATGACAGAGATGGCAGTATATCCCAACACGTTTGCTCTCTCGGCCATCTTGCCACTTTCAATAAAACTGGATTCACAATTTTATCCATCAATATTCATATCCATAGGATAAGTTTGGAATAATTTAACAAATGGCCTATTAGAGCCTGAATCCCAATGCCTGTCTGTGGGGGAAAAAAAAAATGCGGACATAATTATATTATACAATTTAATGAGATAATTTTACGAGAATAAATTGCTGCTGCTATCTTTTATTTTGCGTTACCTCTTGTTATATTAAATTTTTAGAAAATCTTTTCTTGGTATTACTTCGGATGAGCAACTCCAAGATGGCGGCCGGTGTGAGTAAACAACAAGGTATTCCGATCACGCCCTACTCGATATCCACAATTCAGTTCGGGTTTACTGAGAGTTCCCGAGATCCGATGTCGGTTTTATCCACATTTTTGGAAGAGAATTCATTTTTTGTTTACTTTATTAGGTTAGATCCGATCTAAACAAAATCTTCAATCTAATAAATCATTTGTTCTTTTTGCTATGGAGTGATATCATTTAAAATCATCATCAAATCATTTTAAAAAGTATTCTTTTTGGTTATTTAAAAACATTTTTCTTGAAATAACAATATAAAATATAAAGATTTAATAACAATATACTATAAACATTGAATTAAATTAACCTTACCTAGAGGCAATATCGTAACCAATGAAGGTCTACTGAAGTGGGATTAATGCTAGTTGAAACTTATTTAAATAAATTAATTCTATTTAATTCTTCATCAATGGATTATAATAAAGTTAGCCGATAGTATAGTTAAATTGATTTTAATAGATACAATTTCTTAAACATTTTATTCCCTTTCTTCAATCTAATAAATCATGTAGAATATGTTCTTTTTATTATGGGGTGATATAATTTAAAATCATTATCAAATCATTTTAAAAAATATCCTTCTTGGTTATTTAAATACATTTTTCTTGAAATAACAAAAAGATGATAATCTGATTGTTAGGAATACTCGGATTCTTATATTATTAATTTATTTGTACCTTTAACATTTATATGTGCATTTAACTTGGACTGATTTAAACAGGACAATAATATATTTTTAAAAAAACAAACAAATAATTTACTACTTCCTCTCGGGAACTCTCGGTAAACCCAAACTGATTCGTGGATATTGAGTAGGGCCTGATCGGAATACCTTGTTGTTTACTCAGGCCGGCCGCCATCTTGGAGTTGCTCATCTGAAGTAATACCCTTTACTTCTCTCACGAGGGGTGGAGGATAGTCAGGAATTTTAGAAGTCATAACTGCTAGATAACTTGGATCATCATGTATTACATTTGAGGGGGGTAGCACTAAACAGAGTCAAAAGAACCACTCTAGGTTATAGTGCCACAGAGATATGTAAATAGCTAGAAAAACTAAAAATTGATATCACTCCTTTATCAAGGCACCCCTGGCATGAAATTATCAATTATCACACAAGAGTGAGGTGGTTCTCAAACTTTTTTCACCACTGCCTTAGATAACCTCAACTAATACTTGCCTAAAATGCAAATTTGTCAAAGTGCATTTGTATTTCTTTTATACTTGTAAATATGAAATTATTTAATATTTATATGCATATTGTGTTTAGAACATTAATTTATTTATATACACATGTGTATGTATTAGATTATATATTCTTGTAAATGTATAATTGATTTACATTTACATGTTTTTTTTAATTATTTATTTTTAAATTACAAAAATATAAATTTAACTAGCTACTTAAGGTGAAGTCAGCGACAATTAGTATCAGTTAAACTATCTCGAACTATTAAAAGAAATATGTAATATCAGCAAAATTAAAATTATGTAAAAATTGAATAATATTTTGGCTTTAAATTATCATTTATCAAAAATAAAGTTATAGTTTTGTTTTTTAAAGCAATATGTATATTTACCTTTCATTTTTTATATTATTTTATTAATATGGTTCATTTTGTATATGGTTTATACATTGAGAATTATAACATCAACATTAACTGATCGCTTTTTTTTTTCTCATAAAAACTGATGACAAAGATAATGAGTTATCGAACTGCTCAGAGTTGGAATATTTTGAGAGGTCGGTGAAGGATTAAAATATAAAAGCACAAGTTTTCTTTTGTTTTTCCACTAAAATAATAGAGTAAAATGTTGACATTTAATCATTTTTTATTTTTAAATAATTAATTTATAATTTTTAACTAATTTTATTAGAACAGAAAAGATTAGAACACGGACAGGAATCGAACCCAGGTCCTCTGCATCTCAATCGCAACGCTCTCACCACTGAGCTAACCATGGGGCTATTAACAACTGTATTCAAACCTTTCTCTTGTTCGATCCCGAATCTTAATAAACGATATTAAATAATAACACAACTCAGTCAGCAATCACAACGATCCCAAATCTATTCTGGTCAAATCTTTTCTCTTTTAATAAAATTATTTATTTATTAATCACCAAACCTGATAAAAATGATAAGAAAATTATTTAAATTTTTTTGATGAATTATTTAAAAGTAGAAAATTAATAAATTTCACCATATAATATATAACTGTGACAGTACATTAATTAATTTACTACACGTTTTACGCGTACATTAATTTACGTCACTACGCTGCAAAGTGGAGAAATCTGGTAGGTGGAATCACTACTCAATGAGCCTTCGCCAGGTGGCTCTATCTTGAGCAGTCTATGGCCAGTTGCGGTTGTTCAAAAGTTCACAGGTGTCCCGGATGACTGCATCCTCCCAACTTAAGCGTGATCCACCAACCCCTCTTGTTCCTGTCGAGCAGCTTTCTTGAGATTTCCTCTTCTGGCATTTTGGCTACGTGACCAGCCCAACGCAGCCTCCCAAGCTCGATTCAGCTCATCACATCCTCCTCTCTATACAGGTCATATATCTCCCTGTTTGTCCTCCTCCTAATTTCACCGACCTTAACTGGTCCAAAGATGCGACGAAGGATCTTCCTTCCAAAGATTACTAAATCTTTTTCCTCAGTGCTTCCTAACCGAACCGTATGTGAGTATAAGCCTAATGGAGGTCTTATAGAGGAGACATATCATGCGACAAGAGATGGCACAGCTTCTAAGGTGTTTACTGTGGCACAGCTTCTAAGGTGTTTACTAAGTCCAGTTGTCATTAGTATTCGCTGTTTAACTTCCTGAGATAATCTGTTTTCAGAGCTCCCAGATATCTAAAATGGTCTAATATAGACTAATAGTTTGTTTTTTTTTCAGAGGAGTTTGAGAGGGGGCATTCACAATCCTTGAACATTGTTTTATGGATATATGGAATATTTCATTCAAAATTTCAGCATTTTCAATTTTTTTTTTTCCATTTTTATAAGGATTTTTTTTTCCATTGTTATATTTCTATTTTTATAAGGATAACTTCAAATATATTTATATATAAGGGTTGAAATTTGGGTAACATTAAGGTTAAAACTGAATTATTAACTGCTTTATAATAAAAAGTTAAAAAAATATAAGAAACAAATAAAAGAAATCAAATGTAAATAACAATAATAATGAAAAAATATATCAACAAAGAGGAATGCTAATAGAACAGTCTCTCAAACGTCAAGAAGAAGCTATAGCCGAATTGACCGATTCCCTCAGTTGCTGGATAACCTTCCTGGGATCGTCAGAACTGGTTACTGCTGATCCAGAGACAATCATGTTGGCTCCGGCCTGGAAATTCATAAAGAAACATGAAGATAAAATCCAATAAAAGATAACCTTAATTAACAGATACACAGAATTAGGTAATAATGTGATCCTGTCGGGCCAACAGAGACTTTTTTAGAAATAATATTTGCAACTAATTGATATTTTTTCATCTTTACGAGAGAGAGGCTAAATTAGCAGTTTAGTGATGGGAGTATGTAAATATTTTCCCATAGCTAAATCATCTCATTTTTTTTAAAGTTTGAAAGAAATGGTTTTATCTTTGCATTTACTCTAATATAAAGTATCGGTAATAGTCCATCGATTTGGTAAATTCAATTCTTAAAGAAAACCCCACAATAGATCTATTTTAATATGATATACCAGAAAAGATAAATTTTAGAGCAAAATCTCAAAAAAGACCTCACAGGATTTTGTACACTTAACTTAATATTCAACATAAAGTGTTGAAAAAATATATAAATAATAATAATCAATAAGGAAAATAAAGGAAAAGTACTTCAAATTAGAAAGTAAATTTTATTATAAAAATGAAACCACTTATTCGAAAATGGATCTGATACCATATGGAAGAGTTCACTGTATTATATGAGGCGTTTGCTATCAAAACCAGCTCATTCCATATTTTTCTGAAATCCACTTTATTGCACATTTCGAAATATTAGAGGATCCTTCATAACCTGACGAAGGGATATAGCTCAAATCCTGCTCATTCCAGGAAGAAAACCAAGAACGTGAGCCGATGTACTAGGATGACAACAATTTCATTTAAATAACGAGCCTTCTTTTTCCTTTCTCTCCTTGCTTTCTGCATTTTATTTACAATATTATTTTTCTTTGATAAATAAAAAAAAAAATCTGTTCCGTTTGGCATTGCAATTTAAGACTTTTTTCACATTGTACCACAGTTTGCGTCTCAACTGTTAAACTTCAGATCATTCAAAAAAGTTGAGTGGATGTCATTTGTTTAAAACTAATGAATTGTGTAAAGACACGAACATTAATTGGTGAACTGGAGAAAACCAATTTCACACAACATTATAGAAAAAAAATCTGGTGCGTGCGCGCAACACACAACTTTCACTTACCAACTTACTTAGATTAGAATTTGACGTGTTTTGCTAAATATCATTTCCCAAAGTCACACATTTTTCTACATTCATATCTAATTTTTGTTAATCGTTAAAGCCGTTTTTGAGTAAATAAAAAAAACCCGTGAAAATGATACAAAATTTATTAAGTAAAGTCCCCCCTCCGGTTGATCAATTTTGATGAAATTTTTATAGTCATATTTCAGGCATATAAATAGATCAAATAATCAGTTTAATCAAAATCGTCAGAGCCGTTTTTGAGAAAATCGAAAAAAACTTAAAAAGTTATTAAATAAAGTACCCCTCCCTTTGAGCAAATTTGATGAAATTTTTGCTGTCACATCGCGGGCTTATACATACTCTAAATACCCAATTTCAGGTGTGCACGGTTTATAGTTTTAGAGCTAGTCTGTTCACACACACACACACAGACCATTTCGCGGGACTTGGTTATTTTGACTCAGGGGATCCCAAAAGGTGTATTTCCGTTGAAAACCGGAAGTCGAAAATTTTCAGGATCGAAATACTTCCACTTACTATATATTTCATATATAGGTACGTGAAAGTAAAAAACAACATGAAAAATCTTGTTTTTTCATCAAAATCAGCTCATTCCAACCTAATTAGTGTAATTACGCCTTAGGTAATGCACCTGGAATGAAAATGAAAAACTAATCAAATGCTAGGCGGTTATACCTACAATTAGAAAATGTTTAAAAAAAATTAGCTTTGTACTGTGGACATGAGAAGTTTTTTGTCTCCTGTAAAATTTCAAAAAATGGAATGAGCTGGTTTTGATGGCAAACGCCTGATATATCAAGAAATGAAATCATATTCTATATTAAACTATTAAATAATAATTTATTATTATTATTAATAATTTAATAAATAATGTATACCTGGGCGCAGGCATCGACGGTACCCGGTCCAACGCCTCCATCTACTTCAATATCAAGACCAGGGTAGTTTTCTCGTAAGTACCTGACCTTGCCTAACATCTTCTCCATGAACTTCTGGCCGCCGAAACCAGGCTCAACTGTCATTATCAAAACCATATCGGCCAGCTCAATATATTCGTCAATGACTGTGACCTCAGTATTAGGTTTGATACCAATTCCAACCTGTCACAAACAAGTATCCTTTGGGTTGAAAATAGTTACTAATGGTATATAATAAGAATACAATTTTTTATTTATTTAAATATTAACAAAACAAATTATGCTATGATTTCAGATATCATCCTTCCAATCAATATATTAATTTACTTGACTTTTTCGAGGTAAATAATTATGGATATATAACAATTTTTTTATGTGGACAGTGGAAAAAATTATTTAAAAAAAATGGTAGGGATGGTTGCCTTTGGGATATATGGTTTCTGGATATAGTTTGTGCAGCAAACCCGCTTTTATTCTATAAAATCAATGATTAATTTCCCATTGGCACATAACCTTGTCATATTGTTATACATTCTCATCCTGTTGGATTATTTTCAGTGAAGTGTTGTTTTGGGGTTCAAAAACTTTTTTCGTGATTATTTTGACCTGATATTTTAGGCCTCAAGGTAAGTCGAATTCCCTTAATCATTGTTTTATCTTAAACCTTGGATAATTCATTACAATATTTGCTAACTGCTTTCTTTTTTTTTTATTACATACTGAAGCACAATAACCTCTAAAAAAAAATCTGGTGCGTGCGCGCAACACAAAACTTTCACTTACCAACTTACTTAGATTAGAAATTGACGTGTTTTGCTAAATATCATTTCTCAAAGTCACACATTTTTCTACATTCATATCTTATTTTTGTTAATCGTTAAAGCCGTTTTTGAGTAAATAAAAAAAACCCGTGAAAACGATACAAAATTTATAAAGTAAAGTCCCCCTTCCCGTAGATCAATTTTGATGAAATTTTTACAGTCATATCTCGGGCATATAAATACATCAAATACCAAGTTTGATCAAAATCGTTAAAACCGTTTTTGAGTAAATAAAAAAAACACGTGAAAATTATACAAAATTTATTAAGTAAAGTCCCCCCTCCGGTTGATCAAGTGTGATGAAATGTTGGTTATCACATCTTTGGCATATAAATACATTAAATACCAAGTTTGATCAAAATCGTTAAAACCGTTTTTGAGTAAATAAAAAAACCATGTGAAAATGATACAAAATTTATTAATAAAGTCCCCCCTCCGGTTGATCAATTTAGATGAAATTTTTACAGTCATATTTCAGGCATTAGATAGATCAAATACTCAGCTTAATCAAAATCGTTAGAGCCGTTTTTGAGAAAATCAAAAAAAACTTAAAAAGTTATTAAATAAAGTACCCCCTCCCTTTGAGCAAATTTGATGAAATTTTTGCTGTCACATCGCGGGCTTATACATAATCTAAATACCCAATTTCAGGTTCGCACGGTTTATAGTTTTTGAGCTAGTCTGTTCACACACACACAAGCAGACACACAGACACACACACACACACAGACCATTTCGCGGGACTTGGTTATTTTGACTCATGGGATCCCAAAAGGTGTATTTCCGTTGAAAACCGGAAGTCGAAAATTTTCACGATCGCAATACTTCCACTTACTATATATTTCATATATAGGTAAGTGAAAGTAAAAAAGAAGCCACATCCTCTAATATGGGATACCCATTACTTCCTATTATGGGATATCCCATATTGAAACACCTTTTTATCAATGAAATAAAAATAGTTATTAATAGATTAAAATGATTTTAATGAAATATTACTTTAACACTTTAACACTGAGTTCTTAGAAACGTGTATTTTTTGTGATAAAAATTTAGAAAATGAAGAAACTAAAGCTCATTGCTCCTACTGGTGCCCTGCCATGAGAGCTGCCTTGAACTCATAATCCACATATTTTCTTTGTAATTTGTGAAAAAATCTGTCAAATAAAGGTCTTATCAAATTTTGATTATTTGAATATTATTTGAAAATTATAATAAAAAAATGTTATTTTGTTTTTGTAACATAATGAACATGTATTTATTGACAACAAATATATATATACTTTTTTTTGTTCCTTCCCTTCCTTGCCTCTTAGGCTGTACGGGGTTTCCCTGCCAAGGGATGAGGTGGGGGGTTAATGCCGAGTAATATTATTAAATATCCCCTGGATCCAGGTTTTGAACTTGCTATCTTCGGGTTTCCGATCATACGTTGCCAAGGGCATTTACAACATATAGTTTTCTGAACATTGTCTGTCTAATAAACAAATTTTGCTTTATATATATCAGTTTGTATCATGGTCCCTAAAAGGGGATATGTATCTCTTATTAGGACACCCCCCCTATCCCATATTAAGAGCCTATTTTCTAAAAGTACAAATTTGACTTATCTCACATTAACTGTGATTACAAATTTCAAAAAGGAGATATGGTATGTTTTTCATTGTTGGTCTCCTACTATTGCTGAATGTATAACAACATTTTTGAATCGTCTAAGCAATTTAGGCCCAACCAATTAAGTATTAAAAAAAAAGTATCCCATTATATGGCACTTTCTCCTAAATATTATGTCCTAAGTACCAGAGGGTTTTACTTCATATACCAGAAAATCAACAACTTACATGTTTACAACTTTTCTAAAGGTTGATATGGACAATCAACAATAGAAAAATATGAATAGTATGAAAATTATCATTAAAGAGAGAAGGTTGACAGACCTAGGAAAGAACCCATGCTAAACTTTAAGGTTAAGAGCACTATTTCCTGCTGTGGTCAATTTTCTCCTCTAATCAAATTATTTATAATAATTTTTAAATAATTTATTTTTTGAAGAGAAAATAAATAAATTATTTAAAAATAATTTAAATATGGTGGTCAGCCACAAATTAAGATTAGATTAATTAAAATATTTATAATAATAATAAATTAATTTTCAATAAAAAAAAAATGATAAATCATAGAGGAGTCAAAACCTTTATATAGGAACCAAACAAATATTAAAAGCCTAAAAACTTGCTTGATGCAACAGTGTAGGTCCTATAATTAAAGGAGATAAAAGTAACAGAAGAAAAAGGTGTGCTTTTTGAAGATCCACATGTAGGGATCGAAATGTTGGCTTTTCAAAATAAAAAATGTTTAACTGAAAATCTTGATTAATCATCCTAACTTATATAATGTATATAGTATTTTATATTGATTATAATAATGTAACCATATAAAATGTAAAATAATTATATAATAATGTAATATTAAAAATTTGAAAACAAATGGGTATATTTTTTTATCAGTTTCGACACCTTACAATCCGAGAGGAGTATTTAAGCATCATGCTGGAAAATAGGGTTTTCTAAGGGCAATAATTTTAAAATTTTCTAAACTATTAATATAGGTTAAACCTATATTGACAGGGCAATAGAAGGAAACACCAAAAAATGTTATTATTTCCTCCCTTAAGACAAGAAGATAACAGGGGTGTATTAAATAGATAGAGGACCTAGAAATCTCCTACTATTAGAGATTTAAAGGTGGAAAATAGTTGAATGATTAGGGTCTAGACGTAGGATGATTTCTGACGGAAATTCCTGACAATCAATCATCTCTAAGAATCGTTTATAGAAGTGCTTCTCAAATATTATTGCCTAAATTTAAATATACCTTCATTCCTGCTTCCCTTATCTTCCTTGATGTCTTCGCTACATCGTCAGAAGCTTCCACGTGAAAAGTGTATTGATCCACACCTGCATCGGCCATTGGAACAATCCACTGCAAATAATAAAAAACTGAACAAAGTTTCAAGAATATAAAAGGGGGGAGGGGGACAGAGCAAATTCAGAGCATGCTAAGCATTATACCTCATCTGGTTTCGAAACCATCATGTGTGTCTCAAAAAATGCTTCTTTTATCTTGCTTCTTAGACATTTGACGACAGGATGGCCAAAAGTAATATTAGGAACGAAATGACCATCCATAACATCAAGGTGGAGATAATCTGCCCCTGAATCCAATAGTTTCTCGGATTCTTTATAAAGATCAGCAAGATCTGCGTTTAGGATGGAGGGGCCAATCTTACACTTTACCTGAGGCATTTTTAAAACACTATCCTAGGTTTTTAAGTCACTACAATGTGATCTGACAAACTACGTCAACAAGATGATAACCTGATCAGAAAGATTAACAATACTATCTTATCACCCATTCAAACTCCAGAGGGAAATGTATCTACAAGTTATCAGTAACAGAAATCTCGTGACTGGGGGAGTAGCCTTGAACAGAAATACCCGCTACAAGTTATAACCGGTATTACTTGGACGTCTCCTAAAATAGAATTACAGTAAACCCTCATTATTACGAACTCGGATATAACGAACACCTCGATATAGCGAACCAAAATGCTATCCCCTAAAATTACCATTATATTTCTGCTGAACCCCACGTTATAGCAAAATCCCTCGGTTAGTGCGAACTACGAACTAAATTTGATGCCTGGGAATTATTATATTCTGTTATAAAGAACTGCTAAAATTGTTATTAATTTTTTTTTTACTGTATTACCTAGAATGAGCGCGGGAAGACGAAGTAGCACCAGTTTCTAGAATTGAGGTGTTTTTTTTTTACTCTTAACTAATCCGATTTCCCTTTGCTCTCTCTCTGATTCCATTGACTTTTTTCTCAAAACTAGCTCAGTTCTGTTTAGAGTTCTGTATTATTCGAATCAGTGTTATGTAGTCGTTTATACTTTTTTTTTTTTTTTTTAATACGCAATGAGTTCGTTGTTAGACGTGTGTCACAAACGTAAATCCTTATCAATCGAGAAAAAATTGAAAATTCTCCAGGATATTAAATCGGGAATTTTCTAAGTAAGAAAACCATCGTAGAAAAATATAGAATTCCTAAATCAACATTGTCAACCATTATAAAAAAAACAAAGATAAAATAGATTCAACCGCAGCCCAAGGATTAACTTCAGCATCAAATAAACGACTGCGCTCTGCGGCTCGTGAATATTTGGAAAAAAATTAATAAATTGCTTTAAGCAAATGAGAACCCAAATACCAATCTCAGACGCTCTTATTAAAGAAAAAGCTAAAGAACTCTCAAGTGATCTTGGCAGGTAAATTAATGAACCTCATTGTTTAATTAATATGTAGTTTATCTAAAAATAAATTACATACATGCGTTTTAATTTAACTAGTTCTAATGAATGAATTTCCTTCTAAATATGATCAAATTAGTGCGGCCATTGGCTAAAAAATATTAAAAAAAAGAATCCTCGGTTATAACGAACCTCGATATAGCGAACTCTGAATATCAAACCCCCTACCTGTTCGCTATATCGAGGGTTTACTGTAATAATAAAGTCTGCAATTTTTAAACCATATTTACATATACTCTTGATTTAAATCAACAATAACTAATAAAAAGTTTATGTAGGGTTCTGTGATCTTAGAAAAATAATTGCAATACAACGGTATTTTCTTGAATACTCATGTGTTTATTTATTCGTGTTTGTTCAATGATACAAACCTATTTCGACTCCTATAGTTTTCATTAGTCATTCCCTCCTGCAGATCTTTCCTCCTTTTTCAGACATTCTCTCTTATAGACCTTCAACCCATATCTTCCTTCACCGTTTCCTCTTCTAAGGCGTTCTTGTTTCAATAGGAAACAATGTTTTCATCTGTCTGTTATTGTCCCTCTTTATTAAAGTCTCCAGGTTTCAATATTCTATAAAAATTATTTCTCTGGCCTATATTTTTATTATGATACTACAAGATTCATTGGGGTAACGCAACTTTCGAAATGTATTCATGGACATCTTGTGTAGGACGATTTACATGATATAGTTAAGCATAATATAAACAATACTTGAATACAATATAAACATGTTCATGGTAGAAAAGAGTGGTGATAAGTTATTATTTTTTCATACATAATACTCATTCCATATAAACAAATTTCTAATTTATTACCACGTTTTCAATAATTTTATGAATAGATTGGTCTGGAAGGAGTACGTTCATTTTGTCTATGTGTTCAGATGTTTTGTTTATTTTGTCTGCTTTTGTAACTAAATATCGTCATGGGATTTCCGACAGTATCGAGTGAAAGAAATGTCTTTGAAAATAGAGGAGAATGACACTTAGACACTAACAGGCAAAGAGCCTTGATAAGGACCTAAAATTTGGGGCGAAACGTCCGCAAACCCAACTATTTTCACTTCATTTTAAGTACTAAATGAACTATCAACTATCTTCCACCATCACATGAACTTGTGAGAAAAAATAAAGGTTGTGAATTGTTTTAACATTGAACCCATTATCGAAATTAGCTTTGAGCAGCAAGCAAATTAAATAATTAATGTAAAAGTGTTAAATACAAAAATGTAGTTGTATACATATTAGGAGGGCTTGGATTACAGTTGAATCATGTTGGGGATGGAGGTTTGCAATAAAAAAATTGAGAACCGATTCTCTAGAATATACCTATACCTTATGCTACTACACTATATTACTTTCAGGCCTTATGATTGAACTTTAGACTACTAATTCGACTTTTATGGGTTTGGCCCTCATCCTTTGTAGGAGGAAGAGATGCAGCTAATCATTATAGTATGAATAGTATTCATTATAGCATGAATCATGGGCGTACCCAGCACGGGGCAGGGGGGGCAGCTGCCCCCCCCCCCTGGAAGGCTTGATGCGATAATTTTTTAAGCTTTTAAGATGGGAAGCAGTAATAGAATAATTTTTTTCAAGCAAATAATTGTAATAACTTAGTTGATAAAGCACAGCTATAATTATACATAATTTTGAATTCATTCACCTTTTCCGCGGTAAGATGTTACAAACTGAACGACCACAGATTGCCCCCCCCCCCCTAGTTTTGATCCTGGGTACGCCCTTGGTATGAATAGTATTCATTATAGTATGAATATTAATTTAACCATTATTGTGGATAACCACCTATTTTTTAAATAATTTATTTTTGAAGAGAAAAGATTTGGCTCCGCCGGGAAACGAACCCGGGTCTTCCGCGTGACATGCGCGGTATGCTAACCATTATACCACGAAGTCGCGGAAGACCCTGGTTCGATTCCCGGCGGAGCCAAATCTTTTCTTTTAAAAAATAAATTATTTAAAATATAGTATGAATAGTATTCATTATAGTATGGATAGTATTCACTCTATGCCTTCTGGAGATTCCCTGTTTTAGGATTGCGGAGGAACCAACTGAAAGAAACTGATGATAGGCTACTATTCGGAAGATTTGTTTTTATAAAAATACTTTTTCAAAATTCTCTATCAGCTAGGAATAATTAATAAAAAAACCTTAAGATGTTACTAGAATAATTCCAATGCGCATAATATTGAGCATATGAATCCCATTAGCTCTCGGAAGGACAAAAGAATATTTGCATTAATGGGCTTTGGACAAGATGGATTTTATCATCAATGTACCTATAATAAAATTGGTAAACTGAGAAATCTTGATGGTACTGAATTCAACTTTAATTGTGTTTGACTAGTATTTAGATAATGACGATCTGTTGTTCAAGTAAATCGATTTTATTCCTACTTGACAAGACATGATTGAACAATTATAAATTTTTCTTGATACACCATGCCTCGGACTTAATACCAGAGATTATTCGTTCTTCAGAAGTAACCGCTCCTTCTTGCAGAGGACCCCGTTCTCGCTCAGCTGTCTATTGCAACCTCCCTCCAATACAGCTACTGGATACAATCAATTCTGTTTTGTGGATATTTCAAATGTTTTCAATTTGGGTTGAGGCTTGAAGAAAAGAGGGAATCGTCATGTAACCATAATCAGACTAATAAAGGCATGGCATCCCAAGGATCTCTGGGACAAAAGGTTATAAAACTACTTTAGTTTTGAATGAACTTGCTGTATCATTTATTTCAATATCACTAGTTCATTGCAATTATGTTTCTCCTACACAAATTAGGCAGTATAGGAGTTTATAAATTAGCTCCACAGTTTGTATTATTTTCCTTCTCTGTCCTGACAGAATTACTGATTTAATTTGAACTTTAAACTTGAGTAAAAAAAACAAAACAAGAACTGACCTTAAACTGATACTAAAATTATTCAATTAAATTTAAATATCAAAAGTACTAATTTTTGAACCTTGAACTTTCCAGTCTTTGTTTGGAGGTGTGTAAACAAAATGTCAAATTAGTTTACTTATTGAAAACCTTGCATGCTTGTATTAAATTGATCCATTTTCATATTATTTAACTTATTTACAATATTGATTCTATGTAATCTGTTCGGTCTCTTTCAAAACGAAATTTATGAACGTGGGAGATTTAAATCCTTCATAACATTAATAAATGTTTGTATATATTTCCAACCTTGTAAGAAAAAAGTCAAAGGATTTACATGATACTGCATAATTAATTTTTAGAGGCTGTCATGCATGACTGTTCCTTCCTGAAGTAGGTTAATACTCATATGCAAATGAAGGAGGTTTATTTATTTTATTTGTAATGAATCAAAATATTTTCTAATGTATTTATATTATTTAATCTTTGATAATATTTTGCGGTAATTGAGATATTTAAGTTGAATAATTTGAGGAAACTAACTCTGGTTTTGTGAAGAATAGACTTGAATAAAGTCAGATAAATTGATTAATCTCTGCATTCAAGGCCCTAATGGTTTGATAATGCAAGATGGCTGTAGAGCTAATTGCTTTCAGCAAGACAAATATGTCTGCAGACAATCATCGTTGATGCGTGCTGAGTACATTGGAAGGGTAAAGAGACAGAGAATTCGGTTAAACTAACGCCTTGGGTGAATCTAAGCTGTGTGCTGAAAGCTAGTTAAAATTTATCTAGTGTCGGGAAAAATTATTTTAACTTGTCAAGTAGGTTTCTAAAAAGAATAAATTGAAGTAAATTAATTTAATTAATTGTAATATGATGTTATTTTAGATAAATCCTCCTTTTACTGTCCTAAGGAATTAAAAATGTTAATTTTTTGCATCCTTCCTTACCCTCTACATCGGTGGTTAATTTATATACGTAAAAAGAAACAAAACATTTTATGCCTTCCCACCAGCATATTCACTTTCTAATAAATTAATGTCGAAAGAAAATTAAAGTTTGTATTTTCAGAATATTTTTAAATGTTGTTTGTTTTTTTCTTTATAGGTCCCTGATGAGCAAATGGGATTATCTCAGGAGAAGTTGATTGAAAAATACAAATCGGCACTGAATATAGCTCAGAAAGCAAAAAATGCTCGTGACGGTAAGTTTATTTAAATTTAATAATGGTAAGAATATTATGTGATCCAAGGTTACCTTATTGTTCTGATGTATGAGCAATTATTAATGCTGTACAATTTTTCTATAATTAATATCCTTTTCCCCTATCGAATAATATAAAATATCTCAAACATGTTTCACCTGTTATTAGGTTAAGTGTTTGGTTTTTTGTTATTGGGTATTGATAATAATTGGAGGAAAATATTTTCAGGAGAGCAATCATAAATTATGACAACAATTGACTAATATTAATCACAAGTAATCAATAACCTTGTCTTAATATTTTAATTAAATATTATTTTATTGAATATATGAGAAGAATATAAGAATAGTGTAGAATATAAGAAGAAAATAGTGATTATACTCAAAATTTTAGTTTCCTCGATTATGCTCCAATATATCTAAAACATAGTAAATTTCAATATTTAAACGTGCCTAGCCATTTGATTATATCTTTTTCCAGGGTCCGCATTGTTTTTATTCTATCTCAAAAACTGTAATTAACAGTTTAAAAATATGTCGTGTAATTTTTTTTTTTTTTTAAACCATTTAAACCCAACTTATAAAAATAAATAACTAAATAATAGGTGGGAATATGTGCCATTGACTAGAGGTATTACATTTTTTTTATTTAGATTGTTAATAATCGTTAGAAGAGAAGTTTAATTTTAGTAATAAGGTAAGTCCAATTTAACCATCCGCTGGGCACTAAGACTTTTGTAACACCACTGGGCGCTAGCCGTATTTTGGACGGCGTACAACTTTTGTTCTATTTCACTTTCCAAGTGACTCTTAATGATGATTTTATTTACTATATCTATAAGATTGTTCATTTATAGGTCAAAAAAGTATAAATTAACAAAAAAATTCTATGAATTTATTTATAATAAGATTAAAAATTTACAAACAATATTACCCTTTTTTTGTACGGGATGAATAGCAGGTAGAATAACTTGAACTCATAAAGTCATTGAAAATTTCCATTTCCTAATAATAGCCAAAAAACCTACCTGCCGTCCAAGGGAGGGTTAAATGGACAATTATTATTCCATAAAAAATAAGAATCATTGTTGTTATTCTTCACTGACACTTTATTTTTTAATTGTTGGAAAAAGCTTGTTTTTGGATCTCAATGACGGGCGTATAGGCCTGCCATGGTTCTCTAGGTAAATGAGTGAGGGGAAGTGCTATGGTTAATAAAAAGTCATAATTATATTAACTATACTGTTCACTACCTGATTATAGTTTTATACTTTTAAATAAATATTGTAAAAATTAAAATCTAAACCTTTGGTAAAGTTCAATGTTGATAATATCGACTTGTGTCATTAATCTTGCCGACCAGTGATATGTTAAATTGAGCCTCATTATATCCTTGGCACTACTCATTATTTCTTGTATATTTTATTATGGCTTAATGTTTACTCAAACTTTTTGTTGATCTCTTGTTGACAGAAGCCTTGAAAAGCTGCAAATTACTGCAAAATGAAAACGAACAACTTAAAGAAAAGGTAAACTTGTCAGAGTGGTAACTATAAAATTAAATTTATAGTTTCATTTTAATTTTGTATTATTTTATTTTTAAGGTATCCTCAGTAGAAAACAAATACAAAACAGCAGAGGAGATGTTGGCTGCACTGACTGATCAAAAATTGAAGCTTGCAATGGAGGTAGGTATTCGATTAGCTTTTGTTTTATTAATTACTAGCTGTATGTACCGGTTTCACCCATAGAATTACATTTTTTAAATCTATAAATTGAAACTTTTACCGACTCAAACGGTCGATTTCGTTAAAACCAATGCAAAGCGAGATCAAAACGATTTTTAAAACAATAAAGATTATCAGCTGAAGTTATGTAATTTTATTATGGACAGGTGTTCGCACCTGGTATCAAAGAACTACTGAGCGAAATTTGGAGAATTTAGGACAAACAGTATGGATTTCTATTAAGAACAAACAAACAGAATTTCATCTTTATTTATATAGATTAGCATTTCCATCTTTATCCACCTTTAAATATATAGTAAATTTAAATTTTTGGTCTTCAAAAAAATATCTACTTATATGCGAATCAAAATAAATAGGTTACAGAGGTGAGAGATAGTCAACTGTTATTCTCTATGATAGGTTAAATGATTGTAAGGATTTCCAGTTAAAACATTTTTATTTTATAGTAGTGTTTGTTTGTTTAACGTCACTTTATGCCACTAAGGCTAATCGTACGATGCTACAGTGTGAGTCCTAAATTTTGCCTATCCAGGTATAATTAGTAAAGGGATCTTTAACGAGTACCTGACATCGTACAGGCTCGGGACTTCCATTTTACATTCTATCTGAGGGACGGCATAGAAAAGGATTTTTTAATAGGAATACAATCCTAGGGCCACCTCGGGACGCGAACTCGCGACCTTTACTATGGTAGGTTTCTATGCTAACCACTACACCACAGGTGACCCCTTTTGAAAAGCCAACGTTTCGATCCCACTTGAAACGGATCTCCATCTTCATCAGGGCTTCTGAGTCCAGAGTCTGTCCATTACGGCCTGTATTTGTAATACTCTGGACTCAGAAGCCCTGATGAAGATCCACAAGTGGGATCAAAACGTTGGCTCTTCAAAATAAAAAAATTTTAACTGAAAATCCCGACAATCATTCAACCTATCATAAATAGGTTACAGTATTTGGATAATACTGACTAGAGATTAGAGGGACTCAATATTCAAATATGTTATTATCTACGAGTATATATGTAATAGCTATTAGTAAACGTAAGACCAAAATGGATAGTGTGATTTCTCCTATAATTTAATAAATGGTGTTTTTTTTGGAGGTGTACAAGTTAAAATTATAATAAAACAAAGAAATATATTTTTAATATCAATGAAAGGAACTTTATTGAATAGAAAACTTCATGACATTAATGTTTAAATATGATTTCAGCCATGTGGCCTCCACGGCTAGCTCGTAAAAGGCGCAATCTGGAACACCAATTTTCATAAACTTTTCGCACTATTTGCAGCCGTATATCGCCAATAACTCTTGGAATGTTGATTTCGAGGTGTTCAATTGTCTGTGGTTTATCAATATAGACAAATGACTTGACATAACCCCAAAGAAATAGGCTTCATCGGAGAACAAAATTTTGAATGGAAATTCAATATCCATATCGATTTGTGCTTCAGCCCATTCGCCGAATTGGCGGCACATGCAATGGTCGTTCGGCTTTAATTCCTGCACCAGTTGAATCTTGAAAGCTTTTAATCCCAGATCCTTTCGTAAAATCTTCCATAAAGTGGAAGGACACAACCCAAGTTGCTGAGAACGGCGACGATTCGATTGATTTGGATTATCTTCAATAAAGGAAAGTAATTTGGATCTTCGTCTCTACTACTGTTTATTATATTTTGTACATTACAAATGGATGAACCTTATTTATTCTTCCATTATTCATTTTATTTTGTTTCCTTATTTATTAATTCTTAATTAATTAAATTTTATATAAGTTGTATAATGTTAGGTATAGAAATAAATAAACTCATTGCAGATTTAATAAGAAAAATGAGAGGAAAAAAAAGAAAAAAGGATGACATATTTGTAAACAATATTTTTGATATCCCCTCAAAAATAATTAATACAATCAGGAGCATTTATGATGGGAACAGGTGTTGCGTCCGTCATAATGGCACAGTGTCGGACAGTTTCAATGTTCTCCGTGGGGTCCGACAGGGCTGCATTCTCTCCCCTACACTGTTTATCCTAGTTTTAGACCGGCTAGAATCACTGCCTTAAGAGGATTCTTTCGATCAGGTGGGACGATAAAATCTCAAATGAGAGGCTGGCTCAACGTCTAGACAGAAGCCATTGGGGGAGCAGATTGCCACGAGAAAGTGGAAGTGGATTGGACATACCCTTCGTAAAAGAGATGGAGCCATTGAGAAGACGGCTCTTGATTGGAATCCCCAAGGATCAAGAAGTCGGGGGTGACCCAAGCTGACCTGGCGAAGAACAGTAGAGAAAGAGGTCATTAGAGCGGGAAAAACATGGAGAGAGGTCAAGGCCCTAAGTGGGGATAAAGACGGATGGCGAATTTTTACTTCGGCCCTTTGCTCCTACTATGGCAGCCATAAGACATAAGAAGAAGAAACGTGGTCCGAAAACGATCCATTGTTATTCGAATTAGCCGCTCTGAAGGACGATTATGTAGACCGTAAAATGGACGAAGTGCCTGATAAGTTTGACGAACAGAACCATTATTTCGATAAAAAATTTCAACAATTTGTAAGCATTGCTCTGGTGTAAATCTAACCATAATGAAATGACAAACCAAAATAAACAAAAAGCAACTATCAGCTGTTGAATATGTTATCAAATAAAGCAATGTTGCCAACTCTAAGTTGTACACCTCCAAAAAAAACACCCTTTATTAACGACCAACAGAACATGCATCTTGTTAAACTTTAAAATGCTCTGAGGTACTTGGCATTTGAGCAAATGTATTGATCTTTGCCACTTCCGTAGAGCTCTCTTAGACTTAACATACTATGCCTGGTGATAGCAGTAAGATATCTTATAAACATACAGGAAGCTTTCCGAGAGTACCAGCATGAACAGTTCCTTCTTTAAAGAGGCTGGTTATTCTCCAGGGGGGTTTCCTTGCAGTTGTAACAGAACCTAAAGTACTCTGCCAAAGCTGGACTTGAATGTGGGATGTATATAATCTAACAAATTATACTGATCAGAATAAACGTGACAGTCTTTATTTATTATAATTTTTTTTTCCAGATTGATGACTTGAAAAAAGAAAAAAGAATATATTTTGAAGAGCTAAAATCAAAAAAGAATTTAGAAAGTGAATTTGAAAATTACAGGAGCGAGTATAAAAAAGTTCTTAAAGAAAATGAAAATCTTATTTCTTCCTTAGAGGAGACTAGTAAGTCATTTTATTTATATTTTTATTTCTCTGTAAAATTTTGAAATTTGTATTTTAATATTATTAGTTCTATTAATTGTTATATTTTGTAGTTTCCAATATGAAGAAAGAACATGAAGAATTAAAAAAACGCAATGACACACTGAAGCAGGTCTGTAATAACATTCAAATTGAAAAATCGGAATTGGAAAAGAATTTAAATGCAAGTAATAAGAAGTTGAGTCATTTTGAAGAAAATCAAAATATATTGAATTCCATTCTTGCTAAAAAGTACAATACTGTCGTTGACGAATTCAGGCATTGGGCTGAGATTATCGATTCCGGAGAGGATTCGTTCGCTAAATTGCAATTATTGGAAATGGAAAATGAGGCATTAAAATCAGAAAAAGATAAATTGAACATTTCTAATCAGTCTTTGACAAAAGATAAGGAATCTATGGAGCTAGAAATGGTTGAGCTCAATGATAGGATCAAGAAGATCTGTTTAGAACTAGACGAAGCCAATGCGGATCGAGATAAAATGTTAAACAACTTAGAGAAGGTTAGTTTGGAAACAAAACGCCTAATTGAAAATTCGGAAGTATTAACTCAAGAACTGAGTGTATTAAAAGAAGAAAGGGCTTCAATGGAGCATTTAATAAATGTTCTCAATAATGAGAAACAATCTTTTCTCAAAATTATTGCTGAGAAGGAGTTAGATCTAAACCGGTTGGCTTTGGAACTTAAGGGATTGGAAGATAAAAAGTCGATTGCTCAAGATTCCAACTTAAGGAATATAGAAGATAACAATACTGAAAATATTAATCAAACTAATGAAGGTATGAGTGAGGATAGTTCAGAAAAAGAAAGATCGGTGAATGTTGAGCTTATTTCACTACAAAACGATTTGAAAGCATTCTCTGCAGAAATAGAAAGCTATAAAGAAATGGTAAAAGAATCTGAGGCAAAGTTAGAAGAGGCTTTGGGATCCATATCTGAGAAAGAAGAGATGTTAAAAAGTCAGGGACAACTTATTACCGAGCTCAAGTCGAAGGTCGACCAGATGGAATGCATGCAGGCTGCAGTCGCCAACAGCTTGTTAGGGACTAGGGAGCAGCTGGTTACGGCCTTGCGGCAGTTAGAGGACGTTGAGAGGCTAAAAGAGGACTTGCAGCACGAGTGTCTGCTAAAAGATGAAGAGTTCTTAGTGGCGTGCCATAAGCTGCAAGTCAAAGAACATTTTATCAAGGAAATTATTGACGGTATGGAAGGGCTAAGGTTAGAATTGAATAATATACACAAAATAAACGTTTTAGAAGAAGAGTTCGATACAGAAAATTCACGGCCCGAAGACTACATTAGAGGTTTAAAAAAATGCATGGATGCTATAACTTGCAAAATGTATCACAATTATAAAAAGGAGATCGAAAGTTTAAGGGAGATAATTAATGAGTACCAAGAGAACAACGAGGCTTTAGCTATCGACAATAATAAATTGAGTAAACAGGCGAAGGAGTTATTGAACGAGCAGGCCAACTTTGATAGTGGCCTAGTCATCAAACTGAAAACTTTCAAGGAAAACCTGCTATATCAGTTGAAAGAGAAACAGTCAGTCATAGCCAATTTGGAAAAAGAAATCAGTTCATTGAAAGATCAGCTGGCAGAAAAAGACAACACCAACGAAAAGATTGCAGCAGATAAAAATGATTTAAAATGTTCCTACGATAAAATGGTTTCCGAAACTTCTCTAGAAATAAAAAGTTTGTCTGAAAAGCTTCGTGATTTGGAAGAGCGTCATAGAGAAAGCGTCTCTTCTTCTGGAGCTAGCATAGATTTAATAAATAACCTGAGAGTCGAAATAAAAGAACTTAAAGATTTTATAGTCAGCCTAGAAAATCAAGTAGGAGAAAGCAAAGCGAGAAATTCACACCTTAATGAAGCCATCGTTAGTTTAAGTTCGCTGTTAGAAAAAGAAAATAAAGAATTTAAAAATCTCCTTTCGGTTATGAATTCTACACTGTTAGAGGATATTAAAGAAGTATCTACTAATGGAGATGACATCAATAAGGGATTCAATGAAATAGAGCTCCACCGTTCTTTAATGACATGTTTAGTAAAAGAATTAGATAGAATAAAAGAGAGGGAAACTTTGGCAAAAGAAGATAACCGTAAAATAATTTCATTAAGTGAAGAAAATAATAATTTATCTCAGGAGATAACAATGATTACAAGGAAAGCCGAAGAACTTGAGTCCAGTATATCAAACCTCGAAACGGCCTTCAATCTTGTAATTGAGCTCTGTACGAAAAACAAGTTTTCTTCTGGATCAAATGAAATTGAAAAAATCATTAAGCTTCTTCCTGATCACATGAAAGGAATTTCAGACAATTTGAAAATACTGGGTACCATACAATCAGATCTTGAATCCAATGCAAACAAAATAGCTAATCTTGAATCTTTGTTAAAAGAAAAAGAGGCTTACATTGAGACTGAGCTCTGGAAAAAAGATTCAATAATCGGTAACTTAAAAGAAGAAAATAATAATTTATCTGAGGAGGTAACAACAATGGCAAGGAAAACCAAAGAACTTGAGTCCAGTATATCAAACCTTGAAAAGGCCCTCACTCTTGTAATTGAGTTCTGTAAGGAAAACAAGTTTTCTTTTGGATCAACTGTGCTTGAAAAAATCGCCGAGCTTCTTCCTGATCACATGAAAGGAATTTCAGACGATTTGAAAATTCTCGGTACCATACAATCAGATCTTGAATCCAATGCAAACAAAATAGCCAATCTTGAATCTTTGTTAAAAGAAAAAGAGGTTTACATTGAGACTGAGCTCGGGAAAAAGGATTCAATAATCGGTAATTTAAAAGAACAAAATAATAATTTATCTGAAGAGGTAACAACGATGACAAGAAAAGCCGAAGAACTTGAGTCCAGTATATCAAACCTCGAAAAGGCCCTCACTCTTGTAATTGAGTTCTGTAAGGAAAACAAGTTTTCTTCTGGATCAACTGAGCTTGAAAAAATCACTGAGCTTCTTCCTGATCACATGAAAGGAATTTCAGACGATTTGAAAATTCTCGGTACCATGCAATCAGATCTTGAATCCAATGCAAACAAAATAGCCAATCTTGAATCTTTGTTAAAAGAAAAAGAGGCTTACATTGAGACTGAGCTCAGGAAAAAAGATTCGATAATCGGTAACTTAAAAGAAGAAAATACTAAATTATGTCAGGAGATTACAATGATGATAAAGAAAACGGAAGGAATGCAGTCCTCTATATCAAACCTCGAAAAGGCCCTTAATGTTTTTATTGAGCTCTGTCTAAAAAATAAATTCCATATTGGGTCAAATGAACTCGATCAAATCATCGAGCTTCTTCCTAATCACCTAAAAGGAATGTCAGATAATTTGAAGCTCCTCGATACTGTACAATCAGATCTGGAAATAAACGCGACTAAAATAGTTGACCTAGAATCTTCGTTGAAGGAGAAAGATTCTTACATCGAGACAGAGCTCAGGAAAAAAGATTCAATGATTAACGACTTGAAAGAAGAAATTAAAATTTTGAAGGATAAAGTAGATAACCTTTCCGGTCTCAATGACTCCCTCAATTCGGATTTGTCAAGTTTCAAAGAAAACTTGGAAAGATTAAGGTCTGAATATAATAGTGAAAAAGATATTCTCTTGGACAAAAACAATAAAATACAGAATGAGTTGAAAGATTGCAAAGAGCTATTGGATTTCAAGAGCCTGGAACTGCGTGAGAACAACAGGATATGGGCGGGAAGATTCTCGTCGCTTAAGGTGGCGCTGATTGGTCTAAACAAGACGAGGAAGGAAATCAGAAACCAGTTCGAGTCGATTGAATCCTCTTTTAATTCATTTCTGAACGGAATCCAAGAACCTTTACAGGTTAGATATTTATCAATTTAATTATCTCTCTGCTTTTATCACATTTTTGTTTTGTCCATTCTGTGTATTTTTTAAAATTTTATATAAATGTATCTTTTGTTTAGGAAAAGGTTGATTTGGTCGTTCAGAATGCTGTGGCTGCATCCAAAGCAGAACTGATTAGGGAAATGCACCAAATGAATCAAGTACAATTTTACTTAAATATTAAAAATCATACTTATTTATTTTATTTAGCTGGCAAACTTCTACGTATGAAGGTTCATGAGATAGAAATTTTACACCCCGAAATTTTGTTTATAAATATCTTCTTCTTTTCTTCTTATGTCCTGTGGCTGCCATAGTAGGAGCAAAGGGCCGAAATAAAAACTCGCCATCCGTCTCTATCCCTGCTTGGGGCCTTTACCTCTCTCCATGTTTTTCCAGCTCTAATGACCTCTTTCTCTACTGTTTTTCGCCAGGTCAGCTTGGGTCTCGCCCGACTTCTTGATCCTTGGGGTTTCCAATCAATAGCCATCTTTTCAATGGTTCCATCCCTTTTACGAAGGGTATGTCCAATCCACTTCTACTTACTCGTGGCAATCTGCTCCCCCAACGGCTTCTGTCTGGACAATTGAGCCAGCCTCTCATTTGAGATTTTATTCTCATAATCCTCTTAAGGCAGCGATTCTAGCCGGTCTAAAACTAGGATAAACAGTGTAGGGGAGAGAATGCAGCCCTGTCGGACCCCACGGAGAACATTGAAACTGTCCGACACTGTGCCATTATGAAGGACGCAACACCTGTTCCCATCATAAATGCTCCTGATTGTATTAATTATTTTTGAGGGGATATCAAAAATATTGTTTACAAATATTTCATCCTTTTTTCTTTTTTTTCCTCTCATTTTTCTTATTAAATCTGCAATGAGTTTATTTATTTCTATACCTAACATTATACAACTTATATAAAATTTAATTAATTAAGAATTAATAAATAAGGAAACAAAATAACATGAATAATGGAAGAATAAATAAGGTTCCATCCATGCTTTAGTAAAAACGAAGTTAATTTTGGAAAATTAAAAAAGCACCTAGGATAATATTTTAGAATATTATATTTCAATATTGCTTAATTAAGATTTATAATATTCACTTTAAGATCAAGGTTGTATTTTTTATTAGTTTAGTTAACCCTTTCATGGTTCCAGACGATATATCTCGCAAAAAAAGTAGGTCCCCACAAGCTAACGAACTTATCACAGGCCGCCGGTCCCCAGTAGCTAAATACGATATATCTCGCAATCGGTTTTTCACTTATTTAACATCCTCAGATTCACACGAGATAACTTGTCGCGACTGAGGCACATCATAGCGGATCCACAGAGACTTAATAAAAACGTCTAGCGTTTGCTAGGCTGCAGGGGTGTCTCTATTGCGGAAATATTTGTTTCGGGTTGCTGCCTATCATCTGGGTATTCTGTTTGGGGAAGCCTGTCTCACCCTTATTTTACCTGCTAAATTTTTTTTCCTGTCCCTTATCCCACCCCCCGGCTACCTTCAGTGGTCTTGAAGGACAAATTTACCATTATTCATTTCGAGTTCTAGACGCTCTGAGCAATAGTCCTCTGTGTTTTTTGGTGATATTTACTGCTTTATTTGGCACTCACGTAATCTGTTATCGCAATCGATAATCTAGCATTTTAATTTACTGAAATAATGAAAAAGCTTATGTAGAATCATAAAAAATAAATAAGACAATAAGAAATAGTCGGAGAAGGTTATGAGGAGTTGAAGAAGTTCTCATTAGAGGCGGAGAGTGGCCTGCACACCTTAGCTTGAGGAGTGTAAAAGCCGCCAGACCTGCCTAGCTTCTCAGTGCAACTTTTGTTCCGAATGCTTGGCTGTTAAAGGGTTAAGAAAAATCATGATAATTTCTTGAATTTTATAAAACCTTTTAGATGCTCGTGAGAAATAACATGAAAATTTTAATTGTTAAATCGTAAGTAACTATTTTTTTTTTTTTTTCCAAACATATACGTTTTTTCTCTGATATTTTACAGGCTCTCAAAGAGCGAGGGGAAATGATTTCAAAGCTGGAATTCACTATTACGGATTGTCATACCAAAATGAAGCAGCTGACCTCGGTAAGCGAGAACCTCCAAAGTGAGCTGGTACAAGTGAAAACGGAACTTCGGAGGGAAGAAGACGCAGTAAAAGATAAGGACCAACTGATCAAACAGCTTGAGGCTGAAATCGAGCAGCTGAAAGAAAACCATGAGTCCACTGCGCCAGGTTTTTTTATTATTACTAGTAAATTGTTTTCAATATGTGTGATTTCCTGTTTAAACTTATCGAAACCATCCGTCTTCCATTTTCTGGTAAACATTCAGTCCTAGTTTTAAAATATAAAACTCAAAAATGATAAATGATATAAATTTCAAATAGAAGAAAATTATATCATTTTCAATTGATAATAACAAATACATCTGCATTATGAATTAAAGCTTTGATTTTTTAAGATTGAGATAGTGGTAGAATTTAAAGGATAGTGCTAGTGTCGCTTTTGAGTTAGTTACAATAAGCTTCTCGACTGAGTATAGGCTCTTTATTTGTTAATTTATTTAAATGTTTCAAATCTCTTATATGGTTGATTCTCATTTTAGGGTCAAGTTTTAGTCCACTACAACTATTAAATAAATGGTTAAGCCTAACCTGATTTTTTTTTTTTTTTCCATTGCTATACGATGAAGGTATATTTCTTCATAATAAAATATAAAAAATTAAAATATTAATGAATAATATGATTTTATAATTACTTAAGCTACTAAAATGTCATTACCACGTAGTTTCCCACTCTCGATTTTGTGGTAAACATTTTTTTTTTTTCTTTTAAAACCTACGTTTAATGATAGTGAAATTTATTTCCACTCATAAAGAATAACAGAAGCATTCTGAATTATATATTTTTTAATTTTTGTTATCAAGTAGTTTCAAAACTTTGTCCCTTCATTTTGACGTCATTACCGATCACAAAACAAAACGGCAGAGATGAAGCCTTGAAAAAGGGGGAACAGTGAGGAAATTTCTTGTGTCTGTAGTCATCATCATGGAGTTAAAGGATAGGAATTAACCGACTTCAGTTGGGAACCGGCCTCCGAGCATGTGCCTCGTAAAAAAAGTCACATACTTTTATTGTTGTCATTACTACCGCATATATTAACACGCTTTCTTTTCAAATTATTTCATTATTTATATCATATTAATTTGACTATCGTTTGTCTAAGCCAGTTGGCAAAAAAGATAATCTCAATTAGTTGCACAGCGGTTTTGGCTGGATTAAATACGTGGAAATGTCATTACCAAGTTAAAAACTCGTCTCATTCCCACGCCCGAATTATTAGCTTGGTAATGACATAATTTTGTTGTGAAAATTGCCCATAATCTGAGAATCACCCATATAAAAATATTTATTTAATTATTATAATTAATAAATCATTTGTTTTAGATAACGATGTTTTGAGTACGAGTACAATAAGCAGGACTGAAGAGCACTCGAGGCTCAAAGATGTTGAAGATAGCTTTGAGGATAGGTATACAAAGGTAAATATCTTTTCTTGTATTTCTGTGACAGAGAAAAAAAAAATTATAAAATAAAAAAAATAGCTTATGTAGGATCAGATCTTAACCCTTTAACTGTGGAGGTAGCGGGGCATGAGGTGGTACACCATTGCGGGTTCGTAGGCACACCGAGCGGTCCCGCTGTGCGGAGTGCTTTTATGGCATTCAAGCTCTCGCATCTTATATGTTCTGTGAGCTTAATTAATCCTATACAAAGTTTTCCATCCAAATTTTTCGATCCGGACTGTGGACCGTTACTGGTATTTTTTTTTTTTAATACCTTTTATCATTTAAAAATTTTCTGAGGACCCCACTTCCCAATCACTAGCTCCCGCTAAGAGCTCCAAATGCTCTTTCTCATTATATCATTTTTTCGCCATCACAACTATTTCACAACTTAAATTAGAAAAAGGGTAGATAGGCAGGTATAGAAAGGTTTGATATGAGGCAAAAGGTTATGTTATTTAGAGAAAGCTGAAAAGCAGCCGTGTATCAAGGCAATATAGTAAGGAAAAGAACAATCAAATGTCCTCCAGTGGTATGGGGAAATATTATAGATTCCAAAAAATGTCGAAAGAAAATGATAGTTACATGGCTTATATATAAGTCAACAGCAGTAAAGTGTTCATATATGAGCCATCAGCACCGGGGGAACATCAAGCGGCTGGCTCATATACGAGCCAACAGCAGTGATCGGTAATGCTAGGTCTCTTTTGGTCTTCTTTTCTCACCCAATTTAAGTTTTGATCCTTATTAACAACTCGCATTCTTTAAATTTTAACATTACACCTTGGTTTGAGGATTATCGGAGACTATCAATGTCGATTCAGTGTAACCATTCAACCATAAACCAAATGTTCTCTCTCCGTAAAATATTAGAGAAAAAAATATAATGTAGCATTATTGTACATCAGCTATATGTATATCGACTTTAAAAAGGCTTATGATTCTATTGATTGCAATAAGCTGTATAACATTCTAACTGAACTATGAATACAAAAGAAGTTAGTAAATCTAGTTAGGATGTGCTTGACCATACAATAAAGTTAGTTGGGAATTATTGTTCTGAAAGGTTTGAGAGGTTCGCTCAGGTTAGAAACAAGGGGATTCACTATAAAACACTGATGAAAGCTGGTAAAGAAGTTGGGCTAGAAATAAATATGGAAAAAAGAAAATATAAGGCTAGCTGTAGGAAGGGTGACGATACTGAAAGGTTTGAAGTCTTTGAGAAATTTAGGATCAATAACTAGAAAAAATGAAGTTGAAGAGGAAATTAAGGCTAGGCCAAAAGCGGGAAATTCTTGTTATTTTTGGTCGCAAAATTACTTAGCCCACGCCGAAAATTTTGAAAATCATAATTTACAAAATTGTAATTGATATATTTGACTAATATAAAATTTTTAATGATTTAAAATAAGATCCATTTTTCTTCCTTTAAGATAAATTTCATCTTATATATAAAAATGCAAGGGCTTTATGTTTTTTACCTTTTATCTCGAAAAGTTGCGGTGGAATAAATCTGAAACTTGAAAAATCTGGTGCGATGCGCGCAACACACAACTTACTTACATTAGAAATCGACATGTTTTTTCAATTGCCATTTTTATAAATAATATAAAAATGATGACTTGATTTTGATTAAAAATGATTAATTTAATCAAAATCATTAAAGCCGTTTTTGAGATATTCCAAAAAAATGTAAAAATTGGAAAAGTTATGAAATAAAGAGCCCCCTGCATTTGACCAATTTTGATGAAATGTTGTCTGTCACATTGTGAGCATATACATACACCAAATATCCAGTCTGATAAAAATCATTACAGCCGCTGTTGAGTAAATAAAAAAAACCCGTGAACATAAGAAAAAGTTTATTAAATGAAGTACCCCCTCCGTTTTACCAATATTGATGAAATATCGGCTGTTGCATCGCGGGCATATACATACATCAAATACCCAGTTTCATCAAAATCATCAAATACCCAGTTTCATCAAAATCATCAAAGCCGTTTTTGAGAAAAAAAAAAAAAAAAAAACGTTAACATTAGATAAAATTCTTTAAGTAAAGTCCCCCCTCCGGTTGATCAATTTTGATGAAATTTTTACAGTCGTATCCCGGGCATATACATACATCATATACCCAGTTTGATCAAAATCGTTAAAGCCGTTTTTGAGTAAATAAAAAAAACACGTGAAAATGATACAAAATTTATTAAGTAAAGTCCCCCCTCCGGTTAATCAATTTTGATGAAATTTTTACAGTCGTATCTCGGGCATATAATTAGATCAAATACTCAGTTTAATCAAAATCGTTAGAGCCGTTTTTGAGAAAATCGAAAAAAACGTAAAAAGTTATTAAATAAAGTACCCCCTCCCTTTGTGCAGTTTTGATGAAATTTTTGCTGTCACATCGCGGGATTATACATACACTAAATACCCAATTTCAGGTTCCCACGATTTATAGTTTTTGAGCTAGTCTGTTCACACACACACACACACACACACACACACACTCAGACCATTTCGCGGGACTTGGTTATTTCGACTCAGGGGGTCCCAAAACGTGTATTTCCGTTGAAAACCGGAAGTCGAAATTTTTCACGATCGCAATACTTCCACTTACTATATATTTCATATATAGGTAAGTGAAAGTAAAAAACAACTAGCAGCTATATCTACTTTGTATTTTAATAATAGACAATCATTAAAGGAATCATAACATATTTTATATTTAATCACGTTTTTTTCTACCAGTAAATCTGTTAATATCCTTAATGGAAAAAAAGGGCTGTTATTTTAAATAACAGGCAGATTAGAAGATGTTATGGAAATGGGAATCTTGCTTTTTCTTAAAAAACAGTATTTAATGTTTGCTTTGATTTTCGTTTACAATAAAAAACTCAACATTGTAAAATATTGGCTTAATGTGTTTCACTTGTAAGCTGGCCTTATATTACATAAAATCAAAAATGCAATTTTTTTATTTTTTTTTTTTTATTAAAAATCTTCAATCGTTTAATTTGTAAATTAATCTAAATATATGTATTCTGTTGACAGCTTAAGCTGATTGCTGTTAAACTCAAAAAGCGTGCTGCAGATCTAAGCCATACTTTGGATTCAGAAAGGGCGAAATTCACTGCAGAAAAGGCTGACTTACAAGAGAAAATGGCCTCCATGTCTATGGCTGTGAAGAACGCTCAGGTATCATCTTTAAAAGTTTATGCTACAACTATTAAGACAACATTTTTATTTAATTTTTTTTTTTTTTAAACAAATTCCTAATGTATTGTTTTATTCATTTTCAGAAAATTCAAGAATTATTCGATGAATCTCTTGATGAGAGAGACAAATTGAAGAAAGACAATGAACAGCTGAAGAATGCCGTGGAGGAACTGAGAAAGAATGAACTTAGCTTAAATAATAAAATTTCGACTCTGGAGTCTAGCAACCAAAATATCCCTGTAATGAAGAAGCACATTGATAGGTCGGTTTAATTTCTTTATATAGCCGTTAGTGTTTAATAAATGGTATAGTTTTTTTTTTTTATTAACTTAGTCATTTAATGTTTTTACTTTCACTTAAATTCAACACTAAACCTTACCTATATATTAAATATATAATTTGGTATTTAAAATAGGTATATTCCTGTAATGTACGTTAATCCTGACAAGTCCTGAATATGCCAAGGAAATTATCAGAGACTATCAATTGTGGATTCAGACGGAACCATTCAACCATAAACAAAATATACCCTCTCCGTCAAATATTCTATCTAAACTGGTATTACAACTCGTTGCCGAGTCTTGACCTCCTGTAACAACCTCCTCCAATTGTCACGATCTTGCGCAGCCACCATCCAATTATTGACAACTAAAACACTCCGGGCATCAGCAGCGACTCCATCCACCCATCTTGATCTCGGTCTTCCTCTCCGTCTTTTACCATAAATTGGCTCTTTCAGTGTCTTCTTGGGGATTTCATTATCCTCCATTCTGGCCAGATGGCCCGCACATCTTAGACAATTCAATTTATAAAACAGATGTCAGGTTTATGTCAGGTTCATTGCTTATTTATTATTATTATAAGCTGTATAGCTCCTTATTTGTACGTCTTCGCCACTGATCTCCAACCTGCCGTCCTCCCAATATCCGACGCAAGACTTTCTTTTCGAAGAGACCAAGTTCCTGCTCCATCGATTTTGTGGTTGCCCAGGATTCCGATGCGTACAACAATACCGGCCTGATCAAGGTCTTGTAGAGACTCATTTTGGTTTCTCTGGAAAGAGCTCTACTCCTCTAGTGATGAAGTAAAGTCAAATATTAGGGGAAAAAATATAATATAACGGTATTAGGCTGGGATAGCGGAGCGTGTTTGAGCATGTGCCGAACGGCGGCGGTTCGAATCCGCTTTGTTGACTTTTATTTCATGGAGGCCCCACAGAATAACTATCGGCCTACCCACCATGGTTAGAATAGGTTGGTTTCACCTCTAGAGTAACCCACCCCCCATATGCCACTCATGGTCAGGTAGGGGTACCGATCAAATAAAAAAAAAATGTAATGGTATTGTGCATCAGCTATAAATCAACTTTAAAAAGGCTTTTAAGATTCTATTGACTGCAATAAGCTGTATAACATTCTGATTGAACTAGGAATACCAAAGAAGTTAGTAAATCTAGTTAGGATGTGAATAACCGGAACTTTCAATAAAGTTATTTGGAAATTATTGTTCTGAAAGGTTTGAGTTCGCTCTGGTTTGAAACAAGGGGATTTGCTATCTCCTGTTTTATTTAATTTAGCTTTAGAATATGTCATTAGGGAGGTAATAAGTACCGGAAAGGGTTTGAAACTGGGGGGAAATATATCCATCGGTTAGGCCAGTGGTTTGGTTTTGCTTGGCGATGACATTGAAACGATAGAATCAAATGCAAAAACACTGATGAAAGCTGGTAAAGAAGTAGGGCTAGAAATAAATACGGAAAAAGAAAATATATTGCTAGCTTTAGAAACGGTGACGATACTGAAAGGTTTGAAGCCCTTGAGAAATTAAGGATCTACAATAACTAGAAAAAATGAAATTGAGGCTAGGCCAAAAGCGGGAAATTCTTTTTATTTTTCGGTCGCAAAATTACTTAGCCCACACCTTCTATCCTGAAATTTAAAAATTAGAATTTACAAAACTGTAATTCTTCTGACGGTTATTTACGGATCTGAAACATGACCGCTAACAGTTAGGGATGAGCAAAGCTTTAAGTTTTTTGAAAATAAAATATTGTGTAGAATATTTAGGCAGGAGAAGGATGATTAAATAGGAGAATTTAGATGGATACACAATACAGAATTGTGTGAACTCTACCTGGCAAACATAATCAAAGTTATAGCCGCGCATTGGTTAAAGTGGGCATGCGAAATTGTGTGTCTTAGTTGCGAAAAAGATACCTAAAAGATTGATAAAGCGAGCAATTGGTGGTGTCGGCATTGGCCCTTTGGGTTCGTTGAGCCTTTATTCTTATATTCCTGCAATGTGGCAGCAAATGTTTCTTTAAAAGTGAGTAATCAAACGGGGCACTTTATTATCCCAATGACTTTTCTCATCTTTACGGTGTCTCATAAAACAGCTCAAACGATTTTGATAAAACCTCTCCTGTTTAGTCAGAACGAAGTATTCTTTCATATGAGTTACTGACAAGGAATATAGAGAAAGGCCAAAAAAATAAGTTCTTTCAGATTATTTAACAAAACCGTTTGTGTTCCATTGCTGTTAATAGCAACTGTCTTAAAACTGAATCAAAACTTAAAGGGATGTATATTAATATTGTAACACTTCTGTAGGTTAACCAATATTTATTAAATAAAAATATACAATTATCAATGCCAACGAATTAATTTAACTCAAATATTCGAGCAGGTTACAAAAATGATCACTTTATAGCACACTAATCATATGGCTTGAGCTTCACAGTCAAGACACAGACTAAGACTAATTGGCCTAGTCACTCGCTCCATATATATAGTCGTAAAATGAACCTTCTAGAAGGTTTGAGGTCTTCGTGGAAGCTGGTGGAACGCCATAGATGGAACTTGACTTTTTTTCTCCATTTATATGTAAACTTGATTTTTTTTCATATTTTCTATTTAGCCATTTCTTATTTTTTTGCAAAACGAGAGACGGATAATTTCTCCATATATAAAAAACAAAGGCACTTTATAGGAAAACAAAAAAGGCCCCTTTCCCATTTATGCCCTCTTAGAACATTTTAATAATGATAAAGCTTACTTGGCATTAAAGAATACTTGATTCTCATTAGACATGACAAGTTTAATCAAAATCGTTAAAGCTATTTTTGAGAAAATCGAAAAAAAACGTAAAAATGGGAAAAAAGTTATGAAATAAAGTTCCCCTTCCGGTTGATCAATTTTGATGAAATTTTCGCAGTCATATCTTGGACATATAAATACATCAAATACCCAGTTTGACCACAATCGTTAAAACCGTTTTTGAGTAAATAAAAACAACACATGAAAATAAGATAAAATTTATTAAGTAAAGTGCCTCCTCCGGTTGATCAATTTTTATGAAATTTTTGCAGTCATATCTTGGACAAATAAATACATCAAATACCAATTTTAATCAAAATCAGAAGGTTCAAGTCTTCATATGTTTTTATATTTGACGATTTAACGTTTCAATATATTATTTGATATGCATTTTTTTAAAACACTTTTTACTGGGTATTGTAATATTTAATTTTATTGTAATTGCCTAAATTATTTCTTGGAATATTTAACTTCTTATAGCTGATATATATTTTTATTTTTTATTTAAATTAAATTAACGTGATGTTTCGCTCTTGTTTCTATTATATTTTTTGTTATAAATATTTCATTTTTGAAGAGAAAAGATTGGGCTCCGCCGGGAGTCGAACCTGGGTCTCCCGCGTAACATGCGCGGTTTGTTAACCACTACACTACAGAGCTCGCATCCAAGCGGAGCCAATTCTCTTAGAAAAATAAAATATTTAAAATTAATTTAAAAAAGGTGGTTACCATTGAATTAATATAAAATAATTTAAAATTGACGTTCGTCAAGAGATACCAAAAATTGTCCACCTCCAATGGTGGTAATACCAAATATTGCGAGATCGGGGAAGAGGTATCAGTGAAGAGGAAGGACTGGCTCCTGGTGTAGCCTGGCAAACTCAGTGGTGTAGTGGTTAACATACTGCGCATGTCACATCGGAGACCAGGGTTCGACTCCCGGCGGAGCCCAATCTTTTCTCTTCAAAAATAAAATATTTAAAAAAGGTGGTTACCCACGAATAAAGATTGAATTAATTTTTTGTTATATCCATATTAACAGCTTAAATGGTAACATCAAAGAATCAAAGAGTGAGATTCAAAGGTTGCAAATGGAAGTCAAAGCCGAAGCCATCAAATATGAAGAAATGAAAAAGACTGCGAACAAGTTAGAGGCGACGGTTCAAGAGCTGACCAATCAGTTAGAGCAAGCTAGGCAACAGGGCAAGAACAACAACGTCCTCGAATTGGAGATGAAGAATTATGAGGTTATCATTCATTACTCAATAACAACAAATCTTATAAATAGCAGGTTTAATGTTCAGTATCAGTCAAAAGTTTAGACTAACTTGAATATAATTCACAATAGTTAAAGTTATAATTCACAATAAAAAACATTTTATAAAAAAAATTAAACCGACTTCGAAAACTAGGAACCAGTAAAAATAAATGCACTGAAAAGTATGAAATAATTACCTTCTGATTTTTATGAATACGCAGCAAAATCGAAAATCGTATGAAAAGCGGAAAAATGCATTAAAATGGATAAATTTATTTTGATTAGTACGAATACATACTAATTGTTAATAAAAAATATTAAATTAAAATATTAAATACCATGTTCAATACTTAACAATCTTTTCGGAGGCCGCGCAAAATTTAAAATTGTTAACACTATGAATTAGGAAAATCTTAAAATTTTCTATAGATTTTCTATTTTGTGCCGCCTCCGAAAAGATTGTTAAGTATTGAACATGGTATTTAATATTTTAATTTAATATTTTTTATTAACAATTAGTATGTATTCGTACTAATCAAAATAAATTTATCCATTTTAATGCATTTTTCCGCTTTTCATACGATTTTCGATTTTGCTGCGTATTCATAAAAATCAGAAGGTAATTATTTCATACTTTTCAGTGCATTTATTTTTACTGGTTCCTAGTTTTCGAAGTCGGTTTAATTTTTTTTATAAAATGTTTTTTATTTCATACTTTTTAGTGGCGGAAGATAATTTCTAATAAAAGGCGGAAGAAAACAATGCCTTGATTTCTAAAACAAATTCTGTATGCTTTTGTTTTATACAGATTTTAAGTGCATTTTGAACTGATTTCAGGTTTTCGAAGTCTTTTTTTTTTTTTTTTTTTTTTTATTTGTTTATTCGGTACCCCTCTTTAGATAGTACAAGTGAGTTTGGTTCATTAGTTCGTTGTTCTATCGATGGTGGGAAGGACGAGATCTATTCCGTGGGTCCCTCGTGAAAAAAAAGTCGGCCCACCCAAGTAGCGCTATACCACGTTTGTCTATCCCGGGTCTTTATATTATAATTATATCAATTTTAATCAACTTTGTATTATAATAGTCACATTATCAATTTTATGAATATGGACAGAAAATTGAAAATCGTTTGCGGTAGGTATAAAGACCAATTTTCCATCGGGAAGACACATAAAACTTTGTTTCCACAATGACAATCTTTTTCCTTTGTTCGATAGTCATATACGTATCGAATTGAGTAACCTCCTCTTTCGAAGTCGGTTAATAAGTTTAAAAAAATAATTGTAACTCAAGAGATAAAATTTCAAAAATCGAATACAATCTGTATAAATAAACGTGAAATTCTGTTTGTTTGTTCTTTACAAAAATCCATACCGTTTGTCCTAAATTCTCCAAATGCCGCTCAGTTGTTCTTTCATACCAGGTACGAACACCTGTTCATATTAAAATTGCATAACTTCAGCCAGTCTCTGGGTATATTGACGCTTTACATTTTTTTTTTTACGAATTCGACTGTTGGAGTCGAAAAAATCTCATTTCTGTCCTAACGAACTTTTCTTGACTCACGGCTTTTCTCATTGTTTTCCAAAGTCCCTGGGTGAAACCGGGATATACAGTTAGGTATAAATAAATTAAAAATAAAATTATAGTTGGTATATTGTTCAATAAATAAAATGTTGTTATTTATTTGTTTTACAAAATCTAACAGTGAGTCTAAACTTTTGACTGGTACTGTACATAAGAATAATAATAATAAAAAAATTAATTTATTTTAGAAAATTATTGCTGATCTTTCTTCTCAATTAAATATTGAGAGATCAACGATAAAGAGTCTGAAGAGTGAAAATGAGGCATTATCGAATGTTAAAGTTGGTCTACATGAGCAGATTTCTATATTAGAAAAACAAATCGCAGTCGAACAACAGCGTATCCAAGATGCTCAAGTGAGTTTAATTTTTTTTTTTAATTATAATTGTAATTTTTAGATAAATAAAAAAAGGCCAATATTCACCAAAAAACAATAGTAAAAATTTTTTATTCTGGCAACGTTTCGGCTTCTAGAGCCATTTTGAAGCAATGCATCATACTTTGGGATTGTTCTTACGGTGATTTATAATAAAAATATTTTTAAGGGTGTAAATAAAAAACTTGTTGCTGGAGGCGTCATTTTAAGATCCATCTGTCATACATTGTTATAACTGCAACCCCTAACTCCGATTGTGGTATAATTGTAATTATTAATTATATTGTATGTTGTTATGTAGTTTGTTGTAAAAAATTTTTATTCTGGCAACGTTTCGGCTTCTAGAGCCATTTTGAAGCAATGCATCATACTTTGGGATTGTTCTTACGGTGATTTATAATAAAAATATTTTTAAGGGTGTAAATAAAAAACTTGTTGCTGAAGGCGTCATTTTAAGATCCATCTGTCATACATTGTTATAACTGCCACCCCTAACTCCGATTGTGGTATAATTGTAATTATTAATTATATTGTATGTTGTTATGTAGTTTGTTGTAAAAAATTTTTATTCTGGCAACGTTTCGGCTTCTAGAGCCATTTTGAAGCAATGCATCATACTTTGGGATTGTTCTTACGGTGATTTATAATAAAAATATTTTTAAGGGTGTAAATAAAAAACTTGTTGCTGGAGGCGTCATTTTAAGATCCATCTGTCATACATTGTTATAACTGCCACCCCTAACTCCGATTGTGGTATAATTGTAATTATTAATTATATTGTATGTTGTTATGTAGTTTGTTGTAAAAAATTTTTATTCTGGCAACGTTTCGGCTTCTAGAGCCATTTTCAAGCCATGCATCATACTTTGGGATTGTTCTTACGGTGATTTATAATAAAAATATTTTTAAGGGTGTAAATAAAAAACTTGTTGCTGAAGGCGTCATTTTAAGATCCATATGTCATACATTGTTATAATTGCCACCCCTAATTCCGATTGTGGTATAATTGTAATTATTAATTATATTGTATGTTGTTATGTAGTAATTAGTTATCGCTAGATAATTAATTTATAATTTTTAAATAATAATTTTTAAACTATATATATCGATAAAAGGTTCGATTCCCAACCATGGTTGAATCTTTTATCTTCTAATTAAATAGTTTAAAAATTATTAATTACTAGTTAAACCCGGCCACGATTTGCTGTTGCTACTATTAAATTTTAGGGAAATAAATAATTATATTCCTAGGAGATTTACTGTCACTATGTGTAAAAACATTTTAACACATAATGGCCTATTTTTCCATTGCTGTGGAATAGGGAAGATTTATAAATTGTCCGTTAATATTTTTTAATTTGTACATACCAAGATATTTATGCCTCTCTAATGAACAGGCAAATGCCAAATTTTTTACTATGGAAATTATTTAATAGTTTTTAGTTCATTTTGAATCCTGGAAGATGTACTTATCATTGGCAAAGTCAGGCATACAATAATTACAAATGGGGCCCGGTGTGGCTGTGCGGTAAAGTGCCGTACTCCCATGCCGGAGCTGCGGGTTCGAGTCCCACCCTGGGTGGTGCTTTTCTTTCGTAGGAGAAGTATCACCCAGTGCCATGGGTGTTAGTATGGGCAGTATAGGGCTTCAGTGGAAGCCTTGAAGTCCCAAAAAAAAAAATACCAAAAACTAATACCAGTTACATCATACCATGGTTGTTATAAATGAAAAAAATGACAAAATGAGTTGTGAATTCTTTTGCATTAACAACTTATTTTTTAATACATCCGTATTTACAAATTATTTGGAAATTCATTCTTATTCCAAATAAATTTCTTCCGAATAGAATTGTATTCATATTCACATTTCTAAATACAAATTAATTTGTATTCGTATTTAGAAATAATGTAGTATAACACATAATTTGTATTCATATTCATTTTGTAACACTAAACGCAGCCACCAACCCCCGATCTCATATCACCTCACACAGTTAAAGGGTTAATTTATTCATTCAATTATTCCACTTATAGGATCAAATAGCCGTTTTTCAGACAAGGCTTGAAGAGAAAAACATTCAAATCGAGACGCTGAACAGCAGTATCGGAGAATTGAAGAAACACCTGAGTGAAGAGAAAAGTAAGAACGAAGCTTTGACCGTGGAAATGTCTTCCGTCACTTCCGACTACAGCAAAAAAGAATTGGCCATGTTATCGAAGATCAGCTCTAGCCAAGATGAGGTAACTTTCAATGTTGCACTTTTATATGTATTACAATATAAATATGTTGTTTTTATTTTTAATTTCACTTAGATATTATTGAATTTTTAACAGAAATATATTTGTGCTTGCAGTGTAATTTGTGTTATGTCCAAAATCTTCAATTTGAGAAAAGTGTGATCTAAAACGAGCTTTTGTAAAATCAGCGTTTAGCAGAGATCTTAATGTTTTAATTTATTCATCATAGTCTCGTCTACAAAGTGCTGAAAAGTCTGCCATGTGCTACAATTTTTTTTAAAAAAATATTTTTTGGACTTAACACACTTTACACTACAAGCACACATATGTTTTGATAATCGCTCAGTCCAAATAACCAAGTTTTGATAAATAGTATGAATGTAAAGCGTCAACATAGATGAAAACAAAATTGGTACTGGGATACCAAATCTTTTTTGACTAGCAGTCATTCATTTTGAATTTTCCTCACAATCTGCTCTAAGAAATCTCATCATGGAAAATCATGAACATACCTGCTTTTTATTTATTTATTTATTTTATTTTTTATTAACTGGAACTAAACATTATTCAATGCGAATTTTACTTTCCAGGGCACCATATATCTATATCTAATAAATAAATAAAAACATTTCCTTCCAAATTAAATGTTATAGTTTCAGTGTATAAAATTTGTATAAATTGGCATGATAATATTGTATTTATTCCTTAAAATATTGGTTTTATTTAACAAGCTATATATATATATATATATATATATATATATATATATATATATATATATATATATATATATATATTATATTTTTTTTTAATAGATTAGGTCATTGGAAACATCTCTGCAGTCAACGAAGCAGGAGCTAGCCACAGCTAAACGTGAGATAGACCACCTCAATGAAGAATATGAGAGCTACAAACTGAGAGCTCAGACAATTCTCGCCAAGAAGAAGGGAGATCTGGTGACGCACGCTGAGAAAGAAGCTAAAGAGGAATGTGATCGGCTGAAAAGGGAATGCACCGGCTTGGAAGAGAGGCTCGATTCTGCCATGTTCGTATTACTATCATAATCTTATGATTCTACTAAGGATCTTTTTCCTCACTTAGAGGGGAAGAGTGCTGTAATTTGTTGGATTTTCTTTAATGAAGGAGCTCTTCCGTGTTTAATATTTATTTATTTATTATTTTTTCCCCGACGTTTCGAGCTTGTGGCTCATCTTCTGGGGTTATCTTATCTTTAGTTGCTACATTTCATTCAAGCCATTTGTCAAACTTCTCTTTTTAACAGTATAAAAATACTTTTGTCTTTTTATTTTGTCATACATTTTATGGCCTGTTACACTGTCTTATATTTCATTGTCACAGTGACTAAAGATAACATAACCCTAGAAGATGAGCCACAAGCTCGAAACGTCGGGGAAAAAATAATAAATAAATAAATAAATATTAAACACGGAAGAGCTCCTTCATTAAAGAAAATCCTTATGATTCTATTTTTCATTATAATAATTAGAAAATGTTATAAGAATGGGATGTTTGCAGATAGGAAAAGTGTGAAATTTCCATCAAACTCATTATAAAGTCCGATAATTTTTTGTTTTAAAAATAAAAGTCAATGTAAGATGTTCAGTACAGGTTGTTTTCCTAATTATTGCTAGCATTTTTCTCATAAAACCTGTTGTAGGTCATTCACATTTTTCCCATGAAAGCTTCATTAGATTAATCATACAGGTCTACAGTGGTCATGGTGCCGAGAGTTTTATAGCTGATTCTGAGTATAATTGCTGCGCTGAATCCAAGTTTGCCATTAGTTTTCCCCTATCAGCTCTAATTGAGATATATAAATGGTGTGACTTACCTCTTAAAACATAATTAAGTACATAATAACATAATTGAGTACATATGCAGGTTAATAGCAGGTGGAAAAAAACAAACATATTAAAATTCTTTACATAAAACATTTTAAATCAATTAAAATCATATAAACACTCATGTTATTTACGTAATAACTTTGTTACTAAAGTTAATATTCATTTATTTTTCTGTTGTTTTTTTTTTTTTTTTTTTTTTCAAGAGAAACCAATTACATTTCAATTAGACTCTATTTCACATTTCGGAAGCTTCTTTTGCGTGTCTTTTTCGAATGTTTCTTCTAACAGTCTCGTTTAAGGTATGATGAAGCTAAAAAAGGAGAGCTGATAGAAAAACTCGAATTGCTTTATTGGAATCAACGCCCCAAACATAGTTAAAATCAGCTATAAGATTCTAGGCACCAAAAAAAATTTTTTTTTCTGTAGGGCTGTGTTATTATATCATTTACTTTTGTCTTCATTCAAAAAGAACTTAATATGTTGATCCGGCCTCAGCAATGGACTTTATTTGACATAGACGGCTGTAGAGAAGAGGCATTGATTGTAGGCTATGAACTCAACTAGTTAAATAAATTAGGCTCCCTTAGCTCCATGTTTGTCTTTCTTATTACATTTCTAAATCAAGCAAAAAGCACCCCCACTTATTGTTGATTTAGCTTCCAAATCTACTTTTTTTAAACTGGCATCACGACCCACTTAATAGGTCATAGCCTGCTCCAACAAAGATTGTTAGTTGAATTTTTATGTATCACTGCCTTCAAATTTCGGAGAGCTTTCTGGAGTCCGCAGCAATACAATCCTCCCAACAAAGCTTGCTACGTCCTACTTGCCTTGTACCTTACGCTTGCTCCAAAGAAATTGTCCCTAGTTGATTCTCATCACATAACCAGGCGGAGTCGTGCTAATTTGAGGAAGGTTATAACATTCATCATTTTATATATTAGGTTTAGTTCTTCATCTGTTATTCTTCAGGAGCCCTGCGCACATACAACTCCATATATCTTGCGGAGCACTTTCTTAGATACTTGTTTAAAATCTATGAATAGATAATGAGTTGTTGGGAACTGAAACTAGTTATTTTTCGAGTAAAATACTTAGTGTGAATATTTGGACTACAGTCGTCACTCATTTATGAAATCCATATTGATTTTTCGCTACTTCACGATCAGCATGTGGATGGATATTAAATAGGAAGAATATTTGAATCACTCTCTATTGGGGAATAGTATCTACTATTGTGATGTAATAAAACCATCGTGAATATAATGTTAACAAATTTTTTACTTTCACTAACCTATATATGAAATATATAGGAAGGGAAATTATTGCGATCGTGAAAAATTTTTCATGGTTTTCAACGGAAATACACGTTTTGGGGTCTCCTGACTCCAAATAACCAAGTCTCGCAAAATGGTCTGTATATGTGTGAACAGACTAGCTCAAAAACTATAAACCGTACAATCCCGAAATTGGGTATTTTGTTTATTAATATGCTCGCAATGTGACAGCAAAATCTCATCAAAATTGGTCAAACGGAGGGAGTACTTTATTTAAAGAATTTTGTCTAATTTTTACGTTTTTTTCGATTTTTTCAAAAACGGGTCTTAACGATTTTAACGAGAGCCAAAATTTCATCAAAATTGGTCAGATGTGTGCCCCCTGCATTTATAATTAAATCCGTTTTGTTTATTTAATGGAAATAATTTGTTTCATGGTAGCTAAATGAAGTTTTCAACAACTACATTGAGAATTATAAAATCAGACGACTTGGAATATTATGCTTGCATTGCCGAATTTTAGCAAGTAAGAACTTTTATTTAACAATAAAAAAAATTAGTGTACTTTTGAGAGCAAATAAGAACAAAAATAAGAAACTAATTTGGAAAAATATGTGACTTTGAGAAATGGCAGTTAGAAAAACACGTCAATTTTTAATCTAAGTAAGTTGGTAAGTAAAAGTTGTTTGTTGAGCGCATCACACTCAAGTCTTACTGCTGCAGTTTCTAAAATTATTTTACTCGAGTAAACTTTAACTTTCTGATCATATGGGCATTATTAATTTTAAGTAACTTTGATTAATCGATGATTTTAGGAGTGAGATAGATACCCTCAATACAAGGATTTCTTCCTTGAACTTGGAGAAAGCGAGAAGTGAGAAGAAATACGAAGAGATGAGGGCTGCGTTACAACAGAAGCTGGTAGAGCACGATGTCCTTAGCACGGAGATGTACAATCTCAAGATGGCCAATGAGGTCGCAATCGAGCAACTCAAGGTACTCTTCTCAGATATATATTAATTTTAAAAAATAAATCAAGTTTAATTTAAGCTGCATTGAAGCATATAGTATCTTAATATTAATAGTGCATTGATGTTAATCATGTTGCATACATGTTTTATTAGCTATCAGTTATTCTCATTGTCCGTTTTAGGCTGAGTTGACAAAGAGGAAAAATGAGTATCAAGCAGAGTTATCCCACCACAAAAAGATCATAGACGATTTAATGTTGGAATTCAAGCAGAAAGAAGAAGAAAACGTCCACAAAGATAAAGTTGATAATAATGTTTATTCCTTGAGTAATTTTCCAGAGAGTATCTTGCCATCGTCCGAACGAGAGGACGGAGAGGTAATATTTTTATTTGAGAAATTTTTTTTTTTTTTTACTTCCACTTACCTCTATGAGAAAACTTTTCTAGATCTCAACAGAAATACAAGTTGTGAGGTATACTGAATTCAAAAGTTTAATTTTTATTTTGTATGAAAAAATTGCTTGGTTTGACAAGGTTCTGATGTTTTTGGTAAAAAATGAAATTTTTCATCATCCTGACTCTCTTTTAAGATTATTTTTATTTTTTTATATATATAAAAAAAGTTCTTACTTTACTTACAAATCAGTTCATTCCATTTTTACTGGTAATGCTTATTTAACAAAGCCATTTATAGAATTAACAAGTTAGGTGCGGCATCAGTCCCCAGGATCGGATGTCTTAAATTCCCTTGTTAACAGCCAATTTCCTCATTAAAATGTCCGAAAGTCCGAAGGCTTCAAATACTCAATTTTTACTGAGATTATCGCATTTTAGTGCAGAAAATGTTGCTAACAGCTGAAATTGTGTTGTTTTTTAGAATAGGACTCCGAGGTCCGATTTTCGATAAAGAATGGCGTAAATCCTGTATCGGCCTGTCCTGCGCCTATTATGTCTAGTTCCCATCCTTACCAAGAGGTAATGCCCTTGAGATGCTCATTTAATTCCCTTTTAATCAAAATATAACGCTTTAGTCAAAACATTCCCATCAGACCCCGACATCCGATATCGTCTGCGGCTCATGCTAGCAGTCGGACCCCGGGGACCGATACCGTCCAATTCAGGATACCCCTAAAATACGCCGCCGCACCTAACGTGTTAATAATTTTTTTCTCATTTTCATGTTTTTTTTATTTTGTATTTTGCTTCCAAGTAGATTTTCTGAAAGACAAAATAAGTAATTGCTTTGAGCTATAAAATTACCTGCCTTCTACTATTTCATTCATTTATTTATTTTTAAATCATGCTTTAAATGTGATTTGGAGGTTTAAGTAGTGTTATATAAGTTCATTGACTTCACTGTTTTAATTTTTTTTTTCCTACAGGGTTCAGAAAGTGTACCTTCACCGAAAACCAGAAGGCATAGTGGTGTTGTGCCTTTAGATGTCTTGCTGAACAGCCCTGATGAAAGCAAAGGTTCGTTTAATTTCTCAAAATGAAAATTGCTTGGCATCATATTTTGCTATCATTCAATCTCTGAATTTGTTTCAACACTGCTTTCGAAAGAATCCCGTTTAAATGTATGGATTTGGTGGTCCCATGATATTCTCCCTCTAATTCGTGAAAATCATTGTAATTACGGCTCCTCGATAATTCCTATTTATTTTCGTCGCCACAATATTTTAAATATCTAAATTTGAATCATTAGCCTTAAACAAAGACCAAATTTACTGTCTGGCTACTCGCAGTAAATTAAAGCACTTCAAGATGGGTGGATACACAGAACTAGATCATTTGAAACTACTTGAATGAAGTACGTAATTCTAACTTGCCAATCGCAGATTACTTTTCAAAAGATGTATAGTGAAAGTTTTTGCAATACAATTTTGAATTAAAGTTTTTCAAACAAGTGAATTTAACTAAATTATTATGGGAGATTGTGCAAGTTTTTTGTGACTTGAGGAAGATGTGATCACTCCTTATTTACTCAGAAATGAGACAGGGCTTGTGTTTCAACTGGATTTCCGATCCTGTTATTTCTTTTATGAAAGAACAGTGCTATGGTGAACAAGTAACCTTTATGTTAATCACCAACATAGATGGGACTGAAAATTCCATTACTCCTAGAATGGAAAAACTATCTGCGTGCATCACTTTTTGGCGAAATCAGCCGTTGATTTAGACTTATTCCCGGCCAACATGCTTGGCAAAGTTATAGGCAGAACCCGTCGTCATGGATTACATCAAAGGAATAAATATGATTCTTTTTTTGTTTTCAATTGTAATGTTTAATTTTTCTTTCCAAATCCTTTATAAATATATAGTTATAACTGAATTAGTTTTTATTTTTCGTATTTTTATCCCTTATTAATGGGAACCCCCGGTAATTTTTATTTTACTCTCACTCCCTTGACCATACGCATTATCGGGATTCTATTGTACATACAAACCCAATGGCCATCACTGTCGTTTTGAATATCTCTAAATAGCAATAGTTTGCTTTCAACTGTTTGGTAAACTGAATATAACCTATCAAATGTTGTTTTAGTGGTTTGAAGCATTTTGTGGGTGCTCTCTCTGGTTGGCCTGCTGTAGATCTTAAGATGTTTTTATACCTCCCCCCTCCGGCCTAATTAAAACAACTGTATTCTGGGATTAAGTCCCTAAGTTCATGATTTAAAAACATAACTGAATTAATCGCCCATATTGGACATTAAAAAATCGAGATTAGTTCTTCAGATAATCATCTTTTCGGAACAGAGATAATACAAATGTTTTCGCTTTTATAAGCCATGCATTTGATATTATAAACAATGTCCGATTTTTAATTGGTTAAAATATATATAAAGTGATATAGTAAAATTTGTTTTTAATTTTTTTTTTCTTTTTTAAACTATTTTACAGTGAATGTGCTCCAGGAGCAGGTTGAAAAACTGCAAAAAGACCTTGGAAGGAGCGAGGTTAGAGCAAGGCACCTGTCATCTTTGTTGAGCGAGGCCGAGAAGGATTCCGCTCGCAACTTGCACCAGAACAAAGTGCTCAAGGAAGAACTACGGCGGTTGGAGAGGGCACTTGAGCGCCAGCCACACGTTGCCAATACTGAATACCTTAAGAACGTAATCTTTAAGGTTAGGTTTAACTCTTGTTTTGAATTTCTTTTCATTTAATTCTCCTGCATTGTATTTTGAATTAGATGAGGGAAAAAACTTACACAACTTTCACTTACCAAGATAATTAGATTAAAAATTGACTTGTTATGATAAATATGTAAACATCATTCCTCAAATTCGCCCATTTTTCCACATTAATTTACTTAGTTTTGTCTGTAAATGTTCTCTAAAGTACACTAAAATTTTATTTTGTTAAAAGTTTTTACTTATACAAAGTATATCCACCTAGACGATCTCTAATATAAAAATCTTTATTTTGTATAATACAAGGAGCTTTCGGCGTCCTGCGCCATATTCATCCTTTAATTCTCCTGAAATAGGCCCGCAGTACCCTTCAAAGATGATGGGCCAGACGACATAGTGTTCAAAATTGTTCAATTCCTGTATGCACTGACGACCCTATTTCAGGAGAATTAAAGGATGAATATGGCGCAGGACGCCGAAAGCTCCTTGTATTATACAAAATAAAAAAATTTATATTAGAGATCGTCTTGGTGGATATACTCGTACTTTGTACAATATTTTAACGATCTACCTACTACTTAGTTTTTACTTTTGATAATTCGGCAACACAAGCATAATACTCTAAGTCGTCTGACTTTATAATTCTGTATATAGTTGTTGAAAACTTCATTTAGTTACCATGGAAACAAATAATTTCCGTTAAATATGCATGTTTCAAAACACATTGACAACTCTTTCCATTGAACAGAACGTTATTAATTATAAACAATGGTGTCATTAACGTGTTAACTGGGCGGGACGTCTAAATGCGTCCTTAAAATATATGTTGCACTCTGGAACAGGTGGGACTTATATTTTCGTGCAACAGAGATATTAGTCATAGATGCATGTTTCCATGTGAATTTATATATATAATTATAATTATATATATACATATATAAATAATAATAAAAACAACATATATTTCAGGATGTATATATACGTCCCGCCAGGTTAACAGGTTAAAGGCGTACTGGGCATGTGTTTTATGAGTTGTCGCAATATTTTTCTTCTTTTCTCCTGAATATGTTTACTCGATTTTTTTTTTTTTTTATTTCATATTTGGCCATTTTATTTTTAGGCATAACGAGAGACAGTCAATTTCTCCATATCAACAACTTTATAGGAATCCCCTTCCCCATTTAAGCCCCCTCAGAACATTGTAATGATGACAAAACTGACCTGATATTAAAGAATACTTGATTCTCATTAAATATGACAAGTTTGATCAAAATCGTTAGAGCCGTTTTTTAGAAAATCGACAAAAATATAAAATTAGACAAAATTTGTTAAATAAAGTGCCCCCTGCACTTGACCAATTTTGATGAAATTTTGGCTGTCACATCGTGAGCATATACAAACACCAAATACCCAATTTCAGGTTCATACGGTTAATAGTTTTTTAGCTTTTAACAGTTTATAGTTCACACACAAAAACCATTTCACGGGACGTGGTTATTTGGACTCAGGGAGGGGGGTGTCCGAAAATGTTTATTTCTGATGAAAACCGGAATTCAAAATTTTTCAGGATCACAATTCTTTCCCTTACTATATTTTCCATATATAGGTAAGTGAAAGTAAAAATGGCTGGCAAGAGTCTTCATCAAAACTTGTCTTTATTTTTTTATCTTTTTGTGACAAGGCTAAGGTTTATCCCTCTTTCAGGCTTCATGTTAGTTTCTTATCAATATTATTAATTTTAAGATTAAATAATAAAAATATAACAAATGTCCATCAGTTTAACCTGTTCGCTGCGGAACAGTCCAAGGCTTAACCTTGGTTAATTGAGTGGGTGCTACGGGGCTGCCACTTGAGCAACCACCCAGTGCTGAGTTCTTTTTGCTAGTTTTTCATCGCAAATTCGTCATTTCCGATTTAAAAAAAAAAAAAAAAAAAAAAAATTCATCCTCATTATATCCCGACTTGGACCATTGTTAGTGTCAATTTTTTTTTTTTTTTTTTTTTTTAATAATGTTCTTGTGATACATTTCAAAGCACGGCAATAAGCTCAAAGGTACTTCATAAACATCACAGCAATACACCGTTAATTTTCTATTTTTGTGTTTACTACGAACTATACTTTGGGACTTGAACAGGTTGGCCTATGCCAAACCAGGTATAAAAAGGTCTGGCAGCACTCAGACCTGGCATAGAATAAAAAGCGCTACCTACTGGGTAATCAAAGAGTCCACAGATTGATTTAGAGACCGCTAGATGCCGTTTCAGCGGCACAGAAATATGTGCGAGTAGCAGACGTTCAGAATCACAAATCTGTGATAGTAGCACTGGAGGCGCGCTCCTTAAGCGCACAAATCTGTGTTAGTAGCACTAGAGGCACGCCTGCCCACCGCACATATCTGTGTTAGTACCAGTTAAAGGGTTAAAAGGAAAGAAAAATAAAACAAAGCCATAAAGATATTAACTCCTTAAATTCTCCTTATTATCTTACTTTCAAAAACTTTCAGTTTATTGCTATCTGTATTCCTTCTAAAGGATATTTAAACTTAAATAATTGTAGTAAATGGTTTTTTTTTCTTCATATGCTGTTTGTTTAGTTTGTCACCCTTCCAAACGGAGATGAGAGGTCAAGGCTGGTTCCTGTCTTGGACACTTTGCTCAAGTTTAGCCCCGAAGAGACACATAAACTATGTTCAGTGGCCAAAGGTAAAAAGTATTGCATAATATATTTGTATTATTTTAAAATTTTAAAGAGGCCTAAAGCTTAATTATTAAATTGTACATATCAGTGGCGTATATTCAATTTTTTTTTTTTTTTTGGGGGTGGGGGCAAGTAATAATAAGAGAGAGGATGTTAGTAAGTTCCTGGTACTGCAACAAAGACATTTTACCAGTTATCGTTCCATTTGTAATGTCTTGATAATATTGAGATAGACCGATTGCAATATAGATATAAGTAATATAATTATCAGCAAGAGATAACAATTTTAAGTGGTGTCAGCATTTCATATCATTTTTTTTTAACTATCAAACTTATGATGAAAAAAAAAAAAATTCAGAACATAACTTTCTTTTGAATCCAGTTTTTTATTTTGCTCTTGTTTAAGTTTTTTTTCAATCTTTCTTTGAGGCAAAAAAAAAAAAATCAAAGCTCTGTAAAAAGTTTTTTATTTATAAACCCGAATTACTTTTAATAATCTTGGAATACTCAAAAAAGTTTTAAATATCATTCAGCCTTTTTTGTAGCTTTTGGTTTTGATGTAAGAGTTAACTTTTTACTCCATACTTACTTTTACTTATTTAAAAAAAAAAAAAAAAAAAAAAAAAAAAACAGAACTCCTTGGTTTTCCGAGGAAAATTTGTGCTATCATTTTTTAAAAATGGAATTCCAATTTATTAGTCTTTAAACCACTTCTATCAATTCCCATTCATGATGTATGTATTGTCTAAAATTTGACTGATCTGTATCGTACATAGGTCATGTACTGCATTTACTTTTAAAATCTCAAAAAAAAAGAATTATTAATATTTTATAAGTATTTAATATAAAAGTCCAAATGAACCCCCGACTATGGAGTCCCATGAGTTAATTGAACCAACTTCACCCACATCTAGGTACACCACTGTATGAAGTAATGACAACAATGTTTCCAGATGGAATCAAAAATTGTCATAGCAGAAAAAGTTGTATTGTTCAATGTTAATTTCCTGTATGGCACTCTAATCATTTTTAAAAATGTGTAAATTTGTAGCATGAATAAAGAGCGTAGTAAATAAATAAGTACAGAGTTCATTCAAAAAGTTCCAGGACTAAATTTTTTTTGTGATTTAAAAAAAGATTTTATTTAGTTTTCAACATAATCCCCTTCTCATTCTATACAAATTTTGCTGTGCTCATACAGCCGCTGGAACTAGAAAAGACTTCTTCTGGATTAGTTTTCCGCCTTAACGTCTTAATAAGGTTCTCCCTTCATGGTCATCTTTAATTTAGGGAATAAAAAAGTCCACCAGAGCTAGATCTGGTGAGTAGGACGTATAATTAATCGTGGAGACCGATATAACCACTTTTTCCCAATATAAAACGAAATTTGATCGGGGCACATTGTTCCATCCAGAGACAATTGTGACAGCGGCCAAGACAGGCCAGTTAAACAAACACAGCTGGCAAATAAATGAAGTTACACCGCTTCTATCACCACTGTGTGTAACTAAGACCTGACATGACCTAGTCCAACCATCAGATAACATATGGAGCTAGTTTTAATTTTTATAAAAAAATTAGTCCCAGGACTTTTTGAATGAACTGTGTAAGTTGAATGATACAAGCACTGGTCCATATTTTTCAGTGTAATGTAGAATTTAATTTTATCTTCACTGTGATTTCTTGTTCTCAGGAGAAGCTCAGGCTGGTTGGGGAAGCTACCTGCAATCTTGGACTGGATTGTAGTTGAAATTGATCCTCTTGAAAATGTAGATTTATTTTCCATGAAAAGCACGACGGGGTTAAGTCAATCTTAAATTAAGATTGACTTTTCCTCTCATTCCTTTTCTTGAAAGATATTTTATGCATATATTTCCAATAATCATTGTATTATCATGTAATTCATAATAATGTATTATATAATCATGTAATAATTTTGTTTGTACAGTTTTTAGAATATGTGTACATATATATTATTGAATAATGTGACATTCCTGTTGGTATATTATAAACAAAGTATATTGATAATATATTTGAAGTAACTATTTTCAAAATGGGATAGATCATAATTCCGTAATAATCTGTAATAAGTTTGCCATTGACTTCTAAATTTCTAATATGGACTTATCCCGTTTTGAAAATGGAAAAATCATTTCAAATTATATCTTGTTAAAAATTGTACATGGATTTTTTAAGTTTATTTTAATAATTATGTATGCTTATGCCTCAATATATATTTATTTAGATATTTGTGTATTAAAATTTTATACCTGAAAAATTGTGTCGGAGATAAGGATTGATAATTAGAACTATGTAGCTTTTACGAGGCTGAAATTTTTTTTTTTTTTTTTTTTAATGCCACAGGTCTATAGAATAATAAGCTTCTATCCCTAAAGGTGGACTTAGACGATTAGTTTTTCCATTCCTCCAAACCTTCGGTAAGGAACGGAGCATGATACTCTCTTGTACTATAGGTTTTTGCCATCAGTCCAAACCATAATTGTGATAATTAATAATGTTTTAAGAAACATAAATTATGACCCAACTTTTCCTAAAAGTTTTATCTGATTTATTTATTTTAAAAAAATATATAAAATCCCTTTTGTGGGTATTTGTTAATTTAAACATTTCTTTAGAAAATAATGTTCAATTTTTTAATTTTAATTAATATAATTGTTCGTAATACGTGAAAAAAATGTCATCATGAGTTCGAAAAATCATTATTTCTAGAACTTTTCATTTCATATACGTTAAATTAAAAATTGTCAACCAATATCTATTCTCGTGTCCTATTTACCCTCTCCAAACTGCGCCCTAAACAAAGCTGCATTTGGAAGTATTAGAGGGAATCGACACCAAGATTCGCAGGACTGTAAAAGCCAAAATTGGTCTTCCTGCGAATACCTCCACAGCAATGTTATATACTCCATGGAGGTAGCAAGGATTATATCTGGATATAATCCTGTAAGCCTAATATAAGGATTAGGTTCGATCCACTGCCAATGGGAAGCTCCCCATCAACATTGGTCCATTGCTCAGCGACTGTCCAATGTGCCAGAAGCCCTGTTCCAGTCTGCCTTTGATTACTGGCAGAGATAGTGGTGCCGAGAGATTGGGAATGGAACAGGGGCACCAGAGATTAAGAGCTCTACAGCAGTCGCTATGAGGAAACTTGTTCGAGGAATGGGCCAACTGCAGGTGGCAGGGCATTGGAGGATGTCATTTCAAAGACACCCCACTCTGAAAGCTATGTAGGTATATGTCAGAAGAGACTTTTGGGGTCTGAATGGTAAAATGGAGGTCCCGAGCCTGTACTATGTCAGGTACTTGTTAAAGATCCCTATCCTAATTATATCTATTTAGGCAAATTTTAGGACTCCCACTGCAGCATTATCTGATTAGCCTTAATAGCGCAAAGGGATGTTTAACAAATGTTTATAAAATAATTTGAATAGTTATTTTAAAATGTCATACTTACAATCATCATACAATATATTTTGTTACCATTATTAAGAAAAAAGAGTACTATTAAATAAAGCTATTAAAGAAGAAATTCAATGTGATCACAAAAAATACAAAATATTTTACAGGTGGAACAACTTTTGTTTTAGTTTACTGATAATAAGGTATCTTCCAACAAGCACATAAAACACAACTCTGGGGTCACCTGTGGTCTAGTGGTTAGCATGACAACCTACAAAAGTAAAGGTCGCGGGTTTACGTCCGGTGGTGGGATTAGGATTTTTCAAAGGGAGTAAAAAATCCTTGGTTATGCCTTCCCTCGGACAGGATTTAAAATGGAGGTCCCGAGCCTGTATGATGTCAGGTACTCTTTAAAGAGTCATTTCCTAATTATACCTGAATAGCCAAAATTTAGGACTCCGACTGTACTAACAGTCCTTTGTTAATATTACAATTTAAAGATGTATTGCACACATGAAAGAGTAATCAAAGTGTTTCAAGCAGTTGTTGGAACAAACCTAATAGTAACACTTCCTGGCAATCAAAACAAATGAAGAAAAAAAAAACTATTCTACTAGCATGGAGTCCAGAATTTGAATTGGTCAATTTGAAAGGATACAAAGCCTGGAAGTATCAATGATAAAGTCAACACTAAGCAATGAAACTACTTAAGCAGCTTGTATTTTTTTTTTTTTTTTTTTTTTTTTTTTGGAAGGGGGAATGGAAAATTATAGTAAAAAAACTGTAACTATAAAAAATAAAACTATAGGACTCACTAATTTTTGTCACTCTAATGTCAACTGACTCGAGAAGGAGCCTTCCTACCTTCCTAATCAAAAGGAAGGTTTATTATTCCTCAATTCAAGGAAAGTTTTCAAAATAAGAATAATTATTAAATATATAAAAACTGAAACTAAGCAAATCAATATTTATAAAAGAAACAAATTTCATAATTCAAAAACTTTTTAAAATGGGTGGTGTAAGACACGGATACATAGGTATAAATTAAAGAATGTGGAATATTAGATGATTTGTTATTATAATGCTACAATTGATTAAGTTAAATCATGAAATGATCTTAATAAACACGGAAGTATTTAATCTTTGATTTCCACCTATTAATACAGTAAAGTTAATATGAAAATGAAAATATGAACATTTAATTGAATACGTGTCTCAATCTGTTCACACTAAAAACAAAACAGGATATAGGTACATGTTACTTTACAATTATTGGTAGTCGTTAAATGAATTTAAAAAAGCAATAGTTGCTTAGTTTGTTTCTAAACTAATTAAGTGAGAACAATATTATTTCAACTTATATCAATGCAATGTGTACCTACAAAAAGCATGTACTGAGAATGATGGAAAAAAAAACAAAAAAAAAAAAAAACAGTATTTTGTTTCACTAGTAAACCTAAAAATAATTAATGTGAAGGTAGATTGATGAAGCAAAAGATTATATATACAGTACCATTCAAAATGTTAAAAACTAATTTTATGGATTCATAAGACATATAGTCAAAATTATTTTATATGGAATATGATGATGTCAACAGAAGAAAAATAAGATTCAATTCTTTTTAGCTAAACTTGAGTTTCAGGGCCATGTGACAAGGGTCAAGAGGTTGGATCCCTAACAATTAGTTGTGATTCCTTGGAAACATAATCATTTCACTGAAAAAATCTGCACTTAAAATACCAAAATATACTTTATCAGTTGGTTTATTGAACAGTCTTTACAGTTTTATGAATGAGACATACATGTTATTATTCAAATGTAAGTAAACCACAAAACTAATGTTAAAATTAAATTACTGCCAACAATTTAATGGATGCAATAACTGCAACATGGACAATTCCTCCACTACATTGTTTAAAAACCGGTGTATAACAATGAACTTTAAAAATTAAATATTGGAATTAACACAATTTCTTTGATTCTTAAAATTTGGAATAGAATTAATTTTTGATTGACAGAGGGTAACTCAACAATCAATCTCCAACTGGTCAATGATAAATATTCAGAATTCATAACAATATTGAGATAGTTGTCCTGGATCCATAAATTGGAAACCGATCTCGCCTATAACATTATATATTTCCAAACTCGAATAAATTAGGCAATAAGTTGCAATTTAAAAAGAAATGATGATTCAATAAACAAAATTAGAAAATGTTATGTTTGAACACGAGAAAAGCCAACGCAGCATTGTATTGAAGAGTTGGCAATGTAGGTTCACAATTTTAAAAAATCAACAATTACATAATTGCAAAAAATTAAATTAATATCCAAATTACTTATCACGTCAACAACAAATTAAAAAAGCATCAAAAATATTAATATAAAAATTAAACCGAAACGATAACTCGCAAATTAAAATATAAACACTGTTACAAAAGATTGAATTTAACTAGTCTCTCAAAATTGTGAGGGAACAGTTATAGTTCGAAAAAGTGAACTATAAATCGAAATATTTTACACGAACGTTAAAGTAATCTCGAATACTATCTAAAAGCTTTTTAAATATTATAATAAATTGATAAATGACATTCATTTTAGGGTTATGAAATTATGAGATTTGTTTTAATAAGTATAAAACAAAAGGGCTACTCGTCGAAGGACTACTTTCCCCCCACTACTTGCCAACGAGGCCAGAGGTAGGAGTAGTGCGCATGTGGCAGTCGTCTGTCTTCCTCTTTCTGTCCTGGCATTGGGAGGTGAGTGAACGTCTGCTCTTCTTTCTTAGTACCTTACTTATATCTGTAATTATCTTTGTCGTTATTATCCATCCTTACTCCAATTTAACATACCTACAGTTACTAATATTTAACAAAGCACATTAAATCGTTTAAGGCTTGTATTAAACAAATAATTTTGTATTAGAGTTGTTACATGGCCGATACATGACTTGTGCCGGCTCCATTCAATGTGCTCCGGAACTTAGTCTATCGCTTATTTCTCTTAATATTTAACCATTTGGTCCTTCTTTACTGATATTAGATAATAATTTCGTTAAGTTCGTTTGTTAGTGGGAATAGTAGGTTAATAACGGTAAATTGTGGGTACCACGTTTTAGCTGTCGCCATTTTGCATTTTCTCCGTATTGATTTATTTCAACAGTACGGATTTTACTTAACCTTTTATTTGAATATGTCGATTTGATATTGTAGTTTAATAACCCTATTACGAAATTTCAATCTGTAAATTTTGCTAACTTGATCTTTAATTACATATCGTTTCTTGCACTCATACCTTTCTCTAATTATGAAACATCATCATCAGATGTTTAGTTTAATTCGTTTTCTTGTGCTTTAGAATGATTAAACATTTCCCAATGTGTCATACTTACCTTAATTAGTTACATATGGTATGGTTTAGAATCAGATTTGGTGAAGTATTCTCTATTGCAACTGACATTAAATCATTATGTTAGCCCTAATCATTGGGTTTGCATTGTTATAGCTGTATTAATGTTGTGTGTGATCTTGAATGGATTAGTTTGTTTAATTCTGTATTTTATTATACTAATTAAATTTCTCTTTTTATTTTCTAGATTTCATAAGTCATTCTTATATAAACTGCTAAAAAATGCCTAAAGAAAAGATTCATATTAACATCGTCGTCATTGGACACGTAGATTCTGGTAAATCAACCACTACTGGCCATCTCATCTACAAATGTGGTGGTATCGACAAACGTACCATTGAAAAGTTCGAGAAAGAGGCCCAAGAGGTGATTTTTTTTTTATTAATACCTCTTATTTTTTTATTGATCTCAAACACACATGTCTGACACCGAATTCGATTCCAGATGGGCAAAGGATCTTTCAAATATGCCTGGGTATTAGACAAGCTTAAAGCTGAACGTGAACGTGGTATCACTATTGATATTGCTTTATGGAAATTTGAGACTTCCAAGTACTACGTCACCATTATTGATGCTCCTGGTCACAGAGATTTCATCAAAAACATGATTACAGGGACGTCACAGGTAAGCTGTACTTTTATTTTTAGAATCTTAAGTTACATTAATATAAGTTAAAGAACACAGTCCCTGATGTAACCTTAGCTGCTGTAGCATGGTTGCCTTTTTATTACTGTGGATATAAATTTCTATCCGCTATGTCTGCTAATGCATATGCTTAGTAGATACGAATGTTATAGAGACACTTAAATAAACTTATATCTTAAAATCTGCCTGCTTTATTTTTTTTTTCTTTTAAGCCACTCATAATTTTCTTATGTCATGTATTTTATTCTATTTCATGAACATAGATTGAATAAATTATCAATATTATAAGTGTTCAGTACACTTTGTTTTTCTGAAATGATAAACTTTTAAAAAACTAAATCAGTCCCCCTTTTCTTATAAGTTAAAATATATAGTTTGATTTATTCTTTCAAAATATTCTTTATGGTTATATTATATACCTAGTATTATCCTTATTATAAGATGTCTAAGGACGCATCTTGTTGTATTCTTAGTCTTTATATTATCATTATTACCAGATTAATTACAAATGTGACATCCTTAATCTGTAGTCATAATTATGAATAAAGTTAAAACTGGCTCCACCCTAATTTATATTTTCAGGAGAAATGAAATTAATATTCACATGCTTATCCATTTTAAAAATAATTATTCGTATTAAAATAACAACAGTTTTATATTTTACTGCATTATCAACTAAGGTATTTGAGATTTTAAATTTTGGGTTGGACTGTTTTAAAGTAAACCTTGTGTTCAATCTTAACTTCAATTTAATACTTTGAATAAAAGTTTGCAAAAAAAATGTCCCAATTAGAACTTAAAACACTCATAACTCCATTGCTAACAGTTCATTTCTATTATGTAAAAGCTATACTTCCCGTTGTAAGGAATTGTGAATGTGTTTCAATTTAAGTGCTTATAACTAATTTATATTTGTATTTAGGTAAAAATTAGGTGATTTTTGTTTTTTAATAAGTAACCATATTGTAGGTGAGCTGTGATAAGGGTGTAAAATGTTTTTTGCACCTTTATCTTAGTTGACAATTTTAATTTTCAAATTTAAATATTAAAGATTTTGGCTATTTCGTATAAACTGGTTAGTATTTACGGAAGGAAACATTATCACTCATTTACTACAAGTGTCATACTAAATGTAAGCCTAGGTCTCTACGTGTTTGTGCCAACCATTATTAATATGTACTATTGATTGTCAATTACTATTTGGGAGAGGTAATTAATGAACCTTGTTAAGTTCTCATCTTCTATTTTCAGGGAATATTTAGTTGTAGTAGACCCTATTTGATGTGATAGAAATATTTAAATCAGAGATCACATTGATTTTTTCTTTCATTACTTTCTGTTCCTGTGTCCTCATTGAGATCTTATGCAGTTTAAAATGTTTTCTCTTAAACATTTAAATGTGTTTTGTCGATTTTTTTTTTTTTTTTTTTAAAGATCGAGTGTTTTTTTTTTTTTTTTTTATATATAAATTTCCATATTTAGAGAAAAAATTATATTTAAAGTTGTTTCATAAATCTTTTTATAAATGTTTTTTTTTTTTTAAGCTTAAGAAAGGCCTAAGTTGAATGTTCTTTTTATTAGCAATCATTCAGTTAATTTTTACCATTTTATTCTTATATGTATTTCTCAAGTTAGTGTAATAATACACTAGTCTAGCTTTTTTTTTCCTAATTTTTTTTTTTATTTTATTTTTGACTTAAAAAAAATTCTTATAATTTTAACCACTTTCTATGTTCAAATGTATTTTGTAGGGAATTGGTGGACTTATTTTTTTTTTCATTCCAGTGTTACTTGGGGCAGGGTGGGGGTCATCTCCATTTCCATGAATTTATCATTTATTTCTAATAAAATTATAAGATCATGTTCCCAGCTAAGAAACTTTCTTACTTGGTCATTTTTGGCCCGATTAGTGTTTTGAAGTCCCTTTAGTAGGATACATCTCCCTATTGTTTTTTTATTTCCTTATTGACTTCATAATGGCCTTAAGCAATTAAAGAGGGTTAGAGTTTTTCGAAATCCCCTACTTGACTCATTTCAATTTAAGTTCTTATTTTTCAGAAGAGCTCTGTGGATGGATAGTTCTGCATAAAATTTCTGATTTGAATTATGCTAGCTATGCTGAGTCATTTTTACCATTTTTTTAGCTACCATTTGATCACTTTTTTTTTTTTCATCATTCTGAAAATAGTATAACCTAATTCTTCTGAGGCACACATCTGCTGCTCTTAGTTTCACATGGTTTTCAGCATACTATCAAGGTTTCTATTAAAAAAATAAAAAAAAGGTTAAATCCTGAATAGGTAGATGATACCCCCCTCCCTCCTATTTTTTTGTGTGACTGTACATAAATCCAGGTTTCTTATGCTGGCTAATTAATTGTTTAGTGCATTATTTGGTGCTTATTATTATTTTTTTTCAGGCTGATTGTGCGGTGTTGATCGTAGCTGCAGGTACTGGTGAATTTGAAGCTGGTATCTCAAAGAACGGCCAGACTCGTGAACATGCTCTCCTTGCCTTCACACTTGGTGTGAAACAATTGATTGTTGGAGTCAACAAAATGGACTCCACTGAACCTCCTTACTCAGAGGTTGGTAAAACAATTTTTCTTGATTACCTTTTGGTTGTTATATAGTTATGTGAGTGAGATACTGATATTTTAAATTCTCTTTAGGCCAGGTTTGAGGAAATCAAGAAAGAAGTATCATCATACATCAAGAAAATTGGTTATAACCCAGCCTCTGTAGCTTTTGTTCCTATTTCTGGTTGGCATGGAGATAACATGCTTGAGCCCTCTGACAAGATGCCATGGTTCAAGGGGTGGGCTATTGAAAGGAAAGAAGGCAAGGCTGACGGTAAATGCCTTATTGAAGCTCTTGACGCTATCTTACCCCCCAGCAGGCCAACCGACAAGGCCCTTAGGCTTCCACTCCAGGTTAGCATGCTCATTTATTTTTATTTGTTTTGCAGTAAAATGTGATGTATCATTGTATTTAAAAATCCATCAGATGGACTGAGAATTACAAAATAAACTTTTATGTTCCAACAGGATGTATACAAAATTGGTGGTATTGGAACAGTGCCAGTCGGTCGAGTGGAGACTGGTGTGCTCAAACCAGGTATGGTTGTCACTTTCGCTCCTGTCAATCTTACTACTGAAGTCAAGTCTGTCGAAATGCACCACGAAGCTCTCCAAGAAGCTGTTCCTGGTGACAATGTAGGATTCAACGTTAAAAACGTTTCCGTCAAAGAATTGCGCCGAGGATATGTTGCTGGTGACTCCAAAAACAACCCACCCAAGGCTGCTGCCGACTTCACTGCCCAGGTTTGTACATCTCAGGTTTATATGCCGAAATAGTTCAATATTATATGTCTATCAACATCTCTTAGGACTCTTATGTCATGTAAGTTATTGTTATGTTGCAGGTCATCGTATTAAATCATCCTGGTCAGATTTCAAACGGATATACTCCCGTACTCGACTGTCACACTGCCCATATTGCCTGCAAATTTGCAGAGATCAAAGAAAAGTGCGACCGTCGTACTGGTATGTTGCAATTCTTGATAACGTTTATTTGTCTTTATCTGTTTTGCAGTTTCAAATTAGACCTTAAATGTTTATTATTTTAACACAGTCCAGCTCCAGATAAAGATAGTTCTTCTTCTGGCGTTCTAAACTGTGAATAGCAAAAGTGTAGGTTCATGTATGTTGTGCTATTTTGTTAGCATGCCATGATGTGCTCTGCCCAACATTAAATTAATACGATACTTTTAGAACTTCACAGTTCTTCAATAATTTCATTGTTTTGATAGCATTCAACAGATTGAATGGTCGCCTATATAATCGTATTTAATTATTTTGTGAATTCATAGAATGTATAGTTATTTTTTATTTTTAGTATTATTTTACATATTTGGGCAATATTTAAGTTGTTCTATAATGATTTTTAGTTCTGTTTTTTAGTTTCTATCATAAAGTGGTTTCAATTTAGAATATTTACGGATGTTTTTGGTTCAATATGTTTTAATTTATTATATTATATTATTATAAACGAATTTTTTGCATATCATACTTCAGCAAAAAGATAACTTCAAAAACCATTGTTTTTTTCTTTTGGATAATTGCATGTGAAGTAATTAAAACTGCATTTTCAATTTTACTGTAACTATTTTCTGGCATTTTTTTTGGCAAAGGTTTAGTCATTCTGATTCCAAGGGACAGCAATAACTAATGATTTTGAGTTTTAACCTTCTTGATGACATGCAATATATATATATGTGTATAATATTTGGGTTCAAGAGTTACTATTTTATATATTTTTTTTTAACAGGTAAATCAACTGAAAGCAACCCTAAGTCCATCAAGTCTGGTGATGCCGCCATCATCAACTTGGTGCCAACTAAGCCAATGTGTGTAGAGTCATTCCAGGAGTTCCCACCTCTGGGTCGTTTTGCTGTGAGAGACATGAGGCAAACCGTTGCCGTAGGAGTCATCAAGTCTGTGACCAACAAAGATATAACAACGGGTAAAGTAACAAAGGCCGCTGAGAAGGCACAAAAGAAGAAATAACTAGGTGTCATCAGATCAGCAACAGACAGGCCAGAACAGCCACCGCCATCATTATCAGAATCAGGAAGCTATTACTTAAAACAATTATCATGTCGCTTTTCTCCCAATCAGCAGCACCTATTCAAGTGGCTCCTGCAGCCGTGTTTCCATCGTAAGGAGTTCCGGAGGAAAAGCGGCTACATGACCTTCACTTCTCTGAAACCTTTCATTATATATGTTTAATCTATATTATATAAATATAGTATAGCATTATAATTAATTCTACTTAAATACAGTTTTTTAAAACTCATGAGGAAGGCTTTAAGATTTGTTTTTTCTATTCTTTTTTTATTTTTAGAAGAGGAACGCGCGTCATGTGAATAGCATGTTATTTTCATTTTATTTCGTTTGACAGATATTTAATTTATATTCGAGGATTTTTAAGTCAACTTTTTGTTTTATGAAGCAGCGGTAATTTCTGTATAGATGGTGATAACAATAAATGCTTCATGACACTGAAGAATTTTTGTTTCCATACCCTATCCAATGTGACATCTAAAACTTTTATTTTTTTTTATATTGCTCTATTTTCTTGGAGTCAAATCAGGGCATTGATTTTTTAATGTTTCTATCGTTGTTACTGCTAACTATCAGACTTTTTTTAATCATTATTTCGAACAACTTGAGTAAAAGAAACAGTGTGGTACATGTCACTTATATTGAATCAAACAAGAACTAGATGAGCCTTTCAAGACAAAATTACTTGACTCCAGTTTTAGCATTCTACAGGATTTCTCTCTCGCTGAGTGCACTTTTTTATTTGTATTTTAGTAAGCCTGTTTTATTATTACACTGTAAAAACTTGAAATATTTCAAAGATATATATTGAATTGTAAAATTTTGAACCAGGTTTGGTGAACTGATATACAAGGCTCATATAATCCTTTGTGTAACAGCAGCAGCTCTCAAATGCAGCTTTGAGGGGAGCAGGTAGGGGTGGGTCAGAAGGCAAAGGTTTGATTAGCCTGAAACAAAATACTTGTTAGGAGAAGTTAAGAAAAAAGATAATAAATTTTACTGTGTAATGTGTTTATATAATAAAATATAAAATTTCCTTACATTAGGGGTTTATAAGTTGAAAGATAATACTAAGATTATCATTCATGTTTCCAGTGTCTGTACTCTCTCATGCTTCCCTCATATTAAAATCCTTCCCACAAATCTAGAACTGAAATAGGGATTTAATTGAATTATCTGGCATTTTTATATAACTCTGTCCCCTTATTCTACTTTGTGTAGTTACATGCCATTATGGTAAAACATTTTTGATCCCTCATTTTGTTAGTAATATTCTATTACTAAGTAGTGAGTAGTCAAATAAGAGGGTCCAATATGGTATGATGTATGAACATAAAGCACCTTTTTAGTAGTTAGCTAATTTTAAGCAGGCCTAACTGGGAGGTGTGCCATTAACCCTTTAACTGCTAGTCTGTAGTATATTAGCCATCAAACCTCCACAGTTAAAGGGTTTAGTCTTAATAAGTCTGACAAAGAATTGAAAAAGATAAAATAAAACCTAAATGTTTTCTAAGGATCTGTTAGCATTGAATTTTTGTAGTTCCATTGCAAAGGTAAGGAATTATTCCCTTCTCCATTCATCACTAGATAAGGGAACCAATGAAGTTAATTAAAAGTGTAATCTCTTAGGATTCTGGAAATATTCTCTAGTTAATTTTTAGCCTTATTACACTGATTAAGTTTATGGTAAAGTAAGTTGTAACAATTTTCAGATGTTCCATTTGCAATTAAAAAGAACAAATGTTTGGAATTGAAATACCAAACTTATTTTTTTAATTGGTTTGTAAGGTGAGATCCAGGAATCAATAAATTTTCTTTGTAATTGGGTTGAGGATTTCAGACAAGTTTTTCTATTCCATTCTGATCCAATAAGGTAGCATTAACTTATGAGTCACAACCCCTCCCCCCCTCACCAGTTAAAAATTGAAGCTGAATCAGTTGATACTAAGGCTGTGGAATTAATTAAAAATAATGTTTTAGCGTATGAGTATCTAGATTATATAGCCTCATGAAGGTCTTTCTTTTATAGATAGAAATAAAAACAAACATTTTCGAAATAAATAATCTGTATTTAGGATTCTAGCAGCCAATGAAGTCATGTAACATAAACGATAATTTAGATTGATTTTTCTTCGTATTACATTAGACCTTCAATTTTGGAAACTTTTATTAAATCATTAAGTTGACATTGTTTAATAAGTTAATGAGAATTTGAGAATCATTAATTGATGCCAAAACTCACCAATTACCAGGTCTGCAAGTTTAAAATGTCGTTTATTTCTTAAAATATATACACAGTAATTTAAAAAAAAAGTATAATATATTTTATTCAAAGTACTGGCCCTCGCTTTCTACACATTTTGTCCATCTCTCGGGCAATTTATGGATACCATTCCAAAAGAATGCTTCATCTTTATTTGAAATCCATTCATCGAGCCATTTTCTTACATCCTCCAAATTGTTAAAGTGTTGCTCAGCCAATGAGTGTCCCATCGATGAGAAGAGATGATAATCAGAAGGCGCCAGGTCAGGTGAATACGGCGGGTGGGGTAGGAGTTCCCAACCAAGCGAAGAAATCGTTTCCTTAGTCAATCTGGCTGAATGTGCAGGAGCGTTATCATGCTGAAGAATGACTTTGGCGTGCCTGTGAGCCCATTCTGGGCGTTTTTCGATCAATGCGTGACTCAAATTGATCATTTGTTGGGTTTGGGTATTGTCTTCGTCTAATAAAGATTGCAATTCGACGTCCTCAAACTTTTTTGGTCGATTTTCTCGTTTTTTATCAGTAACATCAAAATCACCACGTTTGAAACTTTGAAACCAACGTTCACATGTCTTGACGGTTGGAGCTAGATCGCCATAAGTCTCAACAAGAATTCGATGACATTCAGATGCCTTTTTCTTTTGATTGAATAAGAAAATCATGACATGCCGCAAATGCTCTTTATTTGGCTTAAAATTAGACATTTTTAACACCAAAGAAAGGTATGATACGTCCACGTAAACGACTTAAAAACAACTGACTTTTGTAAACAAATGACTAACAAACAAAATAGCGTTTAGAGATAAGCAAATCCTTCAATAGGCTAAGAGCGCATTCTATTGGAATTAAAACGACATTATAAACTTGCAGACCTGGTATAACCTTAAAGCGAAGTTTAGGGATGGTTCGTAATTGCTGGAACGGCTCCACGGAACCTATTACGTGCCCGGAGCTGTTAGGAACAGTTCCAACATGGATGCCTTAACGGCTCCGGTCGGAGCTGTTAGCTTATTAGTTCCGAGGCTTGTCGGAGCTGTTTAGGTCGTTCAGCAGACTCTTCCCTATCCATTTGGCTCTCTTCGGAATGGAGCCTGAGTGCAAATGTTCGTTAAATTAGTTTCGAATTCTTTATTTGACACCTCATCTTATTTTTAAACCAGCATATTATGATTATCTAAAAAGCAATTTCTATTTATCTTTGTTTTCGTAACATCACTGTCTTTCATTTGTTTACTCAAAATTATTGTAATAAATTTAAAATAAAATAAATACACAATTTCAATTTTTTCTAATCTATTTTGTTTTTAAAAAATAGTATGTTAAAAATTAATTAATGATGTATTATAATTTATTTATTCATTTATTCAATATTTTTTTTATCTAATTATAAATTACTACCTGTATGTCCCGGTTTTACCCGGGGAATTTCATTTTTCTAATGTGACGGTCGATTTTGTAAGAAAACCATTGTAAAGCGAGATCATTACGATTTTTATTAGGATAAAGAATATCAGCTGAAGATCGACTGAAGTTATGCAATTTTAATATGGACAGGTGTTCGCACCTGGCATGAAGAACCACCGAGCGAAATTTGGAGAATTTAGGATAAACGGTATGGATTTCTATAAAGGAAAATCAAACAAACAGAAATATTGCCCTGCAGTTTCAGCTTCTCGCAAATCGGCTAGCCTAAGCTTCTGTGGCGCAAGGCGGGCCTCGTATTCCTGGGCAGACTCAGTTTCCCGCGATTCTGCCTGTCTAAGATTCTGTTGTTCAATCCTATTTTGATGTTCATCAAGAGTTTCAGCTGCTCGTATTTGACGTTGATTTTTTAGCTTTTGAGCTCACTACTCCTATTGAAGCATTTTTAAATAAAAAACATTTTATAAAACATATTAAACCGACTTCGAAACCTAGGAACCAGTAAAAATAAATTCACTGAAAAGTATGAAATAATTACCTTCTGATTTTTATGAATACACAGCAAAATTGGAAATGGTATAAGAAGTGGAAAAATGCAATAAGACGAATAATTTTATTTTGATTTGTACGATTACACGCTAATTGTTAATAAAAATTATTAAATTAAAATATTAAATACTATGTTCAATACAACACAATCTTTTCGGAGGCGGCGCAAAATAGAAATTATCATGTTTCTAATACAATTCCATTAGTAGGCATTGAAATCAATAGATGGGAAGAGAAGATCCATTTAGACGATTTTCATAATGTCTAGTATTAAAAATTTTAAATTTTGCGCCGCCTCCGAAAAGATTGTGTTGTATTGAACATAGTATTTAATATTTTAATTTAATAATTTTTATTAACAATTAGTGTGTATTTTTACAAATCAAAATAAAATTATTCGTCTTATTGCATTTTTCCACTTCTTATACCATTACCTGGTCCAATTTAATTGTTCCAAATTTAATTTAACTTGCTATCTTCGGGTTTCCGACCATATGTTGCCATGGGCAACAGGTTTGCCCACACGGCCATCCCGCCACCCTAGTATTCGATTAAAGAAAGTATTTTTTAAATTTAAACTAAGGAGTTTTTTTTTTTTTAATTTTAGATTATTATTATCCTTTTAGTATATAGTCATAGTTTATAGTCATTTTTCAAGTACACTAATTGAAAATGTTTAGCGCGTTAAAAGTCCCACTGAAAGTGAAATTAAAATGACCAGACCCATCTCCTCTTTTAGAAAATTTAATACAGATTAAGAAAAAATCATCGTTTTAGTTCCTACGCTAAACCAAAGTAGACAAAACTGTCATTTTACAGAAAAAAGTAAGATTTTAAAAATAAAAACAAAAAAAATTCTATCTTCTCAACAGATTGAGATAGGAAACTCGTTTCTGCGCTATTCTACCTCGTTTAACATGCAGTATAACCCAATTTCTTTTTTTACACTAAATCTGGGACACCCAGTATATAGTCATTTTTCAAGTACACTAATTGAAAATGAATTGTATTTAAACATTTACAGTAATTTATAACGTCATTATGTACTAATATGTATTTTAAATTAGGGCCTTCATTACTCATGAAATGTAAACAAAAAAAAAAGTGCGCCCTCCTCAGAAAATTTCTGGATCCGCCACTGCTCTGGAGCCTACTGTTTTTTCTGTACCAGCTAGGGAATCGTGGACAGATCACCCTCAGGCGTTATACTTAAGTGACGCAGCCCATTTCTTTCGTGAAGTACCCCAAGCATGATGTAGTGCACCATATTGAGACACATCTGTCACGGCTAAAGCCCGCCGGTTACCGCCAGAGGATGGTCGAAAAGGGGATCTGCAGGCCGTCCAGTAGTCCTTGGGCCAGTGCCCTACATAGAGTGTAGAAGATGGATGGTGGAATACGATTCTGTGGAGACTATCGGCAGCTCAATACTAAGACCACACCTGTTCGCTAAGCAGTTGCTTAGCGCACAACTTGGCGAATTTTGATATGAATATACATGGTACAAAGTTCTTTACCGAGCTCGACCTCTCAGGAAGTTGTGTCAGACCTTTTAACGCTTTCTCGTCCGAGGTCTTTAGGGTATGGAGTTCGCATGGGGACTGGAAGACCAGGGTCTCACTATTATTTTTACTGAGTGTGTATTTGCTCAGTCCGAAATTGAGATTTTGGGGCAAAGATGAAATAACTAAGCGCCCTGCTGTGGACTCCATCGCAAACTATTTCCGACCCTCTACGGTTAAGGACCTAAGGACCTAAGGATGAAAATCCTCGCATACGATGGACAGAGAAGATTATAAAAGCTTTTAAAGACTGCAAGGTACCGATCCAGTCATTGATCATCCGAAGCCATACACAGAGCTCGTTTTAAAAATCGAGCTCCGCGATCCACCGAGCTATCAAGCATTTTCGATGCTGTTTTAGGCTTCCATGGTCTGAATCCATTATATGCATTTCTTCTCCAGAGTTTGACCATGTAACATGTTTTATAACTGCCAATCTTTCACCCATCGTTTTTTGCGTTTCTTCATTCTTGTATTGGCCCTGAAGAAGCCCACAGAACGACGGGTAAAAGCTTGATAGTTGTAAAACCTGTTACATGGTCAAACTCTGAAGAAGAAATGCATATAAATTTCGATGCTATTTGGCGAAAAGGCATTTTGTTGTTGGGACGGACCAACAACTTCGGGAGCATGTCTTCAGCAAAAGCCAGAAATCGCAACGTTCGTGAGGATTCGGCTAGTAAACTCCACAAGCCAGTTCACTACCGATATCCATCGATTATCCGGAGAGGAAAACAATATCGAGGGTAGACGACATCGATTGCACAGAGGATCTTCAATGTCTTGCAGCCGAACAAAAGAAAGATCAGAAAGGTGCGGAACTGGAGAGGAATACCCGCATTCAAATTCGCCGGCTCAAGCTGCCAGGATCTTCTGTAGCAATCTTTAAACATTGAAGTTAATTTCGCTAACAATGATGTTTGATCATTACTAATTTTATCGGAATTTAATACTAGTATATTGTTTATGAAAATATATTAAGTTCTTTTTCCGTCATTTTTAAAAATTAATAATATTCAAATAAATTTAATTAATTTTATTGCTTTTAATGTTTGTATTTACTTTCGGCACCATAATATTACGATATACTCCAATGAAATCAGTAAAGTACAATGTGAGGAATTTCAGACCTATTTTGATCAATGTAGGAATCAATCCAAGATTAGAGCCTCAAAAAAATTATTTGGCATTGGATTGGTAGGATGGGAATAACTGGCATACTGAAAAAAAAAAGTGAGTGCGTGTAGGTTTTACCCACTGATAAAGTTAAACTTCACTGACATTGAAGCTATTAGGATAAAAATAAAGGAATTTAATAATAGAAAAATATGTGCAGTATTTATTTTTCAACAATCAAACACTTAGGTGTTAGAGAAGAATCATTGCCTGTATTTGATCCATTATCTTTATTTTCTTGTGAACGCTGATGCGATATGATGCTTTTGAACAGCTGTATTATCTTTCTTATCAATTAAAATTTTTATTATTCATTACAAATTGAAATTTCATTCGTATTGAGATAACAGTCACCAATAAATCAGTATCTTTATTTTATAAATATCAATTACTGTAAATATTTGGAAAAAAATTACGTTTTCTAGGGGGCAAAATACATTTAGTTGGTTAATTTTTTGGCTTATTGCCATTGATAGATGAAATATCATCTGATTTATCCATTTTAATTGACTTCAGCACTTGAAATATCCTAAAAAAAGTTCAATATCAATTCAAACACTTCCTTCTTCACCCACCTTTGTTGTGATAGCTATCGTATAGGAAGTCAAAATTGCGGGCCGAAAAGATCAGTTAAGCGTCCCCAGTGACAAACACATTAGCGCATATTTACATTAAAAAATAAAATTAATTACTTAAATTATGAGAAAATATATAGTGATATGTTTCTATTATGTTTTCAATACGAAACATCATTTAAATGATAATTTTATGTTTTGGATCAGCTGTATGACCGGAACCACAGACCGTTTCACCCAAGCTCACTACGCTTCTATATAACTTTGGACCTTCCAAATGTAGTTTCACTTAAAAAAAATCAGGTGCATGCGCGCAACACACAACTTTCACTTACCAACTTAGATTAGAAATTAATGCGTTGTGTTAATGCATCTTCTCACTCAGTTACACATTTTTCCACATTCATTTCTTATTTTTGTTTTCATTTGCTCTATAACAAACACTAATTTTTTTTATTATTAAATAAAAGTTTTTACTTGAGGTAATTCGGCAATGCAAGCATAATACTCCAAGTCGACTGATTTTATAATTCTCTATGCACTTGTTGAATATTTCATTTATTTCCCATGAAACAAATCATTTCCATTAAATGAACAGAAGGGCATTAAAAATGAACAATGGTCTGTCATTAAAAGCGTCATGCGTGGGCTCAACGTGTTTTATGAGTTGACTGAATATTTTTCTTTTTTTCTCCTCTATATGTTTACTTGGTTTTTATCATATCTCATATTTAGCCATTTTTTATTTTTAGGCGTAATGAGAGACAGTTTATTTCTCCATATAAACAAAAACAAAGATACTTCATAGGAAACAAAAACAAACAAACAAAAAAGGCCCCTAACCCATTTAAGCCCCCAAAGAACATTTTAGTAATGATAAAGCTTACCTGATATTAAAGAACACCTAATTTTCATTAAACATGACGAATTTGATGAAAATATTTAAAGCCGTTTCTGAGAAAATCGAAAAAAAGGTAAAAATTGCAAAAATAGTTAAGAAATAAAGTGCCCCCTCCGTTTGAACAATTTTGATGAAATACGGGCTATCACATCTTTAACATATACATACGTCAAATACGCAGTTTGATCAAAATCGTTAAAGCTGTTTTTGAGTAATTAAAAAAACACGTGCAAATGATACAAAATTTATTAAGTAAAGTCCTCCCTCCGGTTAATCAATTTTGATGAAATTTTTACAGTCATATCTCGGGCATATAAATACATCAAATACCCAGTTTGATCAAAATCGTTAAAGCCGTTTTTAAGTAAATAAAAAAAACACGTGAAATTGATACGAACTTTTTTAAGTAAAGTCCCCCCTCCGGTTAATCAATTTTGATGAAATTTTTATAGTCGTTTCTCGGGCCTATACATACATCAAATACCCAGTTTGATCAAAATCGTTAGAGCCTTTTTTGAGAAAATCGAAAAAAACCTAAAAAGTTATTAAATAAAGTACCCCCACCCTTTGAGCAATTTTGATGAAATTTTTGCTGTCACATCGCGGGCATATACCTAAACGAAATACCAAATTTCAGGTTCGAACGGTTTATAGTTTTTGAGCTAGTCTGTTCACACACACACACACATACACACACACACACACACACACACACACACACACACGACGAATTTGATGAAAATATTTAAAGCCGTTTCTGAGAAAATCGAAAAAAAGGTAAAAATTGCAAAAATAGTTAAGAAATAAAGTGCCCCCTCCGTTTGAACAATTTTGATGAAATACGGGCTATCACATCTTTAACATATACATACGTCAAATACGCAGTTTGATCAAAATCGTTAAAGCTGTTTTTGAGTAATTAAAAAAACACGTGCAAATGATACAAAATTTATTAAGTAAAGTCCCCTCTCCGGTTAATCAATTTTGATGAAATTTTTACAGTCATATCTCGGGCATATAAATACATCAAATACCCAGTTTGATCAAAATCGTTAAAGCCGTTTTTAAGTAAATAAAAAAAACACGTGAAATTGATACGAACTTTTTTAAGTAAAGTCCCCCCTCCGGTTAATCAATTTTGATGAAATTTTACAGTCATATCTCGGGCATATAAATACATCAAATACCCAGTTTGATCAAAATCGTTAAAGCCGTTTTTAAGTAAATAAAAAAAACACGTGAAATTGATACGAACTTTTTTAAGTAAAGTCCCCCCTCCGGTTAATCAATTTTGATGAAATTTTTATAGTCATTTCTCGGGCCTATACATACATCAAATACCCAGTTTGATCAAAATCGTTAGAGCCTTTTTTGAGAAAATCGAAAAAAACCTAAAAAGTTATTAAATAAAGTCCCCCCTCCGGTTAATCAATTTTGATGAAATTTTTACAGTCATATCTCGGGCATATAAATACATCAATAACCCAGTTTGATCAAAATCGTTAAAGCCGTTTTTAAGTAAATAAAAAAAACACGTGAAATTGATACGAACTTTTTTAAGTAAAGTCCCCCCTCCGGTTAATCAATTTTGATGAAATTTTTATAGTCATTTCTCGGGCCTATACATACATCAAATACCCAGTTTGATCGAAATCGTTAGAGCCTTTTTTGAGAAAATCGAAAAAAACCTAAAAAGTTATTAAATAAAGTACCCCCACCCTTTGAGCAATTTTGATGAAATTTTTGCTGTCACATCGCGGGCATATACCTAAACGAAATACCAAATTTCAGGTTCGAACGGTTTATAGTTTTTGAGCTAGTCTGTTCACACACACACACACACACACACACACGCACACGCACACGCGCACGCGCACGTACGCACGCACGCACGCCCGCCCGCCCGCACGCACGCACGCACGCACGCACGCACGCACGCACACACACACACACACACACACACACACTCACACACACACACACACACACACACACACACACACACAGACCATTTCGCGGGACTTGGTCATTTGGACTCAGGGGACCCCAAAACGTATATTTCCGTTGAAAACCGGAAGTCGAAATTTTTTACGATCGCAATACTTCCACTTACTATATATTTCATATATAGGTAAGTGAAAGTAAAAAATCACACTTGACCTACTCTTACATGAGATCTCTTTTCGAAAGGTTGATGTCTAGTAATGTGGGCTGATGTTTTAAACATTATTTCTATTTATGTTATATATGTACAAAGCCCTTTTATCCAACAAAAAAAAGTGCAAATTAATATAACAACATTGTAAAATACAGGGTGTCCAAAAAGAGTATTCGGGATTTGAAAGTTGAATAAAATCTCAAATATAGAATATCAAGAAGGATGTTTAAGTTTTATTTAAACACAATGAAAAGGAAAATTATTTAGAAAAAACAATATTGTCTAGGTGTCCTCCATAACGCTGCTCTCCTCGAATCTCAAATATAGATTTCTAAAAACGCGTTGACACATTGTTCCTGAGATTGCGTCATTTCTGTCCTGATGTTTTGCTTCAATTGCGTTAGATTCGTCGGTATTTTTTCGTATACCTTACTTTTCAGGTATCCCCACAGAAAGAAGTCAAGAGGACTGAGATCGGGACTCCTGGGAGGCCAGCTAATGGTGCCTCTACGAGAAATCACTTTGTTTTGGAATAATTCGTTTACCGTAACAATTGATAAGTCTGAAGTATGGCAAGTGGCCCCGTCTTACTGAAACCATTTTCTAAAGTTATATCCTTTAAACTCTTGAAGTTCTTGGACCAAAAAACCTCTTATCATTTCACAGTAAAAAAAACCCCGAATACTCTTTCTGGACACACTGCATACTGTGATGGTGCTGCTGATATATGTTTATAGATTCCATTTAATCTTTAATGAGTGTTAACATATTCTTAGAATTAAAAATCTAAATATTGTATATATACATGGGCATCTGAGGGAAGGGGGAATTTGAAATTAAATTGTCAGAATACTTCAACCTCTCACCCAATAATGAGAATTTTACCACAGTGGCAGATCCAGGGGAGGGGTGCGGGGGGCGCCCCCCCCCCCCGGAGAGGTGAGGACACCAATTCACTATTACTGTTACTGTATAAAAAGGGCAATCCTTAGTGATTTTTTTAACTCATAAAATGAAAAATAGATTGTATATAAATATTGAATAGAAATTCACAACGTAAATATGTACTAATATATTAGGATAGGTCCTTCATAACACCTACAAATTTAAAAAATAAAAAGTGCGCCCCCCCTCGGAAAATTTCTGGATCCGCTACTGTTTTACCATGCTGCCCTTCTACATGAAACGAAATCCTGCCGATGCTCTTTTGTATAGTAAATTTAAATAATTATTGAAATAGCTTCCAGATGATATCTTACAAAACTCTTATATATATGTGTGTGTAAATTATACAAATTGAGAACAAAAAAATATAATTTTTTCAAAACCCAAGTTACACAAATAACATAAAGAATATATACAAATGAAAATTATATAGCTAACTACAAAAAATTCAAGAAACATGAATATTTATGAATTTAAAAAAAAAAAATCTTAAAAGTAAATTTAAACAAAATTAATATCTCAAAATGAAATATATACAAATAAATAATAAAGGTGATATGTATGGTAAATCAAAGTAAAAAAAGAATTATACCTGTCTAGCATATATATATGTGTAATATTTGCATTTCCTCTTGCTAGGCAGATATATTTCTTTTTTTACTTTGATTTACCATACCTACATATCACTTTTATTTATTTGCAAATATTTCATTTTGAGATATTAATTTTGTTTAAATTAACTTTTAAAAAATTTTCAAAAAATATTTCTTCTTGTATATATTTTTTGAGTTGTTTGTATATTGTTATGTAATTTTCCTTCGTATATATTCTTCATGTTATAAGTGTAACTTGGATTTTTTTCGAAATATTTTCAATTTTTGTTCTCAATGTGTATAATGCGCAATATAAGACTTTTGTAAGACATCATAAGGAAGTTATTTCAATAATTATTTAAATTTACTCAATAATTATTTCAACTGCTATTATGCTGAAAAATGTAGTTGGTTGTTAATTTGACAGATATTTTGCGTATATTGTGCAGATTTATACATATGATTTCTTATTCAAATCATAGTAAGCCATTGTATATACTGCCAGTGCTTAATAACTACACAATCTGTAGTTAAGATGTATGATGTTTCTTGGGAGTGCACACTTCCTCTGTAATTCTTGATGAGAAGGTTATCTGTTAGTGAGACTGTTTTCTTGCAATTATTTTTCCTCTATTTAGGCATGTGTGTGGCAGTAGTGGTATTAAAGGACATTTTTATTGACATTGCCTTGATTAGTAATAGTTTTATAAACATTAAATTTAAATCATATTTTATTGGTTCCTATTATATCTTTGTATTTAATTGTATATTGTATTGTATATTAAGTTATCCAATTTTACTTGTATTCTAAAAAATGCTAAGAGGTCAATGTAGACGTATTTTGATGATATGCTAGAACTTTATTCGATGAAATCAGAACGGTAGAAGCACAATCTTGCTAATAAGACGTCATAAAATTACAAGCTGTACTAAGACCAGCGAAAACAAGCAAAATGTAATGTCAAGAGTCAAAAAAAAGTGCTGGACAGAGTTAGGTTAAGAGATGGAGAAGAATCACCTTGAGAATAAAAAGTTGTTCTACAGAGCCTTAAAGTATAGCGTAAGATAAAAGAACTGACACTAAAACTTATAAAAGACATAGATGGAAATATATAGAGAAACCCAACTGAGATACTGGAAAAATGGAAGGAATATTTTAAGGAGCTCTAAGACGGACAGCAAGAGGGAGAAGAGGAGACAGCCATGCAGGAAGACTTATGGGACTAGGATGATTACACAGAAGAGGAGGAGTTAGAGACAGCTCTGGAACACATAAAATTAGGAAAAGCAGCAGGTCATGACGGCATTACTTCAGAAATGCTGAAATACGTGGGGATACTGGCAGGGATATACACTTATCCTTATTGAACATGGTGAGGAGGCAAAAGAAAATACCAAAGGACTGGTAAGTATCCATAATTGTGCCAATCTTCAAGAAGGGGGACAACAGAGAGTGAGAAAATTACAGAGACATTTCCTTATACAGCGTTCCCAGCGAAGTATATTCAGAACTTCTGGAAAGAAGAGAAGTAGAGGGCAAGTGGTGCGAGTAACAGTATGGCTTCCGTAATAACAGACCAACCTAGGATCCTATATTTGGGTTAAGGCAATTTACTGAAAAAGCTATTGATAAAGGAAGGAAGGTAATTTGCTGCTTTGTGGATCTCTACAAAGCATTTGACCGCATCTTGAGCCATGAAAAGCGATATTCAAAAAGCACTCAAAGGGAAAGAAAAAGGAACATGATTGAAGCTGTCCTTTCACAGCCTTTATAAGGACCCTAAAGGCTTGGTCATAGGTGTTTAGCTAGAGGGCGGGTTATAGGTGGTAATAGGTGTTTTAGATTGTAAATTGTCAGAAAATTTACAGTTAGATAAAAGTCTAACATTGAGTTATAAGCTCAATGTTATATAAGCTATATTAAGAGCCCGAAAGTATTGACAAACAACAGTAAATTATTCGGGATACTTCCGAGTCAGATATAGTTGAAGAAATGCAAACTATTATAAAGGGGCCTAAGAGTACTAGGTGTGGATATTTTAAAAAGCACTCCTTAGATAATTGTCCCGCCTCTAAAACGGAATGTTGTTTCTTTAAAAAAAAAAAAGGTCATTTTAAAAAAATTTGTAAACAAAAGAAAGTTACAGGGGCTGTAAGTTAAGTTGAAAGGAAAGATTTTGGTAAGTGGGATTGTACCTATTTTGGAGAGTTAACAGTGCAAGAATTACAAACAGAACCATGGACAGCAATATTACAGGTTGGTGAATATACAGTAAAGTTTAAATTGGATACAGGGGCTGACGTCACAGTCATTCCGAGGTCGGTATTCAACTCCTTAGGATTAGTACTTAGAGCCTGTGACCGACCGCTTCTATGACCAAATACTACATCACTTGATGTAGCGAGTATATGCTCTGTAACACTTAAATATAACAATAGAACAATTGTAGAAGATCTGTATGTGTTGCCAAAACAAAAACATTGTTTATTAAGCAGAAAAGTAATCACAGCTCTCGACCTAACACGTATACATAAAAATGTTGAAAATATTAACTTAACTGTCTGGATAACTGAGTTTCCAGATGTTTTTTTCACAGAAGGGGATTGGTAAGATGAAGTATGCTTATAAAATAGCCTTGGTTGAAGATCCAGTACCATACGCTGTAGCTGCACTAAAAAGAATATCCCTTCCTATGATGCCTAAAGTTAAAGAAGAATTAGATCGGATGTGCAGGGAAGGCATTATTGAATCAATACAGAAACCCACTGAATGGTGTGCGCCGATTGTATTAGTCCCATGTAAACAAGGCTCAAGGGTTAGACATTGTGTTGATTACACAAAATTAGATCATTATATATTATATAAGAGACAGTTTCAACTTCGTTCTGTGGATGAAGCTTTAGAAAAGCAAGAAGGTGGAAAGATATTTTCTTTACTGGATGCCTCAACGATTATTTTGGCAGGTTCCTCTCGATCCATCCACATGTTTTATATCTCCATATAGGAGATATATTTTCAAACGATTACCCTTTGGTATTCTTTCAAGTATATGAAAGAAGAATTTATCAAATATTAGAGGGTTTGGAAGGAGTAGTCAACCAAGAAGATGATATTTTAGTGATAGGTTCTAATCAGGAGAGTAGTAGAAACGACGGATTGTGCAATTGTGAACAAGGTCACGCCGTCTGGCAGGGCATGGGGGGTGTATAACTACAACGTCGCATGGAATGTGTGAGATGTGGCAACACCGCTTTGTTTACATAGTGCTGTAGCAGAGCAATATGTGACCTTGAGGGTCATTGACCGACCTTGGGAGGGCGAGGGGGGTGTTGTTCTAGGGTGAGGGGCGTGTCCTTGAGGTGTGTTATGAGGTTTCAAGGGGTCAACGGATGTGAGATGCCCAACATGGCAACGTTGGATTGTAGATGTGGCAACAGCGCTTTGTTTACATCGTGCTGTAGCAAGGCTATATGTGACCTTGATTTAATCAGCTGTTTCATTCATAATTTATCAATTGAATTCATTGATCAAGCTTAGTAAAAGCAGGAGGTTTCTCCCCCCACCACATAAATAAGCCTTCGTCATAGTCCTAGTACTGATAAACCAGTTTAATATGGTAAGACTAACTAGTAAGAATATGAGGTATGAGGCCGACCGACTGTCCACATTCGTCGGTTGGAATTCACCAGTGAGTGCATTGAAACTAGCAGCAGCCGGATTTTATTATTTGAAAAACTCGGATCGGAACGAAAGATCGGACGAGGTGTCCTTTTTGTGGAGTAATATTACATGAATGGTTGGAACATGACGATCCTCTTGTAGATCACAAGAAATGGTCTAATATTGTCCCTTTATTGAGTACTTGGAACAACTAGAGAAGCTACCAATGATAATAAATGACGTATGTGATAAAAAAGAAGAGGAAAACTGTTGGGGATGTTGCTGATGTCCGCAAGAGACTTAGAAATTTTCTGCAACAGATAAACGACTTGAAAAACCAGATATCGATGTATGAAATAAAGAGAGACAAAATAACTCAACTAATAAAAACTATAGAAAAACTTCATCAACTCTATATTGAACCTTTTAGTCTCAATGTTGAAGCCTTGGAAGATGGTTTTGCCGCGTCGATTGGAACTGGTGACCGACTACTCCATCACCACTAGCAAAATAGTGCGAGTCGTTCTTTGCGATTTTGTACCCACTGTCGCGGTCATCGACAAGAAAACTACAGTGTATATGGATACGGAGATTCATCGAATCTCGAAGAATGGAGATTCATCGCCGATCAGATTCCAAGGATGTTATCTCTTTTGCAAAGCAGGCCCAAGAAATTGGAGGTTGAAGACCGAGTAAGGTGTAAAAATGTGTATTGTACACTTTCCAAGAGGGGAAGGAACAGAGTTATGAAAATAGAACAGGTTGTTATTTCTTTTGCAATGTTTAATCAGAGTTCGCCAACCCTTCAGCTCGATTCACCTTCGACATGTTTTAGCAGAAATGAAACGGCAAAGCTTTGTAAAGACGTTAAGAACATCAACAACTCATTGGAATTGATAACCAAAATGGCTGAACTATATAAAAAACATGAAGAAGGTCAACTGACTGAACTTGTGGAACCAACATCAATGGACATTAATATTAATACTGAGACACTTTATAATTTATTAAATGAACTCAAGAAAAGACCCTTATGAGTTGTAATTTATGTAATAAATAATATTTCTTTATATACTTTTTTATTTCTTGAACCCTTCCTTAAGTAAAAGTGAGAATAAAGGTAAAATAAATATAAAAAAAATATAATTTATATGGTTTATTTGAAATAATACATGGGATAAATTACAGATATAATAGTACAATTAATAATCAATATATTCATTGAGGTAAGAAAGTCTTCGCTTCTGGATAAATTTCTTGTCCTCTTGCCACGCCTCAGGTAAATTGTCCCAGATGTAGTCTAATGTATAGTCGAAAAGGTACAAAAGTAATGATCGAGGTAAAGCTCTCAATTCTTCTGTAGTTAAAGTTTCGATTCCTTCCTCTCCCAAACGACGTATTGCTGACTCCATTTTATCCATCATACTAATAAGGTACTTCCTAGGAGGAATATAAATACTCCTCCTGGAACCACAAACACTGTGGACTATTTTTTTATGGTATCTGAGAGGGTTGTCTAATGATGTGCTGTCGAATACCAGTCCGCAGTATACACATTCAACTCTATCCTTGACTTCTCGAATAAATGAGGTGTACCATTATTCTTAAATGTTTGTCTTCTTATCTCTTCCTTTTTTAAATTTACAGCTTCAGAATTTTTTCTGACCCATGTGGCCAAACGATTGGCTTGATTTAATGAGCAAACAAGGGAAGTGTTTAAATGGAAATGACAATCTATCTGTTCATTATTTAACTGTTTCTAGTTAGGACAGCCGAAATCATGAAGATCATAGACTGGTCTATCGATGAGTTCTTCTATAAACTTGCACTTTTCCATTGCCTTTCCCCATAATATGTCATAGTCTTCTGTAACGTATACTAATAAATTCTTCATATCTTCATATTCTACATCGCCATAGGTCCAGTTTAATCCGTGAATATTTTTCATTACCCAGATGTTCGTCCGTGCTTTAGCCAGTTCTTCACTCGCACCCTGAGGCGGTTTGAAAAACCAATGCCATGATGAGGCATGACTCACAGAGACTATAGATAGTTCTTTAACGATTAATGTGTTGGAGGCTGATCGATAGCCTTGAAAATCAATGACCACTGAATGCATCATGTGTGTCATAATCAAAGTCCTGCAGTGGAGTGATTTCGTTTAGGTTTTAAATAATGAATATATGCAGCCAAACGTGTGCAGAGGTTCAGTACATTTTGTGGACTAAACCGGTTCACACTTCATATTCCACTATATTATCATGAAGAATAAGGCAGTATGCCTTAGTATTAGGCGGAAAGTTCTCACTCGCCTCTAGTTGAACGCGAATATCAATAGTCGTACTTTTTATTGCTTCAGATTGTTTAGAACAATCTGTAACGACTATAGGTGCGAGGGTCTCAAAATCGGATCGTGATAGCAGAGTTTGAGAGTGTCTATTACCATAATAGCTCGTTTGAAACTCATTATACATTTCGTAGAGAAGGGCGACTTTTCCTTGTGCAAAATCTAAATTCAAATCATCATAAGGATAATGTTCACTATTCAGATAGAGTTTCAAGTTTTTCAATTTACAACTATCAAAATGACTGTTATCTTTGGTTGCGTTTCTCGTTCGACCAGTCTGGAATGCGATAATAACATACCGCGGCTTTTCTAAATTTGTCGATGTTTTGACAGTCCAATTTTCTTGCTGCGAAGTAGGTAAATTTGGGTATTCATAAAGATCCCATGATCTGAACGGTATAGTAATTATCTTGATTTTCTCTACCATTATCACCAACTCAGTCGTTCTTGATCGGAAACACTTATATTAATTAATATAATAAAATAAATTGAGGGGTCAGTATTAATTTGAATCTTCCAACTATCGGGCATTAACAAAAATATGTTGTTTAACACTTTTTTGTTTATAATAAAACATAATAATTAATAAGTAAAGATACATTGATTATATCTTAAAGATATATCTTATATATCGTAAAGAAATTATAATTCAAATGTAAACAGTATAAGCGCTGACAGAGGTGAGTCCTGTTACTCTCTTCTTCGATCTCACATGTGGCATCCTCCAGACCACTTTATCTAATTTTATTTGTACGTCATCGCTACCCTTCATGCAGTTCAAGTCCGTACTCGATCTGATCAAAACGAGTTCTTGCTTAAGATTAATTAAAATTTGCGATAGTCCTCACATATCCCTAAGAGAATATCCAGTGGCAGGCATAAGCTAAAAAATCCGTCTTTATCGATTGAAAGAGTTTTATCGATGCCAGGTATTATCCACCCCGAATTTTCAAGACCTTTTACTTGATTAGGTGAAAACGAAGCGTAACATTTAAGCGTTGTAGTTATTCCAGGGTTTCTGACTCTATCAACTTCAATGCCATTTAATTCGTACCTGACCTCATAAAACAAAAAGGCATACGCGTTATTAGTCAATTTTGAAGTAGATCCTGGAGTACCGTCTTTTTTTAAAATTCGTCCTTCAATGTAAATAAAACTTAAAGAAGGAAACGTATAAACATCTTGCTGATGGATCGGAATTCTGATTTCATCAGACTTGTTAAAAGTGTTGCCTGCATACGGCTGATGCGAATGATATTGAAATTGTGTAAGGGACTCATCAAATTTCACGTCTGATGTTATGTTTAGTATATTATTCATATTTTTATTTTTTACCGAAAACAACACTGTTTTAAAAAGTTTGCGTTTGCAGGTGTTAACTGCCTTGATGGTTTAGGTTTACTAAATCTTAATGGGGTCTGATATCTCCTTTTATAACCAGCTAGATTCCGGTCAAGACTATCTCTGGTAAAATCAATCCCCATTTTTCTTTAAATGTAATCTTATAGTAATTGTTTCTCCTCTAAAATCAATAAGCTTGCCGTTCTGATCTACTAAAACGAACAGTAATATTGTCAACAGTCCTCACGTTAGTAGGATAGTAAATGACTGGATTCGGGGTTTCGATGATTTTATATCCTGGTTCTACTGCAGGAAAGAATTGATGTATACTATGATCCGGATCTCCATTCATGAAAGACCCCGACGCGATGTTACAATGAATCGAAATAGTATTTACACTAAGAATTTTCACAATGTCGTTTGATTCAGTATACTGATGCCCTGGGTTAATGACTTGTTCGGGGCTAGGAAAACACAATAGCGGGCATGGAAATGGAATATGGAATGTGGTTTGCCTTGACAGTTGAAAAAAACCTGCTTAGACGATCTAATTTCAGTCTTTAGGGTACTTGGATTTCCTCTAAGTACAAGTCCAGCACCCGGATCACGGTGAGCGATTTCATCGCTTAGAAAAGATTGTATAGCATCGATATCATACGATCCTTCAGGTATTTGAATGGCCATATCACCGAAATAAAACATATCGTTAACACCCTTTCTTATGTTTGGAATAGTATTATATGTGTCAAAAGACAATAACCCGATTGTACAATCCGACCCTAATTCTAGAGGAGGTAGGAAGTTTGCATGAAGAACGCTAAAATTGCCAGTTAACGTTACTGTGTAGCTCATGATTATTAATGATCAAAATTTATGAGAAACATCGGCTAAGTACTTTAAGGAAAGGTGTCCACAAACCGGAGTATTCCACTTTTGATGACGACGGCGGTTATATAATACTTGACAATTTTTGAAATAATCTAACAATTGAGGAGGAGGTTTTAAATTTCCAAAAGAATCAAAGGATTTCACTACATTATCTTTTTTTACATAACAGACCCAATGAGAACCAGGTTCTGAACTTGTATTTAAATTTACAATAGCTGACTCGAGTTTTTTTGGATATTTTGAGAGATTATCAATCATAAACACTCCACGAAAATTTGGAACATTTAAAACTTTTGCTAAATGATTCAATTCCAAATCGGTCAATGGTTTATTTGGTAGTCATATTTTTCTTGGTCTTTTTTGTCGGGTTATAAGTAGGCCGTAACCATTCTTATACGGTTTCAAATAAAGTCCGTTTCCAACTTTTTGACCTTCCATGGTCAAATTATGCCTCTTTTGTTCATCCAATTTTAATTTGGCTTCTTTAGCTTCATTGATTGCCTTGGCTACACTCGCGGCTCCCCCTGCTAAAGACCCCACAGCGGAAAGTCCTGCCATCAATGGTACAAGAAATTGGTGAAAACCTCCCTGTTTTGGCAGCGGAAGAACTCTTGGCATTGAAGGTTTTGCCTTACCACGTAGATGCTTTTTAGCCTTTTTATATGCCGCTCTTGATGTATTGAGAATAAATGATACATCATCTAATTTTGACGATTTAACCAAATCTTTAAAACTAATCTTCTTCTTTTTCTTCCTCAGCCCCGAACCAATTTTCCTTTTTGCTTTCATGGCATTTGTAACTAACCAAGCCGCGGCTTTTTCTCCCCATGACGAATCTGGAGCTTTAACCCGTTTCCAAGCATTATCAGCAAGAATCTTGTCCGCTTGTTCACGACTCTCCATATCGTTATTTATGCTATAAGCTATATCGTGTTCTTTACAAGCTCTATCAAGCTCGTTTATTCCGCTATCACCTCTATCTAAGCGTTTTTCTAGTTTCGTACCAGGACCGCAATATTGATATCCTGGAAGGTGCAATTCAATCGGCAACCTATTGATAAGACTGTTCAGCAAGCCTTTGCCTCTGCGAGCTCTGTGACTCATACTGTACTCAGAAAATGAAACAATAGGTTATATATAGCCGTCTTGAAGTTGTTTGTATTCAGAATGAAATTAGTTAAACAAGTGCAATGTTTCCCTACTACCAACTTTTCCCCAGTTAACACGTTTACGCCGGGGCCGTTTTTCATTTGTTTTGCTTTGAGGCGGCGCTGAAATTAAAATCGCGCTTCATCTGGCGGCTAATAATTCAGAATAATAATTCAGAACACAATCGAATGCGTACCGCCGGTGACACGCGCCGCCCGATAAGACAGTTTAGTGCGGGTCACCGGTGGCCCGCGCCGCCCGATGAGACAGTTTAGTGTGGGTCACCGGTGACCCGCGCCGGCGTGTACGTGTTAAAGGACAATCGGAGGAGAGACATAGTTCATTATTACCAAACACTATCCGAGCCTCGATATGTGGCCCGAGCGGATGTGGAAAGGCCAATATTATGATTGGATTGGTATTGAACCCGTACGGCTTAAAGTTTAAAAATGTGTATCTGTTTGGAAAAACTTTACATCAACCTAAATACCAGTATTTAAAAAGCGTCATAAATCTTGTTCCTGAAATAAAATTATATGAATTTGAAGATGCAAAGGAATTGCCTCAAAAAGTCGAATCAAATTCGGTATGCATATTTGATGATGTCACCATGGAAGATCAGGATATAATTAAACGATACTTTAGTTATGGCCGTCATATGAATCTCGATTGCTTTTATTTAACACAAAGTTATGTTTGTATCCCAAGACATCTTATCAGGTGTAATTTTAACTTTTTAATAGTTTTTCCTCAAGATGAATTAAATTTAAAACATATTTATGATGAACACGTAAGCATGCCAGATTTAAGTTTTACTCTTTTTAAAGACATGTGCTCGTTATGCTGGAAAGAACCGTTTGGCTATCTCGTTATTGATAAAAGTAGGGGTATGAACGATGGACGTTTTAGAAAAGGAATCGACACATACATTGTAGATATATAAAGAGCGATCTCGGCAGTAATTATCATTAACAATCATGGACCCGAAAGTCACTCGTGAAATAATAAAAACAAGTGAGATTTTGAAAAACAAATTTCGAGCATTGAAGCGTAACCTCCAGGATATTGAAACGGGTCGTCAAGAATTTTTTACACCCGTGCTTCAACCTTTAGAAGACATTAAACAATCATTAAAATCCAAACCGTAACTGACTTCCAGAGAAGGTGTTAATGAGCGGGACGAATCGCCAGATAAAAACGAGTCTGCTAGTATTTACCGAAAATCAACTTTATTGCCGAAAACAACGCCTCACTACAAAAGAGCTAGACCGTTATCTAGTTTTTCCTTTCCTGTATTATCATCTGAAGAATGCGAGGACGAGTATATGACTGACGAACCACTATCAGAGCTAGTCAAAGAATACGCTAAAACTCCACAAGGAGAAGCCGAATTAAAGGAACATCTCGCCGAATTTGGAAACCTGCAAAGGGAATACTTGGATAAGATTTTAAAAAAAGACGATGAGGCATATGACGATCGTTATGGAATTAGAGTCATGCCTTTAGGGGGATTAGCTATTGGAGATTCGACAAACGTTCGGCTGTTACCAAACAGCGACGATATTTCTATAAACGACATAGAGTATGAAGGGAACTTGTTGCAGCTACTCTACTTGAAAAACCCACAAGATTATACCGAGACCGACTTGGAAAATTATAAGAATATTTTAATCTCGACCAATGCACACAGGAAAGGCTATAGCGAAGAACAAGGGGTATTTAGAAACAGATCTGAGAAATATAGAAATGTAATATCCAAGTTATTTCCACCGGAAACCTTAAAACTCTATCCCCCTTCCTCAGCTCCGAGAATAAAGCTCCGTTCTCACAAAAGGGGCCATGGTCTTATGAGAGCCGATAAACCTCTGTACCTATGAGTATTGGAAGCTACAATACAAATTACAAGTTAAATCGTCAAATACAAATTAGCTAGTAAATCGTCTAAAGCTGTTAATGGCTTCCGCTCATGCTGGGCATGAAGGACACCAAAACGAAATATAATCAATAATTGAAGAGCTAAAGAGAAGAAAATATTATATATTAAAGACTATATATAGCTAAGTTTAGTATAAACATGACAATAGGGGCCCGGTGTGGCTGTGCGGTAAAGCGCCGTACTCCCATGCCGGAGTTGCGGATTCGAGTCCCGCCCTGGGTGGTGCTTTTCTTTCGTAGGAGAAGTATCACCCAGTGCCATGGGTGTTAGTATGGGCAGTATAGGGCTTCACTGGAAGCCTTAAGTCCCCAAAAAAAAAATAATAAAAAAAATAAAATAAAAACATGACAATAAACAAGTTCGGATCTCACATGTCATTAAAGCACTCCAAATATAAAAAACGCTATTTTCCGTTTAGCATATTGAAGTCTGTAAAGGACATCGATGCACGCAATTTACGAATAATCAATGTTGCCAACCCAATTACAGCTCATGACGCTGAAAATAAAGTGTATTGTGATACGCTAGCGGCTACTTACACTGATTGGCCTGGTAATTGGATTGATGGAAAAAGAAAAAGACTTGTCAACTTTGCACCACCTATAAATAAACAAGATGTTGTTACCAAAGAATTTTTAAACAGCGTTGCTTTAACCTTGGTTGAAGGTATATATGACTCTCTTGATAAGAGAATAACAAACGTAGCTGAACCTGAGAAGGAATCTGATGTGTTCACACTTGGTTACCTAAACAAACTACTTGATAATGGATTCATCAATAATTAAAAGAACTGTTGTAAATGAATTACATAAGCCAGCTCGCAAGCAATATCCTAGGAGAAAGACAGTTTTGAACGGAATAAATGACTTGTGGCAAATAGATTTAGTGGAGATGATACCTTATTCTCGAGAAAATAAAGGGTACAAATATTTATTAACAGTTATAGACTGCTTTGCTAAATATGCATGGGCCGTACCAATAAAAAAGAAATCTGCTGAAGATGTAACTAAGGCGTTGGAGAGCGTGTTTCTTTCGAGTAGACAAATTCCAAAAAATATTCAAAGTGATCCGGGAAAGGAGTTTTATAATTCCAAGTTTAAATCTCTAATGAAAAAATATTGCATTAATCATTATTCCACCTTTTCTAATATGAAAGCTTCCATTATAGAAAGGTTTAATAGAACATTAAAAGGGAAAATGTGGAAGGCCTTCAGTATGCAAGGAAATTACAAATTTTTAGATATACTACCTCAGATTTTACAAGAATATAACTCATCATTTCATACAACAATTGGTATGAAACCAATTGATGCTTGTAATAAAAAATCGGAAAAATACTTGCTAAACAATGTGTATTCTACAGTTCGGACTAAAGTGAGAAAGCAGAAGTTTGAAGAGGACGATTTTGTGAGGATATCTAAAAAAAAAAACAGCATTTTCTAAAGGATATTTATCAAATTGGTCAAGTGAAATTTTTAAGATAGTCAAGATTCAGAAGACATACCTTACACTTATTTACTGGAAGATCTTAAAGGACAACCGATTAGTGGAGCATTTTATGAAGAAGAGCTACAAAAAGTGAAATATCCAGATGTACACCTTGTGGAAAAAGTTTTAAAAAGAAAAGGAAATAAATTGTATGTAAAGTGGCTGGGATTAGGTGAACGCAGCTGGATTGACAAGAAGGATATTGCATAATGTTTTAAAAGAAAAAAACACTTGCTGTTATAATATAAATTTATTAATTCTTTTTACAAAAACTGTATATTTTATATATTTCTTGTAGCTCTACATTTAAAATATATTTATTTCTCACAATTTTTTTTTTTTTTCTTAACCTAAAATATAATTTGTTCATAAAATGAACAGTACCAATATATTACTGCACATTTAATTTAATTATGTTGCGTCAAAGCATAATGGCCGTAAGGAAGAGTATTGACTTTGTTTTCCAACGTATGACGTTTATCATCATACGGACATAGTGACTTTTTATTTATTAAAACCATTTGCACTTGATGTTTTTTTGATTGTATAATATGAAACTGGCTGTACATTGTCATATCATTTCTTAGAGAATCTAGATAATTTTGAAACGTGAATCCTCGAACAGCACATTTCTTTATTCCTTTGGACCGTTTAATAATTAATAATAATTTAATAAACCTTTTTTAGTTATGAAAGAATACATTTTTGGCCTTAAGCCAACGTATTCGACAATCGGGTCACCGGCTCTTTCATCCTTGAGCATTCCGACCACTTTTTTGTTTTTATCAGAATAACAAGGGTGGTCTTTCGGGAAATTGCTAGTATCAAAATAATATCTTAAACTATTATTACTTATATCGTTGTAAATATCTGGTGTTTTAATATGATACAAAAGAGAGTCAGTATCTATGTAGCAAAGGTCAATATTTTGTGGACCGTAAGTTGTTAAAAACACATCATAGTGTAATTTGTACATTAAAACCTTTGAAAGTTCCAATATGCTAAAGCCAACATATAGCGGTTTATCGAATACAATTTTTTCCTTCTCTAACTGGACGGAAACTACATTATCGGTAAAAATGATTCTTTCTTTGAAATTGGGCTTCTTCACTAGTCTGTTTAATGTTTTTTCATTTGTAACAATTTTAAGGTCTATACGCTTTCTTACATTTTCCATGAATTTTCCGAAACACGAGTTATTCATTAGTTTAAAGAAATCAGACTCAAAAGGATTGGTAGACATTGCTCTATGTTTAGTGTTTAGATCAATATATGGTACCAACCATTTTTTTTTGCTTAAATCTTAAAATTCTATGAATTTTTGTCAGTTTAATCCCTAGATTTAGAGCTTGTTTCAAATTAATATAATGAACGATATAACGAGTTTTCGGTGTAAGCGTAGTCATTAACTTTCCAGTTGTTTTTTTATCGACAGGAGGTTTTGATTTTTCAGGCAATAAGGGAAATTGAGAGTGCAAATCATGTAATGTTTCAGGACAATCAATATCAACGTCCAGAATGTACCCTACTTCCGAGTCGTCAGGAACGTTTAGCACATCTAAATCTTGATCGTACCACTCGAAGCCCCCGTACGGAAGGAAACTGTTCATTGCGTAGCCATACAAGTTGTTCACGTCTGCATAAATTAAGTAGCTCATGGGTTGATTTGGATCATAATCATCTATTAAACAATTATTGGCTTTAGAATATCGTTTGACAACTTGTGTAATACCGCCGAGGATGCCTTTTTCGAAAAACAGAACCATATCAAAATCTTTTATAATATCCAATTCAATATCTGTCGTTTTCAACATTGCTTCATAACTCAGCCCTGGAAGAGACATGAAATATGCTGGATCTAAACAGTAGATATACATACAGAGTTTACGAAATGTTTCAAATACCTCACATAATAAAATTACGTCCGTTTTTATATTTATTTCAGTATATTCTTTTATGTTCTTGATATTAAAAATTTTCCAAATCGTTTGAGCATGTTCGTAATCAGACTGAGAAATATTTTCTAACGTCAGGTCACTGTAAAATTTGTCTAATGTGGGTATCTGGGTTTCTTCTAACCGCGACAATGAATCTATGTAAGAATATGGATAGATTCCTTTTTTCGTTAGCAATTCAACTTTGGATTCGTTAGGGATTAACTGATACAAATGAGGGAAAGTGATCGACAGATTCTCAGAACCCGTTTTCATGTTTTGGACTAGCGTTTCAAGGCTGACAGCTAAAAATTTATAACTATCTATGAATTTTATTTTAGTTTTACAATCTTTGAATGTTTTTGTAAAACTGATGTACTTTTCCGAATACTCGGAATAACAGTAACATCACCTTCATGATTAGCTAAAAAAAGGTACAATAAAGTGTGAATCGTAACCCTGTAAATTGTGCATAATTACTGGTATAAAATCAGGTGTTTTTGCTTGTAAGTTGCAGTTTGAATGAGCTGCACCAATAAATTTAGATGTTACATGATCATGATGCCGTACTTTCTGGTCTTTATTTAATGTCTTTAGACAGATAACGCACTTATTCGTTGTTTCATAATACAACATTTCTTGCTCAATCATTTGAGCCATGGGTTCGATTTTGCAATATATTTCATCAACCTTCTTTGCCAATTCATGAAGAGCCTCCATAAACAAATACATGCAGTTAGCACCAGTATAGACTGAAGGTTGAAGATGTAATAGAAGAATATCTGCTTTAACCATAAGTGATGCACAAAAGATTTTATGATTTTGCTCGGATTTCGTCCAAGAAATTGACGGATTTTCACAAGGGCCCTCGATCTTTTCTAAATAACATTCAAAATCAGCATATGCTACAATTTTGATTCTCTATGTACACAGAAACTTTTTAAATTTTATATTATCATCGCGTGGGAAATCTGTCCTAACCGGTTTATGCGCACCGCAAAATAATAAATGTTCCTTTAATCGTTCTTCCGCGTTTTTTCCGTTTTTTGTTTTGTATCTCCAGGAAATAGATGTTAAACACCTGTGACAAATTTCTTTAGTAGATTTGTTACCGGATATTTGACTGCCAACAAGCCTGCTTAAATTGGTAATATAACAATAATGGTAGTCTCTTTCATTTTGAAGAAATAAAAGGTCAAATCTTTCTTTAATGGTTTCTTTTTCGCTTATTCTTAAAGGAAATGCCTTGTTTTTTTCATCTAAACCATACACATTGATTAAAACATTGTTTACATCCTCGAATATTTTAATGTCTATAAAGGAAGTGGGATATGAAATACAATCAAATTTGTAATTATTTTCTAAATATTCATAGGACTTAGGATCGTTCAAACCAATAATCTTATAATGATTTTACTTAATATTGCGAATCGAAAACAATCGTTGTTTGAAATCCCGATTTTCAATATAAAAATCTATCACTTTATTACCAAATGCTGATTTTTTAATACCTGGTTCAATTGTAGCTAAAATTTAAAGATGTTCCTTAATGTAGAATTTATGTTTCTTAGGTGAGCTAATTCCTATTTCTGCAATATTAGACCCCGATGAAGATGGTATTAGCGAATGTATGAAGGACGGAGATATCCGCAGTCAATGACGAAAAACGATCAAATAAGTGACCTCCTTCGTCAAGGGATAATACGGAACAGCACCTCGCCATTTAGTAGCCCTTTGTTGATCGTTGAGTAAAAGAAATCAAACCAACAGTCAGACCCATCCTATCGTCTCGTGATCGACTATAGGAAACTAAAAAAACTAGGAAAAAACTGTAGAGGAACGCTATCCCCTTCCCAGGCTCGATGAAATGCTCGATCGTTTAGCGGGAGCTTGTATTTTTTCGACCCTTGATTTAAAATCGGGTTATCATCAGGTGAGGATGCGAGAGGAGGATATCGAGAAAACCGCTTTTACGTTTGGAAGAGGGCATTATGAATTCACACGAATGCCGTTTGGACTTAAAAACGCGCCTCTCACCTTCCAGCGATTAATGGATGAGTTTCTCCGCGGGTTAGGGGAAGATTATTGCCAAATTTATATGGACAACCTTATCGTTTTTAGTCCAACACCATCGCGCCATATACATCATCTTACCCAAGTCTTCAAGTGCATCCGGGAATTTGGCTTAAAGTTGTCGAAAGAAAAATGTAATTTTTTTCAAACCGAAATTAAATTTTTGGGACACCTCATCTCTGAACAGGGATTTAAACCAGCCCCGGCCAGGATAGAAAGCCATACGAAGGTAAAGCCCCCTACAAACTAAAAAGAACTCAAGAGATTTCTAGGAACGGTGAACTACTAACGTAAATTCCTACCTAATGCAGCCGATATTATATCACCAATCACCCAGCTTTTAAAGAAAGGGCTGTCTTTTCTCTTTACTGAGGAACACGTACGCAGTTTTAATAAAGCAAAGAAGCTCTTACAGCAGAGCCGGTGTTAGCATCTCCGGACTTTCAAAGGAATTTCATTCTAACGACCGATGCCAGTGAGAGGGCTCTCGGGGCTGTTTTATCACAAGAGATTAACGGGGACGATAGACTGGTAGGGTTTGCCAGTAGACAATTGTCCGACGCCGAATCGAGGTATAGTGCTCTCGAACGGGAACTTCTTGCGATTGTGTGGGCGGTAGAACACTTTCGACCCTTTGTATTTGGGAGACGGTTTACCCTCCGTACAGACCATAAGCCACTATTATGGACCGATGGATTGAAGGAATCTTCGGCTCGTGTAGGGCGATGGAAAGAAAAGCTGCGCACATTCAATTTTCAAATAGTACCCCAAAAAGGATCCAAGAACGTAGTTGCGGATGGTTGTCGCGGGCACTATACGTAAATCCGCTTCAGGAAGCAAGTCCATATGTAGACACTGCTCGAGACGAAGTTTCTCTCGATGAGGGGGACACGGTAGATGCGGAAGTCCCCACGGAAACCCGGCCTACACATCTCAATGAAACGGATACGGTGGTTAAACAACATAAGAGGCAGATTACGGGCAGAAACCCCGTACCCAAGGAATGACGCATATGGAGCATAATAAGTATGGCAGGCAAAATATTGTTACTGTATGGACCGTTCCCTCAGTGCCACCAGCAGACGTTGTCTGCATAATAAACGATATTACTAAACGGGGCAAGACTTATCACATGTATGTTCGTAATAAGACGGTATTAGACCACATCAAACATTGGTGGGAAACGGAGCGGATTGGAGCTGATAGAAAACTAATCTTGTGCACAAGAATCGTGGAGACTGTTAAAGAGCCGGAACGTAAGAAAGAATTGATAAAAGCCTATCATGAAGGCAAGGCTAATCATCGTGGGGTCCCCGAAACTCTTGCCGCGTTGCGGCACAGGTATTATTGGCACCACATGAGCCGATCAATCGGGGAGGTCCTACAGGCATGCACTATATGTCATCGTGGAAAATACGATAGGCATCCCATTACTGTTCAGAGACTTCTGACCCAGAAGTCTCACATACACCGAATTCACCACTACTAGACGTACAAGTGGACATCTTCACTTGGGAGGGGTCCCATTGGCTCACGGTATTGGACAATTTTAGCAAATTAGCAATGGCGTATCCACTAACGAATAAAACGACCGACGCCGTTTGGGATGGGATGTTTTTTTGGATATCATGCTATGGAGTACCTCATAATATCACATCGGACAACGGGAGGGAGTTTAAGAGTGCTCGAACCACTACGGAATGTGAGGAATTGAGTATGAAGTGGCACTTTAATTCACCTGGTAATCCTCAAGGGGGCGGGGCCATCGAACGTCTCCACAATACATTAGGTGAACACCTCCGATTATTCCAATTACACAGGGGACTTGGAGCTATTGCGGCGATGCTTCGGGCGGTGTTAGCGTATAATAACACTATCCACTCTGCCACGAGGTTCACACCAGTGGAAATAGTATTCGGACACCCATTATAGAACAGGGGAGATATTCTCACAACCACATACACGCACCAATGGAATGCAGTAATACACAAGCGTAGACAACTTGCAGACATCTCCGAGCGCGTTCATTCCAAACTTTTGAAGGAGAAACTTTCTAGGGTAAACCGTGGTTTTTAGCGGTACCAGACCAATCTCATAAAATTTCATTAGGAATGACCGTGTACTGCAAAGCTCCGTCCGGTCGTAGAAAGGGGGATCAGCGATATGAAGGGCCTTTCAAAGTGGTAGCATTGCGAGAGCACAATATAGTTTCAATTCAGGAGACTACAGGTAATCAAAGAGTGAGACATACTCACATACGGTACCTTCGCATCCCTCTCGATGTAGGCAGGTATGAAGTATAAAATAATGTAATTTTGTTGTATTTTCAGTCTAATTGATTTTGCTATTTCGTATTGCTATTATATCTAGGTAGACATAGTGTTTTTTTATTTTTAAACATAGAAGCTGTTTATTTAAGTAGGAACTTCTGTTAACTTTTATAAATAGTTATCTTTATCGTTTTATTTTGTATTTTTCTTACTGGAAGGCATTGTTTGCTTTTCAAATGCTATAGTTCTCTGCTTTGCAAGATTAACTTGGAGTTCACTTTGTGAACTGGGATGGGGGTGATAAGTAAGTAGCATAGGTAAACATTTGACATAAGTAAACAATGTAATCCATTCATCTATAGAAACAATGCAATTCATTGATGTACATAATGTATATAAAGCCCTGTAGAACATAAATAAAGACAGTGTTATCCAAGCATCCGTGATGTTCACTTCATGCCCTATTCTCTCTTCATTTTAAGTTCGTTATTCTCAAGTATTTTAACTTATGTATAAGTATATATATATATTTATACTTGCGATTCTCTAGCCTATGGGTTACTAATTTCCACTCCTCCTCTTCTTTCACGCTTCCCCCTCACTCTCTTTTGACTCTTCTTCTATATATATATATATATATATATATATATATATATATATATTTTTTTTTTCATCTTTATGGCAACCCCATAGAGAGACAATTTATTTGTTCTTAAAAAACAAATATTAAAGTTGGATATGAGCCCCTTAAAGCACAAGTGGTGTAACTCCAATTTTTATGTTTTGAGATATTAAAGGGTTTTTTATGTTAAGACGTTTTTGTACTACTTGTTTCACCAGACCACAAATATGGGAAATTAGGAGTTACACTCTAAGTGCATTAAACATAACACAGTTTTCCCTACACAGTACAATGCCTAACAAAAAACAAAACGAAAATTGGAGTTACACCACTGGTGCTTTAAGGGGCTCATATATTGATTCTTTTTGCAGTTGGTGATATGAATGGCAAGTAGTGTCAACATTATGTGTGTGTGTGTGTGTGTGTGTGTGTGTGTGTGTGTGTGTGTATATATATATATATACACACACACACACACACATAATGTTGACACTACTTGCCATTCATATCACCAACTGCAAAAAGAATCAATATATCTAACTTTAATATTTGTTTTTTAAGACAAAGTTTAATGTAATTTTATTTCAATTTGGTTCCTCCTATCTTCATTTTTTAAATTCAAATTTCTGATACGATATGGTGATCGTGTTGTGATTAACATTGCTAAAAAAGGTTATGTTTATTTAAATGTGCTTTTTTGTTTATTTATAATGATTAAATAACGGTATTTTGTGTATTTTGTATAAAAAAAGAACTTCTTAACCGAAAGAACTGATCAGTGTCGAAGTGTGTCAAGGAACATTTAAAAATGACCTCCACCTCAGACACCCCTACTGTTATGGATGCGACAGATTCCATTGCAGACAATAATTCCCACAATGAAACAGGTATCTGGGAAAAAGTAACGGGTCGAAAGAGACAATCCGATGTAGAAAGAGATCCGCGGCAGCAAAAGGGGCCCATTTCCTTAGCTCCTAACATTTCAACTCATAACAGATATCAACTGTTATCTAATGATGAAGAAGCGCCATCACAACAAAAAGACAAACAGGTAAATACTAATGATAACGATAAGCCTCCACCTATATAGGTTAATGGAGTCGAAAATTACAAAGCATTGGTAGAGTTTTTACAAAATATATGTGGTTATTCCACATTTAAATTAAAATCAACCAACAGAAATATCTGTATATACCCTGATAACTCAAGCTCTTATCGCCAAATTGTTAGTGCTTTAAGAATACAAGGTGCTGACTTTCATACATATCAGCTACCGGAAGACAGATGCCCAGGAGTAGTGATTAAAAACTTGCACTATTCAACACCAAAATCAGTCATCATTGAGGCATTCAAAGAGCATGGCTATGAGGTAGTAAATGTCACAAATGTGTTATCGAGATATAAAGAACCTCTACCAATGTTTTTTGTAGATATCACTCAACAAACATTAACGAAAATATCTTTAATATAAGAGCGATATTCTATACCCGGGTGACTATTGAAGAACCAAGAAAGAAGAAAATGATTCCTCAATGCAACAGGTCCCAGCAGTATGGCCATACTAAAACCTACTGCAATCATGCTCCTAGATGTGTAAGGTGCGGGCAAAACCACGAAAGTGCCACATGTCAGAAGCCACGAGATACACCTGCTAAGTGTGCCAATTGTCAAGGAGACCACCCGGCAAACTACAGGGGATGTCAGACCTTAAAGCAGCTAAGAACACTTAAAAGGTTACGAAATCAACCGAATCTTAGGCCCCAACCATCTGCGCCTCCTATGGGACCGGAAGACTTCCCTGCACTGCCACAACCTCAGCCAACTCAAAGAGGACCGGTGACTGGACTGCAGCAGCATGGACCCCCGCCATCTGAAGGAAGACATCATCATAATGTAAGCATGTCTGGTATGAGGCAGGGCGTTGCTCAACCAGCGCAGCCTGCTGATCATGTCACTCCACAAATTTTTAATTTATTAGATGGGTTGAACAATCTTATCCAGCCCCTCTTCACCCTTCTTCAACAATTATCACAAGTTACACAAGCCTTATGTCCTGTTTATGGGCCATAAACGCTTAACTGTGGGTTCTCTGTCCATCCTTCTGTGGAACACAAACGGACTACTCAAAAACAAAACTGAACTTGATATTTACTTACATGAAAAACGAACTGACGTTGCCTTAATTACAGAAACACGCCTCACATCACGTAACAAAGCATACATACCGGATTACACTATTTACAGAACAGATCACCCGGACAATACTTCACACGGTGGAACTGCCATCATTATTAAAACAACTCTCAAGCACAACCTCATCAATTTGCCACACACACCAGATATACAATCCACTGCCATTATACTACACACGACACAGCACACGATAACTTTAGCAGCAGTATACTGCCCCCCTCGCTATAAGCTGACATCTGCCATGTTTTGTAGTTTCTTTGAAAAAATAGGCAGGTGCTTCATAGCCGGAGGCGACTACAATGCCAAGCACCAGTCATGGGGTTCACGACTGTGTTCTCATAGATGGAGGCATCTTCACTCTACTATCCATAATCTTTCGTTAAACACTTTTTTTTCCAAATTCACCGACATACTGGCCCACATCGAGGCATAAGACACCAGACTTACTGGATTTTTTTGTTACTAAGGGACTACAAGCCATACCTCACGAATCTTTGCTCTGATCACTTCCTTATACACTTGGACCTTTTAGAAGAACCAAGTCATAGAAGAGCTTCCAACGCTATCTCGAAGAATTGTAGATTGGGAGAGCTACCAACAACGACTAAACCAGATGCTCACAGTTCCCTTATCTCTAAAAACAGAAAATGAAATTGAGGAGGCTGTTGACATCTTCACAAAGAGCATTCAGGAAGCAGCTTGGTCTTCATCACTTCCTCAACGCAAACGAACATCTAGCCATCCCAACTATCCACAATACATAAGGGATCTGATCAGAGCCAAGAGAAGAGCTCGTAAGGTATGGCAGACAAACAGACTACCATCGGACAAACAGACTTATAACAGAACAAATAATGAACTAAAAAGACAAATACAGAAATTTAAACAGACTAACTATGATACATTTTTAAGTTGTAACCAAGTGGCAACACTGGAAGTGAAAACCGGGTATAACCTTCCGAGTGTGTAACGTGTAGACATGCGCGCCACAGAAAAATCTTCGGCGGCGGGCCGCTGATGATTTTTTACCGGCGGCGGCGGCGCATACCGGCGCGCCGATGCTCGCGAGATTTTTGTATCATGGCCGTACGCAGGCGAAGGCAGCTGCCCCCCCCCCCCCTCTACAAATTTTGAGAAACAAAAACTACCAATAAATAAATTCCTATTCATTGACTATATTTATAAAGCATTATATAAACACTTATTATAACATTTAAATATCAGTAAGTTTTATTTTGATAATTAATTGAGCCTTACAAGGTCAGAATACCTCGACCTTTTCGAAAATTTTATCAGCCTGCCCCCCTAGAGGAAATCCTGCGGACGCACCTGGGATTACTCGTTTATTATTTTATTTGTTGAATTTAATTTTTAATGTTAAGGCCGTTTGTTACATTAAAGCTGTTACATTAAAGGAGTTTCACTTGTAAAAAACATACTTTACAGTCTTGTGACATAAATAACTAGTTTTTGAAACGAAATGAAAACAGATTAGCTGAATGGGGTTAAAGGTCATTGTTTACTTATAATAAGTTCTTATCTCTCTAATTCCACCTTTCAATTCAGGTCTATTCAGACTGTTGTGAGTTACAGGTCGCTTTAAAAATGTCTAATTTTGAGCACCGTGCAGTGATAAAATATTTTGTAAAAAATGGGATGGGGCCGAGGGAAATTTTTGAAGACATATGCAACATTGAGGAACTCTGCCCCATCTTATGCCACTGTTAAAAAGTGGGCCACACTCTTCAAAGCTGGCCGAGGAAACCTCGAAGATGAAGACCGATCTGGGCGACGTTAATCTCGGAAGGAGTTTTGCTGGCATTTTCTGCAGCGTGGCATGACAATAACAGGGCAATACTATGCAGACCTCGTGAAACTGCGAGAGGCCATCAAAGAGAAACGCCGAGGAAAGATCACCAAAGGTGTGCTGCTACTGCAGGACAAAACTCCCGTCCACAAATCAAGAGTTACCACGGAGACGGCCTAGCTGCTCCCGCACCCACCCTACTCGCCAGACCAGGCCCCCTCAGACTTCTACCTCTTCCCTAATATGAAAAAACATTTGTGTGGGAGAGTGTTTTCGTCAGACGATGAGGTGATCTCAGCTCTCAAAGTCGTTTTGGAAGGTTTCTAAAAAAAAAATTTGCCAGAGTTACAGATGTTAGAGAAGCGGTGGAAAAAGTGTGTTTCTGTTGTAGGGGACTATATTGAAAAATAAAAATATGTAAGTTGAAAATATATTTGTATATCAGGTTTAGAACTTTCTTTACCCCCTCGTACTTCTAAAGATCCATCGTGTTCCTTCAGTGATCAGTTGAATTGGAAGTTGAATAGGATCACGAAGAGGAGCGATTTGAAAGTGGAAGTTAATGGAGCGTGTCGGATAACGGAGGAGATCGAGTTCCAGAGTGATGTTGCTTGCATTATGAAGGATTTGTATGTATAAGTTCGATGGGGTGGAGGATATATATCGGACGTATGGGATCTGCTTTGGCGGGATTGGTTGGAGGATTTAAATTGTAGGCTCTGTAGGATATAGGAGGGTCATTGAGTTCTGATGGCCTGGTATAGGAAGAAAACCAGTAGATACCGACAACGGTAGGACTGGTAGAGCCACTTTATCTCGGCATAGTACTGGGTTATATGCGTATCTCTTGGGATCCTAAAGACAAAACGTATTGCATAATTCATTAGGCGTTTAAGTTTGGCTTCGAGTGCCCCAGACAGTCCGCTGTACACCATACAGCACATATTCTGTCGATATCTTCCTGTATTTTTAGGATATCGTCGTAGGAATCAGCGGGGCAAAGGAGAGATGAAGCTGGGCATCATCGGCATATAGATGGTATTGACAGCGATGGGTGGAGGATGGAAGTTCATTGATACAGATAGAAAAAAGCGTGGGGGACAAAGAGGAACTCTGAGGTACACCTTTAGATGGGAGGTGTTGGAGACAAAGTGACAATTGAGTGCATCGGCTGAAAATGGAATTGATTGGTTTTGAGTGGGTTTACCTAAGGACAGTTTGCGGAGAATTACCCATTTTGCTTTGGAGTCGGGGGTACTGGATAAGGATTGCTGAAAGATTTGGCGCGGTATATTAAGGATTGAGTGCTATTTCGGAGGAGCTTGATGGTAGTATAATCTTCAGAAAGTCAGGTGCCCTAAAATCTTCTTCTAGCTGCGTCTCTTCTAGGATGGTATGAATTTAAGTGGTAAGGGTTTCCGCCCTGGAGTCAATGGCGTTTGAGGTGTAAATGGGGTCACATTGGTCACCTCAAGATCAGGCGCTAGGATTGCAGGTGATAGGAAATCAAGGTTTCGAAAGGATTCAGTTGTTGATGAAAACAGCAGGATGGGAAGGTTATAGAATAATTGTATGAGGTCTTGGGAAGATTGTAAAGGAACCGGATGTGTTAAGGCGAGGAGTTTTTAGGGAATCGAAATCATAAACGACAAGCCAAGTGATGGAATGCTGGGTGTTAAGAGTCGGATCGTAAGGGACTATAAATAAATAAAGGGAATAGAGGATATTTGAAAGATAGGCTTGGTTAGAAGAAGGTATCTGGAGATTGGTGTTGAGGTCTCCGGAGAGAAAAATTTTGGAATACCAAGAGATCATGTTGTAAAGGATGGCCTCGAATGTTTCATCAAAGGTAACTTTCGGAGGCAGGTAGATGAAACCAAAGAGTACGGATCTGGGGAGGTGGATATTTCAGCAAACAGATATCCAATATGCGGGGAAAGGGAAGTGGGGAAAAGAAGGAGAATTTTTTATTTAAGGCTATCGTGGACAAAGAGACCTACTCCACCACTAGTCCTATACACTCTTTCATGACGGAGCCGGGTGTAGTTAGGGAGGCTAACTTGGGTAGGATGGTGTGTTTCAACCAAGTTTCGGAGATAGCAATTATACGGTAAAAGTTGTGAAGAAAAAAATCTTGGAATGCATCAATATGGGTTAGAAGGGACTGGGCGTTAACATGACAGGTTAAAAGAACATTAGTCATATGGGGTAGGAGATATGACGGAGGGAGGAGTTAAATGGTGGAGTATCATAGGATTCATCTGAAACATACTGGATCACTGAGATGGAATACAACAGCACTGATGAAAAAGATATATATAGCACTAGATAGATAGATAGATATATATAGCACTGATGATTGTTTAGGTAAAAAGCATAATAAGTGGTAGTAGTCGTTAAAAAATAATAAATAAAATCAATGTTTTACTATTTTTTGAGGGGGAAAATGAGTGTAAATAAAAGAAATTATGGAATTCCTTATAAGTCATTTAAACAATAACGAGAACAGATGGGGGTAATAATCCGATTAGGGTAATTATACCGCAGAAAAATAGAAACAAAATGTTGCAACCAATTCTTGCTGTTGTGATGCGGCGGTTGTGGTATGACGTGACATGTCCTATTAACATTTCATATCCGCTGATCACTTTTCTCGTAGCTTTATGAAGGTCTGCAAATAGGCCTTAAAGAAAAACTCTGTTGCCAATAATATCAACGCTAAGCACAAAAACACCCTGCTCTGCTAGTGTTGCACATGCGGCGCGCCACCTTCATCGGCGGCGGCTCGGCGCAGTTAAAATCATCCGGCGGCGGCGCGGCGCGGCGGCGTGCACGTCTAGTAACGTGGTAACTGACGAAAATGATGTGTTCGGGTCATTTGAAAAGTGTTTCTTTTGTTTCGTGGGTTTTTTTTTCCTTTGTAAAGATGTTATTTTTATTTACCTCTTTTTCTTTTGTTAAGATGTCATTTTGATTTAATTATTTTTCCTTTGTTAAAAATGCTATTTCCATTTACCTTTATTCCTCTTAATTTATCTCATGTAAATAGTTTTTTCCTTCAATCTATTACAGATGCTTCTGGTGTAAATTTTGTATATATATGTATATTTTTTTTTTTTATAATAAAACACAAAATGCCTGAAAGAGTTACTGCTTGGAGGAGACCCAGCCCTACTCACCTGAATTAGCCGAGGCTTAGAATTATTTTGACCAGTAATCTTGGTATGTTTCTTACAGGAGAATTTTTTTTTTATTATATTAAGTTTTAAAATTGGCTAGAAGCCAGGCGCCCAACTTTGGAAAAAAATTAACATTTTTTTTCTCTACCTTTCTTTTGTTTCTCTTTCATATTCTGGTCTTAAAAATAGTGGCGGCCAAAACGTGGGGCCTAAATTTTCGAAGCAGTACCTAATTGAAATAAATAATATGTAATTATTTGTAATGTTTGTTAAACCATTATCTTAGTAGAGGATAGAGATTGTTTACAGCGTTATCTGTTAGTTGCCCAGCTGATATCTGTAACTAGCTTATTCTATTACTAAATTGAAATTATTTCATTTAGTTTAGAATGATTGATTTTTTTTTAAATTAATTAATGTCTTATTTCCTAGGATATAGTTAGTTAATCATTTGATTAATTCATTATCTTGAGAGGAATCGGTGATTTATTGATTTTTTTTTTAATTATCATTTGAATTCAATCACAGTAAATGATATTTAATTTAATTCAGTAATAAATAAAAATGTTAATTGCATGAATACCTTGCAATATTTAATTATATTGACGATTGATTAGATAAAATTATTTTATATAAGTTTTATTTCCTTTCATTATAAGAAGTTATGATTTTTTTTTCCCCTCGCATAAATGATTGAATTAATTTTTTTTTTTTTCATGATTATTTCTTTTATCTAAATTAAATTTTAAAATCGTAGTCTCTAATAAATTTTGTAACAGTACAATTTAGTAATATGAGTTGTTTTTATGCCTTGAAATATTGCTAATTTTATATATTATTTCATATTTTTTTTCTACTATTTTACAGGCACTTTTATCAAATTAATTCCTGTATTTTTTTTTTCATAATATCTGCTTACTATTTGCATGTAAAATAATTAAATCCTTAGTAGAAATAGTAGTATAAGTTGCCTTTTTGCCTTGACATACTGCTAATTTTCTATATTATTTTATGTTTTGCCTATTACTTGCATGCTCTTGTAGCAAATTGATTCCTGTATTATTTCTTATAACTGCATGTAAATTAATTTATTCATTTGTAGGATTTAGTAGTATGAGTTGCCTTTAGCCTAGAGATACTGCTAATTCTCAATGTTTTTTTATCTTTTGCCTATTACCTATCATTCATTTAGGCAAATTATTTTCCTCTATTTGCTAGGATCTTGATTTAAATAAATTAATTGATTATATTTCTTCCTTAGAAATTTTAGGCAACACTACACCTAAAAAGTTGCTTTGAACTTAATTTATACCTCACTTGTATTGCAAAATTTTGTGATAACCAAACACAATTATTTTCTCCCGTTTTCTGCGATCTTAATTTCATTATTTATTTTTTATGGAGGATAAATACTCTAATAATTAATGGTTGGTTCAGATATTAAATTCTCTGGCTTAGAAGAACCTCGTTTAAGTTGGATATATCAGTTAAAGAAGCCTGAATTGTTAGAATTGAAAGAAATTTGGAATATAGACTCAACTGATACAAACGTAGAAACCTTAAGAGCAGCTATCAAAAATTTCTTTCTGAGTAATTCTTGGTTGTGGACTGTTTCTTCTACATTATCAGTAATTAGCAGAAACATGGCGGGTGGACAAGAAGTTGGAGCATCTCAACAGGAACCAAAACCTCGTAGTGCTACAGCCAACTGGATCTTTCCCCCAAATTATAATTTGCAATTTTTCAGTCCATTAAAATTCGATAATTCTACAGCCATCAGTGCTGAAGATTTTCTTCGGACATTAAACGAAAAGCGCCGAACTTACAGGGTGCCTGATGCAGATCTTCTCTCTTATCTTCCTGAATTATTTCAGGGGACGCCTCTCAACTGGTGTCGTCTGGAAATAGATAGCTGGAAAGAATGGCAAGATTTCGAAAGAGACTTTCGGGCTGCATTCTTCCCTCGGGACTATCAGGAGCAACTTAAGAGGGAAATAGATCGAAGGACACAGGGCGATCAGGAGAAAATCATGGATTTCATCATCAACATGAGAACTTTATTTAGGAAATTAGATCGTCCAAAGACTGAAGAGGAACAAATCTCCATGATTTACAAAAATCTTTTGCCTCGATACCAGTTATTTATCCGAAAATCTGAAGCGACATCAATCGTCAAACTTGTCGAACTAGGACAAGAATTGGAGCAGATTGAAGAGAGGGCCAAGACCTTTCGTGCGCCTCCGACTAAAAGTAAAAGCGCTTTCCCTGAAACTGCCTATGAACCTCCGCAGTCCTCTGGAAAAGGCGTCAAGAAGAATTCGAACGTTGCATCGGTAGAAGGGAAGAATAGGGGTAAAAGAGATAGGAATACTTCATCGGAGCCTTCTCAAAGAAAGCCTAAACCCTCTACGTCAGTCAACCACCAAGACCAACCCGATGTTGCTGCAGTGCAACCACTATGTTGGAATTGCCTCCAAAACGGACATAGATATCCAGAATGTTCTAAACCAAGGACAAGTCTTTTCTGCTACGGTTGTGGTACTCGTGGTATCACAAGACGAGATTGCCCTAACTGTAAGAAACAGGGAAAATTGATAAACGACCATTACAAAGAGGTCTCAGCCTCCCCTACTACCTCAAAAGGCCTAAACTCTGAAAGTCTTAATAATATTTATACATTATCGGAGACTGAAGAGAGGTTTTTCGTTACCCTTCAAGTAGGGAGAGTTAACCTTCTATCACTTATTGACACGGGAGCCAATCATTCATATATCAGCTCCTCAGGACTTTCATCTTTACCTCGAGAACGCATCAAGCGCACACCTGTTGCCTCCTACCCTGTCACAGTGGCTAATGGAGCGCGAGAAACTGTTAATGAAGCTGTTGCCTTTAAAGCCTGCTTAAACGGTCGTGATATTCAAATATCTTTTTACTTCCTTCCGAACCTGACAGTTCCATGCCTCTTGGGAATGGACGCAATGAGGGCACTTGGATTAGTAATAGATGCTGCTGATGGATACTGGTGGTTTAAAGATGATCCTTCGAATCGTAATATCTTTTTTAGGGAATCTTGCACGAGGCAAGAACAAATAGCTGGAATAAGAAGACTCGAACCTGAAGAAGCCAGAAGGTTGGACACATTGTTGGAAGAAGAACTGGTAAACAGCGATAATACCATCGGACTTACTACTCTCACCGAACATCACATTGACGTTGGGGAAAGTGTGCCAATCAAACAAAGGGCATACCCCGTTTCACCTGTAATACAAGAGGCTATTAACAAGGAGGTGGACCGAATGCTCCAGGAAGACATTATTGAGCCTTCCCATAGTTCATGGGCTAGCCCTGTTGTGATGGTGAAGAAGCCAAATGGGAAATACCGCTTCTGCGTAGACTACCGCAAGGTTAATGCGGTAACCAAACCAGATGTTTATCCTCTACCAAACATGTCTTCGCTTTTAGACCAGCTCAAGGCTTGTCGATATCTTTCAAAAATTGATCTCGCACACGCCTACCATCAGATTCCTTTAGCTAACTCCTCAAAGGAAATCACCGCATTTATCGTTTTAGGAAGAGGCCTATTTCATTTTAAACGACTCCCTTTTGGATTAAGTGGGGCTCCAGCAACATTCCAGCGGTTATTGGATAACATCATCACACCCGATCTCGCTCCAGCTTGCTTCGCATACCTCGATGACATAGTCATTGCTACAGCTACGTTCGACGAACACCTGCATTACCTTAGACTAGTCCTCCAAAAACTTCGACAAGCTGGTTTGAAACTCAATCCTGAGAAGAGCGAATTCGGATGTAACGAAATTCAGTACCTGGGTTTTCTAGTTAACGAGAAAGGACTACAAGTAGACCCGGGAAAAGTTGAACCTCTCTTACAATATTCTGCACCTAAGAATGTCACGGAAGTTAGAAGATTAATTGGTATGACCTCCTGGTATCGTAGGTTCATTCCGAACTTCGCCGATAAAATAAGACCTTTGACTCAGCTTCTTAAGAAAGGGAAACCTTTTCTCTGGGGCGAAGAACAGAACGCTGCGTTAGAAGACATTAAGGGCATTCTCACGTCAGAACCTGTTCTCACAAGACCCGACTTCGACAAAACGTTTACCTTGCAGACGGACGCTAGTGCAACAGGTCTCGGTGCAGTTCTCACGCAAGATATTAAAGGAGCTGAACGTGTTATCGCATACGCCAGTAGATGTCTAACTCCAGCGGAGATGAACTATAGCGTAACTGAGAAGGAATGTTTAGCAGTCCTTTGGGCTGTTAGGAAATTTAGACCTTACCTGGAAGGATACCACTTCATCGTCTTAACAGATCACGCCAGTCTAAAGTGGTTAAATAACTTGAAAAACCCAACTGGACGTTTGGCTAGATGGGCCCTCGAACTGCAGGGTCATGACTTTGAAATAAAATATAGAAAAGGAACTGCTCATTCAGTCCCTGATTTCTTTTCCCGTTTACCTCATAATGAGGAAGTTTTATGTGTTATGGATGTGTCAGATGTACAAGACCCCTGGTATGCCGCCAAGCTGAAGAGCGTACACGATCGACCTCAAGATCTGCCAGATTGGAAAATAGAGGACAATCAGCTTTATCACCATGTGCTCCTGGAAGAACCAGGGGATGCATCTCTCGAATGGAAACTGGTAGTTCCTAAAGACCATGTCAAGGAGATACTTCAAGAGAACCACGATCGACCGGATGCTGGACACCTTGGACTGGATAAAACCATGCATCGAATTAAAAGGTTATACTACTGGCCTGGCATGTTTAAGGACATTGCTGCCTACGTCAGAAGATGCCAGACTTGTCAGCAGGTTAAACCTGTTCAGAGACCACCTCAGGGCAAAATGAATGTCAGGAATTATACGAAGCCCTGGGATGTTGTTGCGGCGGACATTATGGGACCGTTACCCCGGTCCACAAATGGTTATTGTTACCTCTTGGTATTCGTCGACACCTTCACAAAATGGACTGAAATAATTCCTATCAGGACAGCTACGGCTCAAAATGTTTGCAGGGCATTTAGACAATTCATCGTATACCGTTGGGGCACTCCTAGAATTCTTCATACAGATAATGGGACGCCTTTTGTAAACAAAATGTTGGAAGGACTCGCTGCTAGTCTCGGAGTTACCTTAAGCCGCACACCTCCATACTGGCCTCAAGCGAATCCAGTAGAACGGGTGAATCGTGTAATTAAGGGAATCATTAGCTCATATGTGTCTGATCAACACAAGAAATGGGATAAGTATCTCCCTGAGCTCATGTTCGCCCTCAATAGTTCTCTCCATAGTTCTACAGGATATACCCCTGCTTACTTAAACTTTGGACGCGAACTTTTACCTCCAAACTCGTATTTTAGTAGGAATAGTAACCAACCGTTAAAGCCTCCCGATAATTGTGTTTGGTTCGATCATTTAAATAGATTAGATGAGTACCGGAAGACGGCGGAGTCAAGACTCAGCAGGGCTTCAGCGCGCCAGAGCGACTACTACAACCGTCGGCGAAAGCCAGCCACCTTTAAAGAAGGGGATCTGGTCCTCAGACGGGTTCACCATCTTTCATCGGCTGCGCGAGGATTCGCTGGCAGATTGGCCCCGAAGTACGAGGGTCCCTTTCAAATTATACACCGGTTATCCGCTAATGTTTACCACCTCGAGTCGACTGATGGCAGACCGGCTGGACTTGTGCATGCCGCTCAACTCAAGATTTACCACCCAGATTTGCAGCGTGAGGGGTCTCACGCTCCCGAAGAAGGGAAGGTGTAACCAAGTGGCAACACTGGAAGTGAAAACCGGGTATAACCTTCCGAGTGTGTAACGTGGTAACTGACGAAAATGATGTGTTCGGGTCATTTGAAAAGTGTTTCTTTTGTTTCGTGGGTTTTTTTTTCCTTTGTAAAGATGTTATTTTTATTTACCTCTTTTTCTTTTGTTAAGATGTCATTTTGATTTAATTATTTTTCCTTTGTTAAAAATGCTATTTCCATTTACCTTTATTCCTCTTAATTTATCTCATGTAAATAGTTTTTTCCTTCAATCTATTACAGATGCTTCTGGTGTAAATTTTGTATATATATGTATATTTTTTTTTTTTATAATAAAACACAAAATGCCTGAAAGAGTTACTGCTTGGAGGAGACCCAGCCCTACTCACCTGAATTAGCCGAGGCTTAGAATTATTTTGACCAGTAATCTTGGTATGTTTCTTACAGGAGAATTTTTTTTTTATTATATTAAGTTTTAAAATTGGCTAGAAGCCAGGCGCCCAAATTTGGAAAAAAATTAACATTTTTTTTCTCTACCTTTCTTTTGTTTCTCTTTCATATTCTGGTCATAAAGTAATCTCACTACCGACGATGGAAGCTTATGGAGGCAAACTAAAAAGCTACTAAAGCATCGCGAGGTGTCAGCGCCACTCCGAAAAGAGGATGGTTCCTGGGCCGTGTCAGACATTGAAAAAGCCGAACTCTTCGCTGACCACCTATCGACTGTTTTTACACCACATACAGACTACTCAGACAATGAACACGAAAATTATATACAAGATTCTCTCGATATTCCTCTACCTATGACATTGCCTCCTTTTTCCTTTACTCCAACAGAGGTTAAACAGGAAATCCGAAAATTGCCCAAAAGAAAAGCCCCGGGACATGATCTAATAACAGCTGAGCTACTCAAAAATATGCCCAGAAAAGCGACAGTCTTCCTCACAACCCTAGTCAACGCAATACTTAGGACTACAAACTTTCCACTCCAATGGAAATATTCACATATACTAATGATACAAAAACCAAACAAAAATTCCAAGAGCCCTGCTTCATATAGACCCATAAGCTTACTTCCGGTTTGTTCCAAAATTTTTGAAAAATTACTCTACAAACGTATTCTTGACATACTGACCGACAACCAAATACTACCTGAACATCAATTCGGATTTCGTTCACTACACTCTACAATACACCAACTACACAGAGTCACGGACTACATTTCAGTTGCTCTAGAGGATAGATTATACGCTACTGGTGTATTCCTGGATGTAGCTCAAGCATTTGATCGTGTTTGGCACAATGGACTGCTTTACAAACTTAAATCGTTCCTCCCTTCAACCTACTTCCTTATTCTATTATCTTTTCTCTCCAACAGGTTTTTCTCTGTCCCCCAGGGCTCAGAAACCTCCTCTATTCGACCGCTAAGGGCCGGAGTGCTGCAGGGATCAATTCTTGCACCTCTGCTATACATCATTTACACTCACGACATACCAACATACCCCAAGACATTAATAGCAACCTACGCTGACGACACAGCGATCATCACCAGACATGTAAACCTCACCCAGGCGTCATCAATCCTCCAACATTATTTACAACAATTACAGGACTGGTTTAAAAAATGGAAAATTAGGTAAACGGTGAGAAATCGAAACATATCACTTTCACACTTCGACATGACACCTGTGCTCCAGTATACTTGAACAATATTCCAATTCAACAAACTAACACAGTTCACTACTTAGGACTCACATTCGACAGAAGGATGACCTGGGGGCCACACATAAAGCAGAAACGTCTAACCCTAAACAATCGACTAAGGCTTCTGTATTCTCTTTTACACAAACGTTCGGCTCTAAAAATAAGACAAAGACTAAACACTTACACTTACTTACTAAAACCTATATGGACTTACGCTTCACAAATCTTCGGGATAGCAAAAAAGACTCAGATCCAAAAAATACAAACATTCCAATCAAAAACGCTACGACTTATTACTCGTGCTCCGTGGTATGTTAGTAACAAAACATTACCTACAGACTTACGCATACCTATGGTTCAAGACAGCATTCGGACATCATATAAGAAATTTCATGACAAACTTCATGGACATCCCAACAGACTTATACAAGACATGGCCACAACACACATGCCAGAAAACACCCGAAGAAGGCTAAAAAGGAGCTGGCTAAGGGATCTCCTGGAATAACCTGTTGTAAAGGTCCAAGTAAGGAGTAGATGCCAATGGGTATTAACCTCCCTCATGCCTGACATGCCCACTGTCTCGATTGTTAGCTCATCTGCTTATTGTCGCAGGCTGAGCGACAGGTGTAGATTAAAATGTAATAGAAAAAAAAAAAAAAATTCTGATACCATTTAAAGGTGTGAATGGTTAGATATTTCACTCTAGTTACATAATATATTTCAGGTTATCATATATCATATATTTGATATTCAACAAGATTTATAACTGGCTCTTTTGCTGTGCTTTTCCTTACCAGGTTTAGGGATTCCTTTCCGCCTCTTCCTTAATAGAGTAGAAGTAAGGACTGGTACCCTGGATACTACCCTAAAAAATCTTAATACCGATCCATCCTGAGACTTGGTACACCCAGGTGTAGGATTTAAGATTAGGAATATCTTACTCCCTGGTGTAGACCACCTACGCTCGGTTGGAAGTCTCGCTTAGATAGCGTCCTTTTGCGAATAAGATGCATACATATCTCTTGGAAGTAACCTTATTTGACGATCCTCTGGATAGTGCAGCATAGCTCTGGCAAGAGATCCTGCTAAGAATAGTCCAGAATAAGATACCTGACTCAGATTACACCCTTGGCTTATGAAGTTATTTTAGGGAAGCCACAGAAGTATAGCAAATACAATAACTCTGAGAAGAGTTGAAGAAAAGCTGTTGAGAAATTTAATTCCTCCTCCTACGATGTATTTTAAAGGTATTTATAAAACTTGCCAGTTTATGTTGCAGTAAGAATGAGAGTAGTTGCCTCCTTCCCAATTAGATGTGTGAGTAGTCCTTCCAAGGACGCATACACATCCCCCCCCCCCCCCCAGCGGTGATGCCCATAATATAGAAAGGAAGTATTTGTTGGGCTTAGTGGCATAAAATCCACAAAAATTTTTGAAACGTTTTTGGTTATTTGCAGACTACAGATCACACTATCCCACTTTTACTTGCCTTACTATTAAAAATAAAATGATATATTTGAAATAAAAATAGGTTAGATGGTGTAGCCAAAACCGAACATCAAAGCTTAGAAATTCTTACTATTATAGCAGAAACCGTTAGGCACTTTTCAGTTTTTCGCGTATAATTCGAAAACAATTCACTGCACAGATCAGGCAAAGCAGGCACTCAGTATAATTTAGTCAAAATAATATCTAGGCTAAGTCTAGTGGTAAAAATAAAAATTATTCTTTATGTGCATTTCTTCTTCAGGGTTTGACCATGTAACAGGTTTTTCAACTGCCAATCTTTCACCCATCTTGCTTTGGCCTTCTTCAGGGCCAATACAAGAATGAAAGTGAGGAAAATCATTCTGTTTTTCATTTAAATTCTATCAGAGGTTGTCAATAAAAAACAAATGCTAATTGAAAAAACTCAAAAACCCTGATTTATCGAGATGAGTGGAAAATAATTCTACATATTTTTAAACTAGATTAAATTAGCTTAGATTCGAGACCAAAAGTGGGTCAAGACACCAGAAGTATTAGAGAAATCCAAGTGTAATCAAATGACAATTCAAGTGTCTAAAATAACTGACACTACAAATGAATAAATTCGAGGGAGCTAAAGGCAATTAATGTCTCGGGGACATCAGACATTGCTGCAGTGTAGACACTGCAGAAAATGTTAGTTTTGGCTTGGCTGAATGGCTTGCATTGAATAAAATTAAGATGAATAAAAAATGTAAGAACTGGAAGATATAAAATGTTTGTTCTCAGAATAAAACATTTGAATGAACGTGTTTATTAAATAATAAATAACGCAAATTATTACATAAAAATAGGCATACAGTGTATGTATATAGAAATATTAAATCTGGCAAAATAATTTAAGTTATTAAGAAAAAAATTAAGTAACAAGTTAGTGAACACATTATGTTGGTGAATACATGAAAAGGGTCTTAAAAAGAAAAGAAAATATATATATATATATATATATATATATATATATATATAAATCTCATGTCCCGATGTTTGTCGGGAGTAAAATCAGAAAATACTCAACCGATTTTGATGAAATTTGGCTCATTTTGTGTAGTTTTGTCCAACTTAAAAGATAGGATAGTTTATATCTCGATTATTGGCATCAATATTTTATTGCAAATTAAATGCTTATTATACTACAACTGACAGTGATTCTATAAATTTCCAACATATGGCAGTGTAAGTGGATTTATTGACACAACACTTCATTTTTTTCGATATTTAGGGTAGGAAGCATCAGTGAGTGTGTGTGTGTAATTAGTGACCAGCCGAAGTTTAAAGTAACTTCTATGTACTAAAGTAAGCGTTTTAAGTATCCATAAGATTTCAATGGCTTAGTTCATAATTATTATTTTTACAAGAAAAGGTTTGATCTTCTTCTAGAAAAATGAGAACAACATATTTTAAAATATTTATTGAGAGTATATACAATTATAAAAAATTAAAAACAAAACAATTTCAATTTATTTCCTTTATCTGACGCATTTGCATAAAATGCGAAACATATGATTCATAGTTCATTTACAAAAAGACATATCAGAACATAACTGGAAAAAAATGTAGAGGTCAGAAGTACTAAGGAGCCTGGGACATGTGTTGTGGGGAATAACTAAGAAATTAGTTGGTGGGCTGAAGGAGTGAGAAGGAGCAGGGAGGAGAGCCCATGCCTAAGATGTTAAATTGCTGAGCAAACTGGAATTCAGAGAGTGGATATGTGTGTATGTGATGGTGAAAATGTTCAAAATAAAAATTTAATAAACTTTTAAAACACACTGATAATTTATAAATATACAATATTAACTGACAGGTTCACTGAGCCTATTATAATTCTTTTACATAGAATTAATTATATATACAAAAAGTTTTATCTTCTTTTTAAAGTTTATTGATTCCCTGAATAAAAACATAAATATATTATACACAAAAAGAAATTTCATTTGGATTCTCAAAAATTGAAGAGGAAATAACCATATGACAATTATTTTTAAAATAATTGATTGATCAATTATCACTTAAATAAAAAATAATATTTAAAAATACTAACAGCCTTGTAAACTTATTTTTTACAAATATAAAAATAAAACTATACAAATATACATATACAAATATAAAATATACATATACATACATAAAAATATACATAGATTATCCAACAAACAATGTTTAATTGATAGTTTCATAATATTTCAAAAGATTTTGGAGATTCCTCAGAGCAATTAAGGTTGTACGAGGTCTTACCTCATTCTTTTTAAAACCAATAAATTTTGGTAAATAACATTCATGTTTTGATGAAAAAAAATAAAATTTTTCAAAGTTATTCCGTCTAATTAGAACACTACAATGCCTTAATAAAACAGGCTCTTTTTCTGGTAATATTGAAAGCGATAGGTCTTGCCTTAAATTTTCACTCCTAAGTTTTTTACTGGACTGCCAGTCATCAACATCAGTTGAACATCGTTTTAAGTTTACATTAACAGAGTCGTTAAGAGCACCCAAGGAATAATTTTTACAAAATTCGTTTTCATTGGATGCTTCCTGATTATTAATTATACTGCAAGTATTATCGCTAGTATCCATGATATCTTCAACAGATTTGTGTACAGCTGCTAAATTGGATTCAGTCTCACTATTCGTTTCATTACAAGTTTGCTGACTACCCTGCAGACAGTTGGAATCCTCATCAACAATATTATTTAAACAAGCATTTAATTGGTTATTCTCCCTGGCATTAATTTCAGACTCAGAAGAAATAGATTCCACAGATTCATTCTCATTTTTTTCTAAAGAATTATTTGGGGCAGAAGTTGGATTATTAGTCATAGAATCGGGAACAATCTCAGAAGAATCTAAAAGAGGAGGCTCTTTTATATTTGAATCTGTGTCACATGCTTTGGATTTAAGCAATACAGAATTTAAGCATTTATTTAGTTTAGTATCTTGTGTATGAGATACTGTGATTAAGCAAGGTTTTTTCACATCAACATATTTTCTTTTCAAAATGATGGTATTTTTATTGCCATTAGATAACATACGAATGTTTGATATTTCCATGATTTTTGGCTTTACATGATTCACTTTGTTGTCTTTCACCAGCTTTGGATTAAAAACAAGGGGCATACCTGTTTTTGTAGGAACAACACATGGAGACAATGTTTTTACATTACTGCGAATCAATTTGGTAACAGTCGCATTATTATTCAGTACTTTAATAAATTGTAACGACTGTTTTGGTTCAGGTTTATGGTAACTTTTAAAACTTTCTAATGAAGAATGTGACTGTGCATCAGCATTAAATGATTTTTTATCAGAATCGCTAGTGTCATTTGAATTACATGTTATTTCATTGATAGAAGTTAAGTTATTTTCACCATTTTCTTCAGCATAATTTGTATTTTTACACAATTCAGCATTATTGATCTCTAGAACTTTGCGAATACGCAAAGGACCACGATACTCTGTATCAGGCATGTTAAAAGTGTTTGGATTTCCAGATGAACTGTGAGCAAGATGTATACTACCATCATTAGTTTTTAAATTTAATAACTCATGACTTTTTGAAATATTTTTTTTACAACCTAAATCACTATTAGCATCTGGAATATTATTGTTAATAATGTTTGATGAAATTAATTGTCCAGGTATCTTTTTCACAACTTCATTCGCAGAACCTTCACCTTTAATAGATGGCTTGGTTGAAGCTCCATTCATTATGACATCACTGGGAAAATCATTTTCAAATTTAAAGTTATAAGAAAGTTTACTTATGTCAATGTCAGAATAAATAAAAGACATTGTTTCTGGGTTCAAAATTCCTAGTAATTCACAAAGTTCTTTGTGACTAGAGTGGCAGTAGAAATTAAAATTGTACACATTTCCTTTTTTCTCCACTTTTTGAAAACTCTTACATGAATCAGAAAACCGATTTAGGTAAACTGTGATGTTGTTTTGTTCAAATTCTCTGAAATTAAAAAAAAAAAATAATTTTATCAAACATATAAAACATATTTTATTCAAATATATTATATAAAACAATCAACTGTAACCAACTTAGTACAGTTTTCTGGATTTTTAAGTAACTCTCTGGCTAATTAAGGACAGGTAGACGTTGTCCAGATAGATTTTAAGAAAGCGTTAAAACCATGATATTCTTTTAGCAAAGCAGTTATTGGGCTTGAAGTTAATAACGCAGTTGTTCTATTTCCAGTATTTAAATCTATGATTAGGACAAAAAAGGAATATTACTCTATTCAGTGGTAGGATACCCATATTATAAAAAAGGGATGTTTGAACAAATTCAAAAATATTTTTTTGAAATTCGCTCGTTGTATTGTTATGGCATTTAAACAGATAGATGACTCAATCTAAAATATTACTTAAATCATTTTGAGACAAGCATTCATTTAAAAACACTGTAAAATGGAAATGGTTATTCACTTAATAAAATTAACAAAAAAATAAATAAATACAAATTCAGAGATGACAGTTTCACATAGAATAAACTTAATTTCAGTTTTAGTAGTTGTAGCAGAGTAGCAGATGATTTTCGTTTGCCAATAAGTAGGACTAATATTGCTTCATGTTCCCTAATGACTAAACTATAGAATATAAACAAGAAAATATTTTTCACTCACTTCAAACACCCAAGCACACTTAGATGAACAATTAGAAATATAATTTGATCATCATGCATGATTTCATCATACAATAGAGTGCACTGAGCTAAATAGGTGTCTAAGCTGTGACTGATTACTGATTTTTTTTTTTTAAAGTGAAACTTTCATTTATTCTTATTCTTCAATCTTAGGTTATCTATCTAGGCGCTATCTATTATCTAGACGCTTTGAAGTGGGTGAAATGGTCTATGGTTCCGGTCACACAGCTGATCCAAAACATAAAATTATTATCCTAATGATGTTTCATATTGAAAATATTGTAACGTGAAACTAAATCATACGATCTTCTCTGTTACATTATTAACTTTTTCTTTGTACTTTATTTCTTTTTCGTCTTTGCATTTATTTTTCCTTCATCTTAAAATTAATTTATTCTTTGGCAATACTTTTTTAAATAAGTAAACTATTATGATTTTTTTTATATACTGAATTACATTTAGTGTATGTATAGACTAAAATAAATCACCACCTGTCATTTGGCATTACAACTATAGATGGGTTATGTACTTATCAAAATGAAATAAAAATAGGACATAAAAAAAAAACCTTAAAACTAGGCAAACATCATACAGGCAGTCTTACTTTGACTTTATTATAGTCTTGTTAATAAATATTCTAGATTTATGAGGATATCTTGTGAAAAAACATCCATATCCAAGAATTTTCATAATTTCCATCGTGCTCTGGGATACGTAGATTTGTTCCTAAAATATAAATAAAGTGAATATTTAAAAATATTAATCAGACTAGTTAAATCTATATAAAGAAATAATTTATTTAGTATGTGAATCATATTACATAAAAATTTATTTTACAAAAATAATACAAATATTCATGCTAAATATAAAAATCAAATATTTGAAAATGAACAGCGAAATAATTAGTAAGTTGAAAGATTATGATATAGGTCACAATAATATAAGAAATTATACAATAATAATAAAATAGAAATTATACAATAGAAGGGTAATAATACAAGAAATTATTATCATCAGGCTATGAATTACCTCAAGCTTTGAAGCGATCTCTGCTATAAGAGGGTCCATGGTTACTTTTACAGCATATATATAAAAAAACTTCATCGGTTCTGATCTGTACAAAAATTTAAGAAAAAATCATATTCAGCTTTATAAATTTAAATTAAATAATTAGTAGGAATAAACCACTTATATATAATCCATTATCCAATTTTAACAACCTAACGTGGCAGCATCAGTTTCAGTTTCTAATCAGTGTGTCTTAAAAGTTAATTAAAAATGGTTTCTTAAAAATAAAATTATGAAGTAAAAGACTTAGTGCAGACAATTCAATTTATTTCATAGTAGCCAATGAAATTCAGGATGACCCCTTGAGTTTTATGGTTATACTATTCAGGTGTATGTGTTTATATATACATATATATATATATATATATATATATATGTATTTATATAAATAAATTTTGAATTTTTGAGGAGATATCCTTCTGAATATATCCTGGAATATTTATTCTCGCTTAAATTGCACCCTGTTGCGAACAAGGTCCATGCTTATCCCTTGGAAATAACTTTGTCTCACTAATCGGGCAGCGTAGCTCTGGTAAGATATCCCACTAAGAATAGTTCAGAGTTGATTGTACCCTTGTCTTATATAAAGATTTTCGAATAGAGATTGATTTACTTAACCACAACAGTAATGCAAACATACATTAGAATCAGTCAAGACAATCAAGAAATTGCAATATATATATACTGGGTGTCCCAGACCTAGTGTAAAAAAAAAATTGGGTCTAGCTACATGCTAAACGGGGTAGAATGGCGCAGAAATGAGTTTCCTATCTCAATCCGTTGAGAAGATAGAATTTTTTTGTTTTTATTTTTAAATTTTTTTTCTGAAAAAAGGCAGTTTTCTCTATTTCGGTTTAGCGTAGAACCAAAAACCTTCACTACTTACCTCTTTGGCATATTGACAAGAGATAAAATAACTAATAAATACTTTTATTCAATCAAGTAGTTTTTCTAGTAGCTACGTGAGGCTATCAAGTATTTATTCTCTAGCATGTTTTTCTGATTAAAAACATCATTTAGACTCAAAAGGAGAAGTGCAGTTGTATCATGGGTTACACCACTGAAAAGCTAACTAAATTCCGCAGTTTTTAAGAAATTTGACGGCTTCCAGGGTGCTCCAGTGAGGAGCAAAGAATTTTAAAAAAATAAAAATTAAAAATTAAAAATTTAAGTTTTAATAAATGTTTTGTGTTTTGCGCGTTAAAAGGCCCACTGGAAGTAGATTTAAAATAACCAAACCTAACTTTTAGGAAATTCAATGCTGATTAAGAATATATCATCGATATTGGTTCTACACTAAACCGAAGTAGAGAAAACTGCCTTTTTTCAGAAAAAAAATAAGATTTTAAAAATAAAAACAAAAAAATTCCATCTTCTCAACGGATTGAGATAGGAAACTCATTCTGCCCCATACGACCCCGTTTATCATGTAGTATTACCCAATTTTTTTTTTACTCTAGGTCTGAGACACCCAGTATATATATATATATATATATATATATATATATATATATATATATATATATATATATATATATATATATTAATTTTGAATTTTTGGGGAGTGGCCTCTAATGCTATGTTATCGAGTATGGTCCTTTTGATAAAAATAGCCATATTTGTATTTAGTTGGGGGGGGGATAGAATATTGAAAGAGTTAAATATTTCAGACTACTTCGACATAAAAGTGCAATATTATGTTATTAAGGACAGCGTTTTTGATTCAAATTGGTCCATTCTGAATTTTTGTTGTGGGGGCTTTATATTTTAGTATGGGTGCTATAGTATTAAAATTTCTTTGATATGAGTGTCTATTCTATTTTTATGTTAGGTCTATCTATTTTTATGTTCTTGGAGAGGTTTTTGAAAAAAAATAAATAGCCATTTTGAGTTATAGTGAGGGGGTGCTATAATATTGAAGTAGTTAATTTCTTAAAAAAAAAAAAAATTAAAATTTATTGCCCTTATAAGTGTTATAAGTGATTCATTCCATATTATTTTTCTACCTTCTTACATTTTTCATTCCCTTTCTGAGATGTAAACATTGCCAAACTGTATATAAGTAGGATTAAAGGAAGGAATAAATCAGTCTTATTTCTGACACCAAGAGTGTTGTTTGTTGTATTTTTTAATTGTTCTATCTCGGGAAAATTTAAGTTATACATAAATTAAATATAAATATATATATATATATATATATATATATATATATATATATATATCTAAGAATGGGAATGAAAAATGTAAGAATGTAGACAAATAATATGGAATGAATCACTTATAACACTTATAAGGGCAAGAAATGTATGACTACATCATGATCAGTGGCGGTCCCAGGGGGGAATATTGGGGATCAATCCCCCCAAAATTTCGACGAAAAAAAAATTAGTGGGATGAATTAAAAAAATTAATTACGCATCTAACTTTTACGAGTTTTCTGTGGAAGTTTAGTTTAATTTTGACTAGAATTTTTTATACAGAATTTTGTATATGAACTTAATGTATAAGCATAAGCAAATAAAGTGCGCTATTTTTTTTTTCCTGCCGACCAATCCCCCTCCCCCTGAATTTTTTCTGGAACCGTGCCTGATCATGATAATTAATTAATGACAATTGTATGAGTGCTATAACGAGTGTTACACTAGAAGGATTAAGAATGAATAAAGTAAAACATATGGCATCATATAAATTACATAAATAACTGTATAAAGAAATGTAAATAAAGATAATTATATAAGATTAAATGATATGTTATGAAAATATCATTCCAATTAGATGAATAACTGTATAAAGAAATATAAATAATAATAATGTATTAATTAATAAAAGTATAAAGAAATTTAAATAAAGATAATTGTATAATATCGACTAATATGGTATGAAAATTTAAATTTAATGGTTATGAGAATATTGTTGAATAAAAATAACAGTAATAAAGAAGAACTTGAGACTTCAGAAATGTAAAATTATATAAATTAAAAGAATTTTATATAGAAAAACAGGGTGTGTGATATATGATCTAAGTTAGTTTGACAATATGGTAATGGATGAAGGAATGGTATGAGACAGGGAAAGAATAGTGCCTGGAAAAATTAAGAAACAACATTAAAAAGGTGAGTATAAATAATCAAATAAAATAAAAAAGAGGTTGGTGTCTTGGATACTAGAAATATATGGAATTCAATGATGTATTATTGTATAGTTTAAACGTATTGAAGTATAGTGATGGTATTGAGGTCAAAGCAGTGATATAGCGCTGGAATTAAAGGCTAAGATAAGAAGTAAAAAAATAAAATAAATAATAGTAATAGTAAATCATTTTTAATGTGATCATTATACATTTAGAATCATCTATATTTATAGATCATCTTGACTTATAAATTTAGATTTGTAGTTACCATTAAAAGTTTAAAACCTGTACCACTACAACCCATAAAGGGTCTTGGGTGCAATACTATGTAAGGAAGAGTACTGTTTCTTGGTCAGCGGTCGTGCAAGGAGGTGATTTGACCGTGATCACGCTCAACCGCCAGGTTCTTTCCCCTTAATTTTTCAATTAAGGGTACCCACTTTATAGAGGCTGGGTTTGCCCCAGGAGGGTCTCTCGGCCCACGAGACGAACTGTGGCGAATAATAAAGATATCATAAGCCATGTCAGATTCGAACTCGGGACCTTAAGCACAGCAGTCCACTGCCTTACCAGTGGGCTACCCCGCTCCCTAATTAAAAGTTTAAAAAGAAAAAAATGTTCATGAATAAAAAAAGTGCTTACTGAATTAATTCCACAACTCTTGATACAATTTCATCAAAGCCATAAAAATCAGAATACCTTTCGTAGTATGTGTTATCCATATAAAGTCTGGTTAAAGCCTGAAAAATAAAATTTATCTTTTATTCAAAACAAGAATATATTAATAAAATTTTAGGTCTAAATATTTCTAAATGTAAAACAGGATGATAAATTATCAGGATTTTCAGTCAAAAGTTTTTTATCTGGAGAGCCTACGTTTACGATCAGAGCCTACATGTGGATCTTCATCAGGGCTAAAATGAAGACGTGTAAATTGCTAGAAGATTATTAAACACCTATAAATGTAAAACAATTCATTCAGAAAAGTATTAATATATAAATTATATCTTTATATATATATATATATATATATATATATATATATATATATATATATATATATATATTAGTGATATTTGGGAATTGAGGGATTGTTGGTAAGATTAAGGCATTTGTTTTTGTTAGAATCATGTAAATATTTTGTAATTAGCTATAAAAACATTTGTATATTTAAATTGTTCGGAACATTACTCTTTCTAGTTTTTAACTTCTACTTCCTTATTTAGAAATATTTAAATAATTAATTTAAATATTCCTAGATAATTGTTTATAACCTTCACAAATGGATAACCGTATGGTAGAATCGATTTGAATAGATCAAAGATCGATTCAGATTATTATTATTATTAAACGTTTGTATGTTTATTATTGTATTTTCAAAAATAAGATTTTTGATTATATGTCAGGAAGAGTTAATTAAACTTTTAAATGTAAAGGATTTAAGTTCCAAGAACTTTTACGAAAATTGTTTGTGAAATTGGTTGGCAGCAACGCCCTGTCCTCAAAAAATTCAACAGTTTTTCCCACTCTGATGGCGTCGGTCGAGCTGAGAGGATCTCCGTGGCAGTTGGGGATTTGAACTACCACTTGTATGCATCATCAGCAAAGAATCACAAGATTACTCTGAGGTGCACCTCTGATACATTGATGACAATCAAGAGTGAAATACTGAGAACTTATATCCAATGGGAAAACTTCAGTTGTGAGTGAGAACGTCGTCTTATTGAAAATATCAACGGTAAGAGTTCATGTTAACGGACTTTACATCTTCAACAAACAATGATCCAAATTTCAAAAGTTAAAAACTAGAAAAATATATTTGTATCGTTTCTCCTAGTGATTAATGTATATATAAATGATCTTGTAATTTACTGAGAATTATAAAAAAAATTATTGGATCTATTGTTTCCTTGTCTTTTCTCAATCTCTATAACTTAAAAGAAACCACCCCCTAAATTGCTGGTTTATGGGTCTTTCCACGATAAGTCGATACACCACAAGATTGGTCCTCCCATAGTTAACTTAAGTCATATCAGCACAATATATATATCTTATATCTAATATATCAGACTTTGCCTCAAATTTGCTATCTTCTTAATCCGAAAGCTGAGTTATGTGTAACATACATCCTATTCTCTGAGCAGACCTCACCGTTCCCCTCTTCTATTTGTGCTATTTCACAAAGCATTTCATATATATTATTATTATTATTATTCTTATAAGACCTTGGACTCCGATACAATCCTTGCCCATTCGTCCCTGTCAACCGCATGTCTTCTCCACCTAGGCACCTGTATCCTGTGCAGGTCTGCCTCCACGTCCTTGAGCCACCTCAGCCGTGGTCTACCTCGCATTCGTCTTCCTTCCAGTGGTTGATAAAACAGACCTCTAGGTAGGCGATGTTCCGGCATTCATTCCACATGGCCAAGCCAATGGATTCACACCAATTTGATGAAAACCACTATATCTGGTTCACCATAAATATTCATAAGTTTATTTCTGTCCTACTTCGTTAATTGGTCCAAATATCAGTCTGAGGACCTTCCTTACCCAAACCTTGATCATGTTTTCGTATCCTCGGGTCAGGACCTGAGCTTCACTGCCATAAGTTACCACAGGTCTGACAATTGTCCTATATATTGTCATTTTAGCTCTGCTCAAAAGATTTCGAAAGCGAAGTACCCTGCCTTGCTTTTATTTCTTCCTTAATATTACTGTTTGTGGTTATAACTGACCCTAGGTATCTGAACTTGTCAACACTTTCAAAATTCTGACTGCAGACTGAGATGTAAGGGTTTCCCTGCCTGTCCCTTCTAGAGCATCGGATGTATTTGTTTTTGTTTTTTCCAGGATTGACCCCAAGACCAATTTACTTGCAGTCTCCTTGAATTCTTGAAAAGCACCAGATGATGATGAAAGAGTTCTTCCAGTGATGATGACATCATCTGCGTAGGCCATATGCTGCGTCATTCTGTTCAGAATTGTTCCTCCAGGATTAGTCCAGATGGACCTTACTGCCATTTTCAGACCTAAATTAAATAATGTTGGGGATAGTGGGTCACTCTGTTTCAGACCACTGGAAACACCAAATTCCCTGGAGTAGTCACCCTCAATCTTCACTCTTAACACTTTGTGTTAGATAGTGTCATTTTTCTAAGTTGTACAAGTTTCTGTGGTAACCATAGAGTTACCATATTTTTTAGGAGTTCTCTTCTATCCATTCCTTCATAGGCCTCCTTGAAATCTACAAACAGATGGTGCAGATCGACATTGAACTCATATGCCTTCTACAGCATCATTCTCAGAGAGAAAATGTGGTCAATAGTAGAACTGTCAGGCCTGAAACCACTTTGGAACTCTCCAACTACTCTTTTCTTTTGTTGATCACTACAATTAGAATTTTGTAGGCAACGCTAAGGAGAGCTAAACCCCACTAATTTCTACATAATAATCTTAGGTATATACCTTCCTAGGTATATACCCTATATCTTTCTTGTGTAAAGGGCAGAGCAGTGCAAAACTCCATTCCCGGGGCATTTGTTCATTCATCCAGATGTCATAAACTAATCTGTATATCTCTTCAGTAACTGCTTCTCCTCCAAACTTAAGTAGCTCTGCTGATCTACACCTGGAGCCTTATTATTGTCAAGAGATTGTATTATTTCAGCAATCTCTTCTTTCTCTGGTGGGAGTTCTTCATCTGCATGATCTTGCGATTGAACGTGATGTGCTTCCAATCCTGATTCAGGATTGACGTTCACTTGGGGGTTGAGGAGTTCCTGAAAATGCTCGGCCCATGTGTCAAGGGCATCAACCAGGTTTTCAGCCTTATCTTTACAGAAATTGATATGAGGTTTGTATTCAAATTTGAAATCTCTAATCCCTTTATAAAACTTTATGGTCTTTAGCCGTAAAGTTTTCTTGTATCTCATCCAACCACTTTTCTTCCCAGCATCTCTTTTTCTTTCAGCACAGTGCTCTGATTATTTTTCTTTTCTGAACATACTCTTCTGCTGTTCTCCTCGTTCTTCGATTGAGTACCTTTTTTCTTGCTTCATTCCTTTCTCGAAGAGCCTTTTCACGTTCTTCACCATAACATCCTTTTCTTCTTCCACTAGAGCTATTTCCCAATACTGTCACTGTAGCATTCTTCAGAGTCATCTTGATTCTGTTCTATTTCCCTTCTACCGTATCATCTTCTAATGTGTTCTCATGAAGTTCCTTCGATACGGTTTCTTCGAAAATTTGGGCTACTTCTGGTACCTTCAGTTTTTCAAGATTTATAGGTGGAATCTTGCGGACTTTTTCATACTTTCCTGTAGCTATTTTCTGTAGCTAGCTAATCCTGAGTAGAAAATGGTCAGGGTCACAGTCGGCCCCTCTAAAACTGCGCACGTCAAGGATATTACTAGCATGTCTCTTATCGATGAGTGCATGGTCAATTTGGTTCCTGGTCTTTCCATCTGGCGATAACAATGTTTCCTTGTGAATATCTTTACGCTCAAAAAAAGTGCTACTTATCTTCATGTTTTGGGTTATTGCAAAATTGACCAGTCTAATACCATTGTCATTTCATTCAGCATGCCTACTATGCCTCCCAATGGTTGGAATAAAAGCTCCTTCTTTCCCAATTTTAGCATTAAAATCGCCTAAGATTATTTTTGGGACGTAGTTGGGGAATCTATTATATGTTGTTTCAAGAGCGCCTTAGAAAGCATCCTTTTCTTCTTCAGTCGGGGCATGCGCACTGATTAGAGATACATTGCAGAACTATCCTTTAAGTGTGATAGAGCATATCCTTTCGTTGATCGCTGAATAACTGATGAGAGCATGTAACATGGAATTTTTAACTGTAAATCCCGACCCCAGAGTATTTCTTTAATTACCACTATTAAATATTGTGTACTCCTTCAGCTTGGTTAGTTCTATGTCTATAGACTATATCTACTATATATATATATATATATATATATATATATATATATATATATATATATATACATACACATATATATACACCATATCTACCCTGTATCGGAGTAGTTCTATTGTATATATATAATGGAATGGGAATATATATATATTATATATTATATATATATATATATATATATATATATATACCTAGTCCTGCCATAAATACTGTTACAAAAGTTAGACTTAGTTTAAATCCTTGGGTATTGTTTAGATAACCCCATCTCTTATCACCTATTTACTTGACACATCAGAATAATAATCCCAATCAGTTTGTATTTTTCTTTCACTCGGTTAACATGGAGTGGGGTGATAAAGAAAACCGAATCGCTGTGCTCGCCTTACACAAAGTTGGAAAAAATGCAGATCAGAGATTTTCAACACCCTGAAACCACTAGGCATCAGCCGTATGTTCGTGTACCGAACTATAAGCAGGTACAATGAGACCTCATCTGTAAGTGACAGACCTTGACCAGGTCATCCCCGCACTGTGAGAACAGTAATGCAGTAGAGAGCTGTGGCTGCTCGAATCAGAAGAAATCCCATCCGAAAACAAAACAATTTGTCCTGGGAAATGGGAATCTCTGGCAGATCAATGTCTCGCATAGTAAAAAGTGACCTTAGGATGGGTGCATTCCGAAGAATGACCGGACAAAGGCTTTCCATTTCTCTAAAACAAATTAAGGTGGATAGATCAAAAGTGCTTCTTCGCCGTTACGCCGATGGACTTCATTGAAAAATTTTGTTTACCAAAGAGAAAATTTTCACGATAGAAGAAAAATTTAATCACCAAAATGATCGAGTGTATGTGCACAGCTCTAGAGAGGCCCAGGAAGTCACCACCCTTCTTCAGTGATGGTGTGGTGGGGAGTTTATGATGATGGCACCACAATGCTTCACTTTTGTGAAAATGGGGTTAAAATATCGGCTAAAAACTATCAGGATGATATTTTGGAGTCAGTTGTCAAGCCTCTGAATGAAACTCTGTTTGCTGGAAGTCACTGGGTTTTCCAGCAGGATTCTGCTCCAGCTCATAAGGCCAGGTCAACTCAGCAATGGCTGCAGAGGAATGTTCCTGAGTTCATCTCGGCTAGGGATTGGCCCTCACGAAGCCCCAATCTAAACCCACTAGACTACCGTTTGTGGTCCGAACTGGAGAGGATGGCATGCCACAGAGCTCACCCTAACTTGGAAAGCCTCAATCACTGGTCCGAGCTATTCAGCGTTTTCCTCAAGAAGTGCTGCGTGCTGCCATTGATGACTGGCCAAGAACATTAAAAGCTTGTGTGAAGGCAAAAGGGGAACATTTTGAGTAATTGTATTTTTATGTTACTCTCTGTATATACAACATTTATTTTCTAATAAAAGTTTTTGAAGAATTGGTTTTTCTTTTGAATTCTGTGTATATTTCCTTGTAACAATATTTATGGCTGGACTAGGTATATTATTATATATATATATATAATGGAATGGGATGGTCTTGCAAAACCCAAAAATCCACGATGTACTGGCCGAACGAATTAGACAAAACCTCATCAAAATTATCGAAAGAGACATTAAAATAACATTGCAATGGGTGAAAAGTCACATCGGGGTCAGCGGCAACGAGAGAGCAGACTCCTTGCAAAGACTGCTTCGAATGACCAGGACTTACCAATCGACTACAACCTAGTGCCTTTCACTTTTGTTAAGAAAATGATTAAATCAGACTTAATTTCAGACTGGGACAGACACTGGCAACACTCAAAAAAAGGGCGAACTCTACACAAATTTGTACCCCACATCACGCTTCAAAATTACAACAAAACAAAAAGCCTACACTACAAGCTCACGCAATTTCTAACTGAACACGGACCATCTAAACACTACTTTAAAAGATTCCACCTGACAAACTCAGACTCATGCAACTGTGACGGACAAACCCCACAAACATTTAATCATATACTCTACGACTGCACTATATACGAACAAGCAAGACATCAGTTGATCAAAAGGTGCCTGCTAAAAGAACAGATGTGGCCTGTGCCAGAGGACAAAATACTCAAAAAATACAAAAAGGAACTAATGACCCTCATATCCAGAACCGACTAACAAACGAACCACGTACAATATAACCCAAACCGATAAAACCGAATAGTGGATTAACACCCATTATGTTCAACTCTTACTTATTGCATCTTACTTGTAACTATAATTTATTATTGTAATTATGACTTTCACTGTAAATATTACACACTTTAATTAACTATCTAATAATTATATTTTATTATTATACATTAATTAATAAACTAAATATCTATAAATTACTTTAATTTATGTTTTTATATATTATTTTTACTTTTAATTTTACAATATCATTTTATTTATTTCTATGTATTCCACTTTAAGAATTATTTAGGATATATTTGTATTAGTAGATGATATTAGGATATGTTAATTATTGTCTATTTATTAATTTATTAAGTTTTTATTATTTTGTTAGGTAAATTTGTTCTTCTTTTTGTACTTTATTTTGTTCTTCTTTTTTTTATTTTTATTTATGTATCTTTTCATGGTAAACATTTAATTTGCTATTATTAAATTTTACATTGTTAAGAAAAAATTTGAACTGTACATTGTATGCGTATAATATGTAGTTTTCCAGGGAGTACGCACAATTATTCAATAAACTCCTCTTGCATGCAAGAGAAAAAAAAAAAAAAAAAAAAAAAAAAAAATATATATATATATATATATATATATATATATATATATATATATATATAATCTAAAATAGAAATATTGAAATAAAAGATATTTAAAAATATATTATAATTTTTCCTTTTTAAGTTTGAATTCAAAGTTCTGACTGATGTGTAACAGTCAGAACTTTGAATTCAAACTTAAAAAGGATCCAGAACGTCCATACACCGCAAACTAAATAAATTTTTAAACTATTTAATTAGAAGATAAAAGATTCGACCACGGCCGGGAATCGAACCCAGGTCCTCCGCATCTACGTTGCGGCGCTCTTACCACTGAGCTAACCGTGAGTCCGTTCCGATCGTGATCGAATCTTTCTCTTCTGTGATCCCACCCACCAGGTCTCAGAATCAGGTGGGATCACAGAAGAGAAAGATTCGATCACGATCGGAACGGACTCACGGTTAGCTCAGTGGTAAGAGCGCCGCAACGTAGATGCGGAGGACCTGGGTTCGATTCCCGGCCGTGGTCGAATCTTTTATCTTCTAATTAAATAGTTTAAAAATTATATCTTAATTGTATAACCAACGATCATGAATAAATAACAAACTAAATAAAGTTAAAAAAAGTTAAAAATAAAATAAAATAACAAATTATTGTAAAATATACTTATCAATAATCATAATAATTATAAAAAACAAAACTAAAAAATAATTATAAAACTCTTTCACAGGCGCAGATAACATACAAAGATGGTTAATAATAATGGCCTAACAGCCCATTATTTACTAGTAAAGATGTAGTGCACATTCAAAAGAGTTGTCAACATGTTTCAAGCTGTTGTAACATACCAAATATCGTTTACATAAACCCTCCCTCTATCTCTCACTCTTCCCAACATATGTTTGTTCTATTGATTTTTATACTTTGTAATATTCTTACAGATTATGTCACATCCTCAAATTTGTGTTAAAATTTTTTTTCATATATTCCAACATCCAACTATAAGGAGTTGGAAGTATGTTATGACAGGCACATGTCATATTGATTAAAATGCTCAAGTAAGTAGGAATGCACCAGTATTTAAGACCACTCCAGTCACTAAAGCCTGCAGGACAAACCAAATTATAATGGGAATCACATGATATGTAAATTTTCTATTGATTTGGAGAGCATACTTTCCTCAGAAGAAGATCCACTGGAGTACTTGGTGCAAACATGCTGCCGGCTGATGATGCCATGAACTAATTAATCGCACTAATAACACTAATCGTTCATTAAAAATGTCAGCCACATGAGGGGGGTCATGACCCCCCAAATTTCGTGCTTGATCTACCCCTGGAAGGAAATACTACTGGGCCAAGTCCTCTAGAGAATAACAGGGAGGATATTGGTGAAGAGACATAGAATAGAAGATACCTTAGGGGGAGGTTGAAATGGCTGTTGAAAGGATCAAATAAGGGATCAGAAATTCCACTTCAACTGATCTAGTTTCGGTATGTGGATTAAATTAACTTTTTCAATTGTGAAATAAGAGGAAGGGTGCAAAGAAAATAGAATAATGCCTATTTAGAAGAAGGGAAAGCAGACCTCATGAGGTATTTGGGCCAATGTGTCCCCTTTCCATTCTCTATAAGGTGATTTAGAGGAAGAACAGGCAACTTATGACCATCTGTGCAAAATCTCATCTTCTTTTTCCCTAAGGATGGTAGTAGAGAAAACTTAGGATCGGGACAATTAAAGTTCATCTTCAATTTCTAATTTCTATAACAGCATTATCCTCGTCAGGAAATGTGGAATGCATTTGAGCGGAGAGGATAATGTTTGACTTAATAAAGGCAGCCAGATCATTATATTAGGATATATGATTATTTATGATTAGGATATATGATATCTCATCCTGATTATATATATATCAGGATGAGATCTCCACCATTTAAGATCAATGCTGCACATCCTAAACAAGAGGACAGCCTGAAGCCACTCCTATTTCCACAGGAGGACTCCTAGGACCAATGGTGGATACTAGAATCCCATAGCTGTCCTTGTTCAGAGTGACATATAAATTTTGAAAATATTGTAGTAGTCGCTGTTGGGCATAATAGACTGGAGAAGTTTTATAAGGAACTAAGAAGAAAGGGTTAAAAAATCACCAAGCTATGAGAAAAGTTATGCACATTGGAAGAAATGTAGAAAAGCTCAAAATATTATGCAATGGCAAACATTTAGAGCCAGTGCATTGTTTTGAGTACCTGAGAACAGTTATTAGCAATAGTGGAAGAATTCAGGGAACAGGGCCAAGGGAGAAAAGCCAATGGTGTGTTCTACCGGACATCCAGTATTCCAATTAAAAAACAAGTAAAGAAGCTTCAAGTCAATGTTACTTCCAGTCATGCAATATGGGGTCAGAGAGCTGGAAAGCATATTAGACAGGCATGATAGCAGGGTCATAAGGGCAGAGATGAGGTTTCTGATAAGAGTGAAAAATGAAACCATAGAAAATTTTGGAGAGAGATCCTTTACAGATTTCCTTATTGAACTCCAGCTTAAGTGGTTCTTCTATGTTTGCAGAATGGGAGACGACTGGAGAGTGAGGAGATTATTGGAGACAAGATGATGGTAGTGACCGGTTGAAAGGCCAACGCTTACAAAAAATTGATATGTAGATAGATTCAGGGACAAAAAGAACTACCCTATGGCAGAAAAAAGGAGAATGGCCCAGGACAAGGAAAGATTTAGGGAATGGTGCGAGGCTATTCTAGGGCTTACAGCACAAAAGGGATATTCACAAAAAAAATAATCTGAATCAAGCAAATAACTAAAAATTTAGCTTTAACAAGCAGCAAAATAACATAGATAAAATTTAGCAAAAATAAACAAGAAATTTATTTTACAAAATGCCTATAACTTTACATACAAAAGTATTTATTTTATTTCCAAATGTCACCCAAAAAACAATAATTATCTAAAATTATGAAATTGAGTAGAGGATTAAATAAACAGTTAAAACTATATAATCAAATAAATTAAAGTAATTTACCTTTTTCTCAATTACAGGCTGTAAAACTGGCGATTTCACAAATGCTGAATAGTAACTGAAATTTCCGGTGTACAGATAAGAGCCGAAATTACCTGAAAAAAAAAAAAATCTTTAATATTTTATTGATTTGGAGAGTCAGTCAAGTAGAACAATTGATAGTTTAATATATATGTTGGAGACTTCATAAATGTTTAATTTATATGTTTATTTTACATAACTGTTACATATTTCTGCCATACTTAATATAAAAGGTATAAATTTCCCAAAGAGAAATATTATTAAAAGCGATTTCCTGAAAAATGCTGAAATTGGAGTTACCATAAAACAAGGTGACTTTGTGACTAATGGGGTGACTTTGTGACAAGCCTATTTTTTTACAGTTTTTTAATTTCCCTCCTTAAAAAGAATCAGGTTAGGCAATTCAGTGTACCTTTCAGGTAGTCAGTAATGTGCTGCAACCTACTGGCCACATATAACTTCTTTCATTCCATTTATCATGGTGCTTTATTTCAAATTTTCAAGTAAATGAAAACAATCAAGCATATATGAAATAAAGCATCATGGTAAATGGAATGAAAGGAGTTATATGTGGCCAGTAGGTTGCAGCACATTACTGACCAACTGACAAGTACACTGAATAGCCTAACCTGATTTTTTTTAAGGAGGGAAATTCAAAAACTGTAGAAAAATAGGCTTGTCACAAAGTCACCCCATTAGTCACAAAGTCACCTCATTTTACGGTAGCTATTCTGTTAGATGAAAAACTCATATAATTTATATCTATCTGTGTGGATAAGTTTTAAGTCACCATGAACCGAAATCACTCAGTATTAAAAAAAATTTATCTTTTTTAAAAACTGACAAACCTTCAAAATTCCAAAACCATTTGGAAAATTTATACACTGATGATACTCTCTGGAAGTGCTAAGAGGGAAGTTATTAGTTAAAATAATGGTTTATTGTATGGTCAATGTTAGTTTTAATGAAAACAGGAATTTTAATATTTAAGACTTTCGTACGGAATAAGGTTTTGGCTGCATTTATTTTTTATTGCAATAGTAAAAGTTTAAGATCCTGTGAGAATAGTTGGGTTTAATTTACTAGTCTGGGGTATAATCATTATGGGCAAGTTTAGATGAATCGATTTAGAGCAAATCAGATAATTTTGTAATAATAATTAGTTTAAAAAAATAATAAATCACATGATTAGGTATTTATTCAAATACTAAATAAAAATAAATCTTGAACTATTTAAGGTGCCTTTACACTCTACGATCCTCACCCTCGATCAGGTTCTCCCTCGAACCTTGCCGTACCGGCATTCCACGAACAGCCATTTGTACATAATGTGTTGTTGAGCGAACAAATATGGCTGACGCACCCATCGCTAGCTTCTGATAATGAAAAAATCTCCATTATCAATATATCTTATTTTATCTGAAAAATGAAAAAATATGAGACAAATTACAAACGGCCCACTAGTATCACAAACAACTCCTGTCACATGGGGAAACCCAAATCAAAAGTGACACTAGCGCTACCCCCCGAACACAGGCGAACAGATGAAGTACCTAGAATAACCGAACAGTCTTCATGAAGTCTGTTCGAGAGTAAAGTTCGTAGAGTGTAAAGGCACCTTTAGACATCTCAATAAAATTACATAGAAATATTTAAGAATAAAAGAGAAAAAAAATATTACCATGTAAAACTAAAGCAACAGAACCTGCTGAAAATTTAGAATCAATAAAGGAATAAATATATTTGTTTCCCTTGAATGTTATTTTGTAGCTTTTATTGGTATCAAAACCTTGGATATCAATATTCGTAACCTGAAAAATAATTACCTATATAAATAAATCATGAAAAAAGAAAAAATATGACCATACATATATGTGTACCCTTACATTAAATAAATACCTCATATATAATAAATGTTGCAATATAAATAAGATTTAGAAAATCTAACTCTAACAAATATTAGAATCCAGATAAACTTACATCATAATTCATCTTCAAACACCAAGCATTATATGTAGATGTATAAATTTTTTTAGCAGTGGGTGATATAATTGAGGCTAAATCAGGACATGATGTATCAAGATGAGTAAGGAAATGCAAACAATCCTGAAATATCAAATTAATAATAAAAATTAAGATTAAGGTAATTAGAAGGTACAACATGTTTATATATATATATATATATATATATATATATATATATATATATATATATGATATATCATAAATAATATTATTCATGTATGAGCAAAAGGGCTTCAGTCGTAAAAAAAATGTTTGTCTCGTCTTCTTAAAATTCATAATTGACTATAATTTATTCATTATTTATTAGTCTCTGTTGAAAGAATATAGATTCATTTATTATTCTGGGATAAAGAAATACAATCAGAAAGAATTTATAATGATTTTCAATAAATGGGTAAATCGTTTAGCTTCACATTCCATGACTTAACCCCTTTTGACCAAACACCAGATATATATATTGTAATTTCTTATTTATCTTTTCTTTAGTACTCAATATTTCAAATCTCCACAAGGGGGGACAAAAATGTAATGTATTATTTATCCTTTACTTTATCAAATATGTTTTTGCCGTACTCTTGTAGCTTAGTAAATCAATTTCTCTTCCTAACATCTTTCTATTAGCCAAGGATGTAATCTACTCTGATCTATTCTGAGTTGGATATCTCGCCAGAGCTACGCTGCCCTATCAGTGAAATAAGGTTATTTCCAAGAGATATGCATGGACCTCATTTGCACCAAGACGCAATCTAAGCGAGAGTTAATATTCTAGGATATATTCAGGGTGGAAACCCGCCCTCTAAGCCCTATCGGTGAAAAAGGTTAGTTCCAAGAGATATGCATGGATCTTCTTCACATAAGGGGGCTATCTAAGTAAGAGCAAGGGCTCAGTGGAATAATGTGCCAGAGCTATGCTGTCCTGGGTTAATTTTATGAAATATGCATGTTATATAATGTTATATACGATTGAATTGTTGTTCAATCTCTATGGCATCTATTACCATGTGATTGTTTTTACTCTAATTATATTCAGTAATAAATATTCTTTCCTGAGGTTAACTTGATTAACTTAAGGAATAAGGCTGTTTTTACCATTTAACAAAAATCATAAATTATTTTTACCATTACCAGAAATAAGTAGGGGAGAGCGGGGTTGGTTGGCATAGGAGGTAGGTTGGCCTTTAGCTTATAGTTTCTGTCACACCTGTTGTGAAGGCCCCACCATTGTACCATATGACCCACTCGACCTGGGGAAATTTGTCCTGAGTTTTCAATCCGATGCTTACAGTGTCGAGAAGAGTGTGCTTCATTGATTAATTTTACAACATGTAAGTAAATTTTCAGTAAATTCGGTTTAAAGGCATGGCAAAACATTTGACTCCGATTGGGTTCACATAGCCAGTTTCTTGTTTGATTGTTCTCCCCTTTCCTGGCAGCCATTTTTCATATGATCTCTCCTATGGGGTTAGTTGCTCTCTTCAATTGGGGTTTGTTTGCACAGTAGCAATTCACAAAAGCAAGGTAAACATAAACCAAGGTGAAACTACCAATTGTCCTTAGATCCAGCGAGGAGAATGAGAGCAATATATTGCCTATGCAGAAAGTGACGACAGTCTAATCTTCTATTTTCTTCTATTGGCATTCTATTTTCCCTTAAAAGCTGTTCAAAACCGATTCAAAATTATTATACCATTATAGTACAGCTTTTAATAACAATAATATGTGTTAGGCAGTACTTGAATGAGATGGCTAAACAACCTGACCTTCTAGGCCAACCTGCCCCATATATGGGGGTTAATTGGCATAATCTGAATTGACGAATTCTTCAATTTTCTATGATCTTAGTATTAAATATTATGTGTTGAAAAAAATACTTAAAGTACTAATACTTAAGAGTTTACAGTGGTATCAGCCCTGTAGGTAGTATATTAACAGGAACGACTCGACAATCAAAAAAGTGAAAACTGTTGCCAACCATCCCCTTTTATTATTACAAAAATAATTTTTTAGCTGGTTAATCTTAAAATAATCAATATGAAAATTATAATAAAATGTAACGACATATTTCTAAACCATGTCAGGTATTAAATTATTACTTTAGTAATAGTTTCTAAAAAAGCAATTGCCGATGTAATGCAAGGTTGTCGTTAATATATATAATAAGATCTGAGACAACAGAGCAGCATGTTGAATAAAATGTTATTTTAATATGAATGATAAAAGTCAGTTAGACTTTGATTAGATGACCAGATGTCCACAAAAGTTTCACAGAAATGTAAATAGCATTCTGTGAAACAGAAATAAGATTATTAATCAAATTTAGGTTATTCCATTGCATAATATAAACATGAGCTGACTAAACATTAAAGATAGCATCAAATTACGACAAAACAATAAAGTACTTATGTCACGTCAGGACTTACTTATTTAGTAAAATAAATATAAACAGCACCAACAACTTTAATCATTAAAAATTTTAGTTCAACAATGGCCAACAATATAGCCCCACCCAGTATCACTTTTCTAACAGATACTAAATCCATTCTTAAATTATCGACTTGTACTAATGGAGATGATAGTTTTACTAGAACCTGTCTTTCAAAGTTCAGCAATTGAACTTTGAAAAAAATTAGATTTAACACTCTTAGATAAAAATTATCAATAAGAACCAGCCAAGAGTACTCAATACTGGAACAAGAAATTATAACCAATACAAAGCTTATATATCCCCCAAAGTATATTTTAAATCAGTTTTATAAAATAATAAAAAGTAATGGAGAAAAGTTGTCTAGTCACAGGTAAATAGATTTAAAGAATGTGACAGAAATAAACAATGTGACAAAGGAAAACTTTCTTCAATAATAGATACATATAAACTTACATCTCTGTCCCTATTTTTGTAATTAACAACCACATCATCGGTCAAAATATGCCCTTGCACTTTAATCATTTATACTGTCGTTAATATACGACCGTTTACCAATTCAAGACGTTACGAGATAACCGCTTCGGGAGGTAATGATCAAGTTCTGTTATTATTGGCATCCAACCACGGTTTTGTTTTAGTAATTCAAACCTTTAAATTAATAACAACATTTTATTTTAGAAATAGTTTTATTATTGATTTTTTGAACGATAAATCATTGTTTGTTTTATGTTTTCCAATATTTTTTTTCAACTGCGTTGAAGAGTATCTTAACAGTTTATTAATATTTTTTTTGTTTTATCGTTAACATTTCCAATTGTATATTTACCCAGCAATAATTTAATTATTAAACAAGGCATCCACAATTATCCGGAATTGTATTGCACCTATATATTAGGTGCTTACTATATCAAGTATTTTTTGGGCGTTTTCAGCCATTGATTTATGATTTAAGATTAGAAATCATATTAGGCATTACCCTATAAGTTGGTTTTAGAATGTATCTCAACTTCCTTTGAACCATTGGAAATATATACGGCAAAAATTTTCTTTACTTAAATAAAATTACATATCCCAACCAAATATCGGGTTGGTGCAATACAACGTTTCTGGTGCAAATCTAAACAAGTAGTACTATGACTCACCCAATGTTTCGGGTTCGGTACTTAGTAAACATGTACCGTTCTGTGGTAAAAGATTGTTCGATGAGTTGATTTGTCTTGATAACGCACAAACCCCAAGAATTTACCATTTAATATAGAGTAAACACTTCATGGTTCCTCTTGGTCGATCAAAGGATTTCATATTTAAGAATAAATAACATCATGTGTGCCCGCCTGATAACATTACCCTAGATCACTATTCTTGGCGTTAACTGCACTAAATTTATCAATTATGAATATATAATTTTTTATGACTGTATTGTTTATTTGCTATAACCTCACTAATATTCGTCCGATTATGATTTGTTTTTAAATTATGGTAATTGCCCATTAGGTGCACCGCATGAATTTTATACGTATCTTAAACTCCCTAATGACACAAAAAGCCGTTCAATGAGGCCAGATCTCCACTAAAATAGACTCATGGGTGGTTTTTTTATTCCTGAGTACACACTTCTAGGCACTTGGAAACAACGTTCAACCTACCATATATATATATCAAATATGTTTTCTGTAAAATATTTGGTACAACAATCGCTATGCTAGTCTTAAGGCGCTATCCAGTATGGCGTCGTTTAGTGAGGCCTCGAACTCAACTGAAAAAGACTCTTTTGTGAGTTTATCTATTTCTGAAGAGCGTAGAAAGTGGGAATCGAAAGCTGGGATCTCATAAAGCTGATTAAACTACTTTTTAACTGAAAAAGATGCGATGGTTGTAAGCTTACATTACAAACAGGTAACCTCCCGAAAGAGGCCGCGCCCAGAAGTGACAAGTGCTTTACTAAATATTTGATTACATCACAATCGATTGTTACAGACACAACTAAAATAAAAAGTATTATAACACTTTAGAGGCGAGGACGGGTCCAGCCGGTTGTAAAGGGCGACTGCGCCCCCCCCCCATATCATTTCCCCTGGATCTTCACATCTGCTCTTCAACCTTTATGTTGCTTTACCACCGCATACATCTTACTTGTTTATTTGCTGTTTATGTTGCTTCCTTACTTTAAGTAAGTTAAATTCGGTCTTAAATAATAAAAAAAACAACAACAAAAAAACGTGAAGGGGCTGAACACCCCACAGCTCTCCCCTAGATACATCTATGTTTGTAGGCAACACCATGATGTATAAATTTAAGCGCTAAGGATGTATTTAACCGCCCTGAAGTGCTAAAGAAACTATTATATGTATTACAAATCTGCTAAGTCATTGGCTAAAAAATTATAAAATATGTTTTTTAATTTGGACTTAACGCTCTTTATTCTGCAGAACAGATGTAATAATAAAAAATTACATATAATACAATATAATGTAGTGGAGACCAGTGTAGTCTCCAAATTTATTCTTGACCATTTTGGTATCAGACATTTAGTAATAAATATACTTAATTTTCTAATCCTTTTAATATATTTTATAATTTCTGGAAAAAATGAAAAAAGCAGAGATATCAATGTTTTATTCAGACAATTTGATTAACATAATTAAAAAATCTGGTGCGTGCGTGCAACACACAACTTTCACTTACCAACTTACTTAGATAAGAAATTAATGCGTTTTGTTAATGCCACCTCTCAAAGTTACACATTTTCCACATTCATTTCTTATTTTTGTTTTCATTTGCTCTATAAACCCCTCAGAACATTTTAATAATGATAACGCTTACCTGATATTAAATAACACTCAATTTTCAACATAACGAATATGAAGAAAATCGTTAAAGCCGTTTTTGAGATAATATAAAAATTAGAAAAAAAATTATTAAGTAAAGTCCCCCCTCCGGTTGATCAATTTGGATGAAATGTTGGCTATCACATATTTGGCAAATACATACATCAAATACCCAGTTTGATCAAAATCGTGAAAATCGTTTTTGAGTAAATAAAAAAAACACGTGAAAATGATACAAAATTTATTAAGTAAAGTCCCCCCTCCGGTCGATCAATTTTGATGAAATTCTGGCTATCACATCTTTGGCATATACATACATCAAATACCCAGTTTGATCAAAATCGTGAAAGCCGTTTTTGAGTAAATAAAAAAAAAAACCCGCGAAAATGATACAAAATTTATTAAGTAAAGTCCCCCCTCCGGTTGATCAATTTCGATGAATTTTTTACAGTCATATCTCGGGCATATAAATAGATCAAATACTCAGTTTAATCAAAATCGTTAGAGCCGTTTTTGAGAAAATCGAAAAAAACTTAAAAAGTTATTAAATAAAGTACCCTCTCCCTTTGAGCAATTTTGATGAAATTTTTGCTGTCACATCGCGGGCATATACATACACTAAATATCCAATCTCAGGTTCGCACGGTTTATAGTTTTTGAGCTAGTCTGTTCACACACACACACACACACACACACACACACACACACACACACACACACACACACACACACACACACACACACACACACACACACACACACACACACACACACACACACACACACACACACACACACACACACACACACACACACACACACACACACACACACACACACACACACACACACACACACACACACACACACACACACACACACACACACACACACACACACACACACACACACACACACACACACACACACACACACACACACACACACACACACACACACACACACACACACACACACACACACACACACACACACACACACACACACACACACACACACACACACACACACACACACACACACACACACACACACACACACACACACACACACACACACACACACACACACACACACACACACACACACACACACACACACACACACACACACACACACACACACACACACACACACACACACACACACACACACACACACACACACACACACACACACACACACACACACACACACACACACACACACACACACACACACACACACACACACACACACACACACACACACACACACACACACACACACACACACACACACACACACACACACACACACACACACACACACACACACACACACACACACACACACACACACACACACACACACACACACACACACACACACACACACACACACACACACACACACACACACACACACACACACACACACACACACACACACACACACACACACACACACACACACACACACACACACACACACACACACACACACACACACACACACACACACACACACACACACACACACACACACACACACACACACACACACACACACACACACACACACACACACACACACACACACACACACACACACACACACACACACACACACACACACACACACACACACACACACACACACACACACACACACACACACACACACACACACACACACACACACACACACACACACACACACACACACACACACACACACACACACACACACACACACACACACACACACACACACACACACACACACACACACACACACACACACACACACACACACACACACACACACACACACACACACACACACACACACACACACACACACACACACACACACACACACACACACACACACACACACACACACACACACACACACACACACACACACACACACACACACACACACACACACACACACACACACACACACACACACACACACACACACACACACACACACACACACACACACACACACACACACACACACACACACACACACACACACACACACACACACACACACACACACACACACACACACACACACACACACACACACACACACACACACACACACACACACACACACACACACACACACACACACACACACACACACACACACACACACACACACACACACACACACACACACACACACACACACACACACACACACACACACACACACACACACACACACACACACACACACACACACACACACACACACACACACACACACAGACCATTTCGCGGGACTTGGTTAATTGGACTCAGGGGACCCCAAAACGTGTATTTCCGTTGAAAACCGGAAGTCGAAATTTTTCACGATCGCAATACTTCCACTTACTATATATTTCATATATAGGTAAGTGAAAGTAAAAATATAAAAGATTTATAATTTTTTTCTCTTCAACTAATTAAGTCATTTTTTAAAACTATTTTGAATTTATATTTACATTCTGTAGATACACAAAATAATTGATGTTTTGCAGGAAATCGACAAACTCAAATAAAAATTCAGATGGCATTCCAAACTAAAGAACATGGAAGCCGATATTAAAAACGGATACTGAAGTTTTTAATATTGCCTTGTTTTGTTTAATATTGCATTTGTTTTGCAGGTCCTGTTCCTCCTCCCTCATTTTCATACGGAAAGGGTTAGATTGGTTAATCATAGTGTAATATTTCTCTAAGTTTTGCGAATATTCTAGGTTGCCCAACATTACAAGCATAATATCTGAGGTGAAGAAAGAATTTGCTCGACATGGAATCCCCTTTGAAGTGATTGCAGATCAAGGGACACAATTTTCATCCAGCCAGTTTTTAGAGTTTGCCAAGTCATGGGGTTTCAAGAGGACTTTGGTGAGCCCAAAGTACCAGCAGGCCAATGGACAAGCAGAACACTCCGTACAAACTATCAAGAAAGGCCTCAAGAAGTGCGAGAATGATCCATACTTGTGCCTGTTGGAGCTCAACAATACTCCTAGCACAGATCTCCCTGCCCCAGCGGAGCTACTCATGAGCAGGAAGCTGAGGGGAGTTATTCCTAGAACTCAAGAACAGCTTAAGCCTCAAACCAAGGACCTTGAGGAAACGAAAGCGGTGCTGAGAAAGCAACAACAAGTTAGGAAGAAGTATTACGACCGGGGAAGCAGGAAGGTAAAAGGGTTCTGTCCTGGTGAGCATGAGCAAGTGGTGTTCCAGAAGTCTCCGGGGTCAAGCTGGACTCCAGGAACAGTCAAGAAAGAACTGATCGACCACGATCCTATTGGCTGATGACTGAGGATGGAGGTGAGGTGGAGAGGAACCACCGACATATCCTGCCAGCAGGGAGAGAGGAAAAGGGAGATGAAGAAGACAAGGCGTGAGGAGCTAGGGAAGGCGAAGGAAGAGCAGAAGATGGAAGGATCTATAGGACCAGAAGCGGCAGAGCTGTCCATCCACCGGCCAAGCTCAATTTTTGAGGAGGGAGATGTTATATAATGTTTTTTTTTTTTTTTTTTTTTTTTTTTTTTTTTGGGACTTTAAGGCTTCCACTGAAGCCCTATACTGCATTATATAATGTTATATACGATTGAACTGTTGTTCAATCTCTATGGCATCTATAACCATGTGATTGTTTTTCCTCTAATTATATTCAGTAATAAATATTCTTTTCTGAGGTTAACTTGATTAACTTAATATCTAGTACTTTAACAATATACCAAGCAACAACAATACCAGCCGAGTCAAGGAATTCTCAGTCTTAGCCTTGCCCTAAACCTGGGGTGTACCAAGCCAAAAATGAAGCTCTTCAATAAGGCTCTTCAGAGCTGTATTAAGCGAAAGGAGAGGAGAAAAACCTAAACCTGGTAAGGAATTCCCAGTCTTAACCATACACCTGGTGGTACCAAGCCCCAGATGAAGCTGTTTTAGACTTTTTAGAGCAGATTCGGGGTCCTTACTGCTGCTCTATTAAGGGAGAAGGGAAATGGAGGATAAAGGTTTAAATAAAAAGAGGAAAATTCAGGATAAAATATTTCAGGAAGATATCAGGCATTATCCATATGAGATCATGCCTGACGCCTCATGTGAGACCAAAGTCTGATCCAACTGAAAAACACTGTGGTATTCACTTCCTAGACAAGCAAGTGCAAAAAGTACGGCAAAATAAAACCAGTTTCCAATCTATAATGAGCTATGGCAGAAATGGATTCTAACAAAGAAGAATATACATACACATATACAGTATGAAAATGGCATATAACAATTAAAAACTAATACTGACTAAAAAGGCTATTTAGTAAGCCTCATTTGGTACCCCACATAATGAAAGGAAGGCTCAAATGGATATTGATAAATCCCAAAATGCATACTGGAAGGAAAGCCAGGAGGATGAAGATCAAAAGGGAGACCATGCCTGTGATGGATGGATAATTTATAGAGAGATCTCTGGAAAATCAGTGTGAGAAGCGGAGGCATAAGGCGGATGGAGAGGATTGAAGAAATGTGGTTGAGGAGGCTCAGGTGTTGACTGGATTGTAGTAGAATATGGTTAGTTTTAGTTTGTTAGTGACTAAATTGTACTTATAATTGTTGAAAATTAATATTTAACACCGCTAATGAACCACAAAATGAATTGTAAAATACAGTGAACAAGAGTTTGGATAATGTGTAGTGTAAAACAGAAAAAATTAAGGAACATAAGCGAATGAAAAAAAGGAGCAATTATATTCTATATTCACTATGGTGGATGCATCCATAAAGATAGTAAGAGCCTATTAGAAGTATTATCAATTTGTAGGCATCCCTAATATATATAATCTAAATATTAAGCCCCTCAGAAGGCATATAATAAATCTTATTTATGACAACTTTTAAAGAATGCAAACTCATTTATGTTGTTCAGAGAAAGATGATCAAGCTCACAAATGCCACTTCTAATCTCAACTATGAAGATCATCTGTATATTTTAATTTATCATCTTTAGAGCAATAAAAGATTAGGGGTGATCTCATCGAAACCAACAAAATACTACATGGTCACTAACCTCCTCTATTAAACCATGTTTTTGTCAGTGCTCCATCTCAACAGCTTGTGGGCAAAGTGAAAACTTTCTACTCCTATAGAAGACTGGAGTTTAACAAGGATTTCTCCTCCTGGTGAGTTATAACTCATTGGAACACCCTATCAGCTGAAGTTTATTATGTTATCCTAGTCACTATATGCACAATTTTATAGAGTTCTCTGTTTTTTGCTCTATGTAGATAAATACAAACTTCTCATCTTATTTGAAAGAAAATGAGAACAAAAGTCTATGAAGATTAACAATATAAAAATCATGAAACAAGCAACAACAAAAAAAAAAAAAAGTACAAAATTAAAGAGCGTGCAACCATAAGAAAGCAAAGTGGTGGTATCAGGTGCTTTGAGGGTATGGTGCAATCTGACCCAGTATTTCACTCTCACTCTTCTGTTATTATAGCCACTGTGTTCCTGATGATTTTTCCATTTTCTTGCACAGGTCATGTTCTTCAGGTATGACATTCCTGGTACATTAACACACACACACATTGTTTTTCAAACTATTGGATTTCTCATGGTGGTCAGCTATTAAGGACATATTGCTTGGTCTTTAGTAGGTAACTACTAAGATATTAACCATTTTTTCACTAGAGGGAAAACTTGCTGAAATTAAATGGTTTGAATTTCTTCTTAAATTATTTTATTTTAATTATTTCCACTTCCCAAATATTAATTAATACAATTGTATCCATTACTAGAACTAATGGAAATATCCCTTTTCCTGAAAATCATGTATTACCACATTCCTGTTTCAGTTTCTACTCTTTAAAGTGTCTAGATTTCCTCCATCAACTTATTTTACCATCCAGCATTTTCACATACTTGTAAAAAAGCTATTACTTAAACAATAAATAAATCATTCATTTTCACACAGTTGATGTGCTGTTTATCAAAATTTCTTAGAAGTTCTTGAAGCCAAAACATGAGTAAAGGTCTTTCTTTTGCAAAATTATCTGATCATAAACCTCCAATCCTTTTCAGTTCAATTCTCAAAATTGAATGAAAAACAACTTCATTGTGGAACAAATATCAGACGCTTTGGTATTTGTTACATTTGTGTAACTTAATTCTGGTATGTAATTTTAATTGTCATTTAGATTGATACCACTCAAACTACTATTTTTATTTAGAGAATAGTTTTTGCTGTATTGAAGTGATGTGAATAAAGTAGTTTTGATGACAAAAAATTTATTTCGTAATGTATATATGGTAGAAGAGAATTTTTTTTTTTTTTCGGTTGGCGCATTAGGCCTAATGAGACCTTTGGCCGCGCAGTGTGGTCTTCTTACAGACATTTGTTTTGCTTGCGGGAGTACAGACAGCCTGGAGGGGGTAGCCCAAACCTCGCGTTGCTGCAAGCCATGGTCATCATGGCACAGCGGCAGACTGCCCATAGCTCCATAACCAATCCCATTGGGGCCAATTTGGCAGAGTCCTTCCCACCGATGGTGTCAGCTCTCTCGGGTTCAAGGAGAGTGACAAACTGGTCTAGGTCCAAGGATTATGGTAGCTCAGAGTCAGCAGGCCCCGAGGACCTATATTTCTTTCCCTGAAGCATACCCTCCCTGAACCAAACCTCCGGGCGGTTACTGACATCCTGGAAAACCACACCACGATTCTCGATGAGATACACGGGGAAGGTTTATCACTCCTACGCCCGGTCGGTGTGAGTCGCCTCCAGTAGGCTGACGGGCCTCACATACCCGGGGGTGGGGATAGACTTGGACTGCTTGGCTTTTATTGGTGGGCAGTCACCCCAATGGAGCGGTCACCCATCCAAGTACTGACCACGATTGACGTTGCTTAACTTTAATTATCTATTGCAAGCGCCCTTGTCCACTCGGCCATCCCGGCCCCGCAGGTAGAAGAGAATATACAAAAGTAAAAAGGAATGAAAATTATAATCGAGATAATGGAACTAAAAGCTTAATATTATTTTGATGACTATGTCTACTTTGTAGAATTTCCTGAGAAAACACAAAACATTATTGTCGGTAGCACATCCGCACAGAACACTCTTTTTTTATTTTGGTACATGGCTATTATCTCAATGTAAGACATAAGATAGATTTATTAATTCCACAACTACCAAAGAGGATTAGGCTGATTTTGGTAAAGCATATACATTTCTTAATATGTTTGTAAGAAAACTCCACCTTTTTTTTTTTTTTTTCAATAAAAGCATTTCATCAAAGTTAAAACTTTGAATTAAAATTAAATTTTTCTATCATAAACATGAAAAAAAAATATTTTTAACTCATTTCATGAAAAAAATGGACTTGGTTTGTTACTATGCTACTTGCTATTCATATAATACAATCAGGGATCACAACCTATACACTGATAATGAAAAGTCACGAAAGATAGGGAAAAGGTGATCTCTACTCCACTGCCATTACCTTTCGCCCACCAGAAACATGTTTTCCCTATTTAAAATCTCTGGAGATCACCAAGGTCAAAAAAAAGTAGTTAACTTGTCTGAGAGATTAGCTGATTGATCGTTATTATGATGGTAAGACCTAGATGTATTTACCTTTTAGAAGCTACTGTTGAGTTAATATTCATTTTGCAGGGACATTTTATCATTAGGATTACCACAAAATTTACAGCCATCAGCAAAGATTAAAGATGGAGAAGAAAAGACAAGATCAGATATGAAAATAGTGAAGAGAAGAGATCCTATGACAGGTCCCTCTGGTACTCCAGTAAGGACTGATCTAGGATCTGGAACTTACTGATATAACTTGAAAACTGCAACCACTCCTCAAGAACTCTGATAGCCATTCCAAGAGATTTAATCTTGTTAAAGTTAATCATTTAGTTCAGTTATTCAGTTATCCAGTTCACTGAAATACAGTCACGAAATAACCATATAGATGGCATTGTTTTTTTTTGTGTGCTTCTTTTTTTTTTTCTGGTCTCACCGCCATCTTGTATTGAACTAATGTCTACCATGCTTTTGTTTGTGTTAATGCACCTTATAACTGTAAAAGGTTATGGGCCCAGTAGCTTTATATAGATGTTTTGTTCAGTATTTAGTAAATCATTAAAGTTCGTTTGTTTAGTGTGAAGTGTTGCCGAGTCCATTGGTAAGATGGAGTTTGCTAAGCACATTAAACCACTGACCAGTGCAGCAGATTGGCCAGTTAGGAAACGTAAAATTCGTGATTTACTTGATTATCATGAAGGTGCATTGGATTGTATCGATCAAAAGTTGTTAAAACCAGATCCATTAAAAGCTGATGCAACGAAACAAGAAATGAAAGAACACAAAGAAGCGTGTGATTTGTATAGGAAAGCAAATAGTTTTGCTAAGTCCATGATCACTAGTACGGTTTCTGATGCAGTTTACCAAAAGATAATGGACAAAGTTAGTGCAAGTGAAGCTTGGGAAGCTTTAAAACAGCAGTTTGAGGCAACATCTAAAGACCAACTCTTTAAGGTATGTGCAGATTTCTTTTCATTTGGTTGGACAACAGGTGATGACGTTTCTACTCATGTTGCTAAGTTGAGGAGTCTGTGGAATGAGCTAAACAATGGCTTAATGGAGATAAATGAAAACACCCTTCCGAATCTGCTTTTGGTATGTAAAGTTTTGCATATTTTACCAAGTTCATTTGAAAGTTTTAAATCTAGTTGGATGCTGCTTACTAAAGATCAAGTCTATTCATTTGATGAATTAAACATGCAGCTATGTGTTTTTGAGCGAAATATGAAACCCATCACAAGTAATGAGAGTGATTCTGAAGCTTTAGTGGCTAGGTCGGATAAACAGAAACAGAGTTATAATAGCAACTCTACCAATAAACCTAGTTCCAAATACACTGCTCAAAAGTTGAGGCCAGGTAATTGTAACTATTGTCACCAGCCTGGTCATTGGGTTCGTAAATGTAGAAAATGGATTGCAGATGGTCGTCCTCGCCCTGATAATGGTAGTAATAACCCTCAGAGTAATATAGCAGATTCAAGAGTTCCTGCAGGTATGATTGCTCTTGTGTCTATCCACAATGAAGTTTTAGCTGCTGAGCCTAATACAGAGGATTGGTGGGTAGATAATGGTGCTACCAAGCATGTCACAAATCGTTCAGATTGGTTTAGTTCTTTTAATAAGTTCAAGAACTCGTGCAGCATTAAGGCAGCTGGAGATGAAAGTTTAGATGCTGTTGGCAGTGGTATTATTGAGGTCAATTCCATGGTTAATGGTAGATGCCAACGTTTGCAATTGAAGGATGTTTGGTTGGTTCCTAGGATTGCTAGAAATTTATTCTCTCCATTATCTGCACATGATAAAAACCCAAATAGCAAGTTCCAATCTACAGTTTCCTCCTGTTCCCTTTCCGTGAATGGTGCTCCAGTGGTGGTAGGTTTTCGAGAGAAGAATGGAACATTATATAAAGCAGATATTAAAACTGTGTGTCCGAGTAGTGTTAACTATATAGAATCAAATGACACACTTCAGTTGTACCACGAGAGGTGGGGACACCAAGATAAACGTCACATAAAAGAAAAGCTTGAACGTGAGCTAAATATTAAAGTCAAGCTAGATGATAAAGTATGTAAACCTTGCATTTATGGCAAGTTTCATCGATTGCCTTTTGGTACTAGAAGAAAAGCTTTGAAACCAGGAGAGCTTATGTCAACTGATGTTTGTGGACCTTTTGCTGATTCATTTCAGAAGAAGCGTTATTTAGTTGTATTTAAAGATAGTTACACTAAATTTCGGTATGGTTTTGTCATCAAAGAAAAGTCAGAAGTCAAAAATGTTTTAGAACAAATGCTTGCTCATGCAGAGAAACAGGGTCACAATATCAAAGAACTTCTAAGTGACAATGGTGGTGAATTTGATAATGCAAATGTACGAGAGATTTTGCTAAAAAGGGGAGTCACACAGAGGCTAACAGCTCCTTATACACCACAGCAAAATGGAATTTGTGAACGAGAGAACAGAACAATCGTTGAGATGGCAAGAACATTTATGTACTCGAATCCCAATGTTCAGTTTCCACAAGCAATTTGGGCCGAGCTTGTGTCGACAGCCGTCTACATATTAAACAGAACTAGTAAATCGTCTGTAAATGGAGTAAGTCCTTACGAACTTTGGTTTGGTAAAAAACCGAGAATCAACCATCTTCGTATTATCAGTACAACCTGCTACTTACATGTTCCTGTGCAGAAGAGGCACAAAATGGATAAGAAAGCCCAAAAAGGTTACTTAGTAGGCTATGATGGGGAGGAGCGTTACCGTATCTATATTCCAGAAGAAAGACGAGTCATGTTATCCCGAGATGTTCAATTTCAAGAAATACTTCATGATTGTGCTCAGGAAGTAAAAGTACCTTTTTTGAGTACTCCATTGAAAGAAGAGTCACTTGAAAAATATCAAGATGATGAAGAAGAATTTTATGGTTTTTCAGATCAAGAGGAAGAAGAAGCAACAACTTCTATGGAACTTAGAGATAGGAGGAATCTTCATCCACCTAGTCGTTATGCTGAGTATGTTTCTATGATAATGACAGAATCTACAAAAACTCCAGAGACCTATGAGGAGGCAGTTCGTTCAGAATGTTCCGAAAATTGGAAAACTGCCATGAGTGAAGAAATAAAAGCTCTCAATGAGAACGATACATGGGAACTCGCTGAATTACCTGAAAGTAAAAGAGCTTTACCTTGCAAATGGGTATTTAAAGTCAAGGAAAATCCAGATGGTTCAGTGGAAAGGTATAAAGCTCGCATAGTTGTAAAAGGGTTTACTCAACAAAAAGGAGTTGACTACAGTGAAACATTTAGTCCTGTAGCTAAACTAACCACAATAAGGACAATTTTAGGAATTGCAGCACATAAAAGAATGCATCTTGCTCATTTTGATGTTTCGACTGCATTTTTGTATGGTAAATTAGAAGTCAGTGAGGAAATATACATCCAGCAGCCCAAAGGATTTGAGGATGGTACCAGCAAAGTATGCAAGCTAAAAAGGAGTTTATATGGATTGAAGCAAGCTGCCAGATGTTGGCATAAACGTATTTCTAGTTTCTTTGAGAAACTTGGTTTTAATCGCAGCAATGCGGATCCATGTTTATTTGTGAGAAGGATTGGATCGGAAGAAACTATTGTAGCTTTATATGTTGATGATGGTCTTGTGGCGTCAACAAGCAGGAAAGATTTGGAAGATTTTTTAAGAGACTTGAAGGCAGAGTTTAAAGTCACTTATAAACCACTTAATTATTTTTTGGGTCTTGAAGTAATCCAAAGTCAGGATGGGACTATTAGAATCCATCAAAAGAACTATGTCAGAAGAATCTTAAAAAAATTTAACATGGACTCATGTAAACCAGTATCAACTCCAATGATAGATACACAGACACAAGAAATTTTTAAATCAGGGAGAGAGAATTCTGCTAGTGAATTTCCCTACCGTCAGGCCGTCGGGGCACTCATGTATTTGATGGTCTCAACTAGACCTGATATAGCATATGCAGTTGGGATAGTTTCTCGCACACTAGAGAATCCGTCCTCAGAGGATATCATCAAGGTGAAGAGGATCTTCAGGTATCTTGCAGGAACTGATAGTATGGGAATCACATATAAGCCTGGAGATGCCTGTGTTCTTGAAGGATATAGTGATGCTGACCTGGGTGGTTGTTCAAGAACTGGAAGATCAACTACAGGAGTTCTTTGCAAGTATGCAGATGGGCCTATTTCATGGATGAGCCAGCGCCAAGCGAGTGTTGCTCTCTCAACAACGGAAGCGGAACTTGTTGCTGCAAGCGAAGCCGCCAAGGAAATGGTATGGCTCAGAAGATTGTTGGACGAATTGGTCGGTCAACAGGTAAATGCTACCCTGTATATTGATAACGAAGCAGCCTTGAGACTTACCAAAAATCCCGAATTCCATAAGAGAACCAAACACATAAGGATTCGCCACTTCTATGTGAGGGAGGTTGTTCAAGAAGGGATTATCAGCGTTCAGAAGATAACCACCAATGACCAACTTGCAGATATGTTGACGAAGTCACTACATAAGCCGAAACTGTCTTTTATGATTAGTGAAGTGGGGATGTCATGCCTGTCTATTCGGTGAGGGAGAGTGTTAAAGTTAATCATTTAGTTCAGTTATTCAGTTATCCAGTTCACTGAAATACAGTCACGAAATAACCATATAGATGGCATTGTTTTTTTTTGTGTGCTTCTTTTTTTTTTTCTGGTCTCACCGCCATCTTGTATTGAACTAATGTCTACCATGCTTTTGTTTGTGTTAATGCACCTTATAACTGTAAAAAATCTTACTCCAACCTGATTGAGTTTAGAGATAAGGGGAAACACAAAAGTGCCTGTGAATGCTGCCTGAAATCAATGTAGATTACATCTTCTGAGGATTCGTTATCTACATACTTGGTGCCATATTATAAGGTGATAAGGTTTGTAGTTACAGGTATCAAGGCAGAGTTTAATAATATAGTCAACTCCTTGAGGATTAGTTTTTCTATAATTTTGGAATACAAACAAGTGAGAGAAACAGGTCTGTAATTAGAAACATTTCTCTCCCCTTTTTTGGAAATCAGACAGATGGTAGACTGTTTCCATATGTAGGAAAAACTACCTTGAAAACGAGTCTGCTTAAATACACAATCATTGAGATATTGATATGGCACAGTTCAAGAAAGAGGAATGTTAGCAACACAGAGGCTTGAAGTAGATTTAAAGGACTTATGGTTTTAATAAGAATCAAACATAGTTAAGTTGACATACTTATAATAAAATTTCAAATCACCTCTGTCACATAATTTTCTAACCATTTAGGACTGGCTGAATTCAGAAGATTAAAAAAAATCTGATTACATTTAATAGCAAGAAAGTTATTCAAAGAAATTACAGTTTCCATAGATATAAACAAAAAGGTAGTTGTAAATTAGTATTTGCCTCAGTCATTAAAAGATCATTTAAAGATAAAACTAGTATAAGGTATTTCAGTTTCCATAAATGTATACACAATCTATTTCTTATCAGTGTCAGGTTATAAAGAAGATAAAGGGATAACAGTATGGTCTGCCAATCTAACACATAAGTACCCAATAATTTTATAACAAGCACAACAACTAAGGGTTCCCCATAGTAAGGTGTGACCACCTGCCCCCTTCCATCAGATTTATGCTACTACATAAATAATAATTATTTTGATATGGCAAAGGCATTTTAAATGAAATTTTTCTCCTATTATAATTGTTAAAAAAATAAGGCTGTTTTTACCATTTTTAGACAACGGAAATAAGTATTATCATTACAAAAATAACATGGACAGGATGATACATAATTTTTTAGCTGGTTAATCTTAAAATAATCAATATGAAAATAATGATAAACAGTAACGATATATTTCTAAACCATGTCAGGTATTAAATTATTACTTTAGTAGCAGTTTCTAAAAAAGCAATTGCCAGTGTAATGCAAGGTTGTCGTTAATATATAATAAGATCTGAGACAGCTGAGCAGCATGTTGAATAAAATGTTATTTTAATATGAATGATAAAAGTCAGTTAGACTTTGATTAGATAACCAGATGTCCTCAAAAATTTCACAGAAATGTAAAATAAGATTATTAATCAAATTTAGGTTATTCCATTGCATAATATAAACATGAGCTGACTAAACATTAAAGATAGCATCAAATTACGACAAAACAATAAAGTACTTATGTCACGTCAGGACTTACTTATTTAGTAAAATAAATATAAACAGCACCAACAACTTTAATCATTAAAAATTTTAGTTCAACAATGGCCAACAATATAGCCCCACCCAGTATCACTTTTCTAACAGATACTAAATCCATTCTTAAATTATCGACTTGTACTAATGGAGATGATAGTTTTACTAGAACCTGTCTTTCAAAGTTCAGCAATTGAACTTTGAAAAAAATTAGATTTAACACTCTTAGATAAAAATTATCAATAAGAACCAGCCAAGAGTACTCAATACTGGAACAAGAAATTATAACCAATACAAAGCTTATATATCCCCCAAAGTATATTTTAAATCAGTTTTATAAAATAATAAAAAGTAATGGAGAAAAGTTGTCTAGTCACAGGTAAATAGATTTAAAGAATGTGACAGAAATAAACAATGTGACAAAGGAAAACTTTCTTCAATAATAGATACATATTAAACTTACATCTCTGTCCCTATTTTTGTAATTAACAACCACATCATCGGTCAAAATATGCCCTTGCACTTTAATCATTTATACTGTCGTTAATATACGACCGTTTACCAATTCAAGACGTTACGAGATAACCGCTTCGGGAGGTAATGATCAAGTTCTGTTATTATTGGCATCCAACCACGGTTTTGTTTTAGTAATTCAAACCTTTAAATTAATAACAACATTTTATTTTAGAAATAGTTTTATTATTGATTTTTTGAACGATAAATCATTGTTTGTTTTATGTTTTCCAATATTTTTTTTCAACTGCGTTGAAGAATATCTTAACAGTTTATTAATATTTTTTTTGTTTTATCGTTAACATTTCCAATTGTATATTTACCCAGCAATAATTAAGTCATTAAACAAGGCATCCACAATTACTGCTTACTATATCAAGTATTTTTTGGGCGTTTTCAGCCATTGATTTATGATTTAAGATTAGAAATCATATTAGGCATTACCCTATAAGTTGGTTTTAGAATGTATCTCAACTTCCTTTGAACCATTGGAAATATATACGGCAAAAATTTTCTTTACTTAAATAAAATTACATATCCCAACCAAATATCGGGTTGGTGCAATACAACGTTTCTGGTGCAAATCTAAACAAGTAGTACTATGACTCACCCAATGTTTCGGGTTCGGTACTTAGTAAACATGTACCGTTCTGTGGTAAAAGATTGTTCGATGAGTTGATTTGTCTTGATAACGCACAAACCCCAAGAATTTACCATTTAATATAGAGTAAACACTTCATGGTTCCTCTTGGTCGATCAAAGGATTTCATATTTAAGAATAAATAACATCATGTGTGCCCGCCTGATAACATTACCCTAGATCACTATTCTTGGCGTTAACTGCACTAAATTTATCAATTATGAATATATAATTTTTTATGACTGTATTGTTTATTTGCTATAACCTCACTAATATTCGTCCGATTATGATTTGTTTTTAAATTATGGTAATTGCCCATTAGGTGCACCGCATGAATTTTATACGTATCTTAAACTCCCTAATGACACAAAAAGCCGTTCAATGAGGCCAGATCTCCACTAAAATAGACTCATGGGTGGTTTTTTTATTCCTGAGTACACACTTCTAGGCACTTGGAAACAACGTTCAACCTACCATATATATATATCAAATATGTTTTCTGTAAAATATTTGGTACAACAATCGCTATGCTAGTCTTAAGGCGCTATCCAGTATGGCGTCGTTTAGTGAGGCCTCGAACTCAACTGAAAAAGACTCTTTTGTGAGTTTATCTATTTCTGAAGAGCGTAGAAAGTGGGAATCGAAAGCTGGGATCTCATAAAGCTGATTAAACTACTTTTTAACTGAAAAAGATGCGATGGTTGTAAGCTTACATTACAAACAGGTAACCTCCCGAAAGAGGCCGCGCCCAGAAGTGACAAGTGCTTTACTAAATATTTGATTACATCACAATCGATTGTTACAGACACAACTAAAATAAAAAGTATTATAACACTTTAGAGGCGAGGACGGGTCCAGCCGGTTGTAAAGGGCGACTGCGCCCCCCCCCCCATATCATTTCCCCTGGATCTTCACATCTGCTCTTCAACCTTTATGTTGCTTTACCACCGCATACATCTTACTTGTTTATTTGCTGTTTATGTTGCTTCCTTACTTTAAGTAAGTTAAATTCGGTCTTAAATAATAAAAAAAACAACAACAAAAAAACGTGAAGGGGCTGAACACCCCACAGCTCTCCCCTAGATACATCTATGTTTGTAGGCAACACCATGATGTATAAATTTAAGCGCTAAGGATGTATTTAACCGCCCTGAAGTGCTAAAGAAACTATTATATGTATTACAAATCTGCTAAGTCATTGGCTAAAAAATTATAAAATATGTTTTTTAATTTGGACTTAACGCTCTTTATTCTGCAGAACAGATGTAATAATAAAAAATTACATATAATACAATATAATGTAGTGGAGACCAGTGTAGTCTCCAAATTTATTCTTGACCATTTTGGTATCAGACATTGTGTAATAAATATACTTAATTTTCTAATCCTTTTAATATATTTTATAATTTTTGGAAAAACTGAAAAAAACAGAGATATTAATGTTTTATTCAGACAATTTGATTAACATAATTAAAAAATGTAAAAGATTTATAATTTTTTTGTCTTCAACTAATTAAAAGTCATTTTTTAAAACTATTTTGAATTTATATTTACATTCTGCAGATAGACAAAATAATTGGAGGTTTTGCTGGAAATTGACAAACTCAAATAAAATTTCAGATGGCATTCCTAAAGAAGATGTATTAAAAAGGGATACTGAAGTTTTTAATATTGCATCGTTTTTTTTTTTGTTAGATATTTCTTAAATTAGAAGGTTTTCTCAGCCAAAATTTGCCTCAGCAGGTTCTTCCTCCTTTGCAGGTCCAGTTCCTCCTCCACAGCCCCCACCTTACAGATTCCCCAAAACTTTATCCCTCCATTTGATTAGGGGTTTTCCTCACCATCTTCTTCCCGCTGATTACCAAACCATTATTATCTTTAGGATTCTACCATTGTTTAATCACCTTATTTTGCTGTAAAACCATAGTATTATCTATTTAATTAAGATATCACTAATCCAAAGTATAGGATTAAGCATTCATACTGTTTTTTTGTGTTTTTAAAATCTCAGAATTTGGTTTATAATAATTTTGAACAATGGATACTTAATAACAGTATTTACCACTTTTAATCACCTTCAATTATGCATTCTTCACATTTATAAATATGTGTGTATATATGAAATAAATAAATACATATATATATATATATATATATGTATTTATTTATTTATTTATTTACAATGATAGTTTTCTTAGGGGTGAATCTAGGAAGGGTGATTTGCCCTCTGTTCCAAAATGGGGGTCTTTTTTGTTTATATTAGGGGCGCTACTACCTACCATTCCTATATAGGAACAGTGGCAGATCCAGGGGAGGGGTGCGGGGGGCGCGGCCACCCCTAGGATGTGAGGATACCGATCAATTATTACTATATCTGTATAACAAGGGCTATCTTTGATAATTTCTTAAACTCCTTAAATGAAAAATGGATTGTCTTTAAACATTTAACAGAAATTTACTACTTAAATATGCCCAAATATATTTAAAATTAGGTACTGTATGATGCAAACATTCAAAAAATAAAAAAGTGCGCCCCCCCCCTCAGAAAATTTCTGGATCCGCTACTGTATAGGAAACTGTATACTCCCCATTTAGCAGCAAAGGAAGCTGAAGTAATTGTTAGCCTTAAAGTGAGATTCGGGTGAATATTGTAAGAGAAAATTATGAACAGGTGATTAGGCTTATGTGAAATTTGAAAATAAAACAGGCTGTAAACTTTTGTTTTAGAAATAAAAAAAGTTGGGTCCTTAGTACTAAGAAGCTTGATTGGATTCAAAGCATCAATCAAACTTGTTAATGTAATTTTCATGATTAATAGGGGATGTAGAGTTTTCCTAGTGAATGGAAAAATAGGTCAAGACCATTTGACAAATACACAATATTTAGAAATTTGAATGTAAACAAAAGTTGTACTTTGTATTGTTTTATTCATGTCAGCTTAGGGGTATTTACAATATGTGTATTCCTAAGGGTTTTCAATTTAGAGGAGACAAAATGCTTGATATTGGCCAAGGTAGTACCAGGTCCAAAATAATACTAAGACTGGTTGATGATCTTCATTGCACATTAGATAATATGGTTAAATAGACATTTTTTCTCTTACTTTTTAATTACATTTTCTGTTTATTTTTATGTATTAATATTCACATATTTATTGTGTTAGATTTTCTTATAGAAAAAGAAGCTTTGAATGAAGAAAATAATTTGAAGAAGAAAATGATTAATAAACTGAAGATTATAAGAAATGAGTAAACTTGAGAAACTTGTTTCCTCCAACTAAAAAATTTTTTTCACCAAATAAGTTCAACAACTTAAAATTGATACATGTTTATTCATTATAAACTAAATTTTAAAAGGGAATCATTCTATACTAGTGGACTTGACAGCCCTGATGAAGACCTGAATCTCGGTTCGAAACGTCGGCACAATATATGTTATTGCACATATAGTCTCGTTTTATTTGACCTCAACCCCAACCATTTTAATCACATATATTTTAAAATGCCTGTTTTTATTAATTCAGAGGTTAAAGTGGCACCTAAACAGAAATTAAAATGAAATTTAATATACATATCCAGCTTTAAATATTCTTTGTAAACAAATATCAAATTTCAAACTTTTAGCATTGTATTTTTGAAAATTATCGGAATTATTAGGTCGACTCTATGACATTATTTGAAGATGATCTAAAATTTTATTTCTTAGCCTCGCTATTTCTCTCTCTCTCTCTCTCTCTCTCTCTATATATATATATATATATATATATATATATATATATATATATAAGTATTTAAGAGGGTATTTAATATATATTAAAAATGTTTTAATATATTCAACAATGTCTGTGCATCAATTATATCCTAACATTTAGACAATATCCAGCCCCCGGTTACTCCTCTGTTATGCAGCAGGGAGGGATAAAAGATATTGCTAATCTACATTTTGGGATGCCTTCAAGAAAAAGGCAGTCATCAATCAGAGTCAATGTTCTCAATTAAAGCTATAATGCACTGAAGACTTGAAATGATTATTATTGTGCAGAATTATTACAGAACATCTCGAAAACAAAGAAAAAAGAATAGTTTAACATAAATGTATTTGACACAGAAATCATAAAGACACTCATTGTTAGTTAATTATTGGGTGTACTGATTGAAGAAACAACTAAATAGTCCAAAATAAAATAATTAAATATGTTTTTTTTTATTTGATAAGGAATTAAGTAGTTCTAAATAAATTATTTAATAAGTGAAAAGCAGTATTATTCCATTATTAATGGTCATCCTCCAATTATAAATAATCTCCTGTACTAGTTAATTCATAAATAATTATAATGATAAATGACAACTAATGAACAATAATAAGGCAATATTTTGTTATATTAACATTTTGTAGTACTAGTTTATTGTGTATGACTCTTATTATCTATATACTTCTTCTTCAGCGTTTTCGATAGAAGACAAAAAAATTAGTTTATAAGTGTTCATGCTAAGAACAGTAATGATGTAAATAGGTGAATTTAGAAAAGTTAGGAGCTTATCTGAAATTGATTTAATGGATATTCAATGTATTATTTTTGATTGATTAAGTGTCTATTATTAGAATATTAAGAGAAGAACTGCAATAATGATTATGCTTGATTGGTATTTTAAGTTTTTAATTTATTATTATTATTATTATAAGTAATAAATGATACTAGTTTGTTAATTATAGGTTTTAACTAACTTTTGAGCGTTAGTAGTATTGTCAACTGCACTCTTCGTGATAATGAAAAATTATGAATTATTAATGCCTACTTGATAAATAATATTAATTCGTATATGACTATAAAACATTTTAGATGTCTACAAACCAAACGTTTGAAACCATATTTTTCTAGCAATATCATTTAGGTTTAGTTCAGGCGCCATTTTTATTTTATATATTATATAAATATAAAATAAATATTAAATATAAATAAAAAATAGCAGAGAACAAAAAAAAAATTAAATAAAAATGAATTAAGAAAAAAGAAGAATAGGGTAGAGCATTTATAGTAGAGTTAGCAAATAAGATTAATTTATGAGCATGTAATATTTAGTGGATATAATATGATAAAAGTGAGAGGGGGGGGGGATCATGACCACCCTCAAAAATATGGGTATTAATATTTCTTATTATTTTTAAAGGAATTAAATAGCTGCAAAATGCTAAATATAATACATTTGATTGTTTATATCACATTCCTTTCCTTTCCAATAGTCTCATGAAGTATTCGAAAACAAAAGTGCTGTCATGACCCCCCTCAAATTTGGTTCTAACTCTGTCCCTGTGATGTTATGAAAATAAACTTTATAAAGAATGTAAATAATGAAAATTAAAACACTCAAGACAATGATTGGATCCCGAGGACCAATCACGAATCGGTTAAAAAAAAAAGAGGCAACCCTAAGCAAAGGCGAATCCAGGGGGGGGGGGTTAAGAGGGTCATGACCCCCAAATAGTTTGGCTTTTCAATTTTTTTGTATTTTTAAATGAATGATGCAATTAGATAGTTGATGTGTCCTGAAATAACACTTTTGGTGGTTTAGATAGCACTCCTTCTTAATACAAGGTTATAATCTCATTAAAAAACGGTGCCGTCAGCCACGAGATTATGAGACAGGGGGGGTCGTGATCCCCCGCCAAATTTCGTGCTAAATTGGACGTTTTTAGTTGAATGATAATGACTTTTTTGAAACAGAATATTACCTAAAAAAATGCTTAAAGCTATCCTCCTACCACATCCTTTCTCATGTAATCCTGACCCCCAACCACTCAGTTATGACTAATATCCTAAACTCCTGCCACTTTAATGCATAATCTCTCATGGCTCTTAATGAATGGTTCCAAAAAATACTTTCTCAACAGCTTTTATCATATAATGGCTGTACCCGAAACCTGGTTAAAACCCTTCCTCCCACATTTTCTACACGTTGTACGTGTAGTACTCGCTCTACGTCGTGGCAGATCAGGTGGCATGGGAGGTGGTGTTGGCCCCTATATTTGTGAAGCCCTCCAAACCAAAATCCTCTTACAGTCTCCTTCTCATGACTTTCCTCAAATAGAATAAATGTTCGTTGAAGTTTCATCTATCCTGTAGTCTAAAGACTTTGCGTTCTTGTCGGCCTCTTTCTTAAATCCTACTTTGTAATTCTTGTCTCTAATTATTCCAACGCCATTTTTACCGCTGAATTCAACGCAAATATGATTTGAGAATCCGCTTTATTCCCTCAACCTTTACTTGTTCCCTTAATCCCCTACACAACAAAATAATTTCATTTTCATCACCTTATGCAAATTCCTCACGACCTACCCGTGAAATATGAGGTGATTAATTATGAGGTGACGTGAAATATTTGAATCTTAAGGTGATTAAACATAGCAATTTATACCTCCTTCTATGATGTCCTTCAATCAGATCTCGACTCCTTCCAATGGTTTACCATTTATTCCTACGATTCTATGATCTTGATCCTCACCTCATATTTTAATTTATTTTAGATACCGCGTCCACCAATGAAAACTTAAACCTTAATTCACAAACATGGAAAATTTGTCCGCAAAGCTGGTCAAAACTATTTCCTCTCAATTTATTAAAGCAAATATCCTAAAAATGACTTTTTTATATTTCAAAACTTTAAATAAATAGATTTCCCAATTGTTTTTGATGAACTTGAATAAAATTAGCATTCAAGACGTCAGATTGTTTATATTATTTCATTTTGAAACTCGTTTTAATCTTTTATATCGCACAGAAATAGGTACTAGTACTGAACAGTGGCTTTTATACTGGTCAGTGGCCGTTCACTAAGGCGCCCTTCAAAGTAAGGCCCGATCTCCACTAAAAAGGACCCATTTGGGGGGTTTATTTATCTCTGAAGAGCGAGCGGGAGTCGAAAGCTGGAATCTATTAAAGCTAATCAAGGCACTTTTTAACTTAAAAACCGGGATGGGAGCTTGATAACACGACGGTCACATAATCTCTCAAAACAGGCCACGCCCAGCTGCCACTCTTCAGTACCTGTACCCAGCAGTATGCATGCAAGTTATAAAGCAAGTATAGGGTATGTTGATTACATAATTAATTAAAATATGGGTCATTCTCCCAATACATACAAATTTATGTTCCAATGAGATTATATTCTTTTTGTGAAATTGCTAATAATTCAATTGCATCCACTGGTTAATAGAAGACCTCAGCTTGTTGTTCAAGAATTTTTATCTCAGTAACAATTTGTTTATAGGCCTAAATTTAAACTTAAAATGTCAAAATCTATCTCCCTCATCTGTCCCAAAGCTCAAGTTGCTGACTTTGATGCCGGAAAAAGATATATATTCTTTTATTTATGACTAGTTTTTTTTTTTCATACTTATTAGAAGGTCTTAATTATTTGGTTTTACGGTATATTGGTATTTTCGTATTATAGAAAAAAAGTTATGATCCATAATCTACCTGTCCCATAGATGCAACCTATCTCCCTCACATTGTTTTGAAATCGGGCCTCAAAACTTCGGAAACCTTTATTTCATTATAATTCATTGCTGGCAACATTGTAACAGATTCCCGTCTCAGCAAGGATAAACTTTTTCACAGCACTCATTTCCTCGTGAGGGTGTTTTAATCGGTTAAAAGAGCGAGTGTCGTTCCATCTCCGATCTCCCTCACCTACTGATATTTCCTTAAAGGTGAGTTTGATTCACGTTATATTACGGTTAATTTGAAGGTTTACAAGGGATTTCAACAACCCATAAATGTTGTTGATAAGAGACTGACATGGAATGGTCTACTTTAATATAACCTCAAAACCTATCTCCCTCACTCGTGTGGAATGAGGGAGATAGACTTCGAGTTGAGTTTAGTAAAACCTGAAACTTATTTAAATATTTAAGGGAAATTGATTTTCAGGTTTGTTTTGAGCACTTTTAAATAATAATTAGAGATTACAAAGTCTTAATTAGACAACACGTATTTGTTTTGTTTGTTTGTTTAACGTCCCTTTATGCAACTGAGACTAGCCGGACGATGCTGCAGTGGGAGTCCTAAATTTTGCATAGTCAGGTATAATTAGGATAGGGATCTTTAACCGTACCGAGTACCAGACATCGCACAGGTTCGGTTCCCATATTTTTCCTCCTATCCGAGGGACGCTTTTCGCTTACAACTCGCAAACAAAGGGATTAATCGAAAAAATCTATATGACCGAAAATGTTCTCCTTGAAAACCTTAAAAGATTGACACCATTTAGAAACCTCTACGACCATTTTTTTCACAAAAAAACGGGGTTACGCGCTTATAACTCGCAATCGAAGGCGAAAGGAGTGATTTGTATATTTTTCCGGTGTAGCGGTTAAGGAAAGCTTTAAAATGATACCTTATTCATGAAATTTGATAAGTTATTAATGAAGTTATGGTGTAACGACAAAAAAAAGGCCTTGAGAAATAATATATATATATATATATGTTTCTATGCAGGCATTTTTTGTAAACACCGTTAGTAGCATACCTTCTAACAATTTGGGGGAAAAAAATCATAGGAGAATGTAATTTTTTCGCAATGAAATTTGAATGAAATGGGAGAATGACCCATATATGCTTCTTTTTTAAATTGCTTGTTTTAAGTCAAGTAATGCTGGCAACTTAATTTCGACAAATGTTTCCTTTTCAATATATGCATACTTTGGTGACCAACATTCTTATTTCAATCTTAGCGAAATGCTGTAGAGAAGATGTCTCCTTTTTATAGATCTCACCACTTAACAGTCTTCTCGAGACATTCCTGCCTCACAGGAAAAAGATTTGGATTGTTATAGTTTGTGCGCTGAAAAGAATTCATTAATAGATGGTTTCGGCCATTTTTTACACACAGATAACCCTATGTGCATCGCTGCACCTGAAATAAAGGATAGGATAAAAAGAAGGGAAGCTGCCAACACAGATTTATGCCATTGTGACACACATCATCATATTCTAAATTATTGGGTAAAAATAAAAATATAAGCATTAAATGAGAAGTATTCGTCTATAACAGCTGGTGGTTGTAGGACATTTACAAGGAAGAATTTGAACAACGCGTGATCACAAGCTCTATTTACTCTGGGTTGAGGCAGGGGCGGTCCCAGGGAGAGGATAGATTCCCCCCGAATCTATCCCCCCTAAAATACAGTTGGACCTCGATCATCGGGATCCTTACTTAACCGGTAATTTTTTTTCGGTTTCGCGTTTATCAATTTTTCTCTTCAATTTATTTCAGCGTTTTTTATGAGTAAACTTGTTAGAATATATTTATATGTAGAATGATCGGAAAATTAATGAAGATCTTTGGTGTTGTTGAACCTTTTAAAAAGAATAATACGTCTAACGCTATTCAAGACAGTTTTCTAAAAAACTACTGGACATATTTCCAAACCTGGCTGGTAATCTTTAAAGAAAAGTAGTGGCTCCAGATGTTTTTCGTTAATGCTCGTTGTTTATTTACAAATTAACTTGGAATTTTAACTTTTAAGTGAGCCGCGCGGAAAAATTGGCTTACAGGTATTTCAAATTGTTTAGAGTAATTATTTTTGGACGATTCATTATTCAGCATTCTTAAAATACCAGTTATCTCGAAATTAAGCATAATGGTTAACTGCAGAGATCGAAACATCAACTCAAATCAAATTCGTTATTCCGACATGCAGCAAATTTTTATTCTGGGAACATCAGTATCTTCTCAATAAATTCTGGCTACTGCCATGTAGACCCTAGTGGCATTTAAGAGAGAGTTGGTAAGATGGTGAAGTTCATGAACAAGAATTGGTTTTAGCTAAAATATTTTTTATTTCTGGGCCAGGGTGATGATTCCGAGTTTAATTCTGATGAAATCCTTATTTATTAAATAACATCACTCTTATCTTCTGGTGATAAGGGACCACGTATAAGTCCGCTCGGCAACTCCGACGAAAATTGATAAATCCTATAAATGCTATACCTATCTGCTGCTCTTATTTTATTGCAGATTCATTTCATAACCCACAGGTTCAGTGGACTAGTTTAGAATTATTAATATTGTGACTTCTTAAGGCCTGTACCTTGACCTTATTAGGTCCCCTTTGAATCCTATTTTCTCATGAAATATGTTAACGTTCTCATGTATGCAATCGATACAGACCACGTATTAGCGAGGTTTTCATAAAATTGTTAACATTAATAATATATATATATACACACACACAAATTGCACTGGATTACGTCACTTCAAGCCAATAATTAATAAATTAATTGTTCTCGTCCTAACCCTAGTAGAAGAGATCAGTTTAGGAACTGACATTCTTCCAGGCTAACTTTAAATATGAACAAATTCTCACTATCCGACATATCCGTTCTTTCAATGTTCTACGAGTTGGTAAGGTTTACTTTAATAATACTAGAACTTCAATCTCTGGGTAATCTCAAAAGTTCCATTCTTGAGGTCCAGTGATATTAACAGTTCAAGAAGTTTAGAAATAAAGACAGGCTTTGTTGAAAATCAATGAATATCACAACATTTAATTTTTTTTCCCCTGCCATAGCATCAGTTTGTTTATTATGTATAATAACCACAATTCATACTATCCTGAAAATAAAATCACAGGAAAGAAAACAGCGATTCTCAGATTTTTCTAGTAACAATGTGAGGAAAAGAAATATCAATAGTCTTAAGGTGCCTTTACACTCTATGAACCTCACCATCAAACAGATTCCCCCCCCCCCCCTCCCGAACCAAGTTAAGGCAAGCCTACCAGCCATTTATGCTTGACCTGACTTACGCAACGCACACCTGACCTGACGACGCGCACTAGTATCACAAACAACTCCTGTCACTTGGGAAAACCCCAAATCAAAAGTGACACTAGCCCCCTGAACACAGTGAACAGATGAAATACCTAGAACACTGGAACAACCTTCATGAAGGCTGTTGTAGGGTGATGTTCAAGAGTAAAGTTCATAGAGTGCAAAGGCACTTTTAGACTGGCTGGTTGTTCAATGTGGCAAAGGAACCAGTCCAGAGTTTAAGGAATAAAAGTTTAAAAGGAAGGAAAGTTCAAGGAACCAGTCCGGAGGGGAAAAAAATAATCATCAAGTCTTAGCATTTATTGATAGTATCAAACATAAACTGTTTACCATTTTATAAATAACTATAACAATCTCATATAATAAAACTTCTTCAGGATCTCAGTTAACACAAAAAACTATTACCAAATCTGCGAGTCAACAATTTCATGTCCATTCAAAATCAGCTTCGAAATCATAAAAATTCCATTAACAAGGAATAAGGGAGAAAAATATACTCTTTAAAATAGCATATTATTTATTATTCCAATTACATAATACTGTTTGTCTTCAATTCAGATTACTTTATCCTGGTAGCAGATGATTAATGCAATAAAGTAGGTAACCCAATAATCTAAGCTCCTTCCAAATCATTCTAGAATCCTTCCAAATGTATTGTTTTCTACAATAAATTTGAATCTCAATTTAACTACAACATTCCTTAATATTCTATATTAAGGACAAATGTCAGCACTAAAACAAAATTAACACTTTTTCTGCACAAATTATAAAGGAATAAAAAGACATTGGGAATAGATATTGATCAATCTTTGAAAATGAATTATTTTGCCTCTTGCCAAATTTAATTAAAAAAGAACATGGTTCAACAATATGTTAATGTTTGTAGGTCTAGCAATAAGAGAATAACCAGTAGCATTTTTTCATTGCGAAAAGTACCATTTTCTCTTTAAAATTTTAAGTTGCAATCAACTCATTTTTTAATATTTATTCCTTCAGATTAAAAAGAATAATAGGTGATTAAATAAAATAAAAAAATTCAGTCTGTTTTTTTTTTTAAAGTTATAGGAAAAAGTTGTATTTAACTTTATATAAATGATTTATCACTTATACACAAAATAAAAATAAATTTCTTAATATAAAAAACACAAATAATTTACAAAATTTACAAATATACATAATATAATTTACATAATAGCTATTTACATTTATTTCCAGACAAATAATGTCAGGGTACTGGTAGCTTAGTTATAATAATGTTGCTACAGCTTTTGTAAATTACGTAAAGTAAGTAAAACGTTTCGGGGTCTGACTTCATGCTTCTTAAAGCCAAAGAATTTTGGAAGATAGCAGTTGTGTTTTGATGAAAAGAAATAACTTCTTTCAAAACCATTCCGTCTTATTACCACATGGCAATCCCTCAACAAAAGAGGTTCTTTCTGTTGACAACTTGATTGCAATTGGGACAGTCTTAAATTATCACTTCTGAGTTTTTTCCTGACTTGTCCATTTTCATCATCAGATAAGTGTCGTTTAGGGATTACATTAGAAGAATCTTTGGTAGCACACAGGCAATTAGTTTTACAAATTTCATTTTCACATATTTTCAAGTTACTTTCATTGAATGGTTCCACTTCGGAATCATTATTTAATTTGCAAGGGCTCCTGTCAGGGCAAGCCTTGTCATCCATTGTGCGTTTTTCCAAAATTTTTGTAGAATCATCATTACTACTCACACATTCATTATAAGATGGTTCATTATCATGCTGGTGAAGTTCAGCAGGTATTCCAGAGGGCTGATGGATATTATGTTCTTTTGGCAAATTGATGTTATCTGCTAATATATCAGAATTCTTATCAACATCAATAATATTATTACTAGGATCTTCTAACTGGAGATTATCTTTATCACAATTTGGGACGGATATTGATTCATCAGGTTCATCAATGTTTTCAGATGTTTGAGAAATGTTATGAGTAGAAATAGTATCGTTATCCATCCAACCATGAAACAACTTGGTTAAATTTAAAACATCAGAAGCAGGTTGCAATAAAGCATTAGGACGTTTCATGCTTGAATTTGTATCAGTTGTTTTAGATTTCAGTAATGAAAGTGTTTTTTTTGTCACAACCAGCTTTTCATTATCAATATCATTCAGTTTAGTCTTTTGAATGCCATTAGCAGGAACTGAAATTAGATATGGTTTCTTCTCACCAACATATTTCCTGTTTAGAACTATAGTATTTTTTTTTCCATCAGACAGCATACCAATATTTGATACTTGCATGACTTTAGAGTTGGTTGTGTTAAGTCTATTTTCCTTTACTAATCTGGGATTAAAAACCAAAGGTGCACCTGTTTTTGCCTTAACAATGTGTGATGTTAATGATTTGCTGTTACAGGAAATCGATGCGTTTTCAAATGAATCATTGTTCGGCAATTTTATAAATTGTACAGGAGTATTAGGTTCATACTTGTGATTACTATGAAAAAATTTTAATGAATTTTCTGCCTGCACATTCAAATTAGAAGCGTTTCTGTCCAAATTGTTTTTTTTATTTGAATTATTATATAATGGATTACTATTAACAGATATGTTTGCAGTAACATTAGTGTCGCTATCTTTTATATTACAATTGGATTCGTTAGTTAACCCAGTACTATTTATTTCAGGGACTTTACGTATACGTAAAGGACAAATGTATTCTTTAGATAAGTTAGAAACATTGTGATTTTCAGATGTACTTCGAGAAGGGGTTTTATCTTCATCATTGGAATTCAAAATCAATAATTCTTGATTTTCTGAATATGAGTTTTTCTCATTACTTAAATTCTCACTAAAATCTTTATTATTTATAATACTAGGTTTCATCAGTTTTCTAGGAATGTTTTTTACTGGCAATTTTTTTTCATCTTCAACATTGATTAAAGGCTTAGTTGAAATACCATTGAATAGAACAGTTCGGGGAAAATCATATTTAAATTTAAAGTCATATGACAGTTTTGAATTATCGATTTCGGAAAAAAGGAAAGTCATTGACTCGGGTTTTAAAATCCTAAGTAATTCACAAATTTCTTTATGATTACTGTGGCTGTAAAAATTAAAATTGTAAACATTGCCTTTTCTTTCAATTTTCTGAAAACTTCTACAAGATTCAGAGTAGCGATTAATGTATATTGCAATATTGTCAAGCCCAAAACCCCTGAAATCAATAAAATATTTTAAAATAATAATCTTTACTAAGATAAGATATACAAATAAATTTCCATTTTAAATTAAAACTTTACCTTTTTTTAATAAATGCTTTATCAATAAAAATTCTTGATTCATTACTATGACGAGTAAAGCAGGACTCATATCCTAGAATCTTCATAATTTCCATAGTGCTCTGGCAAACATAAACTTTCTCCTAAATGATAAAACAAAATATTATCAAGTTTCTGATAAATACCAATTGAATTTAGTAATTAAAAACTGATTTAGATTATTTGAATGTTGAGAATCCAACTTCAGTCTCAAATTTCTTTTAATGTTTACGAAGTGGTGGACATTTCGTCCATATTCATCACCAACTTTCTCTGAGTAAAGTATTAATAAAGCTCTTTTTGCATTTCAATTTGGAAACTTATCAATGAATAGTATAATCAGTTTTTTTACTTTCACTTACCTATATATGAAATATATAGTAAGGGAAAGTATAACGATCGTGAAAAATTTTGACTTCCAGTTTTCAATGGAAATACACCTTTTGGAAATACACGTCCCCTGAGTCCAAATAACCAAGTGCCGTGAAATGGTCTGTGTGTGTGTACAGACTAGCTCAAAAACTATAAACCGTACGAACCTTAAATTAGGTATTTGGTGTACGTATAAACCTGCGATGTGACAGCGAAAATTTCATCTAACGATTTTAATAAAACTGGGTATTTGATTTAGGTATATGCCCATGATATGACAGCAAAAATTTCATCAAATTGATTAAATGGAGAGGGCACTTTATTTCATGAATTTTTTCATATTTTTACGTTTTTTTTTCTTGATTTTCTCCAAAAACTGCTATAATGATTTTGATGAAATTCGTCAAGTTCAATGGAAATCAAGTCTTCTTTAATATCAGGTAAGCTTTATCATTATTAAAATGTTCTGAGGGGGCTTAAATAGGGAAGGCACGTTTTTTGTTTTCCTATGAAGTACCTTTGTTTTTGTTTATAGGGAGAAATTATCTGTCTCTCGTAACGCCTACAAATAAAAACTGGCTAAATATGAAATATGGAAAAAATTAAGTAAACATATACAGGAGAAAAAAAGAAAAATATTCCGTCAACTCATAAAACACGCCTCATGAGCCCACGCATACGCTGTACGCCTTTAGTGACAGACCATTGTTTATAATTAAAGCCGTTCTGTTCATTAAATGAAAATTATTTGTTTCATGCTAACTGAATGAAGTTTGCAACAACTACATAGAGAATTATAAAATCAGACGACTTGGAGTATTATGCTAGCATTGCCGAATTATCGCAGGTAAAAACATTTATTTAATAATAAAAAAATTTAGTGTACTTTAGAGAGAAAATACAAACAAAAATACGTAAATGAATGTAGAAAAATGTGTGGCTTTGAGAAATGGCATTTAACTAAACAATTCAATTTCTAATCTAAGTAAAATGGTAAGTGAAAGTTGTGAGTTGCGCGCATCGCACCAGATTTTTTAAGAATATATTCAGTCTTTTAATACAAACATCACAACATGCATTGGTTTTCTTAACATTCAAATAATTTAAACAAATGAAAACATTCTACCAGGATAATATAAATGGAATTTAAACAAACTGAAATAGATATTCTGGCTATTATGAATTTTCGATGAAAAGGGGGTTTTATAACATTCTTTAATTACACCAATTTAAATTTTTTTGTGACATGTATAAGTTAAAATGATTTATATATGAAGTTACAAGTGTAAAGACCAGTGATATGAAAAGGCTTCAAAATAAAAATCATGAATAAAAAAAAAAGAAAAAGAAAGGAATTTAACTTAGATAATTAAAACATCGTTATTCTGAGAATTCTCACCCAAATACTTTTTTACTGTAATTTTTATTGCTTAAAATATCTAAGTAAAAATATACCTTCTAAACTTCTTTCTTCTGGTTTAAGGGGAACAGATGTTCAGGGGTCCAAATGCAAGTTATGGCATTGTTCTATTTGACTATAAAAGATTCTATAAGACAACATAAACAATAATATTGCTTCAGAAAACTCACTTCATAATAAAAAATGCTCCTTTTTAACACTCACAAGAATTTAGTTAAATTATATCATATTTACCACAGATTATTCTTACTATCTGCAAGAGTAAACATTAAACATGATGGTCCTTTTTAAAAAATAAAAATGGAATGGTAAAATTCAAACCTAATATTCCTATCATACTTCTTATGATAATAATTACCTGTAGTTTTGAAGCAATATCTGCTAGAAGAGGGTCCATTGTTACTTTGTCGGCATATATATAAAAATTCTTCATTGGTTGAGACCTATAATAAAAAAAAAAAAAAAAATGAAGTAACTTTAATTTAATCTATTTTTGTGGGTAAACACCTAGTTTTAAATAATATATTTTTTAAGAGAAAAGATTGACCGCGCATGTCATGCGGAAGACCAAGGTTTGACTCCCGGCGGAGCCCAATCTTTTCTCTTCAAAAAATAAATTATTTAAAATAAAGTAACTTCTAGATTTTTAAATTAATATAAATAAGTCAAACATAAATATATATAAAAATAAAAAGAGCCAAGTCAACAAATGGGTAATTCAGAAAGGAATTTCTCGTGAAAGGTGTGAACCAGAGAATCTAAGTAAGCTATGTATTTTAATTTTGTATCTATATTAAAATTAATATCTGAGAATCAACAATAGAGGATGATTAAGGGCAAGGTAAATATGGGTGGTAAAAGAGTCATGTTTACTTTAATATTGACAGCTACTTTTTTGATTTAACAGTAATTGATATTTAATTTAATTGCTGCTCAGGAAGTAAGAGACATCTACAAAGATAGAATTTTTAATTAAGATTTTGTAATATTAATTTTAATGTGATGGTAGGCTCAAAAATGCATTTTTTCAGGGCTCAAACCTGATCAGCAAAAGTCTACTTACAAAATTTGCACCTGAAAATAGGGTCTATCCAATTCAGACACATTAGAATTACTTTCTTTTGCTTGTACTAAATAAAATGTAAATATTTGCACTAGTCAAATTTATGAAGCAACAACATGACAACCGGCAACTATCTTGTTCAAAGGTTCACATTTTTGTTTTTAATAAAAATACAAAGGGTACTACAAAAGTTTTGCAATGTAACTTAACAGAAAGACCCAGGAGGCTGCAAGTTACTGCATGTTCAGACCTATCCATGCCTGCATGCTAGCCACCAGTATCACATCTCTGGGCTCAGAGATTCATTAGCAGTGACAGATTAAAGTGCACATTATGGCATCGTGGTCACGTAGTGAAGTAAGGACAGTTTTGCGATATAATTTTGGGCGTGGTTTAAGCATAGATCAATGCTTAGAAGAATTGAAGATTGCATTGAATAATGATTGTCCACATCGTATGACTATATTTAGATGGTACAGAGAATTTGAAAGGGGCAATTTCACTCTGAAGGACGCTGAGAGAAAAGGAAGGCCACGAACGTCTGTAACATAGGAAAATATTTCTGCTGTGAGGAAAATGCTTGATGAGGACCGTTGAGTGACATATCAACAGATAGAGGAGACATTAAGCCTTCATGCACCAGCAATTCATTCAATTCTGAGACACCATTTAAAGGTGAAGGAAATTAAAAGTCACATCTTCAATTTTTGTTTTTTTTTGTTTCAATTTTTGGTTCAATTTTTGTTTGCTTTATAAAATTACACAGGTCTGCGACTAAAAAACTGCATAGGATTTTTTAACATTTTCTTATAGATTTTGACCTCCCAAAAACAGGAAAAATATTCAAAACATTCTATCACATAGGTTTTTATAGATATTAGTAACAACATAAAAAATATGTTCAAAAAATAAACCTATGTGGTTTTGTTATTTAATATAATTGACAAAAAAATTAAAATTGAAAAATTTACAATGTTACTATTCTTTGTTACCACTTCCTAGAAGGCGAGGGGGGATACGGTTCAGCAGGTTTTATGTTGAGAAGTTCAGAGATCGTGTTCATTCACGTTGAAGCGGTTTTGATTGATAAATTGGGAAGTTGGCTTGAGCTTCTCAGGGTGAATGAAGCTCGGAAAATTTGTCTTTAGAGGGAGATGAAAGGCCTCAACTATTTTCTCAAAGTAAGCTCAATGATCTAGTAAGAGGTTTAGGTCTTTCAAAGGGTGCAGCTGAACTGTAGGTTCCCGATTAAAAAATAAAAACCTTTTATCATCTGGCACCGAGAAAAAGAATTTACCCAGTTTTTCTCAAAAGAAGGAAATTTAGTTTTTTGCAATAATGTGGAAAAACTCATGCGTTGCTTTGATATAAAGTATAACTCGTTTGAATGGCGCCTGTTCATTGATTCATCCAAAAGTAGTCTTAAAGTAGTATTATTGCACAATGAAAATAAATTAGCTTCGCTTCCAATGGAGTATTCTGTGCATATGGAAGAAAAGTATAACGATTTGGCCATTATCCTGGATAGAATCAAATATCAGGACTTCAAAATCAAATATCAGGATTTGTGGGGACTTCAAAATACACAAGATCCTTTAGGGGCAGCAGGCAGGCTATACTAAATACCCAGAGCCTGCACCGAGTATTAGGCCTACTGGACTGAAACTTCTTGAGTACCCTCCATACAGTCCAGACCTTGCTCCCTATGACTTTGGGCTGTTCCCACTGGCTCCGGGTTTTGAACTGGATATCTTCATATGTTGTCAGAGGCACAAGTATTTCCTAACGCATTAATTAGACCATTCAGCCCTGCCGCCACCCCTCTTTCAAAGTACTACTCACCCCCCCCCCTCCAATCCAACTGCACATAAGTAAGCTGCATTTAAAATTTCATACAATTAATTTCTTACACTCTCATGATTGTTACTAGATATCCCTATGTCGGCATTTTTCTCTCCCTTGATTGTTATTCCTCCAGAGGAAAATCCCAAAACCACTATACAATAAAGGAAGTTATCATGAAAGAAGAAGCAAAGGGTGTAGGGAAAGGAGCACAGAGTTACATAAGAAACTCGCTCTTCAAGAGAGGTTATAAGTATTTTTAGGGTTGTTTATTTTTTTTTTGGGGGGGGGGGAGAGTAGGAGTTTGAGAAAAGTGAATGCAGATAAGACAATCTCTTACAGCAGAACCTGTCAGCAAATTTTAGCAACTGGATAATAAAACCATGCAAACTATGATTTCAGCTGAAAGACAAACTGAGCTATCAAAAAATATGTGTTTGAATATGATAATGATTTCAGACATAAACTGATTTTAGCATGTAAAATTGTTTTACCCATTCATGCTGTTCCTATTTTTCAATGCTAAAAACCATTATTACAAATAATTAAAAAGCTAAGCAAACTAATATGATGGTATGACAGTATGGCATTAAATGATAACATGATGCCTAAGAGAAGATAAGACTTTATAATTATTATGCAAAAATATATTTTCCTCTGCTGTGTATACAAGAGAAGGTGTCCTTTAGTGCGGCCCCGATCTCGATTCAAAGGACCCCTCAAAAGACTCAAAAGGGGTTACTAATCCTTTTTCAGCAAGTGAGAGTAAAAAGCTGGGATTAAATAAAGTCAATCGAGCATTTTTTAAATGAAAAGGAAGCAATGGGAGTTTGATAATACCAGAGTCACATAACCTGTTGAAATAAGCCATGGCCCGAAGCTGCTGTTCCAAAGTTTTACCCAAGAAAAAGTACTATAATTGCAATACTAGGGATACAGGCAAATATATTGCATAATACTAAAATAACCAACACACACCCCAAATTATTGCTACAATGAGCAAACTCATGTTATAATTAAAAATGCTTACTTGATCAATTCAGCGACTTTCGTAGTAAGATCATGAAATCCTAAAAAATTTGATGGTCGTTCATAATAAGTATTATCAAGATAAAGTCTGGTAAGGGCCTAAAAAAGAAAATATAAAATTTTTTCGTAAAACTAAAATAATATTTGAAAAATAACAAAAGAAATTAAATAACCTAAAGCTAAAAACATTCTAACTGTTGAAGACTAATTTCCTGTAATCATTTATTTGCAAGTATATAGCAATATTTCCAATTGCTGGATAAATACAATTCATTGTATTATTAAATGTACTTAATCTGAATAATGGTAATAATTCAATTTTAATTCTTTTACTTTATATATATATATATATATGTATATGCATGTGTGTGTGTATATATTATAATTCAATTTTTATTCTTTTACTATATATATATATATATATATATATATATATATATATATATATATACAGGGTGTCCCACGAACGTCGTGTCAGGCTAATAAAACCCAAAGTCTTTGGAATTTCAAGGCGAAAATCAGGGATCTTATATTGTGTCATATTAGTTACCTTTTGAAGATATTCAACCCTTCCAGAATTTCTCCAGTATTGCTGGAATGGTTCCAGTACTGGAAATTTTGCCATAAGTGACTGGTTTTTATGACGGATTCTGATGGTGAGTCGAATTCTAAAACTGTTTTGTATCGGTTACTTTTTCAATCAGATGCACCCTTACATCGATAACAGGCTGATTATTAACCATTTTCAAATTTTATATCTAATAGTGTTCTTTATTTATAAAAATAAAAATAAACATATGATATAACACATGTAAATGTCAGCTGTTTCTTTCAAATATTTGTTCCATCTGTATTTCTTGGTTATAAGATTATTAGTTTGTCAGTATTTGTAAATGTAAATTGGTCAATTTAAAAATATGGCTCATTTTGTAAGTCAGTATGACATGCTCATGGCATTAGGACAATGTGACGGAAACTTTAGAGGAGCTGCAAGGCTATATGCAGAGCGTTATCCACAGCGGCACCATCCCAAGTATCAAGAATTCTCACGCATTGCTGGTAGGATCAAAAGAACAAGTACAATTAAGCCCTACAGTAAATATTGTCACCGTGTCCTGAATTTTTGAATAATGCTAATATAGATGTAGTATTGGCTATAGTTGAAGAGGATCCGCAGATGAGTGTAAGGGATATTAGTAGGGAAACTGACATATCCCGAAGTTCGGTATATAGGCTTTTAAAAGATGAAAAATTCAGACCTTACCATTTTTCAGTGCACCGATCATTGTCCGAAAGTGACTTGGACCAGCGATTGAGGTTTTGCCATTGGGCACAAACAATTATAGCTGAAAATCCTAATTTCTTTTCTAATGTGGACAGATGAAGCTACCTTCGGTAGCACTGGCTTAATGAACATGCACAACCAGAGAAAATCCTCACTGGATGTTACAACGTGACCATCAACACAGGTGGAAAGTGAACATCTGGTGTTGCTGGTCACGTTGTAACATCCAGTGAGGATTTATTTAGGACACTATTAGATATAAAATTTGAAAATGGTTAATAATCAGCCTGTTATCGTTGTAAGGGTGCATCTGATTGAAAAAGTAACCGATACAAAACAGTTTTAGAATTCGACTCACCATCAGAATCCGTCATAAAAACCAGTTACTTATGGCAAAATTTTCAGTACTGGAGCCATTCCAGCAATACTGGAGAAATTCTGGAAGGGTTGAATATCTTCAAAAGGTAACTAATATGACGCAATATAAGATCCCTGATTTTAGCCTTGAAATTCCAAAGACTCTGGGTTTTATTAGCCTGGGACACCCTGTATATATATATGGAATATTTTTTAAAGTATTTTCTGTATATATATATATATATATATATATAGGAAATACATTAAAAAAAATATTCCAATAATGAAAAATTTTGATAATAGGTTTTTTACAGAAAAAATAATTTAGAGGTCCAATATATGTAAATAACTAAATTATACAAAATCATCTCTGTATCCTATTTTAGCTGATTGAGATTTTTAAATTACATTCAAACAGGACTGATCAATGGTGAACGACCTGGCATGAAAAGGACTTGACAATGATTGGTACGTGGAACGTGCGTGGACTCCTCGAAGCGGGAAAATGCCATGCACTGGAGGATTGCCTGGAGAGATATGGGTTGGATGTGGTGGCGCTACAGGAGATTAGATAGTGGAAGGAACCGACTATCATTGAATTAAATAAATACATTCTCATTAATAGTGGGCATGCCAAGAATATATTCGGGACTGGCTTTATGGTCATAAGGCGATTGAAACATGCCATAGATTATAAGACGATAAATGGGAGGATATGTTCCATTAGAATTAAAGGAAGATACTTTAATATGTCCCTAGTTAGTGTACATGCACTGACTGAAGAAAAAACGGGTGAGGAGAAGGAAGAATTTTATTAAGAGCTAGAAAGGACCTATGATTAAATCCCCAAACATGACATGAAAATAATACTTGGAGATTTTAACGGCAAAATTGGAAAAGAGGACTTGGGAAGATGTGCAGGAAAATATAGCTACCACACTAACACAAATGATAATGGCTATAGAATAGTGGATTTTGCAACAGCCAAAAACATGAAAATAGCTAGCAATACATTTCAACACAAACAAATCCACTTGCAAACATGGATATAACCAGATGGTAAGACTAAAAATCCCATGACCATGTATTGATTGATAGCAGACACCAAAGTGACATCGAAGACGTAAGGAGTTACAGAGGGGCAGACGGATCAAGCTACCACTTCTTAGTGCGTATAAGGTATAGACAGAGAATGGCAATCAGAAAGGCGGAAATAAACATGAAAAGCAGCAAATACTTTAGCATTAATACCTTAAAGAACCCTGAAATCCAAAAGAAATACGCAGACAAAGTGGAAGAATACCATGTAGAAGACATTCAGAATAAATGGGAAAAAATTAAAATAGCAGTGACCCAGGCAGCGGAGAAGACATTACAGGAAGGTACAGGAAATGGAAGAAGCAAACACTGGTTTGATCAGGAATGCCAAAAGTATGGTTGAAAACTACAGGAAAAGTAGAGCCTGATGAATGGTATACAGCTGTTACTGTACCCGTACACATAAAGGGTGATAAAATGGACTGCCGAAACTATAGAGGCATATCACTGTTAAATACAATCTATAAAGATTTTACCATTTTATTACTTAAGAGTGATGATTGCAGCGGAAAATGTGATTGGCGAATACCAGTGTGGGTTCCGTCCGGGAAGGTCCACTATTGATCACATCTTCACGATCTGGAACATGCTTGAAAATTGCCACGAGTAGGACAAAAACCTGCACCACATCTTCATTGACTATGAGCAAGCATACAACAATATAGACAGAAACAAGCTGTATGAGAATCTCAGGAACCTAGGATGCCACACAAAACTTATAAGATTAATTAATCGTGGTAAAGGTCCAGGGAGAACTCACCGCTGGCTTTTCGATACAAAAAGGTGTAAGGCAAGGAGACCCCCTATCGCGAATGCTGTTCAATCTAGCACTGGAAACAGTTATCAGGTCAGTGCAAGGTAGGAGGAAAGGGTGCATTTATGATTAAAAAATATAGGTACTCGCATTTGCCGATGATGTGGTCATTACAGCAAGATCCCAAGATTTACTCATAGGAACCTTCGAAAAATGCGAAGAAGCTGTGAAACAAATGGGACTGGAAATAAATGAAAGCAAGACCAAATAGATGTACACACCCAGGAAAGGGGACTCTGTTGGACCATTAGTAAATGGAGAATATAATTTAATTTGTTAATTAAATAATATTTAATTGTTTCGAAATTGTAGAAACATTTAAATATCTTGGCACAATCGCGACACATACCAATAAAATAGAGGAAGAAATCAAAGCAAGAATCCAAAGTGGAAACAGGTGCTACTGGTCTAGAAAGAAAATCTTTCAAAACCGAGAAATATCCCGGAACATCACAGAAAGAGTCTACAAGACTGTCCAACCAGTGGTGATGTACGGAAGCGAGGCTTGGACCCTTACAAAACAGAGGGAGAGACTTCTAAACGCATGGGAAAGAAAGATCCAAAGAAAAATATATGGCCCAACCTAGCTAGATAGATACAAATAAGTTCCAAATAGGGACCTTAGGGACCTGAACGAGGATCCAGGCTTAGTTTCCTGTATCAAGGAAGAACGCCAAAGCAAATAATGGAAGGACGCCCGGATGGTAAAAGAGAAAGAGGCAGACTGAGACAGTGGAGACTGAGTTGGTTAATGGAGGAGCGCGGCAGAGGATTGAGCTGAATGCCAAGGTTCTACAGGGGCCATAGCGCCAACAAAGTCAGTTATGATATAAAAAATACAATTGAATTGAAGGATTTTTGAATAATCTGGAATTAAATAACAACAAAAAATACTAAATTGTCGGCTTTGATGTAAAAAGTTTGTTCACCAATGTACCAGTGGAAGAATGTATAAAAATAATAGATGAAAATTGAAACATAATAAAAGAAAATTCAACAATTAAGAATAAAAACACATTTCTAGAAGGCATAACTGTATATAGGTAAGAATTATTTCAAATATAATAACAATTGTTATAGACAAATGAATGGATTAATAATGGAGCAAAGATTGTCGGTAATTTTAAGTGGATGTTTTTTAAATAAAATATTAAATTAATAATTAAGAACAATAAAAAACCCACATACGTATATATAACCAAAAATGTTTATAATGTGGTTAATTATAAAGAGGATGGAGTTTAGAGATTTAAACAGTAATAAAGGGCAGAGGGCAATATGAAAAAACTAAGGAATGATGTTCGGTGATAAAAGTTTTTTTTTTAGTTTTATTAGTGACAATTAAACACCAAGTGTAAATAAGTGAACATTGATGTAAGTATATAATAATCTATAAAAATAAAGATGAAATCCTGTTCGTTTGTTTGTTCTTTATAGAAATCCATACCGTTTGTCCAAAATTCTCCAAATTTCGCTCAGAGATTCTTTCATACCATGTGCAAACACCTGTCCAAATTAAAATCGCATAACTTCAGCCAATCTCTGGGTATATTCTTTATTGTTATAAAAATCGTTATGACCTTCCTTTACAATGTTTTTTTTTGAAAACGGCCGTTAAGAGTCGAAAAAAGTCTCATTTTATAGATTATATGGATTTAAAAAATTAAATTCCCAGGGTGAAACCATATTTCACAAAGAAGTGAAATATGGAAATGTGTATAAATTGAGATGAATAATTAGTTAAGATATAATGATTGGATGATTGGTTTTGGATGTATTGAAGGATCTTTGAAGATGGGCAGATAGCCTGAAATGTCGATAATTAGAGTAAAATAGAAATTATGAAAATGCATCACACTGACATAACATAATTAAATTATAAATCCTTTGAACAAAGTTAATAATAAAACTAAAAATGAATAAGATTTTAAAGAAATTTTATAACATAAAAACCAGGCTATATTAACAAAATTAGCCAATATTGTAGATAAATATTGCTTAATTATAGCTAGTATTTCTCTTTTACATGCTATCTCACACTCTTCCCACTTTAGACCAAACTGGATAGGAAATAAAACATGCATTTCAATTTACATTTTCTTTTATTGTTTGCATTACAACAATTAAAAGCAAAAGTGATGGCTAGTAACATAAATTAAAAAATAAAATAAAACTGTTATGTAATTTACCTTTTCTTTGATTACTGGCAGTAAAACAGGTGAAAGTAAAAATGATGGATAATAACAAAAATTTCCAGTGTACAAATAAGTGCCAAATGACCCTAAAAATGAAAAAAAAAAATACTAGACCAAATATATAATCAAAAGAAAAAGCTGGTTGGAATAGTAAGAGCATATCCAATCATATGCCTCTCCCAGTCATATTAATAAAATAAAAGTTTCAATCATCTTTACGACCTGAGTAAATTAAAAAAAAAAAAAAAAAAAAACCTGTACCACTACAACCCATAAAGGGTCTTGGGTTCAGTACTGTGTAAGGAAGAGTACTGTTTCTTGGTCAGCGGTCGTGCAAGGAGGTGATTTGACCGTAAGCACGCTCAACCGCCAGGTTTTTTCCCCTTAAATTTTCAATTAAGGGTACTCACTTTATAGAGGCTGGGTTTGCCCCAGGAGGGTCTCTCGGCCCACGAGACGAACTGTGACGAATAATAAAGATATCATAAGCCATGTCAGATTCGAACTCGGGACCTTAAGCACAGCAGTCCACTGCCTTACCAGTCGGCTACCCCGCTCCCGAGTAAATTAAAAGATAAATTAAATTAAATCTAAGATAAATTAAATAAAATGTACTTTGGTTTAGGTTTTACCTTTTCAACATATATCCACTTACTTTCTTATTTTAATTTTAACAAAAGGGGATTACCAAAGAATGTTTAATTTATTACTATCCCTCTATTCAATATTATATTAGATAGTATTTTTATAGGTTGAAATTTAGTACGAAATATACCCTGTATAAAAGCTAATACATAAAGCTGAAGAGCTTCAGAGTAGGCTCTTAGTGAAGGTGTTTAGGAAATACCAGGTGATTCAAATTTCTTTTAATTTCAAAAGATCAGAAACACATAATTAGATTTCTTCTCTAGGAGTAATTTCTTTGCTTAGTCCTTTATAAACCTATGGAACAATTAGAGCTCTCTCCAACTCAGACTCAGTTATTATTATGGTATATTAGATGTATTGTCTGTTATTTATAATTAAACCTTTTTTTAAGAAAGTTTAGCATGTATTAAAGTTATTTAAATATATTGATAGTATTGTGCACACAAGTCTTAAATGCAAACATCAATTTTTCAAGACAGTGTTTTCAACATTTGTACTCAAAATCTTCTTCTGTACTGCTTATCATATTTGAAACAATCTGCTTCAAAAAGAAGAATCAAAATGTTACTTACCACATTTGTGCATGATATTATTTACACTAGATTAGTTTCATATACAGATTCAATACATTTTCGATAAAAATTGCACTTATCACATGTACGCACAATACCATTGATGTTAAATGTCAGCGACCTGCAATCTCTAACACAATGGAAAAACAATTTCAGCATAATCACAGCTACAAAGAACTCAATGTATCTCCTGTCTACAAGATCACACATCGTGATCAGACTGCAGTAGCCTTAACAGAAAGAATTATAAGCTTCCTGAAAATAGAATTTATTTTTAAAGTATCAGAAAAGAAAACTACTATCGTAGATTCTGTACTAAGATCTGAATTATGGAAGGCACTGAGAGCAAAGAATGTTCCAGAGGATCTTATAGATCCTATCAGATCATCCTATAAAGGCTCAAAGGGGATAGTAAGAATAAACGGAAGGGAATCAGGAAGCTTCGAAATGAGAAGAGGGGTAAAACAGGGCGACAGCCTAAGCCCTCTACTCTTTATCATACTAATGGATGAAGTCCTGAAAATATGTAAAAGAAGGACAGCACGAATGGTAGTAGGAAAATGGAACATGAGGACAGTTGTGGCACAAACACTATTATATGCCGATGACGTTGTACTCATTGCGGACTCTGTGCATAACCTCCAACAAGCGGTAGTGGAATGGGAAGCCGAACTAAAGAGAAAGGGCATGGTTATAAATGCAAGTAAAAGCAAAGTAATGCAAGTAGGACGGCAACCTGAGGAGGTGCAAATCACATGTAGAGGATTATACGTACCTAGGGACAGTGATTAGCAGAAGTGGTAAAATAGATGATGAAATTTCCAATAGAATAAAAAAGGCAAACAGTGTGTATTACCAAATCTGCAACACTGTTGTCGGGAAACGGGAAGTGGAAAAAATAGTGAAACTACACATATTTAATGTAATTTACCTTCCAACCCTATTGTATGGAAGCGAAAGTTGGGTTCCTCTTGACAGCCATCTAAGCAGAATTACGGCTGTAGAGATGAAGTACCTTAGAAGAGTAGCAGGCAGAACTCGGAGGGATCTCATTAGAAATGAAAGAACAAGAAATGATCTAGGAGTAAAGCCAATATGTGAGATCCTAGAGAAGAAGCAGCTAAAGTGGTTCGGTCACGTCTGTCGAATGAGCGAAGATCGAGAACCACGTAAGTTTCTCGAAGCTAGGCCTACAGGCAAGAGACCAAGAGGCAGATCAAGAAAGACGTGGATGGACCGAATGGAACAAGTGGAAGAAAAAAGAGGAAGACGGCTGAAATCCATGAAGGCATTGGCTAGAGACCGTGATGCTTGGTCCGCTTGGGTCGAGGCTCCTCCACGCTGAGAGGCAGAAAGGAGGTAGTAAAAGAAGAAGAAGAAGAAAAAAGAAAACATAAATTTTATTTAATTTTGGTAAATTGTTAGTTTATTTTAATTTAGGTATCTGAATTCTCCATTACATTATGTTATTCAACTTCTAAACGGTTTGGCAAGGGATGTACACTTCATGGTAATGCTTTTCTGCATTTCCGTGGTGTATCTCTACAGATATTTTTGTGAGGATCTCATATCAACAATTACATATTCACCATATCATTGTTTGTCAAGACCCGTGAGCTTTTACGAGTGTCAAACTCTCAAAAGCTCCAAAATCTTTATTTTGGGCCTTCTTGAGCTTCTCCAAATATCATACCAACAGAAATACATGGTAATTTCAACACCATGAATTAAAAGTTTATTCACTGTCACAGGCATGTAATACCAAAAATATAAACTAGTGTATAATTGTGAATAGTTATGACGTCTTTCAAATTCTGGACATCAATATTGTAACCCGATGATATTGCGGATAAAATCGCCAGTAATATAGGAACTCAAGGGAAAATTAAAAAAAAGTTGACAGAATATCGCACATATATACATACACCAAATACCTTATTATGTTAGGTTCGTAGGGTTAATAGTTTTTGAGAAAGTCTGTTCACACACACGCATACAGACCATTTCCTGGGTCTTGGTTATGTGGACTCAGGGGACCTTAAAACCTGTATTTACGTTGGAAACCGGAAGTCAAAATTTTCTAAGGCAACAATACTTTTCCTTAGTATATAATTCATATATGGGAAATTGAAAGTAAAGAAAAATTCTATTAGGTCAAAAGTCAAAAAAATGTTGGCTCTGACTGAAGACTGGATTCATCCTTCATATTATCCGTCTCAAGTTGCTCCCCCAGCTTTTCTCTATTTCTTTTTTTTATATAAGTAGGTCATTTTGATTCAAATTATTGCTTTAAGCATGCTAATTCATTTTCATAAATCTTGAGCTTTTTTTTGTTCTGACTTACCTATCAGTTAGGATATGCTTACTTACTTAACGTGGCTCTACAACTCATGAGTCCAGGCCTCCTCCACCATCCTACGCCAATTTCATTCACTGTCAAGTGCTTCAGCCATCCAATTTCTGACATTTAGGAGCTCACGGGCATCTTCCGAGACAGTCAGCCCATCTCACTCTGAGCCCAAGCCTGCTTGCAGATGACCGTATGAGGTGACCTACATACTATGTCTATATCCTCTGCGTAGCCAAGTAACTGCAAGTAACCGATTAAATATTGTGCCTCTGGTTTTTATTCCCGATTCTCTAATTGCTTTCTCTTAGGAAAGGTTGAAGAGAAAGCGGGCCAATACATTCCCTTGCCTGACACCTTTTGTCAATGGGAACTCCTCCGACCTCTCACCTTTAACTTGGACAGAGCAACAAGTGTTCAGCATGGTGATCCTTACTAGGATCATCAGTTTCTTGGGTATTCAGAGCTCTCTCAGAGCTCTCTTAACGCAGTATACAACCCCTCTCTGTGTATGCTGATGTAGGCGGCCTTGAAGTCTATGAACAGATGATGAGTTTTTATCTTATGCTCCCGACCTCTTTCCAAAATCAGAGATTAAAGATTTGGTCCCTGATTGACTTGCTTCTTCTGAAACCACTGGTATGTCAAAGTAACATTTTGAGGAAAAAGGAAAAGTTTTATATTTTGTAAATTAGGGTGGATGTGGGATGTTGCATTATCCAAAAATAAAATGATGTTTCTATCCTACACATTTATTTTTCTGTCTAATTGTTCAGATCATTTGGTCAGTATTTGACCTGTCATCCCTGCCTTTTGTTTGCTTTCCAGCCAAAGCACTTCAAGTAGATGATAGGGCACAAAGGAGTGCACTCTTTATGAATCTTGGTTAATCTCAAAGACTGAGTGGAACTGGGTAGGATCTTGGGAGTTCTAGGGACAGGTTAACCCTGTAGTTTTTCATTATTTCAGTCAGTTGCTTCTTTCATTAGGTCTGTCTCTTTACTAAAAAAATTGCAAAGCTATCTCAACCGGTCACCGCCCTAAGCTCAAACCAACAATGATGCCAATATAAAAGCCAAAGTCCATACAAAGGAAGAAACAGGTCAAATAGTGGGTTTAGAAGAAATCCAGCAACCCAAATTGACTTACCTTCCAGTAGTATACTAAAAGAAAAAGCCAGAAATTGTGTGGAGCCTTGCACATGAAAATAAAATAAAAAGAAACCAAAAGGAAAATAGATAGTGGATCGGAGGTATTTAGAAGATATCTTTCATGGACATCCATACTGGCCGATGTTCTGAAGCCTATCATTGGGGCAGGTCTTATATACCAATTAAACATCATCAAATAATCTGAACCTAAGGACCCAATCAAGAAGACTTACAAAACGAACGTACACTTCTTTGAAAAGAATATTTGGGGGTACTACATTATAATGCAAAATATGTATAAGGTGCACTTTAAATTGTAAGAAAGAAATTGTTCATTTATTAATAATATATTAAGTTATTAGGTTGTAAAATTAGTTTATTAATTTTTAGTAATTTTATATAAAGAGAGGTATATTTATTTAATTTTTTGGACATGGTTTTTTTAATGAATATTCATTGAGTGACTTTGTTTTTTTCTTTAAAATATAATGTTAAAAGGGGCTTTGTCATTTAACGCTTTGTTCCAGGATTATTCTTCGGTATTTATGAACACGGGCGTCACTACTGGGAGGGGGGACACCCCCCCAATATTTTGGCAGGAAGGGACTGTCCACCCCAGTGTAAAAAATTATATCCGAGTTAAAAATCAAATTTAATAAAATATAAATATAAAATATTAGTTAATTAAAGCATATTATATTGATAGATTATACCTAATTTCTCCATTTGATACTTTATTTTCACAAATTGGCGCCCTGTCGCTTTTTTAATAGCTTCGTCAGGCGTATTGTATATTTGATGAATTATATTATTTTCTATTATAATTATATTTCAGCTTGAATTATCTTGTTTTATGAATTCTTTCACAAAGTTGGATCTCCAGAATTCTTTTTTTAAACCGTGCAGCTTGATCCTACTTTCCACCAACTCGATGAAGCTTATAGAAGTTGATGGAAAGCAATGAAAAAAGTAGGATCAGGATCAGAACGAGAACTTCAATAAAATTCAATTAAGAAATTTTCACCCACATCCTTCAACATGAAGCCTTAGCAACTACAAGTTCACTAACTGTAACAAAAATTGACATACATGACATGAAATACATCATTGGAGGAGGAATTCAATGTCCAAGCAGTTTTTTTTTTAATGTTCCAAGCAGTCTCTCAAATTTCATCATACCCTATCTAGGAGAATATTAACCCTTTAACTGCTATTAACACAGATATGTGCAGTGGGCAGGCGTGCCTCTGGTGCTACTAACACAGATTTGTGCGCTTAAGGGAGCGCGCCTCCAGTGCTACTACCACGGATTTGTGATTCTGAACATCTGCTACTCGCACATATTTCTGTGCCGCTGAAACAGCATCTAGCGGTCTCTAAATCAATCTGTGGACTCTTTGAATACGCAGTAGGTAGCGCAGGCACCCTTTTCATTCTATGCCAGGTCTGAGTGGCCATACCTTTTTATACCTGGTTTGGCCTAGGCCAACCTGTTCAAGTCCCACGGTATAGTTCGTAGTAAACACAAAAATAGAAAATTAACGATTTATTGCTGTGATGTTTATGAAGTACCTTTGTGTTTATTGCCGTGCTTTGAAACGTATCACACACAAGAACATTATTAAATAAAATAAAAAAAAATAAAAAAAGAATTGACACTACCAATGGCCCAAAGGTCTAAAGTCCGGATATAATGAGGATACATTTTTTTTTTTTTAAATCGGAAATGACGAATTTGCGATGAAAAACTAGTAAAAAGAACTCAGCACTGGGGGTTGCTCAAGCGGCAGCCCCGTAGCACCCACTCAAGGTTAAGCCTGGGACTGTTCCGCAGCGAACAGGTTAAGACCCCCCCACTCGATAATTATATACCGGTGATGCCCATGTTGATGGATCAATGTAGTTTCCTGTTCTCAGAACCTGGCTTGTTTCCTCCTTAAATGGTTTGATCCTTCCTAGTATCACTGGTTCAGCAATTTGCCCAGTGTAGGAAGCAGAATAATGTTTTTATTCCATTTAGCACATACAGATATGTCGCCACTATTAGAGATTTTTACAATGAGTCCACTTTTCCATTCTTAGGGCAGTTTTTCCTCTTCCCATCTTTTTCTAAAAATAGGCTCAATTGCTTTTGTGAGCAATTTTCATTTTAGATTATTATTACCCTTTTTATATTACTTCGAATTCATACATTGTTCTTTCTAGTCTTAAAAAAGTAAAACTAACTCATGAGAAGTTCGGCATCCATTACTTTGGAAAAAAATCTGGTGCGTGCGCGCAACACACAACTTTCACTTACCAACTTACTTAGATAAGAAATTGACGTGTTTTGTTAAATATAATTTCCCAAAGTCACACATTTTTCTACATCCATATCTTATTTTTGTTAATCGTTAAAGCCGCTTTTGAGTAAATAAAAAACCCGTGAAAATGATACAAAATTTATTAAGTAAAGTCCCCCCTCCGGTTAATCAATTTTAATGAAATTTTAACAGTCATAACTCGGGCATATACATACATCAAATACCCAGTTTGATCAAAATCGTTAAAGCCGATTTAGAGTAAATAAAAAAAACACGTAAAAATGTTACAAAATTTATTAAGTAAAGTCCCCCCTCCGGTTAATCAATTTTAATGAAATTTTAACAGTCATATCTCGAGCATATAAATAGATGAAATACTCAGTTTAATCAAAATCGTTAGAGCCGTTTTTGAGAAAATCGAAAAAAAACTAAAAAGTTATTAAGTAAAGTACCCCCTCCCTTAAAGTAATTTTGATGAAATTTATGCTGTCACATCGCGGGCATATACCTACACTAAAAACCCAATTTCAGGATCGCACGGTTTATAGTTTTTGAGCTAGTCTGTTCACATACACACACACGCACACACGCACACACGCACACACGCACACACACAGACCATTTCGCGGGACTTGGTCATTTCGACTCAGGGGACCCAAAAACGTGTATTTCCGTTGAAAACCGGAAGTCGAATTTTTTCACGATCGCAATACTTCCACTTACTATATATTTCATATATAGGTAAGTGAAAGTAAAAAAAAAATAAATAAATAAAAAAAAAAAAGAATTAAGGAAAGCTCTAGCACGCTTCCTCATTGCCCCAGCAGTGACATTCTCTGGCGCGTTTTTCATTGGAAAAACTTCTTTTAGATTCAGAAGGTGAAGTGCAATTGTATCATGGGTTACACCACTAAAAAGCTAACTAAATTCCGCAATTTTTAGGAAATTTGACAGCTTCTAGGGTGCTCCAGTGGGGAGTGAGGAATTTTCAAAAACTATTAAAAATTCAAGTTTTAATAAATGTTTTGTGTTTAGCGCGTTAAAAGTCCCACTGAAAGTGGATTTAAAATGACCAAACCTAACTCATATTTTAGAAAATTCAATGCTGATTAATAAAATATCATTGTTTTTGTTTCAACACTAAACTGAAGTAGAGAAAACTGCCATTTTTTAGAAAAAAGTAAGATTTTAAAAATAAAAACAAAAAAATTCTTTCTGCGCCATTCTACCCCGTTTAGCATGCAGTATTACCCAATTTTTTTTTTTTTACACTAGGTCTGGGACACCCAGTATAATGTATAATATTAGTATACATAGTAAATTCATTTTAAAAAATCAGTTATATTTTTTTTTCATAACGAAGTTAGCCTTGCTTTAGCAGAGATATCCCTCCACTTTTTAATGCACATCACATCCGTGGGTGTTGCTTTTGGATGCTGCTCGATGTATTTCATCACGATTTCAAAAGCCTCTTTAGCTGCCGTATGATTGATCTTTTCAGGCTCTTGTTTTTCGTCGTACATTTCAGCTTTAAGAACTGCGGCTATGATTTGATCGTCATCAAGCTCTTCGTTGGTGACCTCAGCCATTTCTCCTTCCTATAGCCACTGTTCTACATCGGCTGGTTGGATTTCGCCATCAATGGTATGTAAATCTTGGAGGATCTCCGCTTCTGTTTTGGCAATTTGAGGCTCATTAGAGGCTAAACCATCACCTCCCATGACACTTGGCTAAAGTTTTTTCCAAGAATTATGTAGAGTTGTATCTTTTATTTCTTTCCATGCTTGAGCGACAGTATAAATTGCATCTTTTATATTGAAAGACTTCATAGCCTCAAAGATGTTACTGCCTCCTTCTGTTTGTTCTAATAAGGATCCGACATATTTTTGTCTGTAACTCTTTTTCAACCACTCAATAACACCCTGATCCATTGGTTGGATCAAGGGTGTCACATGAGGGGGTCGAAACATTGCTCTAATGTTTCCCATTTTCTGATGGGTGCATTATCGAGAATTAAGACTGCATTGAGTGGCAGATTTTTCAAATAAAAAAACCACTTTTTAAACAATGAACTCTGTCCATCCAAGCAGAATTTTGATGTTGATATTAAACAGGCAACGATGCCATATTCACATGCTTAAATGCTCTGGGTTTTTTAGATTTTCCAATGACAAAAAATCGCATTTTGTGGTTGCCACTTGCATTACTACATGCTGCTATAGTCAGTCTATCCTTGGCTAATTTTGTTTCAGTTACATTTTCATGTTTTGCAGCAAGGGTTTTTTGTGGGAGCATCTTGTAATTTAACCCTGACTCCTCAATATTATAGACTTGATCTGGATGCATATTGTTCTCTTTGATGAAATCTTCAAATTTTTTCACGAAGTCTTGGGCTGCGTCAGCGTCAGCTGAATGATTTTCACAAGAAATAATAACGTGACGGATACCATGGCGGCGTTTCCATCTGGGAAGCCACTCTTCACTTGCTCTGAAGTTTTCCCCTTCATCTCCTACATTCTAGGGTATGTACACAAACTTAAAATTCACACACACTGATGCACAACAATATGCAATACGTCACGAGCGAGTTAGGTTTAAAACTGCCGTGTTCTCCAATGGGTATATACCTTCTTGACACTGTTTTACAGAATCGTACTTCGCAGAAGGGAGGAAGGGTGACGGAAGTCATGGATATCCCGAGGAGTCGGATAAGAGAAGTTCTACTGCACTATTGATTTGCATAGAATTGAATTGATTTGCTTGAAAGTAAGCAAATAAAAATCTATTCAAAATAGGTTTCCACTCCAATATGCTATTCTGAGACTTGCAAGAGGTGTCTTGAAAAATTCAAGATGACATTGATAGTATTAATTGCTGGGTAATAGAAAATAAACTAGGACTAAATCCGGTGAATAACAAGATTTGAACCCAAGTTAGCCACTTCTTGTAACATTGGCCCATGAAGCAGAAAATTCTTTGCCCTGACACAATTAAACCACTGAAACACTATTTTATATTTGATCTGATAACGTTTGATGTTTGCCATTTTAAAATAAATTGATTTGAAGAAAAAAGATTGGCCATGACTGGGATTCGAATCCTGGTTCTCTGTATTATCGTTCCAGCGTGCATTTATAGAAAATATTACTGCATTTTATATTCATATTTTGAAGCCTTTCCTAGGCAAGTAAATCCGGACTATGGTCATGAAAAATACAAGAGTCTTTCAAACATTAGAAACTCTTAAACAGGCATTCTTCCAAGTATTAAACCAGCAAGTATTAAATCAGCAATCAACTTACGTTCATTCATAGGATATTTAAGCTTGTTTAGATTAAACACTGAATCAAATGACTATATTCAAGTATAGCATTTATTTTTAATTTGCCTTTTAGCATGGGAAATTTCTAGCTATTGGTGCCATGCATTTCTGACCGGAAAGATGTTTGTTCCCTATTTCGTTCAATAAGGCTGATTTATATTGAAGGTTCTTGATCAACTTCTTAGTTTTCTTTCCATATAGTTTCCAAGTCCATGTCTCCACCTCAATTTTTGTCACCTCTAGGTTTCTGCTACCATACTCAAATTCAGCCATTTCTTATTCACATAATTTTCGACAGTCTGATTTCCCTGCAATATCCCAGAGAAATTTTATTTGCTGCTCGAAAACAGCCAGTTAGTATTTTCATGGGGAAGAAATCAGCTGTAGAAAAGGTGTCTGAGTATATTTCATCACACTCTAAACTTAGTCACTCATTTTCCCTTAAAACTTTTCTACAAATTTATTTAAATCCAGGTTAAATTAAGAAACTTATACCCCTCTAAAATGTAAGGCAATTACCTCGCCCTTTTAAATCTTTAGCTTGACTTAAATATAATCTTGACTTCTTAAGTACTAGACAAGAATGCTTATTTAACAAACTTAAGATTCAGTCCTATTTAACACATTCCATGCTGACTTGTATGTTTAAATAACTCCATCAGGATGCAGAGGGAAATAAAATAAGGACTTACCTTATCAGAATGCAGAGGGAAATAAAACTTACTTCTCAGGTTGCAGAAGGAGTAAAATAAGGACTTACCTTTAAAACCAACCTGATATTTAATTAGAATGTACATGGGACACAAATGCAAATAAATGTCACTTTTCTCAAACACTTTACAGCACCAATGAAAAAGAGTTTTACCCTTTACTGCCCGCCAACATCGAATATCGGGTGCCTGTACTTTCTGTAGCTGCCCGCCAACATTTTATATCAGGTGCCTGTACTTTCTGTAGCTGCCCGCCAACGGTATACATTGGGCTGCTTATCCTTTCTGTACCAGCCAGTTCCCGATAATAGTCATTTTGGTGCTTGTGTTATGTAATTGCGCTCACTCAGTGTGTATTTTATATTACAATCCTCATTGCATTGTAGTAGTTTCTAATTTATGATTTTCAGTTTTAGAGGGATCCAGAAAAAATAAATATTTGGGAGCTAAGTAGTATACTTATATACATTTGGTATATGCAATATATATTTATCTTTGATCTTCACTCATCTTTTTTTATTCACCCCTTCTTATTCCATATTTATTCCTTTTGAAGTACAGCCGCTCTCAATCCTATGAAGAAGACAAAGACTCCGCATATAGCCTGAGATTAATTTATTACCTGGGTTTGACACATGAGTTTATATACATTACCTTGTTATCTATGAAGATTAGATAGATAGATTCAATTAAAAGAACTAGGGAGTGCAAAGCTTAGTTATTTTTTAGAAAGTGATCCCTAAACAAGATAGGCAAGGCAAACCTCTCTGATTTTCAAAGTGATACTACCTTAGAAACAAATTGGAAGGAATAATATTAAAAAATCACCATTAAAAGTTAACGTGTTATAAAAAATGTACAGTTAAATACATCTAAGGGGGGCCTAGATTAAAGTTAAAACATACGGGGGGGGGGGGGAAGTTTGAGAAAACTCAATTAGGTTATTATGCATAATACATTCAAAATTAATTTACAATATTCAGTTAAGCAGTGAAGTTGAGAAGTTGTAAAAGAGAATAACTAGTTTCTTTGTGTATTACTGGAGCCCCTTCTTTAAAACCCTAAAGATTCACACTGACAAATCTTGTGAAAGCAGATTGTAAGATTATTATGTGTTCAAATAACATCAATACTTTTAAAACTACTACTATGGAGGTAGGACTTGTTTAGATCTCTATTATCTCCACTATAGTTCAGGAATCAGAGCCAAGAGTGATGGAATGTCCCTTGGCAACAAGAAATATAACAGGCAAGTCTCTTATTGTCATGTCTCGATCCGGAACTATATGACATTACGATACGGTAAAGTATAGAACATTATAGGGGCTGAAGAGGATGGATGAAGAATTGGAAGAAACAAACAACTTGTGCTACAGAAAATGGTTTAGTTAGATAAGGAAAGAAAGGAGGAAGGGAGGAAGGGATGAAGGCAAAATTTATTAATGGAGGTCATTATTAATTGGTTGTGTTAAAGCATTGACAAAACCCAAGGGTTCTGCAAGTTTAACCCTCAAAAGGCAGAAGCCCTGTAAATGTTATCAAGAACCTAAATTTCAAAAATTTCAAATATATTGGGACTTAATCTATCAATGTCAGCTCCTCCCCCTCACATCAAAGTGGTTCAAGTTTGATTGGTATACAAACAAGAAAGCCTGAACCAAAAATTACTGTGTTCACAAAAGCTGAAAGGAGCATGGAACAAAGGTAAAAATTAAGTGAATGCACATTCCTCATTCCAGTTCGTAAAGGTGAACGATTCTGTATTAGTGAGACAATATAACCAACCTAAACATATGGCTAATCAACAAGATAAAAAACTAAAAGTATTTCAGGCAGTAGTGATATGAATGAGGTGATATATACTGCATTATAATTTTGAATTTTTTTTTTTTTTTTTTTTTGATAATATTTGATGGATTGCTAATATGAAACTCTTCTATCATAAAGGAGACCAGAATAAGTTAGTCCTTAAGGCAGATACACAAACAGTACACTCTAGATAAATTAGCAGTTGATTGGAATGGCACGGTCAGCAATCTGGTGGCCTCAGGATGCAAGTCAGTCTTCAAACCACACTACTGGATTTGTTTATTGTTACAAAACCAACTTATTGCTCCTTTCTACTATATAAAATCAGAGTGATGGAATCATTAAGGTTTTGAAAATCAAATGCTTAAGAGCTGGAACAAAGTTAAAAATGACACTAACCAGTGCTGATGGAATAACATCTGAGCCAACACACCCTGTTTTATTTCTAAAGACATGGTTGACCATTCTGAAGATATGAACCTCACTTTTTCTTCAATATTTATGAGTGTTTTTGAGAAATGTGAATTTGATGTTACAGCGATAAAAATTAGCTACATGGGACAAATGAGGAAAATTTTCAGTCCCTATCTGAAAAAGGAATCATTGGCGAAATTTGATCTATTGCATGAATCTTTCTGACTTGGCGAAATGTGACAAACAGGGCTGCATTCAATTCCTGCAAAAACCTCTGTAAAGGACTATTGTCAAATGTTTAATCTTAGAGGTAAAATCTCGTCATTTTACAGAACATCACCAAATAGAAAAAGGACAAATGATATTGTATCAATGTGAATAAATCAATTAATTAAGAGCTTAATAAAAAATAAAAGTATGTAAATAAACTTATATCTTATGGTTAAATATATAACATTAAAACATATTTTGCTGGTGACGTAGCTGTAAGCAAAGGAAGAGAAAACAGAAAAAAAAATGAAGACTAATGGTAGGATTTATGGATGTTTTTATGAAATAATAGTGGAAAAATAAGTAAATGAGTTATGGATGTTTTAATAAATTAAATATTCGGTAATAGGTTAGGGATAAGTTTTTTTTTTCTGTCTTGAGATTAAAGTGCTTCGGTTCTGATTGGATGAAGACATTTTCTGTAATAAGGTGGTTTTTGCGATAAGGAACAATGGCTAGGATGAAAAATATGTCAAAATCAAATGCTGAAAGGATAATGCTATGTCCAGAGATATTTGAAACCATAAAGTTGTATGAGGAGATGGAATATTTGTTGGATGTAATGTAATGTACGAATTACAGTAGGGGGAGGGGCTTGGGATGCGGTATACTAAGTGTAAGCGATTGAAGGAATGGGGAATAATTTAGAGTGGGATTTGAAGGCAAGGCGTAAGTGAGCATCCGTTAAATGCTAAGATTTTGTTGTCAGAAAAACTCAGGATCTATATATAGAGGTGTTGGTGGGTTACAAACAAACATTGGGAGTTGTCAGACTAGAGTACAAATGATTTTAATAGTTAGTGATATGTTTGTTGATAGTGTACAGAGAAAAATTATTAACTGATATAATTTTTATATGGTAAAGTTTGTTTCATGAAATTGAGAATCAAAGTTTAAATAACTGCCTGAATATGATTGATGTACTTTATACTCCAAGTTTCTCTCCAAATAACTTAAATTTCACAAGTCTTCCGGTATTAATGCCTTTGATTATAGCATCTGCACGGCAACCGGCAACTGTTTCGATTTATAAGTTAGCTGTTTAAAATAATGGATGAATCCCCGAGCCTGATTATAACTTTATGAGTCAGGCAACTTCTCAATTCACTATTTTAAAATTAGCAGTGAGAATATTTGCATTCAACTTAGTCAATAAGTCATAGAGATAATATTTATATTTAAATTTATACAACCAGAAATGATATCAATTTATTTGGCACTGAGCATTATAGAGATTACTATATTGTAATACACATTGTTATCTATGTACGTATAAGTATAAAAGTAAGCTAAGATCACATCAAGATCAATAATGCAGCTTAAATTTATCTGGGATTATTCATTTTTTTACGGATCGGTCCTCATCATCATTCAGATAATCCAATAATGAATTTAAAGCTCAATTCAGCGGTTAAGTTTGATTAACCTCATCCTTCTGGCCTCATGGACCACTTCCACTCGCTGCTAAAATAAAAGGCTGATAGTCCATTTTCGCGGATAGTCCATGATGCTCAATTCAGACTGCCAAACATTCATTTGGTTGACACTATTTCATAACTGTATAATAAGAGTCAGACATATCTTATTTAACAAGGTTTACTTGAAATGTGTAAGAATGCTTTTATTAGGATATCATCACTTTTAACTTTATTTATCACAAACAATATTTGGTATATCTATAATTACTATTAGATATATTTAAAAACAATCATATAATGATAAAATAAAATTTATAATCCTTACCTTAAATATTTTTACAGGAAAAGGAATAATTTTTATTGCTTTGAAAAGCAATGTACTGATCTTTTCCTGAAATGATTTTGAGAAAATGGAGGATGGATTATGAGGAGATTAAGAAATAACAAGAAGAGAAGGAAAAAAAAAAAAAAAAGAAAAAGCATCAAGGATCAGTTAAAATCCCTGCATTAAAACTACTCAAGAGAAATGACAGTATTGGAAACTAGGAGTACGAAAAGACCAGAGGCAACGTAGATGGCCAAAGAATCTATGTTAGATGTATATTCAGAGGATTGAAGAAAGAAATCAGAAAATAAAATAATTAAACATTTCAACAAGGACTGTGATGTTAAGCAGCATTAGATTTATGAAGAACATCAATGCCAGATATTTCGATAGGAGAAAGGAAAGAAGATAAAAGCATTGTAATTAATATTGTTTAATAAACTATTTCTTAAAAAATTAAGAATTTCTACTAATAATTTTATTAAACAAAGTAAAAAGGAAAAACAGGGGGAAACACAATCTGGAAAGTCCAAGTATCGTAAATGAAGAATCAATAATAAAGCAGGATTTGCTTTATAACTGCTAAAATGACGATTGTAAAAAAAATATGAAAAACTGCATTTGAATTTTAAAAAAATAAAAAATGGGAGGGAGGATAAGAAAATTCTTAATAGAATGTAAGACAGCCATCAATGATTTTATTTTTAAAATGCATCAAAAGAAGAAACAAATAGTTAATATGTTCTGAGCAAAACAACTCAGGAAATCAAGAATAAAAAGTTTGATAGGCAAACATCATATCAATTGATCAGAAATTAAAAAAAAGAATGAATTATATGAAGAGATAAAAGAAAAACCAGAAGGAAGAAAATTGTAGAAAATAAGAACAAAATAATTAATCGATCAGAAATAATTGAAAAAAAGCACATAAAATGAAATATAAGAAAAAATCAAAAGAAGAAACTCCTACAGATCAAAAATAAAACCAAAAAACAGACTTTGAAACAATGAGAAACAGCAATGATCAATAAAAGAAAGTGAACAGAAAGATTAAGCAGAAAGAAATTCCTTACCATGTAATAAAAGTGCAACAGAGCCAGTTGTAAATTTAGAATCTATGAATGAATAAATATATTTGTTTCCCTTGAATGTTATTTTGTAGCTCTTATTAACATCAAAACCTTGCACATCTATATGCTTCACCTGAAAAATAATTTTGTTAGTTAAATAAAATATCTCCGAATCCTGGATATAATATTATTAATTAAAATTAATAATAATTCAAACGAACAAAGGTAAAGGAAATATTTTAGTAATTAAAAAATTAAATTTAAGAAGAATTTAATTAAAATAAACTTACATCAAAATTCATCTTCAAAAACCAAGCATTAAATATAGAAGTATAGATTCTTTTAGCCGTTGGTGAAACCAACAAAGACAAATCTTTGCATACAGGGTCCAGATGAGTAAGAAAATGCAAACAATCCTGGAATATGACAATGATACTGATTTACTTGTTTATAGATGATGCATTATAACTTATATACAGCTAAAAACATTTTAATCTTAACATTCAACAATAGGTATTTTATGTGAAGAAACATGACGAAGATGAGATTTCTGGAGCAGACATTGAATGTCCCTAATCGACATAAAAGAAGTCTTGTCTAGGATTTCATGAGAATGTGAACAGTGCAGAAGAAAGACAAGAAGCTTTAAAATGTACTGAAAATCATGTATTGCATTATATGCTCACTAAACTTTCATATACTAATGTAACAAATTTTAGAGTCAAACCCTATAATGGGCGACGTAATAGCGTACCACTGAATTGATTATGCTAAAGCTTTCGAATATAACTTACAAACCAAAAGTCTAATCTAATTATTGTTTGATAATAATTTGAAAACGCTGAATGATACAGAACAAAAGCAATTCAGCTCTTTGAGGAAATAACAAGAAGCTAACAGGATGCATCAAAATGGCTATCATCACATCAACTTGAGGGACATGGAAGTCATAAATTGTATTAATAAGTATTTTAATAAACATAAATGTAATATGAGATGTCTTGATGATCATAATATAAATCTTACAGCTAGGTAATAAAACAAATAATGTTAAAAAAAAAAAAAAAACAATAAATATAGGTTATGTTTACTAAATAAGAGATATAACATTATACACTTACGTCTCTGTCTGATTTCTTATAGTTAACAACAACATCATCAGTTAAAATATGACCCAGATTATTTAACATTTTAGGACAGAAATAACGAAAATCTTCTCATACCCACTCAGATTCGTATCTTACTAGCATAACCTTCCAGAATGGTGATTATAAGATCCTCTCCTAATATCAACTTATTAATAATAATCTTTAAGATCCAAAGTAGAGAGTTCAAAAATTTATCAAAATCTTCAAATGAGTTCAACTGGGTCTGTAAGATATGAACAAGTTTTCCTCTAGCTATAACCATTCAAAGATCAAAGGCGGCCATGTTTAGTGCTTTCAGTAATCGATTTTTCGTACATGAAAGAACTGAGATTCGGAAGTTTGCAATAGTTATTCATTTTCCTCTTTAGATAATAATGAATTAATTATTTAACTAGACTGAGATAATTATTTTGTGGTTTCGTTTTTAAGATTTGATATGTCCTTTATATTTAGAATGGAACGTCCTATAGATTAAAATATTTTCTCGGTAATTTTTCTTCGGTTCAAATTCACAGCTTCAACATAGAAGTACAATATTTTTATTACTATATGTGACCACCACACATTGGCGGATCCAGGGGGGGGGGGGCTGTGGGGGCTGCAGCCCCTCCCTTTGGAAAAATTTTTGTCATTTAAAGATAAAATTTGACTTTCCTTAATGTCAGAAAGCAAGTTAAAGAACAAATAATGTGCAAAACAAGTAGAATTTTAGTTGTAGGAAAGGAACATAAAGGTAAAAAAGCTGATTAGCAGATCCAAATGAAGGGCTGTGGGGCTGCAGCCCCCCCTTTACGATCGGCTGGATCCGCCCATGCCACCACATGTGCAAATTGACCAACACTCGAAACTATTTTTTTCCTCGTTAAACATAAATAATATTACAAAATGCAAGTTTTTTTTTACTAACCTTTCCAAGGATTTTTGAGGTAAAGTATAAGGCTAGGCGCACATTGAGACACTCGCGACGCAGAGCAGTTTTTGTGGAAAGTGTATTAGATAGGAACCGCGCAGATTGGGACGCAGAGCAGGGCAGCGTGGTTTCCGATCTACCACATGTATTACAAAAACTGCTCTGCACTGCGTCGCGAGTGTCTCAATGTTCGCTCGGCCTAATGGCTGAGTTTATTAAAACTGTAATGTTCATGGGGAATATTGAAACACCAATTGATATCTTGTGGGAGGGACTTAATTAAAACTTGTACCAGAACCACATTGTGCCATGATTGGTAGCAAATAATTTAATTGTTGAAGTAAGCATGGTAGTTGGCACATAAATTGAGCACGAGAGGTCTTTATTAAAAGGAAGCAAAGCCCCATATTTTGAATTTGAATTTGTTGGTGTTGAATAATTCTAAAGCCGATCACCATGGACGTCACTACCGGGGGGGGGGGCAGGAGGGAGGCGTCCCCTGCAATATTTTGGAAGGAGGCAACTATTTACACTCTGACCGAGACATAAATTGGCTAATTTTATAAATTCCCTTTAAATACATTGTTGGAGGAGGAATTAAATGTCCCAACATTTACTTTTAAGCGTTGTTATTTCAATTTTTGCCTCTCAAATTATTAGCTATCTATGAGAATATTTACTTGTCCCCCCCCCAATAGTTTGGTGCTGGTAACGCCAATGCCGACCACTACCTTAAATCAATAATTCCGATACATGTAGTACCGCAACGATTTTTAATTAATTATAAACAGAACTGAGCTACATTTATCTTAGAGGAACATGGTTCGGTACTAGTCCAGTTCCAGCCCCGCTGCGACTATTATACCTAACCTCACACTAGAAGGAAAGCCGTTAAATTGGGCCTGATCTCAACTTAAAGGGGCCCGCTGAGGGATAATTATCCCTTTTGAGCGTGCGGAAGTCGAAAACTGGGACCTACAAAGGTAAATAAGTCCCTCATACAAGACGGCAGATATCAGTGTTAAGGCCTGATAACAGGGTAAGTTACAGGGACGTAGGATATAGATAAGTACCCATGGGTCTTTGTTATATCTTGAATAAGTAAATTAAGGCGGGTTCACACGGGGTCGTGAATTGGGCGAGAGCACTACCTGCCGGTTAGTCAGTCGTGGTCACTACCACGTGTGAACTAGTGGTAGTAGGAATGTTGGTAGTGCACGACCTTGAAGTGACGGGTCGTGAAATATCCATTTAGTTGGAGTGAGCACGAGGTAGTGAATAGGGCGAGAACACGACCAGTAATGCGCATGTCACACGACTTGCTTTTTCCCAGTAGGAGCTCATAACCTTATCTAGTTCACTTACGATCTTACTTAGATTAGAAATCAACGTGTTTCGATAATTTTTAAACGCCATTCACAAATTTTTCCTCATTTATATGCTTATTTGTATACCTCGATAAGTTATTGAGTATCTATATAGCATAATTTGGAAGTTTTCAGTACTTTTCGATTCATTATTTCCTATTTATTTTTTTAAGGGACCTAATTTCATCAACAGTCAAGTTTCTTTTTACTGCTTGCTTATCTTTTACTACGAGTTGCTTTTTGTAAATGTATCGTGAAGGTGAATCGTCATGCATTACAACGCTCAGTGGTCCCAATCCAGCATTCATGGTGCAAAAAATACATAACGTTGACGGATTTCGTTCAAACTAGGTTTGATATTTATTGATGGGCTAAGAAGATGTTTAATATAAGTTACATCAAAATAGCGATGAGTAGGGGTGGGGGTAAGAAGGGGACCGGGGGTAACTTCTATATTTTTAATCACTTTTTGTCGATGGAATTCGTTCAAACTTGGTATGATGTTTATTGATGGGTTAAGAAGATGTTTAACATAAGGCACATACAAATAGCGAAGGGTAGGGGTGGGGGTAAGCGGGATAGTGGGGGCTACATTCTATATTTATAATTATTTTTCGTTGACGATTTCGTTCAAACTTGATGTTATATTTATTGAAGGTTTGAGCAGATGTCTAACATTAGTTGAATGGTGGGATGGACGAGTGGGCAAGCGCGTTAGAAATTGCGCGTTGCCCATGGCAATTTGGAAATACGAAGATAGCAAGTCCAAAACCCGGAGCCAGGGGAAAATTTAAATAAACTCGGCATCAATCCCCCACCCTCTCCCCTGGCCCGGGGAACCCCGTATAACCTACAAGGCGAGAAAGGGGAGGATAAAAAAATAGTTAAATAAAAATAGAACTAGCGAGAGCTAATAATATTATATATTATATTGTTAGTCTTGATTAATATACCCAAAAGACAAATCCAGAGGAATACAATAACAAAAACTACTAATTAAATAGGTTCTAAAGAAAGATATTCAGTAATGTACTTAAAGTCTTGCTTCAAACTAGGTATATTCGATTTAATTATTTATGGACGTGAAAATATTATAGAAATACATGAAAATAAAATAGTTTAAAAATGAAAAATGCAGATTATTTTATGCCGTCAATGCAAAAATTTGGAAAATGATTATAAAAAATATATTCTGATACTGTAAAATAAGTGGTACATACCCTGAAATATACAAATTAAATAAACAAAATTATAGAGAAACAGAAAAATAACCGCGACCGCGTTTAATATAATTATTTTATGCAGCAGTCTGTTCCCTGGGAACCGGGTTTTTCCTGGAATTTCCTCTCTCATGACTCTGGATGCAAGTTGCTGCAGCAAAACTTTACATGGTTAGTTTTGTACTTAAATATGCTATGTCATGGTATAAATGCTTGCATGGAACTCGTTGGAGCTTACATTTTAAAATCTTCATGAAGTTTTAGGTTTTAAGAAAAAAACATGGCGAGTTTGAAAAATTCCAAGTCTACTAAAAAAAATCGTTAGGTATTCTTTGATATGCCGTTTTATAGAGATTCTATTTTAGTTTGAGAGAAACATAATTATTTTGTAAAAAAAAATTTCTTAATACTGAAAATAACATACATATGTACACTACACTTTCCAATTGAAATAGCGTACTTAAGAATGGCAATGTTTGAAAAATCGCTGCGGCCAAACGAATCAAAATTATTCAAAAGCAATATTACCTATTAGCAGCAGGTAACCTATAGATATATAGGTAAAATTATCAATTTTTTAAAAAAAAGTTGATTTTTTGAATTTTTGCACCATTATTGCTGGATTGGGACCACTGTGCAACGTCTCGTTGTAAAGTTGGTCTCTTATGCCTTTCCGGAAATTGAGAATGTGTTCGGATACAAGAGCCATTTGACCAATAGTGATGAAAGCCATTTTCATAATAAGTTATTAATGAATTGCTGATCATAATTATTCCTTAAAAAGGAAAATCAAGCAAAAGACAAAAAAATGTATATATGAATACTTATATATTTAATGCACATGCACCTGCTCAATTAATCACTGAATTTATTATATATGGGCATATATATATATATATATATATATTCATGGGTCCTCAGGGGGGGAGGCAGGGAGAAGGGCAGCTGCCCCCCCTAGAAATTAAGAAATAAAAGGTACCAATTAAATAAATTCGTATTCATTTACTACGTTTATCAAGGGACGCATACCTCATCAGAATACCCAACATTACTCCCTTATTAATGGTAATTGTAGCCGGGTATCTGAGGCCCCAGAAAGCGCCCCCTATTCGGTTGAGGCAGTTTAGAGTCAGAGCTACCCTATTTCTCAGGCACTCCAGCGACGATATACGCCTGAAGCGGGCGTGCTCACTCCAACTGAATGGAGATTTCACGACCCGTCACTTCAAGGTCGTGCACTACCAACATTCCTACTACCACTAGTTCACACGAGGTAGTGATTACGACTGACTAGCCGGCAGGTAGTGCTCTCGCCCATTTCACGACCCCGTGTGAACCCGCCTTATAAGTTGGAGTGAGCACGCCCGCTTTAGTCGTATATTGTCGCTGGAGTGCTTGAGAAATAGGATAGCTCTGACTCTAAACTGCCTCAACCGAATAGGAAGCGCTTTCTGGGGCCTCAGATACCCGGCTACAATTACCATCAATAAGGGAGTAATATTGGGTATTCTGAGGTATGCGTCCCTTAATAAACGTAGTAAATGAATACGAATTTATTTAATTGGTATCATATTATCATATTCGTTTCTTGCTTTTGAATTGCTGGTTTCACTTTATTAAGCAAAAACCAAAACAGGTTTGGTTCTATCCTAAAAAAGTTCCTGTAGCTGTTCGGATCTTCCAGATATAATTCTCTGCTAATACTGTTGCTGGCGCCGAGTGAATTCAGCCTCTTTACCCAGTCTCGAACTCACGCTTTTCTCTTCTTGTTTTGAACCTTTTTTCAAGCGAATCCTCAACTCTTGCACTAATAGTTCGCATACAACTTTTGAGCCATCATATTCTGCTAGAACAAGCGCGAGAGAAGCACGACCAACAAAGGCACCGTGTGAACTAGATAAGGTCGTGAGCTCCTACTAGGAAAAAGCAAGTCGTGTGACATGCGCATTACTGGTCGTGTTCTCGCCCTATTCACGACCCCGTGTGAACCCGCCTTTAGTTAATCATGCTTGTGAACACTTTATTCTTTTTTATACTACATGCAATTTTATATTAACACATGTTGACATATAAAAATCAAACCAATGCCTTTAACATATAACATATATAACATTCTCCTCCGCATAACTTAAGCATAGATTTACAAGGGGAAATATTAATAAATAACACAAATTATATACATATTATATAGATACATCATTAATAAAACAATGCAAATATATGATTACGAAAAAGTAAAGGTGAACCACTAAATACCCTAACAGTTAACGATACTGTTTATATATTAGAGGGGGAATATTTACATGGGGGTCTAATTACCCTTTTTGGACGGCTAGGGGTCTCTTCCAGTTTTTCTGGTATATTGGAGGTAAAGGGGGTGGCAGTTATGTCCTTATCTGGGGTTTCTTCTGTGTGGCTATCAAGATTGGGGTTGTCATTTTGCCCTAGAGACTTATCTTCACCTAAAAGACTTAAATCGCCCATTTCCTCAATTACATTATCCTTCTTAACCTCTTCTTCGCAGTTGCGTAGGGGCAACATTTGATTTGCATGTCTCTTCCAGCTTAAATTCTCATTCGTCAAAATTTTATAAGTTTGACGCCCTAACTTTTCCTGTATTAGCCCTTTTGCCCATTTAGTTTTACCCCGATAATCTCTGACGATCACTGGATCCCCTCTTGAAAAGGAGACGCCACGGTGTCCTGGGAAATTTTTTACTTGACGCTGTTGATTGTTCTCTACTAGATCGGTTCTATTCGGCCTCAATTGATCAAAAACAGTTCGAATATCACGACCTAACAGCAGCTTAGCCGGAGTTTCTAATGTGGTAGAATGTACACTAGCCCTATATAAGAAAAGATAATCATTTATAGCTCTGACCAATGATTTGCTACAGCCAGTATCATGTTTTTTAATGCAATTTTTAATAATTTTAACAGCCGACTCAGCACTGCCATTCGTTTGTGGGTGATATGGAGCCCCTACAAGATGATTGATACCATAAAATAATAAAAAATCAGTAAAATTTTTGCTAGTGAAAGCAGTGGCTCCATCTGAAGTAATTGACCTTGGAACTCCAAATCTTGCAAAACATTCCCTAAGTTTTTCAATTACTACCTCTGTTGACGTAGTTGAAGTACGGAAACATTCTATCCATTTCGAATGTGCATCATTAACAATGAAAAAAAAGTTACCTCGGACTGGGCCTAAATAATCAATGTGTAACCGTGTCCATGGAGATTGAGGCCATGGCCAAACATTTAATTTAGATTTTGCAGGTTCACTTCGAACTTCCATGCAAAAATTACAATTTTGGGTTATCAATTCTATTTTGGAATCCATATTTGGCCACCAAAAATATGAGCGGGCTAGACTTCTCATCTTTGTTATACCTAGGTGAGTACTATGAAGTATTTCTAGAACCCTTTTCCTCATAGACTCTGGAATAATAACTCTATAGCCCCACATAAGGCAGTTGGATTCAACTGTTAATTCATATCGACTGCTATAAAAGGGATATAAATCATCAAATTTAGACACCTTTGGAGGCCATAACCCTGATTTTAACATATTCATAACCTTTACCAGTAAGGGATCTCTCATGGACTCTTGTCGGATATTTTTCCAATTAATCCTTTGGGGAAAACCTTCGTGAATATATTGTAGATAATTTACCCTAGAATAATGATCTATCGTGTCTTTACTAGGAATCTCAATCCGAGAGAGGAAATCGGCTATGTTATCTTCCGAACTAACACATTGGATGTTAAAATTAAACATAGATAACAGATAAGCCCAGCGTTGCAGGCGGTTAGCTGCATAGACCGGAATACCCTTTCTGCTCTCAAAAATGTACCTCAATGGTTTAGAGTCTGTAACTAAGGTGAATTTATTACCAAATAAAAAATCCTTAAAATGATTTATCCCTTCATAAATGGCTTTGGCTTCTCTTTCGATCTGGGAATAATTAGCCTCGGAAGAATTCAGCTTCTTTGAAAAAAAAAGAACCATCTGGATAGACATGGCCAAGAATTCCCGAAATAGCCACTTGGGAGGCATCCACCCATAGCTTAATTGGTAAAGAATTGTCATAATGTGCGAGAACTGGTTTACCTGAAATTATCCTTTTAACTTTACTAAAAGCCTCATCACATTGTTGTGACCATTTCCATACTGACTCTTTTTTTAATAGGTCATATAAAGGACTAAGAAGATCCGCTGCCATAGGAATAAATTTAATGTAAAATGATATCATTCCCAAAAACGATTTTAGCATGGTAAAATTTTGAGGAGGGGGTGAATTTAATATATCCCTAAGATGTTGGTCTGTGGGACGAATACCTGATTCATCCAATATATGCCCGAGGTATTCTATTGAACGAGTTCCAAATTTACATTTACTATCTTTCAATTTTAACCCATGCTCTTTTAAAATATTTAAGACTTTTTCTAAAATACGCAGGTGGTCTTCCCATGTCTCCGTGGCAACCACAATATCATCCAGTAAGCATCCAACCCCACTGATCCCAGCTAATGCATTTTCCATAACTTTTTGGAATTCTGCTGGAGCCGACATTACCCCAAAACATAGGCGAGTATAGGCAAATAAACCTTTTGTCGTATTTATCGCTACCAATTGCTGCGATTTATCGTCTAAAAGGAGCTGCTGGTAAGCATCTTTTAAGTCCAGCTTTGAAAAATACCTAGCCTTCCCAAATTTGGCATAGAGATGGTCAATTCGGGGTAATGGGTAAGATGTACCCTCTAATACCGGATTAATTGTGATTTTATAATCTCCGCATATCCGGACTGACCCATCAGGCTTTAGGACTGGCACTATTGGAGTCGCCCACGGACTGTAATCAAGGGGTTTTAGAACACCCATAGACACCAAACGATCAATTTCTAACTCCACTTTATCCTTAAGAGCTATGGGTAGAGACCTAGCTTTACAAAATACTGGTTTAGTGTCTTCCCTAACCCGTAGTGATATTTTTCCTTTGTTGTATGTCCCTAACTCAGAACTAAAAACAACAGAATACTTGTTCAATAAATCATCTAAGCTTTCTACTTGGGTTTGGTTTACAAAATTGAGTCCTTCTATACTAAGACCAAGCAATTTAAAACCAGTGCGACCTATCAAAGGTGGTCCACCATTTTTAACTACTAAAAAGGGAATATCAATAACCTTATTCCTAAACATAACCTTTCCTACGATTTCGCCAACAGGCCTAATTATATTTCCTATATAATCGGTTAGCACTCGTTTACAATAATTAATTTTACAATCATAAAAATAAGTTTTGTAAAAATTTAAAGAGATAATATTATTCCGTGACCCTGTATCAATTTCAAAATCCACTACGTAATTTCTTACATTCAACTTCAATAAATAGGGACTGACATTTCTAGTTAATGAGTCCTTTAAATGGAAAAATGGGTCTTTGGAATCACACTTGTCAGCCTTGTTTTCCTCTAAAAATTTACTACTATTTTTCAAAGCCTTGGGACAAACTGTAGCAATATGGCCTGCTACACCACACTGGTGACAAGTGAGATTCTTATACCTACAAAATTCCGATTTGTGATTACGCTTTCCGCAGTGGTGACATGTTCCCTCCGTCCTGGGCTGCCTTCTGGTTTTCTGACGGTTGAAGAGTAGTTCTTCTGGCTCCTGTTTGATGGGCAGAGGTTCTCCTCTTGTAATTAACGCTTGCTCCCTTCCAACAGCTAGCTCCACCAGCTTATCCAGTGTTAACTCAGTGTTGGAAGCATCTTCTTCCATCAGTCTATCTTGAATATCTCCTCTACCATAACCTACAACAAAGATGTCTCGAAGAACCACATTTACCTCCACTCCGAATTTACATTCAGCTGCCAAAGACCTCAAACGGGCAGCCCAGTCTCTGGCCGACTCTTCGGAAAGCTTAGCTGCTCCATAAAACCTTCTTCTTGCGGCAAAATAGGCTGATGCAGGGGTGAAATGTTGCTCTAATAATTTTATCAAAGCGTCATATTCATTATCTTCGATGGTTGCTGGCACGCATAAACTTTCCAACAACTTAAAAGTGTTTTCACTTAGAGCCACCATTAAAGTAGCTTTTTTAATTTTTACGTCTTTTATTCCTGAGAGTAAAAAATGGCTCTCTAATTTAGTTTTGAAAATTCGGAAGTCCATAGCAATATCGAAAATAAGGGCTGGCGGTAGGGGTTGGCCCCGCGCCTCTATTTTACCTTCTGTAGACATTTCTTCTTAGTTATTCTTCGTAAATAAGTAGATCCTCGTCGCCACTGTTATATCTTGAATAAGTAAATTAGTTAATCATGCTTGTGAACACTTTATTCTTTTTTATACTACATGCAATTTTATATTAACACATGTTGACATATAAAAATCAAACCAATGCCTTTAATATATAACATATATAACAGTCTTTTAAATATGAACCGAAAAAATAAAGGTTTTTACTTTCTTAGAAGAATGCATTTTTTAGATGGTTTATTTTAATAAGGAATAATTATTTATGTTGAATAACGAAAATCGGTTGAATAACGGTTACAATTTAAATAAAAGAGTTGCATTTGATTTTGAAGGGTTACGTTTGAATTGGAAAGGGTTTCTTGTGACTTAGAAAGTGCTTCTTGTGACTTCTAAAGGGCTTCTTGTGACTTCTAAAGGGTTACAGTTGAATTGGAAAAGGTTCAAATAGACTTGGAAATGCTACATTAGTGAACTCCAATCCCGTCCTGTCCAGTTAATCGCGGCTTTGATTAGGTTTATTAGACAGAAGCGTTCGACTTGCGCTCACTATAAAGGATAAAAAAATACTCAACATATCCTTATCAATTAAGATCGGGGCCACACTAAACGGTTCCAAATGGACCACGTCCAGAACTGACGGCGGTTCTTTATCTTGCTATCTTAGATAACCACTAAAAGTGTCAACAGATTTCATCAATTTATTTTTTAAATTGTGAATTATTTTTAATGTCAATGAAATAACGCTCAATATTGGGATTGGCCAAGAAGTATCTACTAGAATAAAGAAAGCAAACTTTAGGTATTAACAGATTTCTAACACTAACATAGGAAACAGAGAGGTACTAAAAGATGTACAATTCCACATTTAGAAAGCAGTCTATCTCCCTATATTTGGCAGCGAAAGCAACATCACTTAAGACAGGCAAGGTACCTAACCAGATTGAGATGGGAGAAAACAATATTTTAGGGAGAATTTCAGGTGAAACGAAAAGAGACAGAATACAAAATGAGTTAAGAGAGGGGATTCTTATTCCAGAAGAACAAGGCAGAGAAAACCCTAGTGCAATTAAAGGAATCGGTTACAGACCACAATGTAAGGTCAGAGAGGAGAGGAGAGAGAGAGGAATAAGAAAGATACAAAGGCTATATTCTTAAGCTTTATTTGTAAACATCAATCTTATAATAATAAGAAAAAAATATGTTATAGATTAATGTAGCCGAAACACATGTTGCTGAAAGGCTGCGAAGGATGTTGAACAAATATGTAAATAATCTGAAAAAATAAATAACAAGGTACCTATGAAGGAAAAATGTATTCAATATTTGTATTGTAAAAATAAAAAAAGTACTGCTAGATTTGAAGCACTCGTTCAATTAAATTTAACATGGTTAACAATACTAGTCAAAGTGTTTGGCAACACCAGATATTTTAAGGGTGATGTAACTGGTTGTTAAAAAAAAAATAGAGCGGTTAAATTTTTATTCAATTGATAATTTTTAAGAATAAATTTGGTACCGAAGTTGTGGTGATTGATTGCAGAATGATTATTTTTTAACATGTTTAATATTAATGCTGTATTATTTACAATCCTTTATAACAGAATAACTCATCCATTGAAGTCATTACGTTAAGGAAAGTGTTTATATAGTTGAGATAGCAATTTAACATGTTATTACTATTTTTAATCAAGTTGTGATTAAAATGTGTTCTTAGTAATTGTGTATATGTAACAAATGATAAAAAAGGTTCTAACTCTTATTTAATTATTAAACTTTGCTTATTTTAAATATACATTATCCTGATCTGGAAAGTTAAGTAAAACAGTGGACAGAATTTAATAGGTTATGGGCCAAGGTGAAGTCTATTTGATTTAAATTTATTTGTAATACTGGAAGTGTTAAAGATTATGAAAATAAATTGATACCAAGACGAAAAAAAATATGGTAGGCAACGAGAGACAAAGGCAAAATGATGAAAGGTACCGTATTCCACTTTTTGAAGGTAAGACCTGTGATAACTGGAGATTTCGGCTTGAGGTCCTCCTGGATCAGAAGAACCTAATAAATCACATTACTGAGGCAGTGCAATATCATCAACGCGTTGATGGTGAGACAGCCCAAGGTAAAACAACGTGTGAAGCAGCCGATTGCCTTAGACATAGAGATAAGGTCTGTATTCGTCTTATTGTAAGTGCAATTGCAGACAGTCACTTGGAATATTGCAGAGGAAAAATTACAGCTTATTAAGTCAGGAAAACTTTGGAAAATACGTTCCAAAAGAAATGGATTGCCATCCAACTCAGTTGGTTCGAGGAAGGCATTACTGTAATAACCCCAACACCGAAACATTAGAAGAACATTTTCTAAATTTGATAAGAAAATTCAGAACTTAAAATCAGCAGGAGGTGATACAGATAAAGTGAGCGTGATTTGTCATTTGTTGCTGACATTACCTTCTGAGTACAGTATGAAGGTCACAGCGATAGAAACCTTGTCTGATAATGGTGAAAATTTAACACTACCATTTGTATAAAATAGACTGCTTGATGAATCATAAATCACATAGGAAACTTCAGGGGAAGACCAAACCAAGGAAGAATGATTCAACCACAGCATTCCAAGGAAACCACTGGAAAAATAACAAAAGGAAAAAAAAATATCTAAACCATCAGCTTCCGAACATGCCAGGGTCTTCAGCTCCAATAAACAAGGTATCCATTAGAAATAATAATGATAAAATAAAAAATTATAAAATAATAATAATGATAATAATGGAAATTCTGGTTTCAGGTGTCATAACTGTGGAGGATATTGTCATTTTAGGAAAGATTGTCCCAGCCCTCGGAAATCTCATCACCACTCTGGAGCACAGAACAGTGAGGCACACACTGCTACAGAAGAAGAAACTAATTTTTGTTTTCCAGCAATCTCTAATTCATTGTTTGTTAATCGAGAAGCAGCAGAGGATGAAGTAATTTGGTGGATTAATTCGGCAGCGTCAGAGTATATGACTTATCAATATGATTTATTTCAGGAAAGTGTGAAAATATACCAGTAAAAATTCAGTTGGCCAAATCTGGACAGTCACACCTACACAAAGAGGAACAATGAAACTCTTTGCAATTGTCGATAGGAAATGGAACTCGATCACTATTCCTAACACTCTCTTCGTACCTGATTTGGAATTAAATTTACTTTCAGTCAAGAGACTGGAAATGAATGGATTCACAATCGTTTTTGAAAAGGGTCGAGCAACTATATTTGAAGGTAAAGTTAAAGTTGCAGTTTCTTATCGAGAGAATAAATTATATAAGTTAACGTTTCAAACTAGCAAGAAAAAGGTTTATTTGACAGCTCTAAGTAAGAGATTGTGGCATTAAAGGAACGGTCACATAAACCAATGTGGGCTACGAAAACTTCAATTCATGGTGGATGGAATGAAGGAAATCAACGCCAAGGAATCGTGTAAACCCTGTGTGGAAGGAAACTAACCAAACTCCCACACAATCAGACTAGGAATTGAGCAACCAGACCACTGGAACTAATTCACAGCAACTTAATAGGACCAATATCTCCAGTCACACGATGGAAAAAGGTGTGGGATAAAGTTTATTGATGATTACCCTCATTTCACAGCCTTTTATCCTCTAGTGAAGAAGAGTGATACTTTCAAATATCTTAAGATATTTGAAGTAATGGCTTCAGGACACTTTAAAACCAAAATAAGTCAGTTCAGGTCTGATAGAGGAGGCAAATATATTTCACATGACATGAAAAAATACTTTGAGGAGCAAGGAATACAAAGTGAGTACAATATTAGTTATACTCCTGAACAAAACGGGGTAGCTGAGGGAATAAATCGAACCATACTTGACAAAGCTAGGTGCATACTTTTGAGCTCCGGGCTTCCAAAGAAATTATGGGTTAAAGCAATGAAAACAGCTGTATACTTAATCAACAGAAGTCCGATTGCAGCTCTTCCAGACTGCGTTCCAGCAATACTATCGTATGGACAAATACTTATAACAAATAAAAAAAAGGTTCTAACTCTTGTTTATCAATTGAGCTCTGCTTATTTAAAATATATATTACCCCAATCTGGAAAGTTAAGTAAAACGGTGAACGGAATTTAACATATATTACCTTAAAATTACAATGAAACAATATTAAGAAAGTATTAAATTAGTTGTTTGATTGAAATTGTGGTTAAATAAGAAGCTAGAGTTACAACACAACATAGGAAAAGCTAGTAATATATGGAATAAACAAATTAAAAACATAGTAATAAATGACGCAGATCAGGATTTCAGATTGAAAAGGATCAGATCAAAATAAAATGGTAACCCTTATTCACTATACAGAAATAAGGTCTACATTACAACAAAACTAAATAAAAATCCTTTAAATAATAAGATTGTTTTTAAAAAACGATTAATGATTAACTGATTTTAATTAATAGCGGTGAAATAATACTAAATCAGGTCAAGCGCCAATACATTTAATGAGAAAACATTCGAGCCCATGAGATTAAGGAACAGTGAGAATACAACATTAATAAAATAATATTGTAACAATGAATAAGATAAAAACAATTGTATGAGAACAAAAATAACTTTGTACAAATCAAAAAATATCTATAAATGGAAACTTTCAGTTACAACATTCTACATTGTACAAATTTGATTCACAGGATAGTAAACTCTAATTTAATTCAATAAACCACTATTAGGGATATATTATTGAAATCAAAACGATTTTTGTTTGTAACTATTACTCTTTTACAAATAATCTTTTAGAAAAAACAAATGGACAATAGATACACATTCCTAAGCAAGAAGATGAAAATAAATCAAAAATAAGAACACTAAGAACAATCTATGCTTTTACACTAAATAACCATTCACTAAAAATTCATGAACAAAGATGTTTAAAAAAATAGGATATTAATTTTTTATTTAAAAAATATGTATACAGCTAGTAAGTAAGGTTAAGTTCAACGTGATGAAAAACAAATCAACTTACATCCCTGTCATTGTTTTTATAGTTTACAACGATGTCATCAGTTAATATATGTCCCTGATTTCCAAACATTATTTCTACTAAGCAATCATCTAACACGGCTAATAGCAGATTAGGATACCAAACACAATCTTAAAACTAATAAGATAACCTTCCATAGAGGTAACAGTACAATAGTTTCTAAGAACTTTTAAAGTATGTACTACATAAACAAAAGTAATGAATTAATAAATAATTTTAATATATATAACTTTCTATCTTTGACTTTTGCAGAGTTGATAAATCGATCTTTAGTGTAAGTTATGTTTTTTTTCTGTATTATTATCAGGACTGTTAATAATTCCAAAAATGGGTGAAGTAACGCTGAGGAGTAGTTGAAGAATGGCGGCCATAGCATCTACATACCTCCTGGTGCCAGGTTTAAACCTGAGTTGGAAGGATTATTTAGGAGCGAAGTAGTTCTATGAGTAAGGCACTGCATTATTGTGCTCAAGGCCTCGGATTCGATCCTGTATCTGGCAGAAAAATTGCTATTGGGGCCGAGACGGCCGAGACTGTTAAAGTATATCCCCTACATCCAATGGCGGATCCAGTGGAGATCCCAGGGGTCATGACCCCCCACCTTCTTTTGGCTTTTCATTTTTTTTGTACTTTTAATCGAAACCTAACGATAAAAATGCAATTAGGTAGTTACTATGCCCTAAACATAACACTGTTTGAGGTTCATGGGCGGATCCAGCCGATCGTAAAGGGGGGCTGCAGACCTAAAGGGAGGGGCTGCAGCCACATTTTGATCTGCTAATCAGCTTTTTTATCTTTATGTTCCATTCCCACAACTAAAATTCTACTTGTTCTTTTGTACATTATTTGTTCTTTAACTTGCTTCCTTACATTTAGTAAAGTTAAATTCTATCTTTTAATGACGAAAACTTTTCCAAAGGGAGGGGATGTAGCCCCCACAGCCCCGCCAATGTTGGGGTTATGTTTGGGTGGGTCATGACCCCCCCCCAATTTTGTTCTGAATACGCCCCTGCCTACGTCATCATTAAATCCAGCAATATGGCTATTTTGAAGCCTTATTTCTTTTTAAAAATAATAACCATGAGACTATTTTTTATAAGGAAAATCATTATTTGAATTCATTGTTGTTCTAAGAAAAAAACAATAACTGAATAGATACTCATCATCTATATTAAACTCTAAAAGCACCCCTAATGTCATTGACAGAGTGGAAGTTATTTACTGCCGTGAAATGAATTGTGACACAAAATTAAAAGTAAGTCCAATATAGATTGAAATAAATCGTAGATGCAGCCAAAAGTTTATTTCAAGGATGCGGCTGAGAAAGGGTGATGCATATATTAGCAACTTGGACTTCAAAAGGCAGAAAAATCATGGGACAGAGACAAGAACATCTAGATGGCATTTCTGGATCTTAAAGCAGCGTTTGACGCTGTCCCTAGAAAAGAAATATGGGATGCTTTGAGGAAAAAAAATGTTCCAGGAGATCTTATCGCAGCTATTAAATCAGCTTACCAGGAAGCGAAAGGAGTTGTGAGAATCAATGGAAGAGAGTCTAAACCTTTTCCCTTAGAAAGAGGTGTAAGGCAGGGAGACAGCCTGAGTCCCCTTCTGTTCATCATATTTATGGATGAAATACATAAAATTTGTAAATGCCGCACTTCCTGGACGGTCATTGGGAAATGGAATTTGAGGAATGTCATGGTCCAAAGTCTGCTGTATGCCGACGATATCGTACTGATAGCAGATACAAAAAATAAACTGCAGCTAGCTCTTGTGGAATGGCAGGAAGAGATTCTCCGTAAAGGGATGACAATAAATACCTCCAAGAGTAAGGTCTTAGTGATGTCGAGAGGGGATCAAGAGGAACTCCAGCTTATTTGTAATGGAGAAGTGCTTGAAGTTTTACAAGAATTTACCTATTTGGGGACAATAATTAGCATAATGGGGAAGATTGACCCAGAAATAGCAAATAGGATATCCAAAACTAACCAGATCTATTACCCTATCTGCAGCAGCATAGTGGGGCACAGAAATGTTAATAAGAAAACTAAAAAGCACATATACAAGTCTGTATATCTCCCAACTCTCACCTATGGAAGCGAAAGTATGCTGGACAAGCAAGCCAATCGAATGACGACAAGTGCTGAAATGAAATTCCTGAGGAGATGCGCCTCACCAGGAGGGACCATATCAGGAATAAACGGATAAGAGAGGAGCTGGAGGTAGAAGATCTAAAGACCTTTCTGGAAAATCGACAGTTAAAGTGGTTTGGCCACGTTTGTCGAATGGATGATGAGAGAAATCCAAGGAAAGCAATGAAAGCTCGACCCACTGGAAGGAGGCCATGAGGCCGTCCCAGAATTTCCTACCAGGAATATATACAGCGGATATGAGGGAAAAGAAGCAAAACCCTCGAAGAAATGAGGCACCTTAGTAGGGACCGGAAGGCATGGCTGCGTTGGATTGAGGCTCCTCAACGCTAAATGGCATGAAGAGGTAGACAAAGAAGAAAAAGAAGACTTCAAAAGGCTATGTAGAATTTTAATGTACAGATAAATATACAACTGAAATGTCAAATAACTTGGCAAAAGATTTGAATATAGACTAAAGATCCATCACCGTTGGGCAGACAGTGATCCAATTGTTGTATATGTTACGGCTACATGAAAATATGGGTCAGAAAATGTAACCAGAAGTAAGAGTTGGCTGAAACACTTTTGACAATGATTTTCTCGGGTGTAGTGTCAATAATGGGTCATGAAATCCAACAACAGATTTTTAGGCTTTGCCTGGGATGACTGATACCGATATACTACTAATCATAATCAAACTCTCATCTTTTCCTCCATTAAAGTTACACATTGTTAGTCTCTGCACATCTATATGGTTCATATAGTTCATTCATACAGCATTGGCATCACCAAAAAAATATAGTCTCGAAACGTCACAGTAATATAGTTGCTTAATTCACTGAACCTCTTGAACCATATAAAAACATATATATATATATATATATATATATAGAGAGAGAGAGAGAGAGAGAGAAAGAAAGAGAGAGAGAGAAAGGAACAGAGCTTCCACACAAATGACCTTAAATTTCATTCAATTTATAATAAAGGGATTATTTCAGTGGAATGGCAACAAACACATTCCCATCATTGGGATGACAGAAAAAGTCTTTTTTATTATATATATATATATATATATATATATATATATATATATATATATATATATATATATATATATATACAAATCCCTTTATGAAAATACTAGGGAAAATCATAAGGTACCAATTAGAAGATAAATTCAAAGGATCGGATGACCAATGTGGATTTACAGCTGGACGATTATGCATTGACCCTATTTTCACTCTAAGGAAATTGGAGAAAAATCAAACCCTTTCTCGTTACATTGAATTAATATTTATTGACTTGGAGAAAGCGTATGTTAGTGTCCCACGAAAATTGTTATGGCAAGCTCTCCAAAATGCAGGCATTAATAAAGGTCTAATAGACATAATAACAGAAATGTATATAAAGAAAACACTTATCAAGTCAAAATTGGTCCTTACCTTTCTGGTCCTTTCTTAACAAGTAAAGGGTTACTCCAGGGGTGCTGTGCAATGCTACCTACCAATGGATAATGCTACATAAACAACCAAGTTCTACAGATATAGACTAACTAACTATAACTCTTATGTAGGGCTCAAAGAAGGAAGAAAGAGAAGAAACAAAAACCTAAAAAAGTGATACACATGTATACACACACATGAAATGTGGGCTGCAAGTGTAGTCAGTCAGATTGGCAACAAACACATTTCTCATCACTGGCCTATATAAAAAAAAAATAAAAATGACCTTTTTATTTGTTCATATATATATATATATATATATATATATATATATATATATATATATATATATATTTTTTTTTTTTTTTTTTTTTAAAGGATACTTGCGGGGTGGAATCCCAAAGAGTGGGGCTGCATCCACCTCAACTTCCCTTGGATCTGCCAATGATATACATCTGTTTGTGTGTATATATATGTAATGCAAATATTGCCAAAAAAAACACATTCCTCAAATTGGCCTCTACAAAAACAAACACACACACTATATATATAATTGTGGCACATTGACCCTTCCAGTCTCCCTGTGCCATTTGATGCATAGGAGGACTGTAGAATAACAGAAATTCATATGCAATGCGATCTGACATACAGGAAGGCCCTTCTTTGCTAAAGTGACAATACGAATGGATTCAGCTGGACTGAGATGCAAATGTCTTCTCATTTTAATTCTGGATACAGTCACTAGGCCAAAATTATTCACAATATGACCTTACTCACTGTCAAACAATGAAATGCATGAAAGCACTGAATGAACTGTGTAAATTATCACAGAAAAAAGATCTTCTTATGTCCCTAATCCTTTCACAAGATTCCTAGATAATCCTAATACTAATCATACTTCACCCTGTAATAGAATTAAGAGAGACAATATCCATTTTATTTTAAATACTAGAAATTCTTAGGTGTTGCGATACTTTTGACCAGGAGTATATATATAAATATATATATATATATATATATATATATATATATATATATATATTCACACACACACACACAAGAGCCGACAAGATGGATAGATAAACGATTTTCAGCACTTAACTGCACTGAATGAACTGTGCAAATTATCACAGAAAAAAGACCTTCTTATGTCCCTAATCCTTTCATAAGATTCCTAGTTAATCTTAATGCTAATCATACTTCACTCTGTAATGGAATTAGGAGAGACAATCTCCATTTTATTTTAAATACTAGAAATTCTAAGGTGTTGAGATACTTTTGACCAGGAGTGTATATATAAATATAAATAAATATATATATATATATATATATATATATATATATATATCGGATTTGTTTTTCTACTGTTAATATAAATGTTATAATAAATACATGGATATCCGCCCAGACTCATTTGCAATTTACTAAAACAAACACAACCACATAAAGAACAGCATGAAACAAACAGTTAAAGATACTACACCCTTCCTTACATACAAACACCCTTAGAATGCTAGCTAAAATACTCTCAAATAACAACAATAAAACTGATTACACTGTCACATTCAGTAATACGTGCAACATAGAAAAATTAATCAGTAAAATAAAAGATACAGATAAATTAGAATTACAGCCTGATATAGTTTATGAAATACCTTGCGAAGATAATTGTGGAAAATCATATTTCAGTATATCTGAACAATATCTTAAACAAAGTATCTATCCACATAAATATATCATATATCAAACTCAATAATCATTACAGTCGAACTTGTATGGCATTTTGCAGCAAAATTGTAGGATATGTCATGGGCGTACCCAGGATCAAAACTAGGGGGGGGCAAGCTATGGTCGTTCAGGTTGTAACACCTTAACTCGGAAAAGGTGAATGAAAACACAATTATGTATAATTATAGCAGTGCTTTATCAACTAAGTTATTACAATTATTTTCTTGAAAAAAATGTCTTCTATTATTGCTTCTAGTCTTAAAAGCCTAAAAAATTATTGCTCCCAGCCTTCCAGGGGGGGGGGCAGCTGGGGATATGTTATGAGAACAATATTGTCTTGAAACGTCACCATAATATAGTTAACCACAATATTATTGACTGAACCTCAAGAACCCTAATATAGCATATATATATTAAGTCTCGTTTTAATTCTCCAGACATCATTATCATCTCAAAACTTCTGAAGATTGTTGACTTCTGAATCTGGGTGTCTGTAATTTTCAAGAACATGATCGTGTACAATCTTCCATAATTTCAGTTCAGCGTCTTGGGATTATTCAAATCATAGATCACCGAAACAGTGTACCTTATCCTTTCTTGAGTTGCACACCCATCGCATCATCCAACCACTATTCTGTCTTTAAATAACTAGAAAAAAGTAATAGTTGTTCTATAAAATCAATTATATCTGCTGTAGTTGCTGTAACAACTGTTTTTTCTCGCCATTTTTATATTGTCTTGTGATGATGCTTCTTCTGTCTCAAGCTATTCTTCTGATGGATTTTTCAACCACTGCATCTGCTTCACCTATCAAAAATCCACCTCCTAATCTATTAACATGACAATATATATATATGTTATATTAGGGTTCTTGAGGTTCAGTCAATAATATTGCGGTTAACTATATTATGGTGGCGTTTTCAAAACATGATTTCTCATAATCAGGCCCTACAATATTGCTGCAAAATGCCATACAAGTTTGGCTGTAATGCGTATTGACAGCTGTTTAGTCCGGTTTATTATGTTTTTTTTTTTATGGAAGTGGAGCTATATTTATGTGGATAGATACTTCGTATAATATATTGTTCTGATATACTGAAATATGATTTTCCACAATTATCTTCGCAAGGTGTTTCATAAACTATATTTATGTAACTATATAATATATAACACTGTAATTCTAAAATTTCTGTATCTTTTATTTTACTGTAAAATTTTCCTATATATATATAGATACATATACATATATTTTTTTTTTTTTTTATTGTTTTCCCTTTATGATAACCCCATAAAGAGACCAATATCTATATATATATATATATATATATATATATATATATATATATATATATATATATATATATGTATATATTTATATATATACTCCTGGTCAAAAGTATCGCAACACCTTAGAATTTCTAGTATTTAAAATAAAATGGAGATTGTCTCTCCTAATTCCATTACAGGGTGAAGTATGATTAGCATTAAGATTATCTAGGAATCTTATGGAAGGATTAGGGACATGAGAAGGTCTTTTTCTGTGATAATTTACACTGTTCATTCAATGCAGTTAAGTGCTGAAAATTGTTTATCTATCCATCTTCTCGGCTCTTGTGTGTATGTGTATGAATATATATATATATATATATATATATATATATATATATATATATATATATATTCGCCATTTTTTTTTTTTTTTTTTTTGGTTGGCGTATTAGGCCTAATGAGACCTTTGGCCGCGCAGTGCGGTCTTCTTACAGACATTTGTTTTGCTTGCGGGAGTATAGACAGCCTGGAGGAGGTAGCCCAAACCTCACGTTGCTGCAAGCCATGGTCACCATGGTACAACGGCAGACTGCCCATAGCTCCATAACCAATCCCATTGGGGCCAATTTGGCAGTGTCCTTCCCACCGATGGCGTCAGCTCTCTCGGGTTCAAGGACAGTGACAAACTGGTCTAGGTCCAAGGATTATGGTAGCTCAGAGTCAGCAGGCCCCCAGGACCTATATTTCTTTCCCCGAAGCATACCGTCCCTGAACCAAACCTCCGGGCGGTTACTGACATCCTGGAAAACCACACCACGATTCTCGATGAGATACACGGGGAAGGTTCATCACTCCTACGCCCGGTCGGTGTGAGTCGCCTCCAGTAGGCTGATGGGCCTCACATTCATTGGTGGGCGGTAACCCGAATGGAGCGGTCACCCATCCAAGTACTGACCACGATGGACGTTGCTTAACTTTGATTATCTATTGCAAGCGCCCTTGTCCACTCGGCCATCCCGGCCCCCCTTATATATATATATATATATATATATATATATATATATATATGAGGTTTTGTTTGTTTTAGTAAATTGCGAATGAGTCTGGGCGAATATCCATTTATTTATTATAACATTTACATCAACAGTCAAAAAACATATCCGATATATATATATATATATATATATATAATAAATGTCTAGCTTAAGTTACTTAAGTTGTCAGTAAATTAGAGATTCTGGTTTTACTTTTACAATCATGCAAGCGGATGATACCAAGTTTTCTTAACACCGATACATGTTGCACAGTCCCATCATGTGACATTATATCCGTGATACAAATACCCAAAGTTTTTACCTTTAATGGACATCAAAGGTACCATTTTAGTTTTCCACTTGAGGTTGATTAATTTAAAATGATTGTTGTTATATGGTATCTGTATTGTTCTTAATTGGATGATCTCATTTTTCAGTTTAATATTTTTTCTTTTGTCTATTAAGTTTTTGTGTATAAAGTAATTAAATTGTGGAAATTTTATATGTTTCGTTTCAATTTTGAAGAGTTTATTAATAAATAATGATTGACTTTTATTGCAGTCCTTATTACCTAATATTCTCCTTGGGAAATTAAAAAATAATGTAAGTGTCAACTATTGACACAATAAATGTCAACATTCCAAACCTTTCCATTTTGATGTGTCAACTATTGGCACATTTTAGAAGGTTCAAAGAAATCATTTTTTATAAAAACCGTAAATGTAGACCATAGGATATTGTATTCCCAGTTTTCTAGAGGGATTGGCCTAACTAAATTCATAACAAAGATAAACCTAACATCAATATTTTAGTAAACAGTGTCAATAATCTAATATTTCTTTCTTAACCTGTCAACTATTGGTACAGTTACCCTAGTGTGTCCCAAGGATGCTCTATACAATTTAAGTCAGGGGTCATTGCAAGCCATTGAAGTCTTTCGATTTCAGCGTGATCAAGGTAGTCTGTGACGCAGCTCGCAGTGTGGGGCCTTTCATTGTCATGGATAAACAATGCGTCTGGGCCAGTGAAATGTATGAAACCATGTTCTTGAATAATTCCCTCCAAATATCTGGGGCTAGTCAGAGCCACACCACGCACCGTGACGTGCTCTGTATGAGGGGATGCTTCCCCAGAACATTATAGAGCCCACTGGATAAGGCATACAGGGACTGATGCAACATTGACTGAACCGTTCCTGAGGCCTTTTCCAGACTCTGCCACAACCATCTGGAATAAGGAGGGAGACCTCCCTTCTTTAGTGAAAAGTACACACTTCCAATCATCTGTGGTCCAATTCACATATTCTCTTGAAAATGTAAGCCTCACTACACGATTTTGCCTGGTGAGCCGCAGATCTTCTCGAGGTGAGGCCAACATCGTTAAACCTCCTCCCAACAGTTCGCCTTAATATGTGTAAGTTACACACCTGAAGGAGTAGATTTTGGAGCTCTGGATTCATCGATCCCCGACTCTGGAGTGCTTGAACCTTCTGAAAGTGGTCGTCGATGGCGGCCATTGGCCTTCCTCCAGTTGGCCTTCTGGAATGCCTCCCAGTCTCCCTCTGCCATTTGACGCATAGGAGTACTGTAGAATAACAGAAATTTATATGCAATGCGATCTGACATACGGGCAGGCCCTTCTTTGCTAAAGTGACAATACGAATAGATTCATCTGGACTGAGATGCAAATGTCTTCTCTTTTTAATGTCTGAATACAGTCACTAGGCCAAAATTATTAACAATATGACCTTACTCACTGTTAAACAGTGAAAAGCATGAAAGCACTGAATGAACCGTGTGAATTATCACAGAAAAAAGACCTTCTTATGTCCTTAATCCTTTCATAAGATTCCTAGATAATCCTAATACTAATCATACTTCACCCTATAATGGAATTAGGAGAGAAAATATCCATTTTATTTTAAATACTGGAAATTCTTAGGTGTTGCGATACTTTTGACCAGGAGTATATATATAAATATATATATATATATATATATATATATATATATATATATATATATATATATATATATATATATTCTGAGGGTGTAGTATCTTTTACTGTTTGTTTCATGCTGTGCTTTATGTGGTTGTGTTTGTTTTAGTAAATTGTAAATGAGTCTGGGCGGATATATATATATATATATATATATATATATATATATTTATGGACTTATTACTGAATCCGACAATGTAATCAGTTTTATTGTTGTTATTTGAGAGTATTTTAGCAAGCATTCTGAGGGTGTAGTATCTTTTACTGTTTGTTTCATACTGTTCTTTATGTGGTTGTGTTTGTTTTAGTAAATTGCAAATAAGTCTGGGCGGATATATATATATATATATATTTTTTTTTTTTTTTTTTTTATTTGTGTGTGTGTTTGTGTTTATATATATACACTCCTGGTCAAAAGTATCGCAACACTTAAGAATTTCTAGTATTTAAAATAAAATGGAGATTGTCTCTCCTAATTCCATTACAGGTTGAAGTATATTTAGCATTAGGATTATCTAGGAATCTTATGAAAGGATTAGGGACATAAAGAAGGTATTTTTTCTGTGATAATTCACACAGTTCATTCAGTGCAGTTAAGAGCTGAAAATTGTTTATCTATCCATCTTGTCGGCTCTTGTGTGTGTGTGTGAATATATATATATATATATATATATATATATATATATATATATATATATATATATATATATATATATATTTGTTATTTGTTTCCTTCTTATAGTAGCCCTATAAGAAGGGAGTTTATTTTCCACAAGTGCCATACAATGTATGTACATAACTTGTGCTTTATGTTAAACAAAACATTACATTGTAATGAGATTCAAAGATATTAAACAATAGTGTACAAAAACAAGAAACAGAAATTATATAAAGTAGTACATAAAATTATACACATAAAATATATAAAGTTATAGAATATATAACCTAAGAAAGAACTTTCAAAAAAGAAACTACCTTACAAAATAACAATAAACAAGAGGAAAATTACAATACAAGGAGAAAATACATAAAAACACTGAAACCCAGGATGATAACACACAAAATACCAATAAATAGGATACTTAGCAACTAACATTGACAAACACGTAATATAAATATAAACCTGTAAATAGAATTATGAACTATCTTTCACTGTGGTTAATATGTATCGATAGTAAGAATTTATGTTTCCCATTTTCTCATAAATTTGTTTTGCGAATAATTTTAGTTATTAAATTAGTTATTAAATTATTAGTTACTAAATTATGTTTATAGAATAATTTTTCTCCCTCGACAGGCCAATTTTTGTTCTTCTTTGTTACTTCGTCTCGTAGTAGTTGTCGTTGAGCTGAGAGAAGTCTGCAGTCGTCAAGGAGATGCTGGTATGTTTGTTTGGTTATGAAATCACAAGGGCAATATGAGATGTCTGTTAGTTTGAATCTATGTAAGTAGGATTTAATTGAGCCATGTCCTGTGAGTAATTGTGTGGTGTAGAAATCAGTGAGTGTACTCTTCGTGCATAAGTAATCGGTTACGTTCGGTATAAAGTTTTTTAGATGTAATCCAGTTGTTGAAGATGTCCAAGCAGTTTGCCATTTGTTTATTGTATCTGTTTCTAAAAGTTTCTTGAGATGTGTTTTTGATATTTTATTATAGCTTAGTGGTAAGTCAGTGCGTTTTGAAGCTTTTTTGGCTGCATTGTCGGCTAAGTCTTTTCCGAGTATTCCTGAGTGACCTTTGATCCATGAAAAGTGGATGTTTTTGTTAATGTTTTGTAGTCTAATGATTATCTGTCGAATTTGTACAGTAAGCGGGTCATGAATATAATGATTGTTGAGAGCTTGAAGGCAAGATTGACTATCAGTGTATATGTTAATGGATGTAATGTGTTGTAGGTTTGTTTCAATATATATTAGACTGTTGAGTATTGCTAGTTTTTCGGCCTGGTTGTTTGTACATAAGCGTCCTAATTTATATTTCTGTACGTATATATATATATATATATATATATATATATATATATATATATATATATATATATGCGGTTTTGTTTGTTTTAGTAAATTGCAAATGAGTCTGGGCAGATATCCATTGTGGCAGAGTCTGGAGAAGGCCTCAGGAACGGTTCAGTCAATGTTGCATCAGTCCCTGTATGCCTTATCTAGGGGGCTCTATAATGTTCTGGGGAAGCATCCCCTCATACAGAGCACGTCACGGTGCGTGGTGTGGCTCTGACTAGCCCCAGATATTTGGAGGGAAATATTCAAGAACATGGTTTCATACATTTCACTGGCCCAGACGCATTGTTTATCCATGACAATGCAAGGCCCCACACTGCGAGCTGCGTCACAGACTACCTTGATCACGCTGAAATCGAAAGACTTCAATGGCTTGCAATGAGCCCTGACTTAAATTGTATAGAGCATCCTTGGGACACACTAGGGTAACTGTACCAATAGTTGACAGGTTAAGAAAGAAATATTAGATTACACTGGTCGACAAGGTTTTTTTCACAAGAGATCTGATTAGTGAATCTAGCTTTCCATTTTCCATCCTGAATTAAGAATTTTCCCATCAGGCATAGTTTTTCTGTAAAAGCTACTTTTCAAAATATGATTTTAGCGTTTTCTTTGACCTGTCATAGGAACCGTTACCTCATATGTAGCTATTTTACTCAAGCTGTATTATTGAAATTATTTGCAATGTCATGCTGAAGCGCAATAAAGCATGACTGTGCAGGTTCATTGTTGTTGTTTAGACATTTTCAGACCTGTTTGGCATTGTGATGTGTCAGTATTGAGCTGACTGTGAGATTGTTGAGTAGTGAAATATTTCCTTCCTTTCTGTTTAGAAGTGTATTGTGTATGTTGTGCATGTTGTATTTCTGTGCTTTATTTTTTCATCATGTCAAGAAATTGTGTAAATCATGCAGATAATTTCTGCTATGTTTGTGGTGAGCTGACCTTCAAGTCTCAGAGGCGAAATTTGACCCCACTTGTAAAGAAGTGTTATAAACTTTACTTTGGCTGTCAAGTTGGTGATTTTGATAAGAGCTGGGCCCCAAATACATACACAATGGTACACATCATATGCCATTTGCAATTCCCATGATTTGGAGGGAACCGAAGGATCGTTTAACTTACTGTTATTTTTGTTTGACAAATATTAAAGGAATCACATCTAAAACAAAATATACAGTTAAGTATCCGAATTTGCAATCTGCAATGAGACCTGTCTTACACAGTGAAGAGTTCCCCGTACCAGTATATGCAGATACAACCTTAAGTGATAACTCTGGTTCTGACCTGACTGAAACTCCAAATGATTTAGATGAAAATAAAAATGATCTTACATATGGAGCCAGTAGCTGTTCATCAGAACCATACTTTCCCAATCAGCAAGACCTTAGAGACCTGATTCGCGATTTAAATCTGTCTAAACAGCAAGCGGAAGTTTTAGCTTCCAGACTCAAAGGGTGGAATCTACTCCAAAAAGATGTAAAAATTAGTAGATATCGTAGCCGCCATAGTGTTTTCAAAGTATACTTCTCTGAAGAAAATGGTATTGTGTTTTGTAATAATATTTGTTCAGTTATGGAAACTCTTGGGCTTCAACACTGGCCAGATGAGTGGCGATTGTTCATAGACTCCTCTAAAGTAAGTTTGAAGGCTGTGCTGCTACATATTGGCAATAAACTTCCATCAATACCGGTAGCGCATGCCGCTGATATGAAAGAGACATATGAAAATATGAAACTAGTTTTAGAGAAAATACAATATGGAAAATATGAATGGAATATCTCTGGTGATTTAAAGGTCATTGCTTTATTGCTTGGTTTGCAACTTGGGTTCACCAAATTTTGCTGTTTTTTGTGCGAGTGGGACTGCAGAGATAAGAAGTCTTACTACGTTAGAAAGTCATGGCCAAAACGTGAATCTCTTATCCCTGGCCAGAAAAATGTGGCATGTGTTCCTTTAGTGAAGCCTGAAAAAATATTTTTACCTCCATTGCATATTAAGTGAGGAGTTATGAAAAATTTCGTCAAAGCTATGGATAAACTTTCTGATGGATTCTTGTACTTGAAATCGAAATTCCCCAAAGTCAGTGATGCTAAATTGAAAGAAGGAGTTTTTATAGGACCACAAATCCGATCATTAATGGCTGATGAACATTTCGAGGGACTGTTAAATCCACTGGAGAAAGCAGCCTGGCAGTCTTTCAAAAGTTTGTGTTGCAATTTTCTTGGAAACCATAAAGCAGAAAACTATCGTGACATAGTGGCTGATCTTCTGCATTCTTATAAAGCTATGGGATGCAACATATATATGTATATAGTTTATATATAAAGGAAATAATGGTTTTCCTAGGTTTCCATCAATGCTTATTTTTAGCACAAAATCCAGGTGAAAAATTTATGATGAGTCAAATAAATTAAATATATATATTTTTTCTTGTTTTCTCTTTATGGTAACCCCATAAAGAGACAATTTATTTGTTGAAATACATGCTCCATGCCTTTATAAGGCATACTACATACATATATAGTGAAGTGAAAGAAAAAAGAATAATAAAGTATATATATATATAATTTATTTGACTCATCATAAATTTTCACCTGGATTTTGTGCTAAAAATAAGCATTGATGCAAACCTAGGAAAACCATTATTTCATTCTTTACTGGTTGAGAATCACCAATTTTGAATATTGTACTTAAGCATTTAGGTTTTTAGTTCAGGTAAAATATGTTATGGTTATAAGTAAAAATCCGGAACAAAGCAAAGGAAATTGTTTGTACAGAGAATGACCATAAAAAAAGCTAATTTTTCAACATATGTCAGAAAAATTGTTAAAGATATTAAACCCTTCAATTATTGGAAAGTTAAGCAGAGGAAGAAAATGAAATAAGAGATTTCTAATAAAATTACAAAATATAGTAGGTAATTTTATTAGAGAGAGAGAAATACTTTATTGATAAGTAGTGCTGCCCTACTTGATAGGATTGCTAGACTCACAGCATATTAATCAATCCGTTTGGACATTAAATTTCCTTTTGTTTGTTCCATTTTTGGTCTTCTTTTCTTTTCCTTTATTTTTTTTAACTTATCACTACTGTCATTAGGGGTTGGATTACAATTTTTGGATCTTTTTCAGAAACAAAAAATTATTAGATAAAGTCCATCACAAAAGTTAGTTGCCATACCGATGATGGTGGATAATGCCCAAGGAGTCAAGAATTATGCTCTCAGCCAAGATCCCTATATATCACCTATTGCGACCCCTAGGTCTTCTAGGAAGCAATATGTAGATCTCGGAATTGATCCCCGAGACCCGAACCAGAGGCCTCTCACGGTGAACTCTCTTTCTCCGAAGTTTCCACGGAATTTTTCTTTTAAGAAAGGGATACATTTTTCATAGATCTCTTTTTTTTTCCTTTTCAACTGCACCTGCCTGATCCAGGTCATTGCCCTAATATCTTACGGTTGGATCAAGGATCAGTGCTGTCCTTCCTGTCCTGGGGAAGGCTACAATATCAGCATACCTTACTGATCCTTCGGAGTCAATGCAATGGACCTCGTCGAAGCATGTGTATTCCCTTCTTTTAAGAAACCTCATTAGTTCTTCTTTGACCCTATGGTGTCGGCGGGTTATGAGGAGGGAGTTATTGGGGCATTTTCCCAGCACATGGGCCGGTGTTTCAGACTCTATGCCACATTTGCCTACATTTAAAAAAAAAAAGTAGGTAAATTAGAGACTATTTGATTAATAAAAAATGTACTATTCATTCAATAAAATTATATAATTAAATAAAGTTTAATTTTTAAAAAATTGTTTGGCGTCATAATAATTACATTATTATCAAAAACAACTGTTTTATTAAAATTACCTCTAATATGACATCTGGTTTTGAAATTCTCTGACACATATATTCAATCATCACAAAAACATCTACAAAATATAAAATAGCATAATAGGAGTAATGCAAAATAGATTAAATTAGTTGTTAACAATACAATTAAGTTGTTAATAATGGAGGTAGATGGTTGACTGTAGAAGTTTATGTGATGGAAATGGTTGGGGTGCGGTCAAATAAAACACTATATGTGCAATAACATACAGTGTTGTTTTATTTGAACGCGAGCCCAACCATTTCCATCACATATTAAGCTGTTCATTTGATTTTTCCAACAACAGTTTTAAAAATATCAATGGAGAAAAATTTTTTTTTATAAATTACTATTTTCAACAGTAGATGTCCAATTCACAGAGCTCGAGATGAACATAAAGTTTCTCGAAAAAGTTGCTGTTTATCAATATTTATAACTGTTAAGAACAAAGGAATCTAAAGAGTAAAGGAAGAGAATATTTACCCTCAAAATCAACAAATATTATAAAAGTTAGCTAATCCTCCACTCAGTTGAAGTTATACCATTCTGTTTTGAAATGTATAAAATAAATTTTTGGTGGAAGTTATTTTAAGCTATTTGTTTTCATTTTGTTAATGAGTTTTATAAAAACTCCAGTTAGTGGGCAAAGATTAAGTATGGCTCATTTTGTTTGAATTGAGAGAATTATAGTGGGTAACATTATTTTATATATAGGGATGCAATTTTTAAAAGTTTGGTTTTGAAAAATCAAAAAACATAAACACATGTTCCAATCAGGTTTGATAAAGTGTGTAGTCGCAATGCAATGATAAAACCGGGGTTTCTATATAGACTCTGGGAGCTGGACACCAATTAGATACCTAGACAAAAAGTATTGAAAGAACAGACCTCAGGAGGATAGAGAGTTAGATAATGATGCTGCTGACAGACAACAGTTTATATTTCATGTAATAAAGGCAAGAAGGAAAAAGTGGTGGCCCATGGAATAAAGCTCGGTTTTTTTAAAAATATTTTTGGCTTCAAGACTTGCCATAAAGCTCATTGGTTAAACCTGTAGAGTAATCCTCCCTTTGTCACATATAGGAAGGGGTAATGAATAAAATAAAAAACAGATATAAGTGAAGTAAGCTAATTCTGGTGGCATGTTCTTGCTTGCTGATGTTTTTATGTTCCAGAAGAGTTGTTCTTACATATTTTGATGTTTAAAACTTCTTTATTTTCGTTGCGAGATTGATAACTGTGCTCAATTCTTATTTTTTAGCGAATTTGTTTTCGATTAACAGAAGGAGCCAGTTAGCCGTTTCTAGCTTATTGGACTGCACTTGAATGCACCATCACCAAATTATTGGTGGAGGGGCACGGCTCATTGTCCTAAATCTCAATCTCCTTAATAGGGTAGGTAGAAATTTGCGAGGTTAAAAGTCGAAATAATAACGCCTAACAACTGTTAACAACAAAAACTATTAACTGAGACGTTTAATTCCTTCTCGACGATGTATTTAAAGATAACCTACATATGTCTCTGTTAAAATATAGGTAGTTGTAATAATAATAAAATTTATCAAATATACAATACACTTGACGATGCTTTTAAAAAAGCGACACGGTGCAAATTAGTAACTTGGTTATGGTCATCACTAATCAGTGTCAGTTCAGAAAGTTAGGTTTCGATTAAGTATCAAGGGCGGATCCAGGGGGGGGGGGGGGTGACATGGGTCATGACCCCACCCAAATATTTTTGTTTTTAAATTTTTTTTTTATATTTTTAAGCAAATAATGCAATTAGCTGGTTATTATGGTGACAGAGCTACGCACCCGTTAATCCACTCTTGGCGCTCGAGGTGATCATACCTGGCCAGTCGACCTAAACCGACCACCTCCATACCAATCCTGGCAGGTAAAAGGGAGGAAGGGGACAGAACCTGCTAACCAGCCTGACCCCAACAGACACTCATGACCTGAAGAGGTCGACGCCTGGTGGTCTCAGTAACCACGATCACCACGTCCGCACCAGGCCTACGGCCCCTAGGGGTCCTGGCACCACCCAACGATGACGCCCGGGAGAGCGTCATCGCCGTGGTACCATTTGGCATCCCCGCCTTATTCCCGAATGGATAGCGGGCAGGACAGACGGCTTTTCACTAAACCTGTCCTACGGATGCTCCTACTTAAGGCATGATGTGGGGGCTTACCACCATGGCCTAAGGAGGACTGGTCCCGTGCCAGCGCCTCTGTCGTTCGCGAGTTGTTAAAACAACTCCCCAGGGGGCACCACAATGAGGTAACAGTAGGCGTTGCAGGGGATCGGGCAAGCGGAGAACACCAAACAGTGAGTGGGGCACTGCAATCTGGTGGTCCCACATGAGGGTAGGAAGACTCCCGCACCCGTCTTCCGCCGCAGCCCCCCTTTGCCCCTGCCATTTGCCTCCGGTTACTAAAGTGACAGGGGTCATGACCCCATCTCCAAATATTTTGGTTTTTAAATTTTTTTTATATTTTTAAGCAATAATGCAATTAGCTGGTTAATATGCCGTAAACTTTTGGTTGTTTAAAATGCAGTCCTTCTTGCATAACATGATCTAAGGTATGTAATAATCTCATTAAAAACAGTGCTGTCAGACACGTGATTATGAGACAGGGGGTTACGACCCACCCAAAACATTTCTTGCTGGAACCGCCCCTGTTACGTATCCATATCTTAACTATCCCCCTCCCCCCTTAAACTGCCGAATAAATCTGTACATAACACAGGTGCTCATTTCAGAAAAATGGCATCGAAAAAAGAATGACTGAAGAAGAAATGAAAGCTGAGGAACTAGAGAATCGCTTCATCTAAAAAACTAAATGAGTTGTTTTTATGGTTCCTATTTTGGAACATCTTTTTAAGTGTCAAATAGTTAACTGTTAGTTCTTTGACTATTTTGAAGGTATGGATCCTATTCATTATACCTATATAAGAACGAGACTTTAAATTAATATAATGATGTCCTGTGTTACATTCTGTGACTCCCAAGAATTTTAATTTCTTTGAAAATCATTATCTCGAAAACTATGAATATTAGTGTGTGCACACTTAACATCATTACTAAGGAGCGAAATGTTTTCCAAAGGTAGGGGCTGCAGCCCCCACAGCCCCCCCCCCTGGATCCGCCAATGCCAACAATAGCCATTATTGAAATTATGGTATGTTGGATTTTACAAATTTGGAGATGGTGGACGACTACGCTTACTTGGGGACAGTGATAAGCAGGAATAGAAGATTGGACCAGGAAATCTCCAATCGAATAAAAAAGGCAAACAGTATCTACTATCAACTCAGTAGCACCATAATAGGTAAAAGAGAAGTAGAGAAAAACGTTAAAATGCACATTTTTAAAGCCGTTTATCTGCCTACCCTATTATACGGTAGTGAAAGTTGGACTCCATTAGAGAAACACCTTAGTCGATTGACAGCTACTGAAATGAAATATCTCCGAAGAGTGGCTGGTCGAACAAGGAGAGATCGAATCAGAAATGAGCGTACAAGAGAAGATCTCGGTGTTGCTCCTCTGAAAGATACTCTTGAAAAAAAACAACTTCGATGGTTTGGACACCTCTGCCGGATGGACGAGAACCGTAACCCCCGAAAATTTTTCGAAGCTGTGCCCATAGGGAAACGACCTAGAGGTCGACCAAGAAGGCAGTGGATAGACCACATTAGGACAATTGGCCAAAAGCGAAACAAGCCACTAAATGCAATGAAGGCTATGGCACGAGACCGAGAGGCTTGGTATGCATGGACCGAGGCACCTCCACGCTGAAAGGCACTAAGGAGGAAGAAGAAGAAGAAGAAGAAGAAGGATTTTACAAATTTATTAACAGTTTTATGTAGTGTTAGCTAACCGAAGTGTTGGTCGCTCTGTTTTGGTCAAATTAACCGCATATTTAAAACTATTTGATCTAAAGGGTTGTAGTCCCAGAATAATGATGGAGATTTCATTTCACAATTTAAGAGTCTTTCCTACGGGCCCCTCCTTGGTTTTATTTAACGTTTTTCATTAGGCGTGAGATACATATTTACCATAACCCAATTTTCAAACATCTTCATGAAAATACGTAGTTTTATTAATCTATAAGAAAAACAAGAATAAATTAAGCTCGTAGTAAGTTCACTTATACGTCACTACTAATTATTATAATCTTCATAGTTAACCATATGTTTAATAATAGTTCATAGGATATTTAAGTATTCTATTATACTCTAGCAAATAAGTTTTATAGGATATTGTCAACAATGTGTGATAAGGTATCACACATAATTCTTAGGACATTAGTCAAATATATGTTGAAGCCGATGTTAGAATCCGTCTCTAAAGAGCTATTCTGGCGTAATCTTTAGCTCTTATCAGGTAAAGAGGGTTATGCATTTATACAAGTTTCAATGAATTATGTGATAGATGTGCTTATAAGTTCCATTTCGTTTTTTATTTCCCTCCCAATACACTACTTTTGCATCAAGTTTCTGGATCTGAAATTAATTTTATGACCATACTTTTTATATTATCTTACGCCGGCAAGAAGATGGTTGCAAATCAAAATATATCAATTTTAAGTGATGCATACCGTTGAAATCAGAATGAGAAAACCTTTTAATGCCAGAATACAGTCACAGTAGTGCTAATAGTTTCGTTCGCGTAAGGCTCTAGTCACCATATTTTTATGGAGGGGATGATCATGTTAAAGCATGGCTACTTTTTAGTTAGAGTTAGTACCAGTGCTACTAACTGCCCCAATGGTAAACTATTTGTGATCAAATATTGTCCCTAGTCGCTGTTTGTAGGTACCAGAGTTGGGCATATTTAAATAAAAATGTAATCATGTTTATGACTAATAATCAAAAATGTTATTAATGATTGTAATCATCATTCGCAAATCATTCTTTAGCGCGGAATCATTAATCATGAATTGTATTACTCACTGGTCGTGGATTATTCATGAATATAATGCATTCAACAATCATGAATGATCATTATTCATTATTAAATGTTAGTCAGTAATCATGATTAAGAAGTATTCATTGTTCATGATTACTTGTTACACATTAATCATGGCTAATGGGAATTCTCTACTCATGATTACAGATCATTCATTAATCATGAATAATATAAATTCAGTAATCATGATTACAAAAAAAAATCACAATTCTGACTCTTACTAATCATGAATGATGATTGAAAATTTGTTCGCTCTTTCCATTCTTGTCAATCGACCTTTACTAATACCAATTGGAATTAGGGTTTAATTCTTAACTTGTGACTTCAAATGCTGTTCAGTTGACTACACCCACTCTTAGGACTTGTCCTTGCACATTAGGACATCTTTAATTTAGAAATGCATCCACGTCTTTTAAATTTAAATGAATAATAATTGGTGACTATTGATGACCAATGATGATTGGTGAATATTTGTTATTCATGATTGATGAATATTAGCTATTCTTGATTGATGAATATTATATTAATCCTAGCTCATGAATATATTTTAATCAGGAATAATGACTAACTGAATTTATCAGTATTCGTTAATCATGAATAACTAAATACCAGTTATTTATTATTCATTTCAAATGAATACCATAAACCCTCAACAATCATTAAAAATACTCTGCACTGATTATCAATAATGTTTATTCATTATTCATTTGTTTTATGATTACAATTATTCATATTCATTAATCATTATTCAGATTACAATTTACCCAACTCTGGTAATTACATGGTAAAATTGAGAATACAATTGAAACTTGACATGTGATTATCCAAAAAATGCAGTCTTTCGAGTTGTAAGGATCTTCTTACCGATGCGCAATATTATCATTTTAAATCGTTCGTCAATAATCAGCAAGAATCATTGGCGGATCCAGGGGGGGGGGGGGGCTGTGGGGGTTGCAGCCCCTCCCTTTGGAAAATCTTTCGTCTTTTAAAGATAGAATTTGACCTTCCTTAATGTAAGGGAGCAATTTAAAAAACAAATAATGTGCAGAACAAGTAGAATTTTAGTTGTAGGAAGGGAATATAAAAGTAAAAAAGCTGATTAGCAGATCTAAATGAAGGGATGAGGGGCTGCAGTCCTAATGGGGGGGCTCCCTTTACGATCGGCTGGATCCGCCCATGGCAAGAATTAGCGAAATTCTCAGTTTTAGGCTAAGAGGAAATTTATTATTTATTTAATTGTTTTCTTACTGATATTTTTGAACAGCATGATCATCAGACCTCACTACATCTTTAAATGTTTTCAGCAAACATGCAAAATGTTTAAATTCTTTCTTTAGCTTTTTAAGAATTAGTTTTCTATTTCACTTTAGTGAGGAAGAGTGGTTTGCTTTAGGATTTTCTTTAGTGGAGGAATCTTCTCCATTGGTTATTTTATATTTAATTGTCTCAACGTTTCGGGGTATTGGCCCATCTTCTGGGGTTATCTATTTTACAATTTTTTAGTTTCATCGCCATTTGTCGTTACATAAAATTGTTATAAATGAAATCAACTTTTCCTTATTATACATTATCAACTAATTTTTAACACTTTTTTGGAATAATTTCATTGTCACTGGCTATAACTGTAGCTTCTTTTATTGAAAAGAAGCTAAAGTTATAACAAGTTTATCACTAATCATTTATCCCTTAACCGTATAGAGTTCAACTTGTATTACTATTACTATAAAAAACTTGAAAGAATTCAAAACTTGTGTATGAAAATTGTTGGAGCCGTTCAAATTTCATTAATTTTTTATTTGTTTTCTTTTAATAATCTTTCTGTTTTGAGTGGGAAAATGGAGCAGTTTTACTTTTTATGTAAACTAGTTTAATAAATTATCATTTTTTAATTGAAACGAGAGAAAATAGTATTTTTGTTTATGAAATAATAATTTTAGAAATCGAATATGTTTCATTAGTGGCTAGCAATGTTTATATTTATAGGATTATCCTATGATCGAATGAGGTGATGGTGGCTTTTGTTGTGATAATGGCTGCAGCTATAGTTCTACTGGTAGACCAATCGGTTCAGCATCAATTGCTCCAAATTCGCCAGGTAATCATAATAATAATAATTTTTTCAAGATCTAATTATGAAGATATCAAAACACAGACCATAATAAACTTTATAGCAAAATACTGTTAATTTTCTCATTCTTATTATTATCACTCTTATTTAAACGTCTTTTATATGTTTCAGCTTAAGAAAGCAGAGTTGAACTTTTTGCTAGCCCTATTACCTCCAGAAATTTCCAGTAACCTATTTATTTTTTTACTTATTTATTATATATAAATATATTTTTATATATCTATATCGAAAGGTTTAGTATCTATGTTTTTGGTGAAAGTTCAACGCTTTTCCGTAATTACAAATATTTATTTAAACTTACGGTAAAAAGATAAGAAAACATAATCGCACAACTTAAATATAGGTGCCAAAAAAAAAAATAAAAAAAAATGCATGCATCAGATAAATTTTTTTTTTATTTATCTCCATTAACACGTTAGGTGCGGCATCGGTCCCCGGGGTCCGCTGTCTTACATTTCCTTCTTAACAGCCGATTTTCACATGAAAATGTCCGAAAGTCCGAACACTTCTAATACACAATTTAGTCGATTTTTAATGAGATTGTTGCATTTTAGTGCACAAAATGTTGCTAACAGCTGAAATTCTGTATTTTTTTAGAATCAGACTCCGAGGTCCAATTTTCGATAAAGAATGGCGTAAATACTGTATCGGCCGGTCCTGCGCCTATTATGTCTAGTTCCAATCCTTACCAAGAGATAATGCCCTTGAGACGCTCATGTAATTCCCTTTTAATCAAAAGATAACGCTTTCGTCAAAGTATTCTCATCAGACCCAGATGTCCTATATCGTCTGTGGCTCATACTAGCAGTCGGACCCCGGGGATCGATACCGTCCGATTCAGGACAGGGGAGAGCGGGGTTGGTTGGCAACAGTTTTCACTTTTTTGATTGTTGAGTCGTTCCTGTTAATATAATCCCAATAGGGCTGATACCACTGTAAACTCCAAATATTAGAGTACTTCAAGTATTTTTTTCACCACATAATATTTAATACTAAGATCACAGAAAATTAAAGAATTCGTCAATCCAGAGTATGTCAATTAACCCCCTATGTGGGGCAGGTTGGCCTAGAGAGCCAAGGTGGGGTTGTTTAGCCATCTCATTCAAGTACTGCCTGACAGATATTATTATTGTTATTAAAAGCTGCACTATAATGGCATAATAATTATGAATCGTTTTTTAACACTTTTTAAGGAAAAATAGAATGACAATAAAAGAAGATAGAAGTTTAGACTGTCGTTACTTTCTGCATAAGAAAAATTGCTCTCATCCTCCTTGCTGGAACTAAAGACAATTGGTAGTTTCACATTTGTTTATGTTTCCCTTCCTTTTGTGAATTACTACTGCGCAAACCAACCCCAGTTGAAGAGAGCCAACTAAACCCACTGGAGAGATCAAATGAAAGATGGCTGCCAGGACAGGGGAGAACAATCAAACAAGAAACTGGTTAGTCGAAAGATTAGGTTTTTCAAAGGAGTTTGGGGCTATGTGAACAGAATCGGAGTCAAATGTTTTGCCATGCCTTTAAAACAAATTTACTGAAAATATAAAAATTTACTTACATGTTGTAAAATCAATCAATGAAGCACACTCTACAGTGTTAGCATCGGATTGAAACTATAGGAAACTATAAGCCAATGGCCAACCTACCCCTATAGCAACCAACCCCGCTCTCCCCTACCCCTAAAATACGTCGCCGCACCTAACCTGTTAATAATACTTTCAATAGCTCACAAGCTACGAAAGGTAATAATGGCGCAGGTGGAAGAGGGTATTGCCTACTGGATTCGGTTAACCGGAAACAAAGGTGCGATGTGCAGTTCAAAGATACTACTATATAATAATATGTTAACATGATTAAGCCTGGAAGCTTCCTCTGCTCTAAGCCAATAGATCATCGGGTTGTCATGGTGCTACGGAAGGGAACTGCAGACCGACAGCTTTAAAAGCCGCTTGTTGACTGAGAATTGCTCGCCATGTCCATTACATACACCATTACCATGTAATGGTTAATAACATTTATGTATACGTATATGTTATTGGTTATGTTAGTAACATAATACATAACATATTACTATGTGGTAATACACAGGAACCACCACTTGAGTGTACGCACAATAAGGAGAAGGCTCGCTGAAGTGAACTCGCATTTCAGGATCTCAGTTGCCCAGAATCAGGTCTTCCGATGACACATCAGTCACGGTTATCACCGCCTGGGGGGGGGGTAGGGGGACGCGCCCACCTACAATGTTTTGGCAGGGGGCAACTACCTACACTCTTAATGAGACTTAAATTGGAAATTTTGAAGACCAAATAACTTTAAGATATATCATCGAAGAAAGAATTAAATGTCCCAACAGTTGTTTCTAGGCACTATTATTTCAATTTTTAGCCTCTCGACAACCATATCTATGAGAATATTGAGCCGCCCCTTATAAATCTGGTGCTGGTGACGCCCATGCATCCAGTTACCCTTCAGGACCTCGGGAATGGGCAAGTGGAAGATCTACCAAGGATGGGGGTATCCTCATTGTGGATTCAAATAGTCATCAGAGGTAAATAGGAAATTCCCGGAACTGAGGAAGAAGTCATTTGTTTGATTAAAGTTAAAATCTATAGAAGTTGAATTTTATTTTTGTAGATACTTTAATTAATTTGAATGTCACTTGTGTGACATTGAAGCATATAGTATGTATATATTTTGCTAGGAAAAAATTGGAAAATATAATTAGGATTAACAACAATATATTTGTAAAAATTAAGGTGAAAGAGGTTAGCAACGGCATAGGTTATATACGGTTAGCAAAAAAAGTATATGTACACCATGCCATAAATCAAATTTTAGCCAAGGAAAAATGGAAAAATAACAGACTATTCTTTTAATTTTTTCTTTATAAATTAACCCTTAATACTTGTTCATTTGTAAACATTTTCAATTTCATAAACGACGTTTTAAGACATTTATAAAAAATATTTATACAAAATAAAACAAAAGTCTGTGTACACTAATTATTTCAAAAAATAATATATATATTTTTTTTTTAACACTATTATTATGGTTCTACTATTAGCTGGTAATCTTGTTGCAGCGCAGTGGTGCAATCATTTTAGGATTATCATTCACAGATCGCAAAATTGCAGGCCTGTGATTTCTCAAAATTTATTTGGGCCTCCCAGATCTAGGTTTACTTTGAAGATAACTGGTTTCTTGGTAATGCTTAATTATTCTTTTAACTGTAGAGTGACGTTTCTTAATTATTTCTGCGACTACTCTCAAAGATTTTCCCTCATTTCTTAAATTAATCAATTGTCTGATTTCTACACAAATATCCATTTTTAGCAAAGTAACAGAAAAACTCACAAATCACGGCCACTATAAGGACTTAACTGACTAAAATAAAGCTTTTTGTTTAAATTGAAAACGTTTGTTTGTTATTGTACAGTATTTGAAGGAGTTTATAATAAATGTACACAGACTTATTTTGCAATGGTTTAGGATAATGGCTAATAGGAGTTCTATTAGCAATTATCTTTACCTTATCTTTAATGTTATATTTATTTTTCTTTTGGTAGTGAATTTAAATTCTTTCAAAGTTACAGTTTAAAAGAAAATAATATAAAAATGTTTTTTTCATTTCCTTTAGAAAATTTTAATGAGGTGTACACAAACTTTTTTTTACTAACTGTATGCTATACTTTATATATATAAAGTATAGCATAATTGCATTACATATTTTTACTCCTTCAGTGGAGAGTTAAGGTGGCCATAAATGTACCGCAAAAGAGGCTGAAGCTATTCCTCAGACCCGTTCCTAATGGAGCAGCTTAACACCTTTTTTGATAAAAAGGAATAGCTCAACCCTATATATATTGGGTTGGGGAAAAAAGTAATTTCGGTTTATCCTAATAGTCGCTTAATAAAGTCATTTATCTATTGTAATCCTTATTCAGTTTTATTTATTTATACGCCATTTTATTTATAAGCCATACTATACCACGTTTAAAAGGTCACAGTCCATAGAACATTCTATATATCAATACAGTATCATTCATTTACTACGGCAAGCGTTATTACGCTTTTAAAATGGCGATTCCAGAAGATCATATTTTGCTTTTTTACTTCCGAAAGGGAAAAATGCAGCTCAGGCTCATCGAAAATTGTGTGATGTTTATGGTCAGTTTCACTTTATGGTCAGTGGTGTTCAACGTCAGTGTCAGAACTGGTTAGGAAATTTTGATGTTAATGATGAACTTCGCCCTGGCAGGCCAATTGCCATAAAACAGTTTCGAACCATTTACATAAGATGGATACCATTAAATAATGGATACCAAAAAAAGCTGGATATGGATATAGGGGTTCCACTAGAATTAACATTAAAACATTTAATGGACATTGTTTCCATTCGTGAATCGCTGGTGAAACGAAACAAATTCGAGCGATTTTTGAAAAGAATGATTACAGGTGATTAAAATTGGATTACGTATGACAGTAATGTGCGAGAAAGATCGTGGTAGAAGCTCGAAGAAACGTCACAAACAATGGCAAAGCCTGGATTGACGCCAAGGAAGGTGATGCTGAGTGTTTGGTTGGATTGGAAAGGCAATGTTCATCATGAGCTGCTAGAACCTGGCCAAACCATTGATTCGACTCTATATTGTCAACAGCTAATGCGATTGAAGCAGAAGATTCAAGAAAAACTGCCAGAATTTATCAATAGGAAAGGCGTTGTATTTCATCACGACAATGCCTGACCGCACACATCATTTTCCCCAACCCAATGTATAATATATAATATATATATATATATAAATTGAGTAGCAGCATGTTCGGATTAAACAAACCGAAATTTGCTCTTTTTTTCGAGATAGAAAAATACTCCTAAAGCAGGGATCTTGTTAATCTCAATATTTCGGCAAATACAAAATGTTTTTTAAGGATTTCATCATTGTTCTCCGAGGCTCCAAAATACTAATCAGAGGGTTGAAATTTTGTTTGTGATTTGAGTTGGAGAAGTGTCTTTTGGGAGTTTGGATTATTTAATGTTATTTTATTTAATTTTTTATTCTCGTCTTAATTATACAATGTTCCAATAAATATATTATTACAAATCTGCATTGCTATTAAACCCTTACATTAATGTGAAAATTAAGTATGTAACAATATATTTATGGTATTGTAATGTTCTCAAATCAGGAGAAATTAAAAGAACAAAGAGAAGCGAAGATATGTCAGGTTTACCGCTGCCGTTACCATCACGACTTCAGCCTACACCTTACATCTTTGTTCTACCGGCGACAACACCTGGTACAAATTTTGCTTATGTCGCACAATTGGAGACAGATAGAAACAAATTGGTAGGTATTTAACGATAATTCCTCTTGTCATGTAAATGCTCTGATGCAAACCAAGTATCTCGAATGTTTAAAAATTAAATCTTATGTGCTAGACTATGATAAACAATAGTTGTAGCACTTATGTACGCAATATTAATTTATGGCCACATTTAGGCATTGACGACCCCAAAATTGCCGGATGTCGCGTGCAAGAATTGCCCTATATCGTTGGATAGAAAAGACAAGGTGCTGGTATCAAGTGGGATCTTTTCCTGTTGCGGTGCTCCACTGGAGCCAGTCGACCCTTATCCAAATGTTCAAAAAGAGGTGACGAAGAGAGTCAACTTTGGTAATGTCTACTCTTCTAAATGGGAGACGAAGCGTCAGGTATCTTATTATAATTTTTTACTATGTTTTCAATGAGACACAAGGAAAACAGATAGAAAATCCTTTTATTGATGAAAAAAAAGATGTAGTATAGTCCTCGCACTTATGTGATACTATAGTTTATTTTATAAAACAGTACCTTTTTCCTTAAAACGCATAAAGATGAGAAATGAATCTTTACAAATAAAAAACAACTCGAATGCCTTCCCCAACTTTTTTATTCAAGATTTCTTTATTGAGATTCTGTTTCTCCTAAAACCACCACCATCACTACGTTTAGACTGGATACAGAAGCCGTTTGGTTCATGGGTATTCCTGTTTTAGATTTATAGATCTCTTGATTTCAATATGAAGTGACCGTGACATGCGTTAATCTGTATGATCTTACAGTTATTAGGATGAGGACTATCACTGAGTTCAATTTGGGAAAAAGTAGGGGAGAGCGGGGTTGTTTAGCATCATAGTGTTAAATATTATGTGTTGAAAAAAATACTTAAAGTACTCTAATACTTGTGTTTTACAGTGGTATCAGCCATATATAGATTATATTAACAGGAATGATTCAAAAATCAAAAAAGTGAAAACTGTTGCCAACCAACCCCGCTCTCCCCTAAAGCTATTCTCATAGTCTCCCTATTTCCTAATTCCTCTCACATAGTATCCTTTCTTTTTTTCTTCATTTACATATCTATTACATCGTTAGATAAAAGTTCGGAGGAATCAGTCAGCACTCTTCTTATTAAACATCGCCGCTCCACTTTTAATGTTTGTCTTATTACTTTTACTATAAATTTATTTGTTAAAAAGCAAATTTTTAGAAACTAAACTGAACATTTATAATCTCTCAGTGAGCTCATCATTACTATTCTCGTCATCATCTATATTAGGTAAGGTGCTTTTTTTAACACGTGTGATCATTTCTCATTAACCCGTAACGTAAAATTCTGAAGTATTTGCATAGAGGAGGTCTGAGAAAGGACCAATCCTCAGATCCAATTTGTGACAGGAAATGTTTTATTTTCATGAAATATTTTAATCATTAGACTTTTGATTTCAAAATTAATATAGGTAAAATATATAATGCTTAGATCCGAATATTTTGTGCCTCCATTTTAATTTGCTTTATATATCACAGAGTAATGGGAAAAAGGCAAGATCAATAGAATTTCCGAAATATAAAATATTTCTTTTGGGTTCGAAAGCATCCCAAAAGGGTTTACTAGAGAAGCTAAAGATGATTCATCATCTTCGGAAGAGATGAAAATAGAAACGACAGGTTTTCAATACCAGAAAGGAAATAACTTAATTTGTCAGATAATAAAAATATTTCAAACTGGATTTATTTGTTGAAAATACAATAGAGATGTAATTTACTTATTTTGATTCATTAAATACGTTTACAAAAATTAATCAGGTATGGGTTTTAATTAAATATTTGACTGATTTAATTTCAAATGAGTCTACCATTTATGAAGGTAGATTTATAATGCAACGAACAGCGGATAGAACTCGTCCGATTAGCCTTAGTGGCATAAAGTAACATTAAACAAACAAACATGACAAGCTAAAACGAACAAGGACTTTATAGTGAATAATGTAGGTCAGCGACAAAGATGGCTGACGTAGAAATAAAAAGTATTCGCTTTTACTTTAAGGGGTTATATAATTTTAACAAATATAATATTATATAATACGAAGCCCCGAACTTGAGTTTAATCAGCTTGTCAACTCAAAAGTGATACTAGCGTTATCACCGAAAACGCAGCCGAACTGTTCGTTGTGGAGACATGTTCGTTTTCGAGTCCTTTAGATTAGCCGAATAGTACCTCAGAACAGGCTGTTAGTTCTTTCTCCTGTTCGGAGTAAATCTCAAGTAAAATATAGTCAAAAATGTTTAATTTGCAAAAAAAAAAAAATACAATATATTAATTATTTCTGATAATGTATATATTAATAAAGAAAATAGAAGAATATGTATTAAAAAATAAATTTACGTAATAGTATATACCTGCATTAGTAAGCCGGAGGTAAACAATACCATGTCCATTTTTTATTGAGATAAATTTAAGAAAAAGGTATTAAATACAATCGTTAACTAATTAATTAAATTTGTTTTTTTTTAACGGACTTCGAATAATTACTTGTACTGGTTACTCAATTCGATACGTATGTGCCTTTTTTCATTTCTTATATTGGATTGATGCAAAATTAATGCAGGTTTCTAATATTCATTGAAAATAGGCCATATCTTTACTTTAACTATATATATTTAATCAAAATAATTTCCATCTGAATCAATGCACTTTTGCCAACGTTCAACAAGCTTTCTTATTCCACCAGAAAAAAAATTTGAATCCCTGGACACAATGAAGTCACAAAAAGAATTTTCAATTTCATCCTGGTTTTGAAAGTTTTTCTCCCTCAAAAAGTTATCCAGATGCCTGAAAAAGTGGAAGTCTGTAGGAGAGAGGTCAGGTGAATAAGGTGGGTGTGGGATAACTTCGTAGCCCAACTCGTGCAGTCGTCGTAGCGTTGGTGCGACGTGTGGTCTGGCGTTATCATGGAGAAGGATAGGTCCCTTCCGATTCATCTATGCTGGGCAAAGACGTAATTTTTATTCATGTTGTCAATTTCTTGACAGTACTTGTCCGCAGTTATAGTCTCACCACGATTGAGAAAGCTGTAGTGGATAACACCAGCAGCATACCACCAAACTGTGACCATAACTTTTTTTGGGTGCAGGTTGGGCTTCGGGAAAGGTTTTGGTTGTTCATCTTTGCCCAGCCATTGGCTACAACGTCTTCTGTTGTATAAGATCCATTTTTCATCGCATGTCACAATGTGATCGAGAAATGGATCATTTTTATTGCGTGTCATAAGCATGGAACAGATTTCAAAGCGGCGATGTTTTTGGTGGTCGTTTAATTGGTGTGGCACCCACTTGGCCAACATTTTTACCTTACCAATTGCTTCCAAGTGTGGATTGGTTCACGCCGAGTTCTACCGCTATTTCTCGGCTGGTTTTGGTTGGGTCTTCTTCCACTATTGACCTCAGCTGGTCGTTGTCAAGAGCAAAATGACGGCCCCGACCTTCCTTGTCTTAGAGGTCGAAATCTCCACTGCGAAACTTCTGGAACCAACGCTGCACCGTGCACTCGTTAATAGCCCCCTGATCCCACACTTCGTTAATATTACGAGCCGTTTGCGCAGCGCTGCGCCCTAATTTAAATTCGTAAAAATAAATTTGACGAAAATCGTACTTCGACATTTTCGATTGAGGACCTTTGAACATATTGAACAAAACGATTTTACTGATCAAATTCATGGTGAAAGAGAGGGTATTAGATAAGGTTTGTTTTGGTAAAATAATGATCAATGTTAGGATTTGCTTTGTTTACACAATTGGAATTAAGATATCGCAATAGAGGAAACCTGAATCAATTTTGCATCAACCCAATAGATACAACTTAAAGAACGCTTTTCACATTGTTGTCGTTGATAAGTGATTGGAAGTATTAATATTGTATTTAAATCCGGAGTGTTAAATTTAAAAATAGAAATGATGTTGATTATCTGCGGGTACATATATAAAAAATACAAAATATAATATTTGATACACATACAACTACAACAACTTAACTACAAAAATAAATACATCTTTAACGAATTAATTATAATGACGTGAAACACAAAATATATTATTTAAGACTCTATACTGGTTGTTGGAACAGTTATCAAAAGTCCGTCACTATCCGAGAATCTTCTACGCTTGACGGTAACCTTCCAGAATGTCTAATTCAACAAGGAGCAATGGATTGGAGTGTTACTCTTGCACTGAAGATCAAATCAAATGGTTACTTTTGTGTTAGTTATAACTTAATACTTTTTGTCTTCTTCTTCTTCCTCCGTAGTGCCTTTCAGCGTGGAGGTCCCTCGGTCCATGCAAGCCAAGCCTCCCTATCTCGTGCCAGAGCCTTCATCGCATTTAGTGGCTTGTTTCGCTTTTGACCAATTCAACAATTATACTTATATATTATATACATTGTTAATAATGTATATACAATACAATAATTTTATGTATAATAATTAACAATAATACTTTTTGTAACATTGTTAATTATTTGTTTTATTGTTTGTCTGACATTACGGAATATTCTCGTCCAATAAAAATTATTAAGGCCCACAATAATATTACAATATATAATTACATTACATCATTAATTTTTATTTCTGTTGAAACCTCTTTAATGTAAAATTATGTGCTACTTCTTTTGAAACTTTAATTTTTACAAAACGAAATTTTCAACTATACTAGTAATTTCAGTTTATTCAAATTGTTTTGCAACCACCTTGGGTAAAGATAATGAAATTTCTTGTAAAATAATTGAAGCGACACTTTTTACATTTGTTTTTGTTTAAAAATAGTCCCTTATTGAGGAAGTAAATTTATTTTACGTTTTAGACAAACCCTTTATGAAATCGGGCGGGATCACAAGTCCCCTAAAAGATAATGTTTTATTCACGGTGTTAAGGTGTAAGTGTGAATATTACTTTCAGATTCTGCTCTCAATTGAGGGCATGTTTTTTTTATTTAAAAGTTAACCAGCCAAAGAAAGTATCGTCAGTATCACAATACAACGAAAAAAGCAAACAAAAACGCTCGATTTATGTTTACCTATAGGCAGTCAATTCACGGCTCTCCCCCTCGGCGTCCAAATACGTCACACGCCGAGCAGCTGTACTTTCCCAGGAGGTTGGGCTCGTTTTCTCTCTATTGACCTTCCTCCAATTGTTTGATAGATCGATCTGAACGGCCGTTTGTGAACAACTTCTGTTCTGATGTGTTTAATTGGAAGGGGCATGTGTATGGTGTGACTTGTAACATAATGAGCAATAAATAATTACATTAATTTATTTAATCTGCGCCAAATATAGTGAACATGGAGAGGAAAGGGACATTTAAAGTAGAATATTTACAAAAAATTGAAAAGCAAGTCCAAAGGAAGTGGGAAGAGGAGAAATTACATGAAGTTGATGCTCCATCTGATTTGGAATCCTCTGTTGATAATAAATTTATAACATGTTTTCCATTCCCATATATGAATGGAAAGCTTCACCTTGGACATGCTTTTACTTTGACTAAGTGTGAATTTGCTGTAAGATACCACAGGCTCAAAGGGAAGTATGCCTTATTTCCTTTTGGTTTCCACTGCACTGGAATGCCTATCAAAGCTTGTGCTGACAAACTTAAACGTGAAATAGAAGAATTTGGTAACCCACCAGTTTTTCCTACAGATGTTATAGAAGTTAGTGCAAAAGAGGAAGATAGCAGTGTACCGATCGATAAATCTAAAGGGAAAAAAAGCAAAGTTTTAGCAAAAAGTGTGGGCTCTAAATATCAATGGAATATAATGAGGAGCTTAGGAATTGAAGACAGCGAAATTGCTAAATTTGCTGAGGCCGAGTACTGGTTAAATTATTTTCCTCCATTAGCTATCGATGATCTAAAATCAGTTGGTCTTCATATTGATTGGAGAAGAACATTCATAACAACTGATGTAAATCCATTTTTTGATTCCTTTGTTAGATGGCAGTTCCTTCATCTGAAACAGATGAATAAAATTAAGTATGGGAAGCGTTATACAATATTTTCTCCCAGAGATGGCCAGCCCTGCATGGATCATGATAGAGCTTCCGGTGAAGGTGTTGGACCTCAGGAATATACCTTAATTAAGATGAAGGTTGTAAAATTACCCTCAAAGTTGGAATGCTTCAAAAATCATGATGTGTTTTTTGTTGCTGCCACTTTAAGGCCAGAAACTATGTATGGGCAAACTAATTGCTGGGTTCATCCAAATATTGATTATATTGCTTTCAAAACTAAAAATAATGAGATAATTGTATGTACTCAAAGGGCTGCAAAAAACATGTCTTATCAAGGATTCACTGAAAGTGATGGTGTTATTGGAGACTTTGTAAAATTGAAAGGTGAAGATATTTTAGGTGTTCCTCTTGAATCTCCTATGACTGTTCATAAAGTCATATATAGCCTTCCTATGTTTTCAATATTGCAGGAAAAAGGTACAGGAATCGTAACAAGTGTACCATCAGATGCCCCAGATGATTATGCAGCTTTGCAAGATCTGAAGAAAAAGCAACCTTTAAGAGAAAAATATGGTATAACTGATGAGATGGTATTACCATATGAACCTTTTCCTATTATTGATGTACCAGAACTAGGCAATCTGTGTGCTGTGACTATGTGTGAGAAGCTTAATGTTCAAAGTCAAAACGATAAAGAAAAATTAAAAGAAGCCAAAGATCTTTGTTACTTGAAAGGGTTTTACGATGGTGTAATGCTAGTAGGAGATTATAAAGGGAAAAAGGTGCAAGAAGTCAAGCAAATTTTAAAAGAAGAATTAGTTAAAATATCAAAAGCAGCTGTGTATTATGAACCTGAAAAGGAAATTATATCAAGATCAGGGGAGGAATGTGTTGTGGCATTATGTGACCAATGGTACCTTGATTATGGTGAGCCAAAATGGAAAGAAAGAACTGAACTTGCATTAAGTAGAATGAATACTTACCATGAGGAAGTAAGAAAGAATTTCCAAGCCTGCTTAAACTGGCTTCATGAATATGCCTGCTCCAGGACGTATGGGCTTGGAAGCAAGTTGCCATGGGACCAAGGGTGGCTAATAGAATCACTTTCTGATTCTACTATTTATATGGCATATTATACTGTTGCCCATTTTCTTCAGGGAAACTCTTTAAAAGGTGATAAACCTAATCAGTATAAAATAAAAGCAGAACAAATGACTCCTGAAGTATGGGATTTTATATTTCTTGATAAACCATTCCCGAGTAATTGTAAAATACCAAGAACGCATTTGGAGAAAATGAAGAAAGAATTTAAATTTTGGTACCCTGTAGATTTACGAGTATCTGGCAAAGATTTGATTCAAAATCATTTGACCTTTTTTATTTATAACCACACTGCAATTTGGAATGAGAACGAAAAAATGTGGCCAAGAGGAATACGAGCAAATGGTCATCTTTTGTTGAATTCAAGTAAAATGTCAAAATCGGAGGGTAATTTTATGACACTTTCAGAAGGTGTAAAAAAGTTCAGTGCTGACGCAATGCGCCTAGCTCTAGCTGATGCTGGAGATACAATAGAGGATGCAAACTTTGTCGAATCAGTAGCAGAAGCTGGCATTTTGAGACTGTATACTTTCGTTGAATGGGTTAAAGAGATAATTGCAAAGAAGGAAACTTTAAGAACAGGTCCGATAGATAAGTTTTATGATAAAGTTTTTCAAAATGAAATTAATCAAAAATTAAAAGAAACTGATGAAAATTTCGAAAAGCTATTATTCAAAGAGGCATTGAAAACAGGGTTCTTTGAAATGCAAACAGTGCGTGACCGGTATAGAGAATTAGCAATGGATGATGGTATGCATTGTGATCTAGTGATGAAATTCATAAAACTTCAGTCAATAATGTTGTCTCCCATCTGCCCTCACATAGCAGAACACATTTTCCAACTTCTAGGGGAGAAGACATCTGTGGTTAGAGCACGATGGCCTGTTCCTGGAGAAATAGATCAATCACTTCTTAAGGCCTCGGCTTACCTAATGGAAACTGCCCACTCTTTTAGGCTCCAGTTAAAAGCAACTTCACAAGGTAAAAAGAAAGGAAAGGATAATACTTCTGATAAAATTAATTATGCGACAGTTTATGTAGCAAAAACTTTTCCAAAATGGCAAGAAATTATTTTAATAACACTTAAAAATATGTACATTAAAGGAGGTGGTTTTCCTGATAACAAAGTCATATCTGTTGAACTGATGAAAAATGAAGAGCTTAAGAAATATGGAAAGAGGGTGATGCCGTTTGTTCAAGCGATGAAGGAAAAGGTTGCGGAGAAAGGTCTTTCAGCATTGGCTGTAACTGCCGATGTTGACGAAATCTCGATACTTTCCTCCAATAAGAAATATCTGATTCAGTCGTTACAGTTGGAGGGAATGGATATTCTGACCAACGATGATCCATCAGCCCCTGAGAGAGTTCGCCAGGACACTACACCTGGCTCCCCATTTATCGTCTTCACATACAAGCTACAATCATTAACCCTTGACTGTATCAACCCTCAGCCTCGCAGTGGTTACTTTACCCAACACCTCCAAGTTCGAGACGGAATGGCCATTAACGAGCTGAGCTCCTTGTTGGCACTAGAGCAAGGCCATAGCGCGCTACTTTGGCGGTGGCAAGATCCGCAACTCGGTCCTCGCTCCATGCCTCCCGCTGATGACCCTACCATTGGAAAATCGCTCATTAATCCTGCCTCTATTCTCAAGGTAGATCTATCTACTAAGAAGATTGAACTAGTGGATAACGGAAACACTTACCCATTGGGAGATTCAATTATATACATGGTTAATGTATAACTTATAAATACGAGTATGTGTTAATTTATTTTTAATTGAAGTTCTGAATTTTTTATTTAATGAAGCCTCATGAAAACTTTATTTGTTCATTTTTAAAAGTGTATTTTTTTATGTTTTTTATATTCAGAACAAGAAATCATCAGCAATGCCACATTATAAGATATTATTTATTATTTTACAAGATATGTAAAATAAAAAAAGTTTTTGAAATAATTTTATCTGAAGGGAAAAGATTGAACAATGCCAGAAATGCAACTCGGGTGTCTGCATCGGCCACGGCCAATCTTATCTCTTCAAATATAATTATTTTAAAATAATCAAAAAATTAATATTCAACAAACAAGTTAAATAAAAGTATTTAATTTATTATATTTTTCTACATGTTATTTTTATCATTACCCTATTACTCTAAAATCTGATTACAAAGGATAGATTATTAACGATCTACAATTAATAGTTGTTAATATTGGAACAAAGATTATTCAATCATGTATGTCACTATCATTTAGGCAAACTTAATGTCTTCATGACATTTTAATTCCAAAATAACTTAAGAGAAAACGTCAGCAGAAGATTTGAGATAAGATCAGGGATTGGTATTTTGCTAAATAATAATTTTTTGTCTTAAAAAATCATTTGCCTTCTTGACCATTACATTATGCCTTTTTTATTTGCACTAACATCTTGACCCTGATAAGAGTCTATATTCAACTTAAAATGAAAATAGCTGAATTCGGATAAATATTTGACCAAACCCCCTATTTTTGGCCTCATCCAATTTCCATCACCGATAATTAGCTTCTACCCTTAGAGCCGTGGATTCGCTCGATTTTTTTTTTTTTTTTTTTGTTTTATTATTAAGATTCAAGTAGTCCTTTTTACTCATTCGATCTAATTGGCAATTTTTATACTGCCTAACACTCCGCTCTCGTTCAATTTGTATGCTTTCGAGGTATGATAACTCAAGCCGTAAATTAGGGTTTAGGGGGTGGGTCAGAGCGGTTACACCGATTTTTAATATTATTCACGCACCTACCCCCCTATTTTTGGCCTCATCCAATTTCCATCACCGATATTTAGCCTCTACCCTTGGAGCCGAGGACTACGCTCGATATTAATTTATTTTTTTTAAATTTTATCAATGTTTTGATTTAATTACTCCTTTTTACTATTTCGATTTAATTAGAAATTTTTATACTGCCTAAGACTCCGTTCCCGTGCAATTTGTATGCTTTCGAGGTACGAAATTGCTGTCTAGCCGAGGGGCGGAGGACGGTGGGTGGTGGGAGGGTCCTGCACCTACCCCCTATTTTTGGCCTCATCCAATTTCCATCACCGATAATTAGCTTCTACCCTTAGAGCCGTGGATTCGCTCGATTTTTTTTTTTTTGTTTTTTTTTGTTTTATTATTAAGATTCAAGTAGTCCTTTTTACTCTTTCGATCTAATTGGCAATTTTTATACTGCCTAACACTCCGCTCTCGTTCAATTTGTATGCTTTCGAGGTATGATAACTCAAGCCGTAAATTAGGGTTTAGGGGGTGGGTCAGAGCGGTTACACCGATTTTTAATATTATTCACGCACTTACCCCCCTAGTTTTGACCAAACATTGGTGATGTAAATAGTTTTTGCAGCTTTGAGGTCAATAAATATTTTATGATTTAAAAAATCATATTTTCAAACATTTGAATTTTGTTTAACCACAAGGAAAAGGAGTTTAAAATTGAGCATAATTCATGGGTTATTTTACCAGGAGTAATTTTTCTAGTAAAAAGTAACATTTTTGTCATGAAGAGTAATCAATGTTATCAAAACTTACAGAACTTCATTACTTTTTTATAAATAAGCGACTATAGGGAATCTTATGAACTTAAAAATAAAAATGTCTCTCTGAGTTTTCTCTTTACAGGTTTGTTTTCAATATTATTTATTAAGAAACTATTTCAGTACTGATTGAGGCAATATTTGTTTTGAAAAAGAATTTTTAGGCAAACAAAAAGTATTCTATGCTGTGTATTTAGTTGTATATATTGGTGTTTTTATTTAAATAGTAGAAAATACTGATTAAAGTTAAGGATCATGACATTTTTTGGAAGGGCTCCAATATTGTTAATAGCAGTATTTAAAATAATAAAACAATTCTGAGGAATCAGCATGAATTAAGACCAGTTTATTTTAAATCCATTTACATTAAATAGTTAAATAGCAGATAAATAAACAAATACACATATTTATTTTCATTAAAATTATTATCTTTTTCGTTAGCAGGAAGAATTATTAATTTAAATAGATGTGTCTGTGTGTGGATAATGTTCTATTTCAAGACTGAATTACTTATTAATTGGGACTGTTTTTACTCCATGGAAAAAAAGTCTGGTGCGTGCGCACAACACACAAGTTTCACTTACCAACTTACATTAGAAATTGATGTGTTTAGTTAATTTCCACTTCTCAAAGTCACACACTTTTCCAAATTCATTTCTTATTTTTGTTTTTATTGGCTCTATAAAAATTTTTATTATTAAATAAAAGTTTTTACTTCTGATAATTCAGCAATGCAAGCATAGTTATCCAAGTCGTCTGATTTTATAATTTCTATGTAGTTGTTGAAAACTTCATTTAGTTACCATGAAACAAATAATTTCCATTAAATGAACAGAACGACTTTAATTATGAGCAATGGTCTGTCAAAGGAGTTCTCCGCATACATGGGCTCAACGTGTTTTCTGAGTTGACAGAATAATTTTCTTTTTTTCTCCTTTATGTGTTTACTTGATTTATTCATATTTAGCCATTTTTTAGTTTTAGGCGTAACGAGAGAGGGTTGATTTCTCCATATAAATGAAAACAAAGGTACTTTATAGGAACACAAAAAAGGCCCCTTCCCCATTGAAGTCCCCTCAGAACATTTTAATAATGAAAAAGCTTACCTGATATTAAAGAACACCTAATTTTCATTAAACATGATGAATTTGATCAAAATCATAAAAGCCGTTTTTGAGAAAATCGAAAAAAATGTAAAAAGTTATTAAATAAAGTACCCCCTCTGTTTGACCAATTTTAATGAAATGTTTGCTGTCACATTGCGGGCATATACATACACTAAATACCCAATTTCAGGTTCGCACGGTTTATAGTCTGTTCACACACAGACCATTTCGTGGGACTTGGTTATTTGGACTCAGGGGACCCCAAAACGTGTATTTCCGTTGAAAACCGGAAGTAGAAATTTTTCACGATCGCAATACTTTCCCTTACTATATATTTCATACAAAGGTAAGCGAAAGTAAAAAATGAAAGTAATTAATTAAGAACAGCTGATTATTAATAATTAATTTGCAACAGCTGATTATTAATAATTAATTTGCAACAGCTGATTATTAATAAAAACTAAAAATATTCCATTACATTATTTGTTTGAAGGCATTCCTGCTTTCTCCACTAATATAACCAAACTGGTAGTTTTCCCAAGCTTTCATTTTTCTTAATAATTAATAATCAGCTGATGGCCAGAGAGAGCCACAACATAGTAAAAAAAGACAATAAATATATTTATTGTTTATAATCTGTTTTATAAATGCGCAAAAAGGTATTTATTCTTGCAAATAAAATTAGTATAGTTACTAAATAATAAGTTAAGTCAAGACAACTATAACTCATATCAATTGTTCTTGAAAAAATCCTACAATACCGTAATAGCTGATTTAGTGGTTAGCATAAAAAAAAAAAAAAAAAAAAAAAAAAACCTGTACCACTACAACCCATAAAGGGTCTTGGGTTCAGTACTATGTAAGGAAGAGTACTGTTTCTTGGTCAGCGGTCGTGTAAGGAGGTGATTTGACCGTGATCACGCTCAACCGCCAGGTTCTTTCCCCTTAATTTTTCAATTAAGGGTACCCACTTTATAGAGGCTGGGTTTGCCCCAGGAGGGTCTCTCGGCCCACGAGACAAACTGTGGCGAATAATAAAGATATCATAAGCCATGTCAGATTCGAACTCGGGACCTTAAGCACACCAGTCCACTGCCTTACCAGTGGGCTACCCCGCTCCCAGTGGTTAGCATAGCTAAGTATTAAACCAAAGGTCTCTAGTTCCTATCAAAGCAGAGGGCCATGTATTTTTCAATTGGAGTAAAAAAATCCTTGGCTATCCCTTCTCTCAGATAGGATGTAAAATGGAGGTCCTGAGTCTGTACATTATCAGGTACTTGTTAAAGATCCCAATCCTATTTTATTTGGTTTTAGGGCATATAACTTCCATTATTTAGAAATTTCTTCATTTGTAACATAGTAATTTAAGTTTTGGGGTAGCTTTGTCTCCATCTTCGAAACACTTTAACATTATATTGGGGAAAGACAATTTGTCCTAAAATATAAAGAAATGTTAAAAGTTGAAATATTAAAAAACAATTTAATAATATTAAAATGTATAGATAAATTACTTATTTGCTAATCTTTAAGATCACTTGGTCCCTTATATCTTATTTTTCTTTTTCTTTTGTAACATTTCTTGACTATCATTTTAGATAACATTTTTATTCTCTGGATTATTTGACCGCATGAAGACTTAGTATTTCTTCATGCAGTCACATATGACGTTGTTAGCCAAGAAATGGTACAAAAGAAAAATATAAGTGACCTAGTAATCTTAACTCAAGATTAGCAAACAAGTAATTTATTTGTAAATAAATTTTAATATTATTTAACAATTTTTTTCATATAATAATCCTTTATTGGTCTTGAGGCTAAGCAGATAGTAGTCAAGTTTTTTTTTAAATTTTGATCCTTTATTAACCTCACACTTTTACAATATTCGGTTCTACGTTTCGGCACTAAGCCATTTTTAAGAAAAACACCTAAAATTTAAAAAAAACATGACTAATTTTTTTCATATTTTAACATTTATTCATATTTTAGAACAATTTGTATTTACACAATATAATTTATAAGTATTCTGAAGATGAAGACAAAGGTATCCCAAAACGTAAACGACCTATGTAATAAATAAAGAAATTACTAAAAAATGGAGGATCTAATTTTAAAAAAAAAAATCTGGTGCGAAGCGCGCAACACAACTTTCACTTACCAAGTTACTTAGATTAGAAATTGTCTTTTTTTTTTTTATTGCCCTTTCTCAAAATAACATATTTTTACACATTCGTTTCTATTTTTGGTTGTATCTTCTCTTTAAAGTACACTAAAATTGTATTGTTAAATACAAAAGATAATACTCGTAACAATTCGGCAATGCAAGCATAATACTACATAGCGTTTGATTTGATAATTATCTAAGTAGTTGTTGAAAACTTCATTCAGTTATCATGGAAACAAATAATTTCCATTAAATGAACATAACGGCTTTAATAACAAAAAAATCGTCGTTTCTCATGTATATTAACCTTGATTTTTTTCATATTTAGCCCTTTCTTATTTTTAGGCGAAACGAGAGACAGATAATTTCTCCATATAAACAAATACAAAGGTACTTTATAGAAAAACAAAAAAGGCCCCTTCGCCATCTAAGTCCCCTCAGAACATTTTAATAATGATAAAACTTACCTGATATTAAAGAAGACTTGATTTTCATTAAATATGACGGATTAAACCGGATCATTAAACCGGAAGTAGAAATTTTTCACGATCGCAATACTTTCCCTTACTATATATTTCATATATAGGTAAGTGAAAGTAAAAAGAATGTGATCCCTGTCTGAATGCCTATATATACCTGGATAGGCAAAATTTATGATTCTGACTATAGCATCATCCGATTAGTCATAGTGGCATTAAATATATTAACAAATAGCTACTAAATCCCCTTCCTAATTATACCTGGATAGGCAAAATTCAGGACTCTCGCCGTAGCATCGTCAGATTAGCCTTAGTGGCATTAAGTGACTTAAAACAAACAAACAATTAATAGCTACTAAATGCTTTTTGTCTTTCAAAAACAACACAAGATTATTCAACATATTCAACAAGATTCTTTTTCTACATATTAAATTATGCAGTTAATTATTTTAGAGAAGTTTAATATTTTTTCAATACAATTTCCCCAATTATTGGAATATTTTCTTCTGCTAATAAAACTTCTTTTACCTGTATTTTATTCTTATAAAGAGAATGTGGCAAGGATCTTCTGGTAATAACATCTATTACGATTTCAGTCCTCAATTAGCATGAGATGAAGATATCTTTTGATAAGCTTGTAGTCGGTTCTATCACACCATTTAATGCTCCACTTCTAAGAAACACCATGGAACATGACTAAATCATGTCTGAATTTTATGTCCTACATTTTGACTTTTTCAGTTATATCAATTTTGTCATCCTCTTATTGTTTTTTAAAAATATATTATTTAAATACGAACATCATTTAATACATTATACTGGGTGTCCCAGACCTAGTGTAAAAAAAAATAATTGGGCAATACTGCATGCTAAATGGGGTAGAATGGCACAGAAACGAGTTTCCTATCTCAATCTGTTGAGGAGATAGAATTTATTTTTAAGAATCTTTCTTTTTTTCTAAAAAATGGCAGTTTTCTCTACTGCGGTTTAGCGTAGAAACAAAAACAATGATATTTTCTTAATCAGCATTAAATTTCCTAAAAGATGAGTTAGATTTGGTTATTTTAAATCCACTTTCAGTGGGCTTTTTAACGCGCAAAACACAAAACATTTATTAAATCTTAAATTATTAATAGTTTTTGAAAATTCCTAGCTCCTCACTGGAGCACCCTAGAAGCTGTCAAATTTCCTAAAAACTGTGGAATTTAGTTAGCTTTTTAATGGTGTAACCCATGATACAATTGCACTTCACCTTTTGAGTCTAAAAGAAGTTTTTCTGATTAAAAACACGCTAGAGAATAAATACTTGATTGCTTCACGTACCTATTAGAAAAACTACTTGATTGAATAAAAGTATTAGTTATGTTATATTCTTGTCGATATGCATGAGGGGTAAAGAGTTGTGATGGTGGCAAGCCCTCCCTCCCCCTCCCCCCCCAAAAATAATAATCTTATTTATAGGGAGTCAAGGGGGGGGGGGGAGATGACCCAAATTTTTGCTGATTACCTAATGTTACATAAACGTACATTTTTTTTTTCCTTTTCTTTAATACCTATAAAAAATAAAAATTTAGGATTATTTGAAGAAATTAAATACATCAACAGAAAAATAACACTAATTCCAATCAGAACGTGATATCATTCACTGTCACGGCTAAAGATAGCAGGGCACATTATAGAGATGGGCAAAATCGTTCTTTTCAAGGAACTATTCCTTTCGGGATAGTTCTTCTTATTGAACTAGTTCAAATGAACTACATAGTTCATTTCTAATTTGAAGCTGCCAATAAATAAGAAAATTCATATCTTGAGAGGATTTCTCAATAAGACAAATTAAATAAATAAGAGCTATAAAAACCCTTAAACCTATAATAAAGTAACATAAGGCAAATATAATTAATTGTCTACAAAAATTGGGAAACCCAATGTAGGATCCTTACCATAATGTTTTAAGCATCCATCATTTTTCTTTTTGCAGTAGGTAAAATCTTTTGTGAGAACGGGCTGAGGGCTTTCAATTTTCACCCAAGCCTTGGGTAACTTGGTAGTAAGAACCGTTAAAGATAAAATTGTTTTACATTTTACTACTGTACTGCTTAGGATTAATACTGTTCTTGGTCTTACCTGGTAGGGTATGGAAAAAGGAAAAACACATTTTTATTTCATACTTCAGTAAAATTAATTCTTGGGATGGCTAGGTACAATAAGGTCTAGTAAAAAAAATAATGAAATGAAACATTGTAGTAGGTATAAACAAATATTTATTAAAACTAATAGCTTACAATAATAATATTTTAACAAAATCTTTACAATTGAATATTAAAAATATAAACCATTGTATTGTATGAACAGAATTTGAGATAATTTGTTTGTTTGTAATCTATTCTTTTTCTCTATCATTATTTGGCCTGCTTTGGAAAAAATGCGTTCACAGGGAACTGAGCTAGCTGGTATGCAAAGCCTTTTCAATGCAAGTTCGTACAGGTGAGGGTATATTAATTTTCTTTGTTCCCACCAAATTAACGGATCAGACAGTCTGAATAAAAGTGGTTGTGCTAAATATTTGTCTATTTCCACAATACTAGCAGCTTTTGGATTTTGTTTTGCTGTTAGAGGTACAGCCTCTTTATCAAATTTCGCCCAAATTTTTGAAGAGCTTGGGGCACCTGGAAGAGAAGACATTTGAGGTTGGCTGGAAGATGGAGCATCTTTCTGGTATAAGGCTTCCACTTTTGCCACTAAACGTTCATACACCGCAAGAGATTTTTTATTGTTCTTGAAAGCAAACTTTTTAAAGCGGGGATCAAGCAACGCCGATTCAGGAATTAACTCATGTTCCTTTGATATAAGCCTCTCGTTGATTTCAATTAATAATTTATCGCACCCTTGCTTTAACAAATCAGAATAATTGGGTGTTTTTGACAAGTCATAAACAAAATCATACAAATTTCTCGATAAAACCATTGTCTTAGACAATGTTACACTCTTAGCGGCACTCAGTTCATTTGTAGCATCGTCAAAAACTTCTAGGATATTTATTGACTGTTCAACTATTTCTCACTTACTACTCGAAAGTGTTGTTTCACCATACTGGAGCAGTGCCAGAGTGGACAATATGGGGTCCCTATTTAAAATTACTATGAAGAACAGCTCCACAATGTAAACGGCGAAATATGACTAATAGTTCGTAGAACGATATATACGAAGCTCACAGTAGGAATCGATCTCACTGATTGAAGGGAACTAGTGAACTTAGAACGGAAGGAAAGAGCGCAGAGAACTGAATAGGGACGTGTAGTTCAGGAACTAACTAGTTCAACTGAGTCTTCCGATCCCACATAGTCCCCTAGTTCGTTTAGGTCCTGGAGTGGGGTGAACATGGTTTGGTGAGGAGGGATAAAAGAACGATAGTTCACTAAAATGAAGAGCGCTCCGAACAGTACTTTTTACTGAATAGTTCTTTTGAACTAGTTAGTTCCTGAACTACCCATCCCAGCACATTGACATTATGAAATGTCATTTTTCTGTGAAGATCGATATGTTGGATTTTGAGTACAGTAAACCCTCATTATTACGAACTCGGATATAACGAACACCTCGATATAGCGAATCAAAATGCTATCCCCCTAAAATTACCATTGTATTTCTGCTGAACCCCTCGTTATAGCGAAATCCCTCGGTTAGTGCGAACTACGAACTAAATTTGATGCTTGAGAATTATTATATTCTGTTATAACGAACTGCAAGAATTGTTATTAATTTTTTTTTTTTTTTTACTGTATTATGTAGAATGAGCGCGGGAAGACGAAGTAGCACCAGTTTTTAGAATTGAGGTGTTTTTTTACTCTTAACTAATCCGATTTCCTTTTGCTCTCTCTCTCTCTCTCTCTCTCTCTGATTCCATTGAATTTTTTCTCAAAACTAGCTCAGTTCCGTTTGGAGTTCTTTATTATTCGAATCAGTGTTCTGTAGTCTTTTATACTGTTTTTTATTTTTAATACACAATGAGTTCGTTCGTAGACGTGTGTCACAAACGTAAATCCTTATCAATCGAGGAATAATTAAAAATTCTCCTGGATATTGAATCGGGAATTCTAAGAAAACCATATACAGAAAAATATGGAATTCACAAATCAACATTGTCAACCATTATAAAAAACAAAGATAAAATAGATTCAACCACAGCCCAAGGATTAAATAAACGACTGCGCTCTGCGGCTCATGAATATTTGGAAAAAAATTTATAAATTGCTTTAAACAAATGAGATCTCAAATACCAATCTCAGACCCTCTTATTAACCATTCTGTATTATTCGAATAATAAGTTAAGGCTAAAGAACTCTCAAGTGAACTTCGTAGGTAAATTAATGAATCTCATTGTTTATTTAATATGTAGTTTAACTAAAAATAAATTACATAAATGCATTTTAATTTAACCAGTTCTAATGAATGAATTTCATTCTAAATATGATCAAATTAGTGCGGGCATATGCTAAAAAAAAAACGAATCCTCGGTTATAACGAACCTTGATATAGTGAACTCTGAATATCAAACCCCCTACCAGTTCGCTATACCGAGGGTTCACTGTAGTACATACTTCTGAACAGTGGCCCCTGGGAGTGGTCTATTTTGATAGGTTATGTGACCGTGGTATAGTCGAACCTCATTAAAAAGGACCTTAATTATCTTTATTTAACCCTATCTTTCGACTCCCGCTCACTCTTCAGAGACATATAAACCCTCAAACGGTCCTTGTCAGTTGAAATTGGGCCTAACTAAACTGTGCCCAGCAGCCGCTGTTCAGAAGTAGTACCAGAGATTTTGTAAGTGTTTTTCGGATTGTATACAGTATGGCTTTTTTTTTAAGTTTATTTATATTGTAATGAAGATGGGTTAGAAATTGACGAATCAGTAAAAAAAAAAAAACACCAGATAATTTAATTTAATTTATTTTAATATCATTGTGAGCTTTTCCCCTACAATATATTAATAATATTAAAAAAAAAAAAAAGTGATTCAAATAGATTTATTCTATATTTATTTATATATGTACAATAAATGCAAGTAAGCATGTATGGTTTTTATTTACAATAATTTTGGATACAATTTTTTTCATTTTCCTATTATTATATAATCATTTTTTTGAATCATATTATGATACAAGTAAATTTCATTTTTCCCCTTTATATTCTCTGACTAATATATATATAATTGATTTTTCTACTTAAAAAAATTTCCTTCCGGACATTATTTAAAAGATAAGATATCACATAACCTTAAATTATTAAGATTGAGTATTCCACTGCAGTTCTGAAGAATACAGAGGCTCGCTGCAAGCAACTCCTTCCCATTTTTGCCCAGTTCTGATACACAAGGCAGAATGAATAACATTTAGATAACAATATATTTTTTAAAAATAACTAGTGTTTAAAATCCTTTTTAATTCATAAATTAACTTTACTCAAAAAATGAAAGATGTTGTATTGTAGCAGTGTGTGGAACAGTCCGTCAGATAAATAATGGGCTGTCTATAATAATTATTAATTTGTATTAATAATAGGGTGCATAAATGAAAAAAAAAAAATCTGGTGCGTGCGCGCAACACACAACTTTCACTTACCAACTTACTTAGATTAGTAATTGACGTGTTTTTCTAAATATCATTTCCCAAAGTCACACATTTTTCTACATTCATATCTTATTTTTGTTAATCGTTAAAGCCGTTTTTGAGTAAATAAAAAAACCCCGTGAAAATGATACAAAATTTATTAAGTAAAGTCCCCCCTCCCGTAGATCAATTTTGATGAAATTTTTACAGTCATATCTCGGGCATATAAGTACATCAAATACCAAGTTTGATCAAAATCGTTAAAACCGTTTTTGAGTAAATAAATAAAACACGTGAAAATGATACAAAATTTATTAAGTAAAGTCCCCCCTCCAGTAGATCAATTGTGATGAAATGTTGGTTATCACATCTCTGGCATATAAATACATTAAATACCAAGTTTGATCAAAATCGTTAAAACCGTTATTGAGTAAATAAAAAAAAACATGTGAAAATGATACAAAATTTATTAAGTAAAGTCCCCCCTCCGGTTGATCAATTTTGATGAAATTTTTACAGTCATATTTCAGGCATATAAATAGATCAAATACTCAGTTTAATCAAAATCGTTAGAGCCGTTTTTGAGAAAATCGAAAAAAACTTAAAAAGTTATTAAATAAAGTACCCCCTCCCTTTGAACAAATTTGATGAAATTTTTGCTGTCACATCGCGGGCTTATACATACTCTAAATACCCAATTTCAGGTTCGCACGGTTTATAGTTTTTGAGCTAGTCTGTTCACACACACACACACAGACCATTTCGCGGGACTTGGTTATTTTGACTCAGAGGATCCCAAAACGTGTATTTCCGTTGAAAACCGGAAGTCGAAAATTTTCACGATCGCAATACTTCCACTAACTATATATTTCATATATAGGTAAGTGAAAGTAAAAATATGACTGTTTTATCAAATTCCAGAGTTCAAAAGTGTAAATATTTTAATGCTATTTATTATTTAACAATACTTAATAATCCATTTAGAGCATTCTCTAAGCTTGTTTACTAATACTGGTCTTTTTTAAAAAAAAAAAAAAAAAAACCCAGTTAAGTTATTTATTTCAAAGAAGAAACATGACAGTGACCGACAATTAAAACTTTACTGGGAAAAAAATTCACAGTCGCTGAAGCAACTCAAGAAATTATTAAATATGAAGGAATTTGAAAAATTTAGAAGTGGAGATATTACATTGGAAGGAAGAAGGGCTCCGGGCAACCATTAATGGATATTGATGAGGTTCAAAAGGAAGCTGTTAGTCAAAACACTCTTCTCTCCATGGGCAAGGTAAAAAAGACCAGTAGACTGGTCCCTCACGAAATTACTCCTCAACAATCAAATTAGAGGCTAGAAATTTGTGAAAATTTATTGAAAAACCCTTGTGAAATGAGATTTTGACCGAAGATTGTTACCTGTGAGGAAAAGTGGGGTTACTGGCGAAATACGAACACCCATAAGAAATGGCTGGATCACGGACAAACTGCTTAACCGGTTGCTGCAAGAGGACAATTTGAAAAAAATCCATGCTTTGCGTTTTTTTGACTTTCGAATGTGTTATTCATCACGAATTAGTTCCTGATGGATGCTCTATGAATTCTGAACTCTACTGCTAACAACTGAAAATATTGTACGCGTAGATGTCATCAGAGCGTTATCCTGCTCTGATCAACCGAAAAGTAATTTTATTACAACAAGATAATGCTCTTCCACACACTTTCCGCCGAACCAAAGAAAAGTTTACAGAACTTCATGGATTTGAACTCCTGTCTCATCCACCATATAGTCTAGATCTCGCTCCATCGGATTACTACTTGTTTCGATCCATGGCCCATTTTCTTCAAGGGATAAACTGATAATTTCGCGGAAGTTGAAAATGCCAAGAGTTGTTTGATATCCATCCCAAGGAATGGTATCAGCGTGGCATCGAGCAATTGGCTATCAGATGACTAATGACGGTAGTTAACAATAGACTATACTTTGAGTAATAATTGTATTTTATAACAAAGAAATAATAATACAAATATTTGGCTAAAACAGTCATTATTTTTATTTATTTTATTTTATTATTTTTTTTTTTATTCACCCCATTAACAGAATAGATATCCTACTTCTATTTTTGACTTTGAACCGTTATTCTGTAGGATGCTGTACTGTCTTAGCAGACTTGTTTTGAATAAAATCATTTTATTAAATAAAAATAATGCAAATGTAGGGATTTTAGCTATAACAAATAAAAATCTTAACATTACCAATATTAATAAATTGATGATTTATTTATACGTTATTCATTGATGGTACTACAGGCCTGTTTTGAAAAATTATCAATGCATCAGACAGACCTTCCATAACGAAGGTTTTGGGCTTAAAAGCTGTGCTAGATAAGATTTCCATAAAGATATCACTTGCAATCACTGGAAGAAAAGCGCATGGACAAAATTTTAAGAATACTGGAGTCAGCGAAAGGGTAAAAGAGAAAATATTTATGTCTGTGGTAATTTGCCAAACTTGTTATGTCAGATTCCCTTATTTTCTACTTTGCCGATCTTGAAATTTCTGCTAAATTTTATTTTTCAAAACCCCAAATTTGATATAAGATTTAGTAAAATAGACTTAGTTTTATACTTGAGGAATACCAAAGTTGGGCATAAAAATATAAAATTTATATTTAAGTGATAGGCTATCTAGAAAATTGAAATTTAACATATCAACTTTTGACCTATAAGCACTGATATAACATTAAAACAGACAGAAAGAATTGATAAATACTTCTTTAGGCTGAAGTATAATGATTAGTTTAAAAAACATAGATTGTAAACAAAACTTAACATTCTGTAAAGATTTTCTTTAACCCTTTAACGCCTGTAGACTGATATATCAGTTCGAGTGCTGCAGTCCCTGGAGCCTGTAGACTGATATATCAGTTCCACCTGTTTCAGTGTTAGAAGACTGAAACTGCGGACCTTATTTTAATTGATTTCTTAACTCTTTCCATTTTACAATTTCGCTAGGATAAAATCCCCAGTAGTCAGCACCTTAACAGATATTTTTGTGGCTTCTTTTAAAACAATAAATTTAATTGTTACTCTTCGCTTTCGGAATTATCGTATCATTATTTAGGAATGCAACATTCATAAATCTTACGAAATAAGGTAAAAAAATATAGTATATACTTTAAAAATGTTATAAAATAAACAGATATATAAAACATTTAATATAACAGTTCCAAAAATTATATGTAAGTATGTCGTCTACTTAGGTATGTTCCTACACGTATTTTTTTAATTTCATGAATATTAGAGCACCATGGTGAACAGACAAAATAGTCATCATTTTCTTATTCATATTTAGGACGAGTGCAACAATTATGAAAATTGTTGTTTAAGGCTTAATTGTCTGCATTTCTCAGGGTTTGACCATGTCACAGGTTTTCCAACAACCAAGCTTTCGCCCATCTTGCTGTGGGCTTCTTCAGGGCCAATACAAGAATGAGAGTGGTGAAGGGGATCAGTAACTTATAATCTTCCGTCGGGGGCGAAGTCTGTGTTCCCATTGGCTAGCGCCCGAGGGGGCGTGGTCAGGTGGAGGGGGGTAGGGGAGGGGGATGTCGTCAGCTCTCTGAGATATGTTGTGTTGACTAATGTTGTTAAGTGCTGGGTACCATTTTTTGCTAAGTCTGTATCCGTCTTCTTTGTTTATATTGCTTGGTAAGTATACAGTGACCACATGAGCAAGGGATGCTGTAAAGTCCAAGATTGTCCTTTGGATTGAGCAGGATCTGTCCAATTTTCCTGTCTGTGGTAAAGATCGTTTTTTGTAAGTGTTCTGGCTATATGTGAAAATTATTTTTACATAAATGGTATTCGCGTTCCTCCAACCCTGTTTCCAGCCTGTCGGGTATTTCCCAGTGATGAGGTTTATGGTTTCCTGAAAAATTTCCGAGGGTTGTAAACTAATTGACATGGGGTTCTTTTCAGGGTTTTCCAAATTAATTTTACCTGCACCTTATTCCTCAGTCAAATAGGGCGAATTTAGAAGAAAAATATGAATAAGGAGATAAAGAAGAGTGAATGAGGCAAAAAGTTTTCAAGCCACCGGGCACGGCAGCTGGTCTAATGTCGCAAGCAACAGGGCCCGCAATACACTCGCACTGCTCAGATGCTAAAGGGTTAAATAATGGATCTTTTCATTTTTTTTCACATTAATTTGGGAAGTGATTAAGTAAATCAGCTGATCACATAAATAATCAACCCATCATTTGGTCAGTGTAACACCAAATTTATCTAAGCACCAAACACCATAGATAAATTGGGAAAACTGAACTGAAGTTGAATTTTGTGAAATAGGGATGTGTTCTTTCTTTCTACTGCCTTTGAAGTACAATATATTTCACTTTGTCTTTTATATTATTCATATATAAAGGAGCATGATTTAAAAATAATTCAACAGGTAATAAATAAAAAAAATTAAACATTTATTAAATTGGTTTAGCGCTTAGTTCAGTATGGTTTTATACTGACTATTTAAATGAAATATAAATGTAGTAATGTACAAACATGTGTGGCACAGGTAGTTCAATGCGTACCAGTTTGAAAAAATTTCTCTGATGCGTCAAAAACGAAATATATTGCCAGTAAAGTAATAAACTATACAATGTACAACATAAACTAAAACATTTTCATCGGTTAAAAAAAAAAATTGAGGAATTAGAAAAATAGCGAAAAGTACATTAAAAATAAACAATAACAATATAGATACTAAAAAATATGAAGACAATTATATTTAAAAATGACTCTTTAATTTTTTTTTTTTTAACAATATATATTCAAGATTAGAATATAACTAATAATTTCTATATCCTTAAATAGTCTAATATCACTTAAAATTGTTCTAAAAACATTTCTTTATTAACAATAATTTACAATAATACAGCAATATAACAGAAAAAAAAATATACATTTGCTAAAAACACCAAATCATCCAAACAGCTTTAAATTTTGGCTGTAAACTAATAAAATTATTTGTTTTTATTAATGGTAAAAATAAATAAATATTTTTTTTAATGGAAGGTTTGGAATTTGGATAAAAATTATTTTTTTTGTTCTTAAATAATTACCTGTTAATTGAATGAAGAATTGCTCATATATTGAAGATAAGCTCATAATGAAAATAATACAAGAATTAACAATAATTTGAATTAAGTAGTAAAATATCACAGATGACAGACCTCTAAACTCAGTTGGATTGAGGAGGCGGGCCAGTACTGAAGTATGGAGCTGTCTTGCTATCGAGGAGAGTGTGGCAAACTTGGCACACCCGACTCTCGCGCAGGTTACGTCCGGTGTAAACCTTGTGGCTTAGGCAGCTGGCACAGAATATCCTGCCACAATGGCGACAGTTTTGCTGAAAACATTTCATTAATTTACATATACATTTTATCAGTAAAGTTTTGAAAATTTTAGGCATTAAAAAATATTACCATATTATATTATCATAATAAAATTGCGAGTGGCTGCTCAAGATGCTGATTGAAACAGCATACTGATAAATATTGCATATAATGCAAGAATACAGCGCGGAAACAGTAAAGCATGTATTATCAAGAGACGAACATATGTCTTTAATGATTTTGAATTGTATAATTGACAAAACAAAGCCTTGAGACAAATGTATTATACAAACAAAATCATATCAAATCAGATTATATCAGCCAAAAGGATTAGGGGAAAAAAAGTGAAACAAAACAACTCTTCTTTGAAGATAAAAAGGAAATTGAATAATATTAAACAAATATATAATATTATATAAATAAAGATGAAATTCTGTTTGTTTGTTTTTTATAGAATGTCCTAAATTCTCCAAATTTGGTGATTCTCAGTGGTTCTTTCATACCAGATGCGAACACCTGTCCATATTAAAATTGCATAACTTCAGCAGATCTTCAGCTAATATTCTTTATTGTTATAAAAATCGTAATGATCTCGCTTTACAACGATTTTTTACGAAAGCGACCGTTTCATTAGAAAAATGAAATTCCCCAGGTGAAACAGGGAAATACAGCAAATTCTTTGTAAATAAAGATGAAATTCTGTTTATTGTTATTGAAATTGTTCTTTATAGAAATCCAAACCTTTTGTCTTAATTCTCCAAATTTCGCTCAGTGGTTCTTTCAAACCAGGTGCGAACACCTGTCCATAATAAAATTGCATAACTTCAGCAGATCTTCAGCTAATATTCTTTATTGTTATAAAAATCGTAATGATCTCGCTTTACAATGATTTTTTACGAAAGCGACCGTTTCATTAGAAAAATGAAATTCCCCAGGTGAAACAGGGAAATACAGCAAATTCTTTGTAAATAAAGATGAAATTCTGTTTATTGTTATTGAAATTGTTCTTTATAGAAATCCAAACCTTTTGTCTTAATTCTCCAAATTTCGCCCAGTGGTTCTTTCATACTAGGTGCGAACACCTGTCCATGTTAAAATTGCATAACTTCAGCCAATCTCTGGGTATATTCTTTATTGTTATAAAAATTGTTTTGATCTCTCTTTACATTGTTTTTTACGAAATCGACCATTTGAGTCGATAAAAGTCTTAATTTATAGATTTGAAAATGAAATCCGATGGGTGAAACCGGTACATACAGCTAGTAAATTATAAAAATAAGAAATTAAATCTTACATCTGGAGTCAAAAATGAAATATAAAATCGTTATTACCTTCCCCCTGGTGGATTTAAACGGTTGTTCACAACCTCGGCATTCCGTCACATCCTCCTCATGCTCCCACCTCAACTAGATCACATACAATAACAACATATTTGTATAAGTATAATAATTTTTTCAAAAAGAAAATTTCAAATAGTCTTGGTTTTTTGGTGATGGGGGGGGGGGGGGGAGACAATGTATTTAATATTTTTTTAAAATATTAACTACTTTGAATTTTATTACTTTTTTAATGTTTTATAATAGATAGTTTTTTTTTATTAGATCTTAATGCAAATTTTAGAATTAAAAGCACACATTAACCCATTTTTAACAAATATAATTTATGTTCCCAATGTTTAAGAAAAACTGACAAAAAATTAATTAGACAACCTGTCCGATGTGTTTCCCAGTTGTTGTTATTTGTCTGTTAGGACTTATATAAATAAGGCTATTTTGGTAAGGAACAAATTAAAAAGTTAATAGTAAAGAATTTTTTTTAATATTTATTAACCCGGTGGAACTCTTAACCTGTTCGCTGCGGAACAGTCCAAGGCATAACCTTGAGTGGGTGCTACGGTGCTGCCAACCACCCAGTGCTGAGTTCTTTTTGCTAGTTTTCCATCGCAAATTCGTCATTTCCGATTTAAAAAAAAAAAAAAAAAATTCATCCTCATTATATCCGGACTTTAGACCTTTGGACATTGTTAGGGTCAATTTTTTTTTTTTTAATTATGTTCTTGTGTTTGATACGTTTCAAAGCATGACAATAAACACAAAGGTACTTCATAAACATCACAGCAATACATCGTTAATTTTCTATTTTTGTGTTTACTACGAACTATACTGTGGGACTTGAACAGGTTGGCCTACGCCAAACCAGGTATAAAAAGGTCTGGCCACTCAGACCTGGCATAGAATGAAAACGGGGTGCCTGCGCTACCTACTGCGTAATCAAAGATTCCACAGATTGATTTAGAGACCGCTAGATGCCGTTTCAGCGGCACAGAAATATGTGCGAGTAGCAGACGTTCAGAATCACAAATCTGTGATAGTAGCACTGAAGGCGCGCTCCCTTAAGCGCACAGATCTGTGTTGGTAGCACTAGAGGCACGCCTGCCCACCGCACATATCTGTGTTAGTAGTGGTAAAAGGGTTAATTGGGAAAATAGAGTAATATTGGGTTAGAAAGTAAGAGTAACTTACAACATTATTCTGCCCACGAAGACGCTCCAGCTCCTTCTGTAAGGACTGAGAGAGGCGAACGAAATCTTTCTGAACGGCTTCTCCGTTCTCTAAGCCTGTCTGCAGCGAGCTTAACCTTAGCCTCAGCTCGTTCTCGCTATCCTCCAGTTTTTTCTAGATAAACGAAAAATAGATGAAATATGTGGCAATTTATACAAATTTTTATTCCATAAACATAAATATTAGTCTTGTACATGGCATTAAGATTGGCAAAATTGAGAATGCGACAGTTCCAGTTAGGTCACAGGATCCTGCAACCTACAAGATTTTCAGAGGGAAAGAGTCCTCGAGGAAGACCACGTATCTCCTGGGAGGACGGTGTCAAAGAAGCGTTCCAGAGGAGAGGAATGGATTGGCTCGGGAGAAAGGAGTTGACTCAGGAACGAGACACCTGGTCCAGACTCTGCAGATTGGACCCTCACACTGCTTAGCCGTAGCGGAATGTAAAAGAATATGATGATGATGATGATGATGATGAAACATAAATAACAATAAAGACAAACTATCATCTGCATTGTATAAGTATTAGTAATTATGGGGGAACTAGATTTAGCAAGTCTTTTGCTCTTGTCATTTTTATTATTTGAAAAAGTCAGGTCAAAAACCGTCTGTGCAACATTAGATGGTTTCATGCTCGGTTGTTGTATTGTCAACATTGCTTTGAGAAACTTGAAAGATACTGTTTAATTTTAGAATAATAATATTGGTCGTTTAAAAGTCTGTCTGTCTTTCTATATCGGAGCTAACAAAATAAGTGTTGTGACAAGAAATCTTTGTGTGAAATAGGTCAAAATCTACATGTTTTAACTAATACTAATTAATAAAAAGATCTAATTTCTTTGAAATAACAAATTGGACTTTTTTTATTAAGCATTTATAAATATAAATCATCAATAGGGAGAGCGGTGTTGGTTGGCATAGGGGGTAGGTTGGCCTTTGGCTTATAATTTTCGTCACACCTGTTGTGAGGGCCCCACCATTGTACCATTAGCCCACTCGACCTCGGGAGTCTTGTCCTGAGTTTTCAATCCAATGCTAACAGTGTAGATAAGAGTGTACTTCATTGATTGATTTTACAACATGTAAGTAAATTTTTATATTTTCAATAAAGTTGGTTTAAAGGCATGGAAAAACATTTGACTCTGCCGACTGAGTTCACATAGCCCCTAACTCCTTTGAAAAACCTAACCTTTCGACTAACCAGTTTCTTGTTTGATTGTTCCCCCCTGACCTGGCAGTCATCTTTCATATGATCTCTCCTGTGGAGTTAGTTGGCTCTCTATGCAAAAAGTGACGACAGTCTAAACTTCTATCTTCTTCTATGGTCATTCTATTTTCCCTTTAAAGCTGTTAAAAACCGATTCAAAATTATTATACCATTAGAGTGCAGCTTTTATTAACAATAAAATGTGTCAGGCAGTACTTGAATGAGATGGCTAAACAACACCACCTTCTAGGCCAACCTAACCCACATACGGGGTTAATTGGCATACTCTGGATTGACAAATTCTTCAATTTTCTAAGATCTTAGTATTAAATATTATGTTGTGAAAAAAATACTTGAAGTACTCTAATACTTGGAGTTTACAGTGGTATCAGCCCTATTGGGATTATATTAACAGGAACGACTCAACAATCAAAAAAGTGAAAACTGTTGCCAACCAACCCCGCTCTCCCCTATTTATTAGAAATTATATTTTTTCGAACTGATTATTCAAGAATTTTTTACTCCATACATAATCTTTTGGATAATTCGTAATTATTAAATGTGTATGCACTTGTGAAGAAAAAGGAGAAAGGTTTTTTGTTTTTTTTAACGATTTATACCCATTATGTTTTATTTAATCACGTTTTTTTTTTTTTTTTTCCAACTGAATTTCACACGAAACTGGATTCCGAGATGGAGTAACAGGAGGAGTATGCTTCCTATGTATTAATCATTAACACTCCTGGATATTCCTCGTTAATCATGATATGAATCACAGGTTACCAAGTTATTTATAATACTGTATAGCTGCTCAACTTGCGATAAGAATAAGGTTATTGTACTGGGTACAATTGTTTAAAATAGAAACTACTTAAATGAGCTGATACCATCTGAGTCGAGATGAAGACAGTATAAGGGCTGTTAACGCAACTTACCTTAAGTATTGCAAAGCTCTTAAATGGGTTTAAGTCTGAAACTTATTTACGTGTTAAAAATGGCCGTTAGGACAAACGATTTCTGTGCGGTCTGAGATATGATTATAGAGAAGAGGAAAATTCACGATTTCCTTTATAGTTTGTCCTCTATTTTTGTAGAAATCGCTATTTCGTACAATTTGTAGGGAATATTTTATTATTTTTTAAATAATTTATATCCTTTATTTAATAAAATAATTCATGTTTTACAGCTAATGTTATAATATTCCTCGCTCCTTGGAAAACTATTTCAAAGTGGAGACTTTAAATAGTTAAAACTTGAATTTAACGAAAAACAATATGAAAAGATAAAAGGATCTCTCAGAAGAGGCGGCATTTTACAAAGCTATTTCGCACCTTCTACTAGAGAAAGAATCTGCCCTCCTATGCGACTAAATAGGAGGGGTTTATAAGAATAGATAATTAGATAGAGTTGAAAATTTAAAACAAAATGGGAATTTTGCAGATTAAAAATATATAAATACTAGCTAGGGTGCCCGGCTTCGCTCCGGTAGTTGTGTGGTAGTTTTAATAACAGAAAAACTTTAAAATTAAAGGAAATATAGAACAAAATTAGCACCTTCTTGAAACTTCGGTTTTAACTTGGTAACAACATTAAGATTCGAGAACTGCTGAGTCCGCCCAAATAAAGAACCCTATATACTTTATTGGGGGTTGAAAAAGGTAAATAAACAATTAATTTTAATGCAACTTAGTCGAGTTTGCATCGTTTTTTATGGTTTCTGTGATTCTGAATCGTCTAAGCCCATCATTCCAAGCAGTCAGCAGATAATAAGTTATTAGATTATTGTTGAAAAATCTGATATCTCAGTTAAAAATATTATATTTCGAGTACAACTTAAGCGCAAACTGTGATGGTCCTATTAGGTCCAGAAGGATAGAAACTAACGAAGATTCATAGAAACTTTTTTTCAAGACCTTTCTTCCATTTCAACCTCCCTTAAGATATCCCCCCGTAATTTGAGTGGACTCTGCAGATCTCGAATCTTACTACTATTGATATAAAGTGAAAACCAACTTCTTTTTCATAATTACATACAATAAGAACACTTCAAACTTTTTATTTTCGATTTATATTCAGTCAATTTTTCTCTTTTTTTTTTTTTGTCTGTTTTTATTCGCTCACTGTACTATTAAGAAATATTCACTTATATTGCATTAAATTTACTTAAGTATATATTACATATTGATTAAATGTAATGTGTTGATCAATTAGCCTTCTTATGAGAAAATTAATTTTTTAAGGAATCCACACGGTTTTCTAATAGATTGCAGAGATGTCGAATCATTATTTTATTTTGAAAGAAAAGGATAAACTAATTATTATCGCTTAATATTTTAGTAATTTAAAAATAACAGCTGAAAAAATATATAACCTTTACAAACTTAACTGGATGAATGAACAATAAACATTGAGTGAAACGCACCCTAGCGCTTCCTGGTAGGCTGGAGCTCGAACTAAATTTTTCATTCATAAAATCGTATATCATTCTCAGGTAGGCTAATTACATGTTGTGAGAGGCTTAAAATTCCAGTCTCTTCAATTTCACACCCTTAAGAGAAAAACGGAAACCTTCTTCTCCGTTAGGAGTTATATGGCCAAACGACGACATAAATTACTTAATCGTACGTGGAGTCATTTTTGAGCCTTATCGGCACGCACATTGTACACTTTGCTTTATAATATATATTGATTATTATTAGAAGAAGATTTACTTTGTCAGCTTGTAGTGAAGAAACAAGAGATTTAAGCTGCTCCACTTGCCGACGCCACTCACCATTGTTTTGCTCTAACTGAGTGATCTTAGCCTGCTTCCGTGATAGCTCTAGCTCCAGCTGGTTCCTTTCTGACCTAAGAATTGCAGAAAGGGGAAAAATAATAAAAAGAGAATTGGAATATCTTAAGGAAAAGAAGAATGTGATGCCCATTTAACTACATCCGTCTCCTTCAGATCCATTAGTTAAGGTGCGTTTACAAGCTCAAGCCATTTGCACAAACTGGTTTGCGCAAACCAGACACAGGAAGAACTAATGCTTGCAACGGTTACATATATACTATATGGTTTTGTAAAATGTTGAAGATGAACTAATTCTTTATCTGGAATAGAATGGAAAGACTGCAGTGCACATCATAAAGAAAAAGATGTAATTGAAAGATAAAGAAAATGGCGTATTCTCACAAAGATTGACTTCCTGAATAAGGCTGTAAGCCTGATGATGATGTTCGCAAGTGTGTTTAAATTACGCTGTGAGCCTGATGATGTTCACAAATATTTGCGTATGGACAAAGGCAGTTACGTGCACTTGATAACTTTAATGACACAAATTATTCGGAGAGAAGACACAGTTACAAGATTTGCAACTACCGCCATGAAAAACTCTCAGCTAAGCTGATATTCTTAGCAATAAGGGAAACATATGAAGATTTAAATTTTTCCGCAGCTACTTTCAAACCAGCACTAAGTGCAATAATTTTGGACACATGCGATGCAGTTTACTTTATAAAAGGCTTCAGTTCATGAGGAACATAAATAGCCTCTTCACCAGCTACTGATTTCTCAGACTGCATCACCTTCTTTAACTCTTTTCGGTCAACAGAACGAATGACGTAGAACATTGATTTTTTCAATGATACTCTCCCTGTTGGCCTCTAGGTCCACCAGTCGCATTTTTTGCTATCTCGCATGCATAGATTTTGCATTGCAGTCGTTGCAATCTCAGTGGTAGCGGGTTTCATGGAAATTTGAACTGAGGCTTGAGCATTGTTTACACTCTCACCTTAAACCAATTTTCTGTCCGGACACATTTACCACAAGCCAAATTTTTTGGCTAGCATGAACTTCAAGCCTGCCTTAACATGCAATGATTTATTTGTGCAAGTCAGTTTTTGCAAATGGCTTGAGCGTAAAAATGCACCTTTAGAGCTGGAAATATCATAACTCTGCAAAGCCTCTCATTGGTGTGATAAACCTACTTTTAGGTTGATGGAAAGGTAAAAAAAAAAGCACATGTTTGGATTTGGGATCCAATGCTTAACATCTTGAATGAGATTAAGTAGTACAGTAAAACCTCCATTTAGCGGACACCCTCGGTGCACTCTACGGTGTCCTTTAATGGGAGGTGTCCGTTAAAGAGAGGTCCCCACACCTCCCCCCCTTTTTTTACCTATAAGCTCTTGTAAGTAAACTGCGTGTAAATGCAAGGAAATACCGTTATGTATCATCACAGTATAAGTCTATATGGAAAAAGGTTAAAGAAATATGTTGTACATATGTTTAAAACTAATTTTGCACATTTAAGGTAAAATGAAAGAAAAATATAAGTAGGTATGCATTCTTATGTACAGATGAAATTAAATGAAAATATAAAGTACATAATACATTGAAATTAAATAAGGAAACACACGAATGAATGAATGAAACAAAAATAAACAATAATTTTTTTCTAAAAATTAGATACATATGAAGTCTAATTTGCTTTAAAAAAATCGTCAATTGTGGTTTGGCATTTATGCATTTTTTCGAATTTCGAAGATATTAACATTTGGATGGCAGCAACAAAATTCACCCCTACCGGATCATCACAATTAAAAAAAAAGCTTTAATTTTTTCAGCGCTTTCTAACGCTTCAGGTAATGTAACACGTTTCGGGTGCAGTTCCTTGGCGTTTGCGTCGTCGTCGTCATCACTGTCTTCTTCGCCGTCCTCGTGCATTTTCATACTTTTTACTATTTCTTCTATGTCAACAGATTGATCATCTGTGATCACAGAATCATCAATTTCAAAATATTCTACCGTTATTTCTTTCACAAATTCTTGAAATTCTTTGGTTATGGCGGCAGTTTGATTTTCCTCAGGAGGGTCGTTCGAGAATGTTGCATTATCAGCGATTTCCGATGGCTGAGACGAGCTGGCTTCGTCGGACGGTGGCATAGGATTTAATTCTACACTTTTTCTTAAATCCTGCTTTGATGAAGCAGTTCCTAACCGTTGTTGGTTTGATCTCTTTAACCGAGGCAACAGTCCAAAAAATTGCATCTAAAACAGACACAGATTTGTTCAGGTCATACACTGATGTTTCACGATCTGTCTTCGCTATTAAATGTCTCAGAATTTTTGTCCTGTAGTGGACTTTAAAGTTTTTTATGATTCCTTGGTCAAGTGGTTGACACTTTGATGTCGTGTTAGGGGGAAAAAATAAAAGTTCAATATTTTTTCAATTTTGAGATTTGCAATGGGAAGAAGCGTTATCTAACAATAACAACATTTTCCTTTTTTGCTTACCCATTTTTGTGTCCAGCTCGTTCAGCCAATTTGAGAAAATATCCCGCGTCATCCACGCTTTGCTGTTGTACCTCCAGTCGATTCCAATGTTGTTTGTGTCGACTCCTCGAAAACAACGCGGTTTTTTCGCCTTTCCTATAATTAATGGTGGTAGAAACTCACCAATCATATTTACGCATAGCATGACAGTTAACCTTTCTTTGAAAATTTTTCCACCGGCACACGTTTCCCCTTTTAACGTCATTGTCTTATCAGGAAATGCTCTATAGAAGAGTCCAGTCTCGTCACAATTATAGATGTCCTTTTCGTCATGTTTTGCAATCAAAACTTTTAATTTGGATGACCAATCACTGACGTCGTCTTCAGCAACACTTCCAGGTTCCCCACAAATTGATCGGTAGACGATGTTATTTCGCATCCGGAACTTTTCCAGCATTTGACAGCAGATCAAAAGCATCCATTTGACGCTTTAAATGTCGGAATTTCCAAACTTTTGGCGACTTCTCGAGCTTTTTCCTGAATAAGCGGACCATTGATAAGAATTTTGTTCGCCCTAGCCTGCACGAACCACTCTAACACACACGAATCCACATCTAAAGTTTTAGTACCTGGCTTTAAAACGTTCTTAATTTTCTTATTTTTATTTTCCGCAAATAATTTTAAAATGGCTTCACGTTTTTTTAATGTCTCAGAAACTTGAGTCTTGCCAATTCCCATCTTCTCAGCAAGGGAACGTACACTGGTTTTTTTCCGAACATAGGTTTGAATTGAATTCACTTTTTCTTCCAAACACAGTCTTTTTCTCGCGGACATAATCGTGCTCTTTGAAAGTCAGAGAAGAACTAACAGTGCTTACCATTGGAACGGAAAGAAGGGAGGGGGATACTGGACAAATGTAAACAAAACATTTCCTAGAGTTACTTCTCCGGGCACGTTTCCCACCGGCTGAACGAGTATGTAATGGTTTCTCGGAAAAAGCATTTCCTTTTGCTCCGCTGTCCGTTATTTGGAGGTAAATTTCCGCCCCTTCTGTACTACATTTCTGTATGTCTGTGTGTCCGCGTCCGTTAAATAGAGGGTCCGCTAAATAGAGAATCAGAAGTGTAAAAAATCCTATCCCAATGCCGGTACCGCCGAAAATGTCCGCTAAAGAGAGGGGTCCGTTAATGAGAGGTGTCCGTTAGTGGAGGTTTCACTGTATCAGAACTCATATCTGTGCCCAAATGTTGGACCCTATAAAACTAGTACATCCTAATCTTATTACTTCATCTTAATCTTAAATTACTAAATATTCACCACCACAAATTAAGAGATTTAATTTGACTAAAAATATTCAATCACGGCACAAAAATTTAGAAGGGAAACTCACCCTATCACAACCAGCTGGTTGCGAAGCTCTTGCAGCTTCTCTTCCGAGCCAGTGTACAAACATTCCAGAGACCTCACCGATTCCTCGCTGTGCTCCAGCCCCACTCTCGCCTTGATCAGTTCTTCTCGTTGAGCCAACCACATCTCCTGCAATCCCTTTTAGAACAAAATATTTACTTTTTAGCTATCATATCTACAGGAAATTTAACTATGTAAAAACAAAACAGGATAAATTGAGTTGTTAGGGACAATCATACTGTTGAATCAAATCCTGGATTGGTAAAAGCTGTTCCTAAGAAATATTAAATAGGATTTAATAAGCAATATTGTTAAAAGCAACATTACCTCCACAGTATTCGGTAAGTTAATTTCTTCGTTCTGCAGCTCCTGAGAATGCCTATTGTACTTCCCGACGAGGTTTTCGTTCTCCAACTGTATCCTAAAGAATGGCCATTGTTTATATTTATGAAAATTCATACAGATATATATAAATGCAACAACAAACTCTTTTTTTCTCCTATTCCACATAGAATGAAAAACAATCATGTATAAAATATCAGAGATAAAATAGTGAAAATTCACATCTTCTGTAATGATATATACAGTAAAATCTTGATAATCCGACACATATGGGACCAGACAACCCCCAGATTATCAATAAATTCTGGATTATCGGAAGTAAAATAACAAAAAGTATTATTAACTAATATTTTTACTATAACATAATCTTTATTGGATAAAATTTGTACATACAAAACAAAATACTATGTACATTTGAAGAATACGTTCATATTTAATAAAAATAACAGGGAAAAATACATACATATGTATTATTGTTGACGCATTTGATACAAAAAATATTAGAAGATCTATTTATTTATTTTTTTTTGTATCTTCCCCTTTTTTAATATTTTTTCAAATACTGAGTAGTATGTAAAAAATTGTTTTATTTTTAATATTTACGCGCGGACCGCTGTATGCGCGGCCGCCGGCAATAAACAAATGGAGCCGTACCTTGTACTCTCGTATAGGGTACGAGCGGCCCTGCAGTCAGTAGTAGCCTGATGCGACAACAAGCCACACCAGGGCATTTCTCCAGGACCTTTCCTTTCTTTAGTAAGACTACGTTCCATGAACAAGGGCCCACGGCCACCAGTCGCTAAAGGGAACTACGTCCTACGGCCCAGCCGCCTAACAAGTGAAAATTCAGCTCCCAGAGTAGCGAATAAACGGGGGGGTACCAGGTACCATCCGTCCACTTCAATGTTCTTCAAAACTGTAAGTGAACATTTTCAGTTAACTCTTAAGTGGTTGCATATGTGCATAATATTCAACTTCATAGTGCAATACGACAGTTGGAGTAGCGCATTACTCATTATTAATTCTGACTTATATCAGCTTCAGAGGCTAGACCGTTAAGTGCCAGCTTCTGAGAAAAATTATTAGAGTTCAAAACTCATCTTACAGTGAAAACTTTTTTTTCATGAAACACTCAGTGCATATAATTAATTTTTTTTTGGGAAGAATTATTTTATTTTGTTATTTGTTTTATGAATAGAATATAAATTATGTTAATCTGTTTCGAAATTAATTTAGTAATTAATGTATACATGTATAAATATTTTTTTTTCTTTTCTATTCTATTCTCTTGCACTATTCTATTCAAGTAAAATTTTATTCATCATTTTATCTGGTGCATAACATAATATTTTACATTTTACTTGATATTTGTTAGCTGTTCTATAGTATATATATCATTTCTATAAATATTTTTATTTTTAATAATTTATTTCTTTACTTACATTTAAGAATTTCATACCTTTAATTTTTATTTAAATGCTAATATGCCTTGGTCATTTTTATCTATAATAAATAAGGTTATTATTTTGTTTAAATAATTTTCCTGTTTATTCTTAATACCCAGTTGCACGCCAGTTACAACATATTAACGATTGTAAATAGGAAAGTCTTCTTATGAAACTCTATTACATTCGTAACATTTTTTGGTCCTCCGGGCCGGATAGTTTTTTTGGAATACTAATTTAAATCATTTTTTGGTCCTCCGCTTGGACGTGCAGCCTGGTATCAAGTTGTAATTTTTTTAGGCCTTGTTTGTTTTGATATATGACCTTCATAAATTTATTTATTAAATTTATCATTTTTTCACGCATTGTAACGTCAATATCTCGCCTTTAAAATTTACTATCATTAGAATTCGTCATATTCTATTATTATTTTTTTTTCTCTCCTTTAACGCATTAGCTCACTAGGTAACAATATGGAGAACCTTCCCGCCGCTAAACAAGCGAACTTTAAGATTCTTAAGGCAAAACTTCAGAGCCTTGGACCTAAGATCAAGACCATTGTTGAGCAAGGTCGTTCTATAGCAAATGATAATTCACAACTTTTTCTCTTTAAGGGCATGTTTAAGGAACTTAAACCATATTTTGATGCCTTTACTATTACATGGGATAAACTAACTGAGTTTGTTATTAGTGAATCCTTGTCTAAGGATATCTTTCCAACCGAGAGCGATAGCAATCTGCAAAAGAATATTGAACGCTACTACTTTGAAGCATGCGCTATTTACGAACAGCACATGAATCCTACCCCTCAGTTGGCTTCCACCACACTAAATCCAAATACACACACTAGTATCCTTAATGAATCTCGTACAGTTAGAGCTAGGTTGCCCCAAATCAATCTGCCCTCATTCAGTGGAATTCAAGTCGAATGGCCATTATTTAGGGATACCTATCGTTCATTGGTGCACGATGAAGAATCCTTATCCAATATTGAAAAATTCCTCTTCCTAGTTTCTTGTCTCAAGGGCCCACCACTTGCCTTGCTAAAGGGCATTGAATTACAAGAAGGGAATTATAATCAGGCGTGGAAGCTTCTAAATGATACATATGATGACAAACGGAGGTTAGCAAATAGTTATCTAAAAAACATACTAGAATTCAGCCCCCTCAAAGGCCGTCCATCTTCTGCTTGTTTAAAACATTTACTTACCACGGTTGGTGAGAGCATAGAGTCCTTTAAACAACTCAATATTCCCAATTCAGAGGATTTTATATTATTCTGCCTCGTTTTACGTTGTTTAGATGCAGATACCCGAAGAGCATTTGAAAAACAACACTCCAAGATTGAATTTCCAACTTGCAAAAATCTCATTGATTTCATCAAGGTGGAATGGAGATCATTACAACTGACCAATGAGGAAGTCAGTGTAACTCACAATAAAACACATCATCCTCAAGGCCAAAGGCAACAATCCTTCATTAAGGAAAATCGAAATAAGACCACTCTTTTGGCTGATCTTGATGCACCAAAGACTTCAAAACATCAAAATGGGACGATGGAAAGTTCAAGAAAATTTACTCTGCCTCCTTGCGTTGTTTGTAAGGGTCGGCACAATCTGTATCAGTGCACTCAATTCCGAAAAGCGACACCTTCACAGAAGCTCAGTCTCTTAAGGAATTGGAATGGTTGCACCAATTGTCTTTCACAAAGACACCCTCTCAGTAAATGCACTTCGCAAAGGAGATGCCAATTATGCTCCAGGAACCATCACACTTGGTTACACATCCAACGAACGCAAGAAGATGTTTGTCAACCTGTTCCTGCAACGTCTGACGTGGTACTTGGGACTCTCAGTCATCAAGGTGAAGTCTTATTGGGTACAACCATAATAGAAGTAAAGGATGCGAATGGTGGTTACCAAAAGGTTCGAGCTGTAACCGATAGTGGCAGTCAACACTCCTTTATGACTGAAAACTGCGCAGCCAGATTAGGTTTAGTTGTTGAACAATGCACTCAAAAGGTGTCCGGTATCGGTCAGTCACCACTTACGGGTATGGTAGGAAAGACTAACTGCTGCATTCCTTCTATGATTACTTCTGAACTACATAATGATCTGTGGGTGGAGCCTATTATAGTTCATCGAATCACAGGTGATCTTCCTCATACCCCTTTACCTACAGCCATCAAATCACTTTATAAATCTTATGTGCTTGCAGACGACGAATTCTGGAAACCTAGCCCAATAGAATTTTTATTAGGTGGGGATTTATATTATGAAATAATAACTGGGCGCCCAATCACAGTTGCTCCAGAGTTACCAAAACTGCTTCCAACAATATTCGGGCATATCATAGGAGGTCCCATGACAAGTATGCCTGCATCAAGGAGATCATCTAGCCTGTTCGTGAACTCAACAGATAGCATAGAGGAAATAATGTCCAAGTTTTGGGAGGTTGAAGAGGTGTCTGGTAAACCGGTTAGCACCAAAGAAGAAAGAGCCTGCGAAGAACATTTCTTAGCTACTCATCAAAGATTGCCCTCTGGGCGTTATATCGTCTCCCTGCCTCTGAAGGAATCTATAAAAAACTTAACAAACCCTAGGCAACAAGCATTCAATCGCCTTTTGAACTTGGAATTTAAGCTAAGTAAGGATCCTGCTCTCAAAGAGGAATACCACAAGTTCATGCAGGAGTACTTATCTTTAGGTCACATGAAGGTCGCACCGCCCAACACATCAGCCTACACTATTCCGCATCACGCAGTCTTTAAGTCTCAAAATGGTGAAAGAAAATTGAGAGTTGTGTTTGACGCATCCTGCAATACTAAATCAGGTTCCCTCAATGATCACATGAATACAGGTCCTAAACTGCAACTGGATATTGCAGATGTTATCTCCAATTTCCGAGTACACCAGTTTGTTTTAACAGCAGATATCGTCAAAATGTATAGACAGATATTGGTAAACCCATCTGATAGGAAATACCAACACATCCTCTGGCGTTTCAATTCTGCAGACGTTGTTCAAGACTTCGAGTTATGCACTGTCACATATGGAGAAAGGGCCTCTGCATTCCTTGCCCAAAGAACTATTAAACAGCTCATAACCGATGAGGGTGCTCCTTACCCTTTAGCAGCTAAAGCCTTGTTGGAAGATATTTATGTAGACGATATAGCTACCGGAGCACAAACTGTTAAAGAATGTTTGCAACTGAAGGAAGAATTAATAGCATTATTGGCCAAAGGGGGATTTCAATTGAGTAAATGGTCCAGTAATTGCCCTGAAATCTTAAGCACAATCTCTGAAGGCGAACTTGGTGGTTCTTGTGTGACTCTAACTGACGAAACAGACACCAGAATAAAAGTATTGGGAATTCAATGGAACCCTAGGGAAGACATTTTTTCCTATGAAATATGCACACCTTCTTCGAACTCCAGTAAGAGGGCGATACTGTCTGCCATCGCTCGCATCTATGACCCCATGGGTTATTTAGCTCCCGTGGTTCTTTATGCAAAGGTGATCCTGCAGCAAATGTGGAAAGCGAAGATAGCCTGGGATGATCCTGCACCAGTTGATATTTGTAGAAAATGGCTATCTTTCCTATCTCAACTCTGCCATTTAAGTGAAGTCAAAGCTCCTCGCCGGCTTACTAAGTTGGAAGGAGCTTCTTACCATATAATCGGCTTCAGTGATGCATCTCAGCAAGGGTATTCTGCTGTATTATATCTGCAAGCAATCACCCCATCAGATTGTGAAATTTCATTGATTAAAGCTAAGACTAAGCTTGCCCCAATCAAACCATTGACTATACCTCGTTTAGAGCTCTCCGGAGCACTGTTACTAAGTCGGCTGTATCGATCTTGTAAGGCACTTAGGGAAAAGTTAAATATCTCCTCAGCTAGTTTTTTCACGGACTCTCAAGTAGTACTGGGCTGGCTATCCACACCACCCGAATGTCTCAGCGTATTTGTTGCTCACAGAGTGGTGGAAATTTTAGAGCACACGGTAAAGGAACAATGGAGTTTCACTTCATCTGAAGATAACCCTGCGGATTGCGCCTCCAGAGGAATTCTTCCGTCTGAACTTCCAAGACATCCACTATGGTGGAAGGGACCTAAGTGGATTTCATCTCCGTTACCTCATCAACCCTTATTTGAGGTATACGACTGTATCAACCTGCCTGAAGTGAAACAAAACAAAGCGACCTGTCTTGTTGCAATCGACAACTCTACTCTATTTTTGACTGGATGAAAAGATTCAGTTCATACTCAAAATTAGTATGCAGTAACGCTTACATACTCAGATTCATTGAGATATTGAAGGGCAGAACTTCTTCTCATGGTCCCATTTCAGCAACTGAGTACAGAAAATCTGAAAAAATTCTGTTAAAATTGGTGCAGAGTTGTTACAAAACAGCAAACAGCACTATAACAGCCAGCAAACCCATCCAATCGCTCCGTCCTTTTATTGATGCAGAAGGATTTGTGATGGTGGGCGGCCGCCTGCATCAGGCTCAGCTACCATACGATGCCAAGCATCCATACCTATTACCTGGAGATAGTCACTTCACTAGACTACTGATAGATCATTACCATCTGGCATACCTACATTTAGGACCAACACCTCTTAGAGCTATGCTACAAGCCAAATATTGGATAATTGGAGCCAGAGGAGTGATCCGTCAAAGAATATTCAATTGCATCAAATGCTACAAGTTCATACAATATCCTAGGATACCGATAATGGGAAATTTACCTTCTTCTCGTTTGGAAGGCGGCAGTGTGTTCACCCGTGTAGGAGTCGACCTAGCTGGACCTTTCTACATTAGAGAGTCGCCAAGAAGAAAGGCTGCTTTAGGCAAATGCTACTTGTGCCTGTTTGTGTGCATGGCCACCAAGGCAGTGCATTTGGAATTGGTTTCAAAATGCTCCACAGATGCATTCCTTGCCGCGTTAACTCGTTTCACAGCCAGAAGAGGAAAACCGACGCACATGTATTCCGACTGCGGAACAAACTTTGTTGGAGCAGCCAACAGATTAAAGGAAATACTACAATGCCTTCGCTCTGACGAATCGCAGGAGAAAATTGTGCAGCATCTTGCACCACAAGGTATTCAGTGGTCCTTTAATCCTCCCTCAGCACCACATTTTGGAGGGTTGTGGGAAGCTGGTGTAAAATCCTGCAAGTCAATTCTTTACAAGATCATTGGAGAATCCGCACTCACCTTCGAGGAACTGGCCACATTGTTCTGCAAAATTGAAGGCATCCTAAATTCCAGGCCATTAGCCCCATTGGGATCCGATCCGGACAGTGTGGACTGTCTGACTCCTGGTCATTTTTTAATCGGTAGGCCTATCACCGCGATTCCTGAAGAGCAACAGCCAGACAATTTAAGCTCATTGCAACGCTGGAGACTAGTCCAACAGAAGACTCAACATTTTTGGTCCCGTTGGCGCTTAGAATATCTCAACACCTTACAGCAAAGGAAAAAATGGAATAAGGAATCTTCTAGTCTGAAGCCCGGAGATTTAGTGATTATCAAGGAGCCCAACTCACCATTAAAGTCATGGCCCTTAGCTCGAATCATTGAAACACACCCTGGCAAGGACAATATTGTTAGAGTGGTCACCATCAGGACATCTTCAGGTGTTTATAAACGACCTGTAACAAAGCTCGTACCCCTAGACCCCATCAACGATTAATGTGTTCCCAGACAAATATAATTTTAAAATTTCTTGCACGAAATTTTGGTGGGCGGGATGTTGACGCATTTGATACAAAAAAATATTAGAAGATCTATTTATTTATTTTTTTTTTGTATCTTCCCCTTTTTTAATATTTTTTCAAATACTGAGTAGTATGTAAAAAATTGTTTTATTTTTAATATTTACGCGCGGACCGCTGTATGCGCGGCCGCCGGCAATAAACAAATGGAGCCGTACCTTGTACTCTCGTATAGGGTACGAGCGGCCCTGCAGTCAGTAGTAGCCTGATGCGACAACAAGCCACACCAGGGCATTTCTCCAGGACCTTTCCTTTCTTTAGTAAGACTACGTTCCATGAACAAGGGCCCACGGCCACCAGTCGCTAAAGGGAACTACGTCCTACGGCCCAGCCGCCTAACAAGTGAAAATTCAGCTCCCAGAGTAGCGAATAAACGGGGGGTACCAGGTACCATCCGTCCACTTCAATGTTCTTCAAAACTGTAAGTGAACATTTTCAGTTAACTCTTAAGTGGTTGCATATGTGCATAATATTCAACTTCATAGTGCAATACGACAGTTGGAGTAGCGCATTACTCATTATTAATTCTGACTTATATCAGCTTCAGAGGCTAGACCGTTAAGTGCCAGCTTCTGAGAAAAATTATTAGAGTTCAAAACTCATCTTACAGTGAAAACTTTTTTTTCATGAAACACTCAGTGCATATAATTAATTTTTTTTGGGGAAGAATTATTTTATTTTGTTATTTGTTTTATGAATAGAATATAAATTATGTTAATCTGTTTCGAAATTAATTTAGTAATTAATGTATACATGTATAAATATTTTTTTTTTCTTTTCTATTCTATTCTCTTGCACTATTCTATTCAAGTAAAATTTTATTCATCATTTTATCTGGTGCATAACATAATATTTTACATTTTACTTGATATTTGTTAGCTGTTCTATAGTATATATATCATTTCTATAAATATTTTTATTTTTAATAATTTATTTCTTTACTTACATTTAAGAATTTCATACCTTTAATTTTTATTTAAATGCTACTATGCCTTGGTCATTTTTATCTATAATAAATAAGGTTATTATTTTGTTTAAATAATTTTCCTGTTTATTCTTAATACCCAGTTGCACGCCAGTTACAACATATTAACGATTGTAAATAGGAAAGTCTTCTTATGAAACTCTATTACATTCGTAACAATTATGAAAAGTAATCATTAATTCTTTTTTTGCTTTTTCGCCTTAAACACTTTATCGAAATCGCACTCTTGCAACCGGTGAGTTGAAATATCCTGGTCATCGCAATTTCTCTATTCACCTGTTGACCGAATTTGGCTGAGGATATCGTCGTCAGGCAGGGATTGAAATTGTCTTCGTTTGTGCTTTGAAGCCATTCTTTCATGTCCTCATTTGATAGGGTAACGCTCGGTTCACATTTTTTGGAAAACTCTTGTAAAAATTCTGAAGGCGATTTTAGAGTTGAGCTTGTGAAGTTACCTTCGTCAGAACCGTCAATCATGTCTTTAGAGTGGTTATACAGAAGGGGTGTATTGGCCAGATCATTGTCCAAGAACACTGGATGGTAGGTATCACTTTTCATTGTGGAAATTAAAAACCGGAGTAACCGATTATCAAGAGTGTACTGCATATATTTTTTTCAATACATTACAACATTATCACAACGTTTCGAGGCTTTAATGCCTCATCTTCAGGTGTACTCCTCTCTAATCCCAATTAAAAATATTTTAGTTAAACAATACATCTATTTCTTGAAAATCTCGTCAATAGATAAATTTGTCAATTACACCTCTCTCCTAGGACACCTCACTGTTACTGTAGTAAGGTAACAGTGAGGTGGTTTTGGAGATAGGTGTAATTTGACATATTATCTATTGACGAGATTTTCAAGAAATAGATGTATTGTTTAACTAAAATATTGTTAATTGGGATTAGAGAGGAGTACACCTGAAGATGAGGCATTGAAGCCTCGAAACGTTGTGATAATGTTGTAATGTATTGAAAAAAATATATATATCAAAATGGAAGATGTGAATTTTCACTGTTTCACAAATCGTAATGTAATAATGAAATAACATTACATGAATTATTTACTTCTCTAATTTCTCCTGCGTCGTTTTCCTTTCTTCGGAGAGTCTTGAGAACTGTTTAGATATTTCTTCCTTGGCCTTGAAATACGTTTGACGTAGATCACTGAGGGAACTTTCACTCGCTTCGAGTTTCTGCTGGAGTTCAGTCACCTGAAATAATTAGTTGTATATTACTTTAAAAATTCAAAAATGATGGGAGCAATGATGGTAAATAAACCAAAAAAATAAAAAAAATCTTGAGAAAATATTATAATTATTCACTCAATATTTCAAATAACGTAAATCATAAAAAAAAAACACCTCACGACGGTCTCAATATTCCATTTATTTATATTGACACCGTCTCGAGGTGTTTATTTTATAAGATTTAGAATTGAAAGGTCTATGATCACATTATGAGAACGTAAATCATTTAACCCTATAATAGCTCTGGACGAAATATCTTGGAAAAAAAAGATGGTCCCCACAATCAGAAGATGAGATTACTTGTGGCGGGATGCCAGTTCCCAGTAACAGAAGTCGGTATATCTCGCAATAGGTTTCTTACTTATTTAATGTCCACAGCTTTACACTAGAGAACTTGTCGTGACTGAGTCATATCCTAGCGGATCCTCGGAGACTTAATAAGTACATCTAGCGGCTGATAGGCTGCATGAGTGTCTCCATTGGGGAAATATTTGTTCCGGTCCGGTAGCTGTGGAATACCTGGGTTCCTCCGATGAGGGAAGCACGTCCCACCCCTTTCCTACCTGCTATTTTATTTCGTCTGTTCCTTATCCCTCCCCTAGATACCCTCAGTGGTCTTGAAGTAATCTATATAAATAAAGATGAAATTCTGTTTGTTTGTTTGTTTATTTGTTCTTTATAGAAATCCACACCGTTTGTCCTAAATTCTCCAAATTTCGCTCAGTGGTTATTTCATACCACGTGCGAACACCTGTCCATATTAAAACTGCATAACTTCAGCCAATCTCTGGGTATATTCTTTATAGTTATAAAATTCGTCATGATCTCACTTTACAATGGTTTTTTTTTACGAAATCGACCGTTTGAGTCGGAAAAACGGCCTAAAAAATCATTTTATAGATTTTGAAGAGGCCAACAAGGCCCGGTAAGACCGCCGCCGTCGAGTTCTGGGATTTTTAAACCATATGTCCTATTTTTTAACATTACAATACATTTATTTACATGTATGGTGAATTTATTTTTTAAAAATGCCTCCTAAGAAGCGAGCTTCAATAGGAGTAGTGAGCTCAAAAGCTAGAAAACAACGTAAAATATGAGCAGCTGAAACTCTCGACGAACATGAAAATAGGATTGAACAACAGAGACTTAGACAGGCAGAATCGCGGGAAACTGAGTCTGCCCAGGAATACGAGGCCCGCCTTGCGCCACAGAGCCTTAGGCAAGCCGATTTGTGAGAAGCTGAAACTGCAGGGCAATATTTCTATTTGTTTGTTTGTTCTTTATATCTTCGGGATACCGAACAAAAAAAAAAAAAAAAAAAAAATTGACTAGAATAAACAATGAAATGCTATTACATTACTATTTGGATCTTTACTCTAAAATACTGCATGTTATCAACAGAATATTCTGAGTACAGTTTTTTTTTCCTTTATCATTATTGTTTGTTTTAAATATAGTATGTTTTGATTTTTAATGAACTAAACAAATTGCATAATAACCGAAATTTCACCAGCCTTCATTCACCCAATTAAGCTATCCTTAATTCTTATATATATTTTTAAAATACCAACTGAAAAAGTACCCAAGTCCACTTATGGTTTTTATTGGTACAGGAAAATTCTTAACTGTCGAACAAGAATACATTTTAAATCCTGCATAGAGGTGACACATAGATACGCAGATAGATACAAAATGCATCATAAATTATTACCTCTTGTTTGTGATGCTCTTTGCTTTCCTGCCACTTTTCCTCCATCTGCTTACGAAATACGGACTCCCGTTGCAGTTCCTCTTTCAGCCGATCCATCACTGACACTTCTTTCTCCAACTCGGTAACCCGCTTCTGAGATTCAACCAGCTCACGTTCATAATTAAGGCACATCTCACAAACTAGTTCGCATAAAAAAAAAAAAAAAAAAAAAAAAATAATAATTAAAATAAAAACAATGATAATACAACTTCAATATTAACATAAGGGTAGCATAAAAGTGTACCTAATGCTTTTCCTTTTGTAGTTTCCGATTCTTGCTGTGAGTGTTTGTTCTCATCGATACTACCTCCTATTTAAAAATAAACTAACAAATCATTTTTATACTAATGAAAATTTCAACTAATTAAAAAAATAATAGTATTAATTTATTTTACTGATTACATAAAATAGTACACATAAAAATACAATGCTTTTTACTACAAAAATTAATGTTTTCATTAATTCAGAAAAAAAAAATTTGTTTCAATATTTCGTAGGTCTATTAGAAAAACTGTAAAAACATAAATATTTGGAAAAACACATACCTGAAGATGAACATGATTCCTGATTGTGTAATTGAAGATCCTATAAAAACAAAATATAGATAATAAGTTAAAATGTTATCTATCAAAAAAGGCCATTTGACTAACGGTGTCATTCTCGAGTAAAAACCAAAACAATGTTTATTCATACACTAAATTTTTAATTAAAACATACAACTAAATTAATACAATTATTAATTTTAAAATCAAATATTAGAGAGATCAGTTGAGGTTATTTTTAAATTAAAAAAAAAAAAATAATTTTAATGAAACGGTTTAGTTAAAATGAAACTGACTATTGTAACAATCGAATAATGCAAATGAAAAGTTAAAAAAAAAAAAAATAATATTTACCTCAGATGATTTACTTTTAACGATTTCCTTGGCACTCAAATGCTCCTAAATGAAAAGGGGAAAAAAATAATAAAAGAGAGATGATGCTTTTATTTTTGATTAATTAATTATTATCATAATTAATAATCATGATTTTAATAAATTTAGTTAAGTACTATAGGACTATCAGATAATTATTAAATGCATAACATTATCCTTTTATTCTATTATTTGTCTTTTATTTCGGATTTTATTATACATCCAACTTGTAGTCATTTATTCTTTTTATTGTTCATTGGTACGTTTCGGACACAAATAACCAATTAACAATAAAAAGAATATATGAATACAAGTTGGATGTATAATAAAACCCTAAATAAAAGACAAATAGAAAGCATCCAAAGAAAAGATGATGAGAAAAAGAAATAGGAAGAAAAAATTTATCCTTTTAGTTTTATTAAATGCCAAAGTTAAGTATTATACGCATGCCATTTCAGAAAAAAACCAAAGAGGTCCGAGTGAGTATAAAAAGAGGTATTAAATATTTAGAAGTTAAAATTAAGACATTTTGTGTGGGACCCGTAAAAATAAATTTTTCGCTTACTGTGAGATTAGAGCAGGTCACATATTAATGCATAGTTGGAATTATTATGTTACCTGCTCTAAGCTCAGAGTAGGCGAAAAACGTATTTTTATGGATCCCAAACACAATGTGTTTTAAATTTTAAAATTTATTTATAGGATATCTAATGGCTTTATAGATCATATACCTGAGCGAAGGGAGGGTAATATGGTCCTAAGAGAAAAATATTATACTCATAAGGACGAAATAAGAAATGAATCAGAAAATGTTTTTACATCAATTTTTTAACAGGAAAGAATCAAGTATGCATTGTCACACTCATTGTAAACTACGACCAACTGCATTAGCACACTTCTTTAGGGCTTTCTTCATTTCCTTTTTGTGGAAAAAAAGCGACTAACCTTTATGATGAGGTTTCTTGCTTCTAGATGAGAATCAGGCGTGGTCTCAGACACTTAGGCTATTCGATTGACACCGGGTCTCATAGTTTTTTATATTAAGTTGCAAAAAGTTTTGGCCCAATTAGCCAATGTTTTGTCCCAATAAAGCGGTGATATTTCACCTATATTTGATTCCGTTTTATTAAAAATGGCTCAATTAAGCGGTGGTCCCAATTATCCGATGGCCCAATTAAACGGAGTCTACTGTACGCCTGGAAGGAGCATACTGCTAGCCGAGTGGGAGTTGGAGTCTGGGCCTGGAGGCAGTCTGAGGCTGGAGGTAGTCCGTTAGAACAGAGTCGATGTATTCTGATATATAAGTATTTTAAAGTATTCATGTTTTGAGACCCCCCTTAGGTATTTGGGACCTGGAAGAATGAATATTGTACCAAAATAAATCATGTTTTACTTAGATTAAGTTTTAGTTCAATCGATAACCACTCAACCCCTACCAAAAGATCCCTGTGTCACATTATGTCAGGATGGACAGGTAGATTTTAGAAAAGAGGTGACAATATCGAAAATCTCAAGGGGTAAAAATATCTACATTTTTTGTTCCCTGACAGACATCATTTTTTCATTCGATCCACATAGGGATTTGTATTTGAAGAACAACAATAACAGTGGCATTAAAAATGTTTTATTTTCTTCCTTCAAACAGTTATTGTTATGGACTAACAAATTTTCCAGGAAAAGTAAAAGGCTATTTTTTTTATTTATTTATTTTTTTTTTGGGGGGGGAGAGAAATGTCAACATTGCTGTTGTTTGAAACTTGGTCTGGTTCTGGAACTTCAAACGGTTTCTTTGAAAAATATGTCATGTATTAATAAATAGCCAAAAAGGATGCTAACTTTCTTTGATCGAGTAATAATTTCACTAATGTTAATAAAAATTATAGTTCCCACTGGTTTGTATTTGAAGAAGCTAACACTTGACTTTAAAATCAGAACTACCTTCCATCTAATCTTTGCCTGTTGTGGAAAGGTACTGAAGGGCTGGTATCGATAAGTCATGTTTACCATTAACTACACCGCTTTCCATGTTGTTAAAATTATAAACATTAAAAAAAAAAATAGTTTAATATTTAGTATAGTTCAGCATGTTAAGCCCCATCATTTTTTTTATTATCAATACAACCTTTGGATATCCTATACAATCTGTTTTAAATAATATTAATTTAAAATTATAAAAATTTACTATTTCTTTTTGCACTCCCTGACAACATATTAGTCCGCTGTAAAATGGATTTTTAAAAAATAAACTCGAGTTAATTAAAATGATGTGATCAAAGGAAGTTACCTTTGCTTTATAAGACTGAAGCTGTTCATCCGTTTCACGCAGCTTCGTTTTCAATGCAGATATTTCCTCTTCCAGCGGTAACACCAACGATCGTAACATTTCAGCATCTTCCTTTGCCTGCAAAATGAGTTTTACTTCTATTTATAAAGATATTATATATTTAGCAACAAAAGGACATCACTTAAAATATAAGATAATCAATTAACTTCACTAATAACGTAGAGCTAATTGGGTTCGATAAGGTTCCAACCTTGATTATAAGAAAAAAACAAAACAATTTTTTCACTGTAAATGAAAATTTAAAGGTTTTGAAAAAAACTAACTAACTCTGTTGGCTCTAAGGACCTTGGCCCCCTCGACAATCTTCCTCCATTCGGCTCGATCCTCTGCCGCGTTCCTCCATTCCACCACTCCCATCTGTCAAAGATCTGCCTCCACATCTTCCTGCCATCGCAGTCTAGGTCTGCCTCTTTCTCTTTTACCATCCGGGCGTCCTTCCATTATTTGCTTTGGGGTTCTTCCTTGACCCATCCGTTGTAAGTGCCCCAACCATCTTATTCTACATTTTTTGATACAGGAAACTAGGTCTGGATCCTTGTACAGGTCCCTAAGTTCCCTGTTTATTTTTATTCGAAACTTATCTGTATCTATCCTGGTTGGGCCATATATTTTTCTTTGGATCTTTCTCTCCCATGCATTTAGAAGTCTCTCCTGCTGTTTTGTTAGGGTCCACGCCTCGCTACCATACATCACCACTGGTCGGAGTACCGTCTTGTAGACTCTTTTTTTAATAGTTCCGGGATATTTCTCGAATTTGGAAAATTCTCTTTAAAGACCAGTAGCACCTGTTGCCACTTTGCATCCTTGCTTTGATCTCATCCTCTATTTTATTGGTACGTGTCACAATTGTGCCAAGATATTTAAATTTTTCAACATCTTCGAAATTATACCCTCCATTTACCAGTGATCCAACAGAGTCCCCTTTCCTGGACGTGTACATTTATTTGGTCTTGCTTTCATTTATTTCCAGTCCCATTTGTTTTGCAGCTTCTTGGCATTTTTCGAAGATTCCTATAAGCAAATCTTGGGATCTTGCTGTAATGACCACATCATCGGCAAACGCGAGGAGCTGTATTTTTTCATCATAAATGCACCCATTCCTGCTATATGCACCCATTTGAAAAAAGGTTAATATAATTATGATTTATCTCAGATTTTATATAAAATATGTTCATTATTACAAAAGATAAAATAAAAAAACAAGAAAAATTTAAAGTAAAGAAACACGAATAATCTCAATTTAAGAAAGTTTCTTGTTTTCTTTTTTCCTGCCTTTTACCTAATATTTTTTTTTAAACGTATTTCTGTTTTAGGTTTAGATCTGATGATGAACTACCAGCTCAGCTCGAATAAACGGTTTTCGAATGACTGAAAATTCTGACTAAAATTATTCTGAAAAACCAGTTAACTATAATCAAGCTCTAAATTAAAATAAAAAAAAGATTTTATGCCAAAATCAAAACCTAAGTTTTTAGGTCATATTCTCACAGCTGAAAGATGGTGGAAGTAGACAGATGTGATAGTTAATTTCCAACTCCTACTGGATAAAGTTACAGTTAGGCTGATTTAGGAACCATCTTCCATCTTGTTAAGCTCAAAATTATTTGTATTCTAAAAAGTTAATGATGTATTGACAATACCTTTCTCATAGATTCTTCCAGATTCTCAGAGCTGCCATGATGTGCCGGAAGATCGACGGCTCCGAGCTGGGATACCACTTTGCGAGCAAAGGTAGAAAGCATCGCCCCTGGAGCCGAAAGCACCGAGTCCGATTCACGACTAGTAGCATTCGTTGCATTGGAAGCCAGGCCCCCTGCTGTCCCAGATGACTTCAATTCATTTTCCAGTTCTTGATTTCTTTGACGCAAACGACTTATTTCTTGCTCATAGCGGGAAGCTTCTTCTAAAGTAGCTACAACAAACATTAACATTTAAATATCATAATTGTAAATTGGGGTCCATCTAAAACCTTGCGTTTCTACTGAAGAAAACCAAATAGTAAGTGCTAAATTAAGAAAAGTATACTAATAAATAAACAAAAAAAAAATAAAAAAATGTAGTTTAAGGTTCTATTCTACTCAATGCTCAATAAACATAAGTACAAATACAGTTCCCTTGCAGGTACTTTATAAAAATGTTGATGAAATAACAAAGCAATCATATAAAGTTATTAAGGACCAACATTAAATCCTTTATGCATTAAGTGATTTATCATGACCGTTACTAGGTGTTCTATTAATTATTTCAAGTTAAACATAATTTCACAACATTGCGGACTGGAGCGATTAGATTATCTGTAGCAAAGGGGGGTATATTCTAGAGGTCGTAAAAAAAAAAATATCCTTCATTTTTGAGAGCAATATATGTTCACATATTAATTTGTTTTATTAACTGTTTAATTTAAAACTGTTAAAAATAAAATCAACAATCAGTGAAAGGAGTAATAACTGTAAGGACCAATGACATGAGGGAGAGTATTACTCGGTAGTATTAACACGTTAGGGGCGACGGCATCTTTTAGGGGTATCCTGAATTGAACGACATTGGTCCCTGGGGTCTGACTGCTGGGATGAGCCACAGACGAGATCGGACATCGGTGTCCGATGGGAATGCTCTGACGAGAGCCTTATCTTTTGAGTGAAAAGTGAATTAAATGAGCGTGTCAAGGGCACCTCGGAGACTGATTCTAAAAAACAACAGAATTTTAACAGTTAGTAACATTTTCTGCACCAATCCAAAAGTTTCATTAAAAATTGACTAAAATGAGTGTTTGAAATGTTCGGACTTTAGGACATTTTCATGTGAAAATCGGCTGTTAAGAGGGGAATGTAAGACATCAGACCCCGGGGACTGATGACGCACGTGTTAATCACGAGAAGATATCTTATCCTTTCAGAAAAACTTCAGCCTTCTTAAGGTGCTGCCTGGCATGAGTGATGAGGCCATATCATTTATAAATATTTTAGTTATGCTGAGGGAAAAAAACTGTAATGGTCTGAACAACATTATATGCTAGCTTCATAGGCCAGAATGATTATATAAATATACAGTGGCTGCCACTCCATCATCGGATAATCCGTTTTTTTGGATATTCTGTTGAAAAATTATAGGACGGAACCAAATCCCTTATTACTTTCCCATTAATCCATTTTTGGTGGGTTTTTTCCGTGAAATGCGAAGACGAATGTGTAGCTACTGACAGTACTGTTTCTTCTTATTTCCTGGAATCAAGCGTTTGTTCGGTCCAGGAATACTATAGAAGAAATAATCCTGTTTATTCCATTTTGTTTTTCAATTTTTCGAACGTGACTTTCGTGGAATTTGATTAAACTACGAGGGGAATGGTTTATTTTTCACTTCCTATCAGTAAGTGTCGTTTTCTTTCCGAACAGTGAACACTTTTTTTTCTGTCAAGTTCGTCATGTCCTGCCATAAAAGAGAAGACAAGTCGGTAACGCGGAAGAGTTAAATTTCAGCTCAGTATGATAAATTAACGAAAATGAAAAGAAAAGATGTTGCATTATAATTAGGAATCCCGGTTTACTCAAATCTCGATTAAATATGGAGATGGCCGGCACAGAAAATATAATATAGGTACATATGGAACGCAGGTAAATACATTTTGGAGGAGTCTAAAAATAAATTGAAAAACAAAATGATTCTCTCTTCTGATTAAAAATACTGTTATAAATCATTGCATTAAATCTTTTAAAAAAGCCACAGGGATAGGGGCTGTTACCAATAGTGGCGGCCACAGACTGTAAAAACTAATTTTTTAACTTTTAAATGTATTCAAATAAATGTTTTTAATCTGAGAAGATGGCTTAAACTGAATTATCAAGAGTAAGGGCACATATTTTAAAGTTTTTCTAATTTCAATTCCTTACCTTGCCATTTCGAGCAACGAAGGCTTTTCAGAAGTAGCATATAACCCAAAAACTATGCTTTTGCCAACCCTGCTAATAAAAATATAAATAATTTTAACAATGTCCAATAGTTCTTCTTGTTATTCTCCAGGAATAATTATACCCTTTTACATTGCCTTTTCTCCTGCTGGAGGTCTTCTTGTAAGATAGTTTTAAAACAAATAAACACATACTTTATTATTTTGGTAAATTTGTATCGTTAAGCAGATGGGTTCCCAAAATCTTTCATGCAGTGCAGGCAATGATATGCTCACCGTTGTCCAGTACCAACACACCTGGAGCATCAGGGATCAGTATCCTTGTCAAGTGCTGTGTTGAAATCATAATTAAAGATATTATTGAGGACTCTTTGGAGTGGAAGAAATCTACTCTCATTTATATCTATCACAAACACTGCTCATCCATAGCACTTGTCAACTAATATTCCAATTTAGAAATAGAATATCAACTGTAATCGAATCAGTGAGAATGATAACAGAACATGTCAAAATTAGCTTTTGAGGTATTTTTTGTTACCCATGGGTTTGTAATGTTTTTTCCCCTATTTTATTTTCTACCGGGCTCCGTCTAGGACCTACATATGTTGTCACTATTCTGTTCCTGTGCTCAAAGCCAACTCATACAAGTATCGTCCAACAAAAAAACAATTTTTCCAACATTGTTAAAATTTGACCTGTACTGTTTTCATCCTCATTGATTTAACAAATGGTGGGACAAAAGATAAGTTATTAATAACCAATCAATAAAAGCAATTCGTCTTAACTAATAGATCTAACAATTAACAATATTTTAAATGATATTAATCATGCAGTGGGGGAAATGCATTATCAATTTTTTTACATGACTGATATTAAAAAATCCTCTAGAAATTGGAATGGAAATTAGCAGTAATAAATAAGTAAATTAAATTTTATAAATAAAGACATAATAATGTTTATTAACTTCTAAGGTTTATTTTGACCTGAAACGGGTATTGTTATAATTTCTGGAAAAAATTGTGATGTTATTGTCAATAGAACATGAAAAAAATATTGATAAAATAAAACTGCCATTCTTTCTGAAATAAGAGAAGGCAATGATTGAAGAGAATTATAAACTAATTAATTTAGACAACAAAACTGGTCCACAACACACAAAGCTGTTAGTCCAAACACACCAAAGAACTTATCTGTTAATTTTTTTTAATATCTTATAAATTCAAAATTTGAGCAGAAACAGATTTAGTTTTATTTTATATTGCATTGATATTAATTCAAATATAATCACAAAGATTAAAATCTGGTTCCCTAACATTACATAATACCTTACCATTGACTAGGCTATGAAGGTCAGAAATTTCAGCAGCAAATTTAGCTTTTTCTTCTTCTAAGCGAGATTCAAAATCAAAAGAAGCAATAGTAACTTGTGACCGAGCCTCATCTCTTTCATCCCTAATTCTTTTAATTTCTTCTTCAAGCTTTTTCAATTCATCTAGAAGTTATGTAATGCAATTATCGGATTGAAACATTATTCATAAAACAAAAATATTTATTAAAAAGAGGCAATGAGCTAACTAAAAAGCTAACAAATTTCATATCCATACAGAAATTCAAGGTAAATCTATAAGGAAATACAATATGTTGAAACCAACACCTAAATAGAGAGCTATACAGGATATTTAACATGATTAAACCAACTTAGCTAAGAAATTAAGAATACTACTAGCAACATAACAAAAATAAATGTTACTGGAAACTACTTTTAATCAAGCCATTCATAAATCAGGCTTTAAGCAGAAATTATAACTTCATACTCATGCATCTAAATGAATCATCAACTTGGGAAACTAAATATTTGATAATAACAGACATGTTTACCTTCTTTTTGAAGGAAAAGCTCTTTCATTTTTCCTCTTTGAATCCCAAACTCTTCATTGGACTTCTGATTTTCGGATTTTAGTTCTGTTATCTGAGCTAAGAGCTTCTCCACTTTCTGTTGTACATCTGTATTTAAAAAAGCAAAGCATTGTGCAGCCCAACAATCAGTTCCAATATCCACAAAAGAAAATTCAAACTCTAATACATTTATTTACATCAACACGAATAGAAACAAATGTACATGAAAAATATATTCCTTGTACAAATGTAACATTAAAGGCGAGTGCATTATAAAATTGATAGATCATTTACTTACCATTGTCATTTATTGTGTCTGATGCAGAATCCTTTTCCATGGTTGTATCCATAACTAATAACATGCACTACAACTAAGTTTAAAGTGACAGTTAATTTCAAAAATAATACATGACTAAAATCAGTAAATAAATAAGTCTTATACGATAAATTTTGACACTAAATCTTATAAAAGTCTTCACATTTTTATCTAAAACACGAAGAAAACAATTACTCAGCAATGCAACACAACAGCTCAACCAAAAGCAGTGAATAAACAGATAAGCTTCACAAATTTTGCACTCAGCTGATACTTTAATCGATTATTGCAAAGAGATGCAGAGCATCCTTCATTTCATCAAACAAAGCATTTGATTGCTATTGTTTTTTTAATTTATTTAACGCCACTTTAAACTATGGCTAATCCGAAAATGCTACGCTGGGAACCCTGAAATTAAGGCCCCTAAAATTTTGCTAGTTATCGAACATTTAAAATTTACTGCAACAAACAACTAAGGTTTTAAGTCGTTTCTAAATAAAATATAAACTAATAATGATTTCAAATAAACATAGAAGCGAATTATGAAATATAAATTGATAAATAGTCAGGATTGATTGCATTTCTTGCATACTGCTCCTGTTCCGTCCTCTCAGCGACTGCTATACCTTACCTACAACTCGCTGATAAATTTAGTTTGGCCCGCTTTCAACTGAAGAAGAAAAGGAAAGACCCCATTGGGAGTACGCTGTCCCTTTTGAGTGAGCGGAAGTCGAAAGTTGTGAATAATGAAAGTATTTAAATCCATGAAAATTCTCGGCAGATACGAGTAATAAAAGATTATGTTGCACGCGAAGTACGATCCTGAACAGTGCCCAGTTTCTTTATTAAATGTGCCATCTTCAATCATAACATTATCTATGAAACCTTTCCGTAACTTTCCTGACCTTTGACGATGACCTACTGCTTTTTTGAAACTTTGGTACGTTCTAAAAGAATTTTTATCAAGATTAAAAATGTTATTTGTCGACCTCAATAACCCAAAACAACCAATTGGTTGTTGGAGGAAGATTTTTGGGTTTTGGTTGGCTTTATTAGATTCTAGCATTCGACTCCCGCTCGCTAAGCTCGCTCTTCAGAGATAAATAAACCCCCAAATGGGTCTTTTGTAGTTGAGATCGGGCCTAAGGTGAAAGGCGCCTTACTGAACAGCAGGAAAGCCTTTGTTTAGAAGTTCTACCCATGAATGTTCAACACCGTTCCTTATTTAGATTAACCTCTTTGGATTTCCTTAACTACCGATACTTTTGATTTTATTTTTTGTCACCTTAGTTACCATTTCTAATGAATTACTTGAAGGGGTTGATTGTCACTGGAAACCGACCTCTTATCACAGTTCCTTTTAAATATTTTTCGACTTCTGACGGTGCCGATTTTCAGCATTTAGCTGATAAATCAGTTTTTCTCTTGAAGTTGCCGGAAGGTAACTCATTAATTTTATCTTTTCAAAGAACTTATTGTTTCTTTTACTTTTTTATCATTAATTTTTGGATTATTGAACATTTCCTCGGAATGTCCTGAGCTGTAATCATTTATGCAGATTTAAACCATTATCTTTAGCACATCAGTTACTGAAACCTTTAGTTGTCTTTATACCCTTCTTAAGGGGAATATGAAAACCATGTACCATGTATAACCCTACAACTCTAATTTAGATAAAATTTATGTATATGAGGGATGATCTTTAGGAGTACTCTGTTTATCAAATCTGTCCACATTCTATGCTGTCATGGTATTTTAGTGTCTATGTTATGTCATGTCTATGTTAGTGATCTGTATTGTTACTCAAGTACCTGAAACTGCTCTTTTTATTTTTTCTTAATTTTATTTATGTTTTTTTTTTATTGAGTTAGTCTTTAACACATTGAGTGGGGATTCTGTTTTTGACAGACTGAATCTGATCTTTAGCTTGTGCACACAAGCAGTTAAGAAAGAATAATTGAACCAAATCTCTTTAGCATCACAAGTCATCCACAGTCGACATTTGTAAAGGAGCACACCATTGTATTTACTTGTGTTCATGTCATTAATTTATTTATTGAGTGAAGATTTTTTGACCCACAAGCCTGAATCGATAAGTCATTTATAATGATTAAATGACCAATGTTCCTGACTATATACAGCTTAAATTAACCTAAGTTTGTAAATTTTAATATGTTATATCTAATGTTTCATTAATTTGACAGGAATTGCACAAGTAAAGTATACTAAAGAAAATGGCACACTGAATCTAAGTCATACCATAGTTCCAGATAAATACCGAGGTAAAGGTGTAGGGAAGATAATTGCCAAGGTGATTAATGCTTATAATATATCTTAACATTAATTATAAAATTAACATTATAATTTTAGCTATTAAACTTATGGAGATTGTTCAAAAGCAACCACACACCCGGATATGTACGTTATAAGGTTCTTCTTTTTATTATTTTATTTTCGATATTTTTTTTTTGGTTTGTGTTAAATATTCGAAACTTATTCTCTTTAATGGCCAATATTATCAATATGAAGACATTCCAAGGATTTTACGAGAGTTGTCAGATGAAGAGAAAGAAGGGATCTTTGAAGAATCGAAGTCGGATTTTTCTCATGGGGAAGATGAAGCCATAAATTATTCTGACTAAGAGCACGACAGCGACTCAGAACAAGAAGGCGGGATGATGGATATGAGTCGGATGATGATAGGGAATTCGTTTTTGGAAAGGACGGTGAAACAATGTGGTCAGTGAAAGATTTTTCAAAACCTAATTCCAGAACGAAGTCGAAAAATATTTTAAAAACATTTCCTGGCCCTAAGGAAGAAGCAAAAAATGCTTTTTCATAAATTTAATGTTTTACTCAAATAATTGGTGTAAATATTGTAGATAAAGTAGTTTTGAATAGTTGATTTTAGATTATTTCAAAATATTTAATTTTTTTTAAATATTTCAATTGATTTTTATTATTATTTTATTGTTTTATTTGTAGGAAAATCACATTAATACAACATTATTAAATAATTTTAAATTATTCATACACCTGTTCTTAATTTTGAGCAAATAAAAGTAATGGTGTCCAAAGTCAACCATGCGCCCGATAGTGTAAAAATATTTGGCACGCCTGGTCTATGGTTAAGGTTATACCACAGTATTATTATTTTTAATTGATATCCAATACATCCTTTCTTATTTAGAGTTAAGGTGAATGCCGCTTTAGGGGAACAAGCCTTCTTCCAATTCGGGTAGCAAAGTCTTAATTTAGCCAAGACGGAAATTCCAGACTTGTCTCATCCATTCTGCGATAATGATCTAGATTTTTTGTATTTATATATCCTTCTGCTTCCATCCTCCGTCAATGTTTGAACTTGGGAATACAGAGCTCTCAAAAATCATCTGTTCCTTCTGAGTCTTCTACTGTTGATGTTTACTGAATATTCTCGATCAGTGGTACCCTGATCTGCCTCAGTATCAGACCATCCTCAATCACTGATTGATACTCTCCTCACTTTTCTCAAGGTTTCAAAAATCTCCTCGCAAAGTCTTTCAAAATGGATATTATTTTTTCTTTTGTTTTGTTCCAGTGTCTTCTTTGCATTTGAATCCTTGAAACAAGAGGGTTTAGATCCCTTGGGCAAGAAACAGAAGATTGCTTGGCTCCAGGCTCTTGCACTATTTTTTTGGGGTTACCTTTGACTTCTTTTACTCCTCAAAAACTTCAAGAAAATGCATAGTGACTGGGGTCCAGAAAGTAGATTCATCGATATTACCTCTCATTAGTTGGAATGAGGAAATATATTTTATATTCCAAGCATGGCTTCTTTTTGCTGTGAATTAATAATATCTTTCTCTCCTTACTTTGGTCATACTAATAGCATGTTGAGAAATAATGCCTGCTCCTCTTTCGGGGACTCTGATTTAAAGGTCTCATCTCTTCAAGGTGCATTATATGTACATCCATCCCCAGATTTAAATTTTGTTATCTTCCCTTTGACCGTTATTATAACATAAAATGGGTTACCTCTATCATTTTACTAAAGGTTGCACGTTCGCGCCCAGCGGTGGCCCTAGGATTTTTTAATGGAAGTAAAAAATCCTTAGCCATGCCGTCCCTCGGATAGGACATAAAATGGAGGTCCCGAGCCTGTATGATGTCAGATGTATGATCCTAATTATACCGGGATAGGCAAAATTTAGGACTCCCACTGTAGCTTCGTCCGATTAGCCTAAGTGGCATAAAGTGATGTTAAACAAACAAACAAACCTCTATCATTTCTACTCAAATAGTAGTAGATGGCATCGAGGTGGCTGGCTGTATAGGTCCCTATTGGATTCCGTCTTATCTTCAGAATCCATTGATTGATCCAATTCTTCCGGATCAACTTGTTTTCGCTCTTTATTTATTTTTCTCTCAAATATGATCCGTACACTTGCAGAAAAAACAAACTGCATCCTTGAATGGACAATCTTCCTCGCAATGGTACCTGTCACATCGAAATCAGCTCTTGATTTCTGATGGTTTTTCGTCGAGGAAACTGATTTTCAATTACACTTGTTGACTGCTTCTATCTGAGAAAATTTGTTTATCTCAGAAAAATTCTTCTTGTTTTTCTACTGTTCTTGCTTGCTCTTTCCCAAGCCATCTCAATTATTGACTACAAAATGAAACTTATGTATTACTTATTTTTAATTATAGAATTAAAAAATTTAGATTATATCAATTGTATGTTTCAAGTATTGAGAAAAAAATACTTCCTTTGTCTGTTTTAGAATGTTTTGCAGTACTGCTTGGAGAGGAACATCAAAGTTAGATTGACTTGCGAATTTCTTATCGAATTCACTAAACATAATCAAGAATACAATAAAATTATATTACCCAGTGTTTAAAAACTGCTCAGGATGGAGGTGATGGCCGCACATTATTTATTCCGTAGGCGGTGGTATGGTAGTGTTTTGACAATTAGAAGCTCATCCGTAGACCCTCAGGTGACCCTCTTTGAAGCGATTTCCCTCGTCAAGTTGAACAGGGTTTCCGAAGCACTTACCCTGCTCGAGCCTTTGCTGAACCAGCTGAGTGCTGTCAGAGCTGCCCTCCTGCTCATGCTGCATGCTCATAATAGTTGTCAAGTGAGTATTTGACATCTTCATTGATTATCGGGTTGGTCAATTATGATTTACTCATTTGTTATAATTACTTAAATAAATAGTTGTTTTGTTTTTTCAGTGCTAAATGGTGTCAAAAGTATCAGAAATAGATGCGTAGTGAACATTTCAAAAATGTTGAAACATACATTTTATCTGCAATATCTTTAAATTTTGTTTAAAAGATAAATAAATTTTTATTTCCAAAATATTTCTTGATTAAACCTTTATCGATAGTCAAATGAAAGTGAAATAAATCATGTACAGTCGAACCTGGATAACTGGAATCTCTTGGTGACAGGATTTTATTCCACTTACAGAGGTATTCCACTTAAACAAGGTTTCACTTATCCAGGGTGCAGGCATCTTGTTAAGGGGGCATGTACCACTAAAAGAGGTTTTTAATCAAATTGTAATTTTTATAAAAAATTTTTACAGCACACACTTAAAAACCATATACAGTGGAACCCCGTTATAATGACCTGTTTGGGACTTGGGGTGAGGTCGGTCCCATGAAAATGTCGGATTACACGGAGTCTGTTACGCTGGGGAATTAGACTTACTATGTTCAAGGGTGAATGAAAAATACATAAAAATTAGAATACAAAACATCAATTTATTAAGTATAAATGAAACAGAAAACATTTAAATACATACATAGGTACGTATGTAAACAAAATATACACAATGAAAAAAAAACACATTTACGATGACTAACTAATACATACATAATGCGTAGATAGATTTTAAAATTACCAAAAACTTTTGATTTTTGTTTGTTTAACACAAGAACTTCTTTTCATGGAGGCATAATCCCTCCATTTCTTCAAAAAAATGAAATCAGCTGGTTTTGTGACGGTTTGTTGTTAAGCATATCGAAGAGCTGTCTCGAAAGCGTCGACTGCCTCTGAATGGTTGATTTTTCGGCTGCAGGATGGAGTGTCCGCATTGTCCTCATCATCGTCGTCTTCTTCATTTTCTACAGCTGAAACCGTTTGGATAAGTTCATCATCAGTCAGAGCCTTGTATGCTGGTTCATCGCTGTTTAGCCATTCCTCAATCTCACGTTGGTCAGGTGTTTCAATGGAAGAGCTACTGTTTAAATATTCCCAATTGTGCATTTAATAAATATGTGCAATATAGCTTAGCATTGAAGAAAGAATAATAGTTTATTTACAAGGGTGTAGGTTACTAAATTGAAATATTTAGGTAGCAAGAAAATAATGATTTCTACTTTTAGATTATTATTAATTAGAAGTAACTGTCTTAAAACTAAATCAAAAGTTAAGGATTAAAAACAATCTTTTTAATTTGGTTTTAAAATGGAAAACAATAAAAACTATTTAGAGAGAAGCCGAGAGGATTGTTGTGAGAGAAGTTGAATGGCTTGCCACTGAAAATGTATATAGGTAAAAAAAAATAAAAACGATATTGCAATCGTAAACTCAGATAAATAAAATTCATTGTAATCAATATTTTTTAAACTGATTTAAATAAAGAAATATTAACTTCCACTAACTGAGAAAACATTATAGCCTTCGTTTTCTAGTAAACACTCGCTTAAAATTTTTAATTTTTGTTCCAATTTTTAATTGACCATTATATGAACCCAATCTACCGTTTTCTATCCTTTTTAGTAATACTTAAGTATGCCATTTTAAAAGAAATGATCCTTATTTTTAACCAAAGGAAAGAGGGTAAAAGTTGTTTGTTACCCATGTTTTTTTTATCCAATTTAAATCTTCATTAAAATAAAAATATTAACACTGATTCAGATTTGGACAATATACATATTTATATTACATATAAAGATAAACAATAAATTGCAAATATATATGTAAAAGTGAATATTCACTTTTATTTAGAAAGCCTTGTTTATGGTTACATTAATTAAGAAAATATGTTTGATTGCTTTTGTGTTTATAGTGGATTCAGATTGCAGTATTGTGATTGAAAATAATTAATAAACTTTAAAAACCGATTTACCTTTTAGGTAAGATTATATTTGTAATTCTATATGTTACATATGTTTGTTTTGTAATTAATGTTTACTATTTTGTTTTGTGATAATTGTTAAATGTTTTTTTTACTTTCACTTACCTATATATGAAATATATAGTAAGTGGAAGTATTGCGATCGTGAAAAATTTCGACTTCCGGTTTTCAACGGAAATACACGTTTTAGGGTCCCCTGTAATCGTTCTTGATTTCCAGAAAGGCATAAGAGACATAAATATACCTATCGATTCACCTTCACGATGTATTTGCAAAAAGCAATTCGTAGTAAAAAACAAGCAAGCAGTAAAAAAACCTCGACTGTTGATGAAATTAGTCCCTTCATAAATAAATTAGCAATAACGAATCGAAAAGTGCTGAGAACTACCAAATTTTGCTATACAGATACTCTATAACTTATAGAGATATACAAATATAATTATATACTTAAATTTGGAAAAATGTGTGAAGTTGAGGATTGGCGTTTACATATTATTGAAAAACGTCGATTTCTAATCTAAGTAAGTTCGTAAGTCGTAAGTAAGTTCGTAAGTGAAAGTTGTGTGTTGCACGCATCGCACCAGATTTTTTTATGTTTAATGTTAAATATTTTGTGATTAATGTTAATATATCTACCTTTTAGGGACAAATACGGCTTAAAGTTATTTATGGAAGCATAAGAACATTACAAATTGGTTTTTAAAGTTTATTCATTAGAATTACAAATAGAATTTTACCTAAAAGGTAAATCGATTTTTAAAGTTCATCTTCAATCACAATACTACAATCCAAATCCACTATAAAAACAAATGCAATCAAACATATGTTCTTAATTAGTGTAACCATAAACAAGGCTTTCTAAATAAAAGCGAATATTCACTTTTACATATATATCAAGCGTACAATGAGAACACAAAATAATTGCAACTTGGCAAAATTTAAAAGTACGATGTAATTCAGTGAATAACTGTATAACTTTGCAGGTCGAGGCTAGACTTACTCACTGGTCACTTGCTCCCATACATTTAGTAAGCAATGGAACATTTTAGATCCATCTGGGTTGTTCCGAACATATGTTTGTTAAAATTCTAACCATTCCAGATGGTACTAGGATGTTACGGAAATAAATATCTGTTGTTTCTTTTTTTGTTCCTTTATAGCATAATGTAATATTTTTTTAATGATGATTTAATTAATGTTTGGAATTCACCTCACCTGGTCACTCAAGTGCAGTAGCTGGAGTGAAAGAAGACAGCTACTGCTCGTTTGTACTTCCATCTGTTCAATTGCTGTAATGTAAATACATGATTGACCGCAATTCATAACGCAATACAAAGGGTACTACAACGTTTTGCAATACAGCTTTATTTATTTAATTTTCTCAAAGTAATTTCCACCACAATTAATACTCTTCTCCATAGGTCAAAACCAGTCATTAAACCAGCTCAGCCAAGTTTCATCTCGGATTGAGGCACATTCGTTGTCCCAAGCCCTCAGAAGGTCCTCGTCGCTTGAAAAATGTTTTCCTTTCAGCTTCATTTTCACTTGTTGGAACAGCCAAGCCTTTCAGCAGTGGGCTGAGGCTAAACCTCCACGCTTAGCGGCATCCTGAAGGTAGCGAAAGAAGCTGTTCACATATGTAGAATGTCCCATTCCCTCTTCCATTAGACTATGGGGTACCCAAAGACAACAAAGTCTTTTTAACTTTAAATGGCCTCTCAGAATTTAATTAATTGCTGGTGCATGAAGTCATAATGTCTCCTCTATCTGTTGATATGTAACTCGACGGTCCTAATCAAGCATTTTCAGCATCAAGCACGATGCTGTTCACATATGTAGAATGTCCCATTCGCTCTTCCATTAGACTATGGGGCACCCAAAGACAACAAAGTCTTTTTAACTTTAAATGGCCTCTCAGAATTTAATTAATTGCTGGTGCATGAAGGCATAATGTCTCCTCTATCTGTTGATATGTAACTCGACGATCCTAATCAAGCATTTTCGTCACAGCAGAAATGTTTTTCTCCATTACAGACATTTGAGGCCTTCCTTCTCTCTCAGCGTCCTCCAGAGTAAAATTGCCCATTTCGGATTCTCTGTACCATCTAAATATAGTCGTATGATGTGGACAATCATTATTCAACGCAATCTTCATTTCTTCTAAGCAATTATCTATGCTTAAATAATATACAAAATTATATCGAAAAACTGCCCTTACTTCACTACGTGACCACGATGCCATAATACGCACTTTAATCTGTCACTGCTAATGAACAACTGAGCCCAGAGATGTGATACTGGTGGCTAGTATGCAGGCATGGATAAATCTGAAGACGCAGTAACTTGCAGCCTCTTGGGTCTTTCTGTTAAGTTACATTGCAAAACTTTTGTAGTACCCTTTGTATATAGGATAAAAAAAAACAGTTGGTGGTGTAATACATCTAGCTGACTGACTCGCCTCTTATACTTTTAACAACTCGATATTAATACCCTACCCAGCCCTTGGCCTTAGGGAACTACACTGTATATCTTAACAAGGGGAGGAGAAAAAAAAATTGGAATAGCGAAAATGTCATGTCGCTGGGTCGAATGTGGACAGAAGCAACAGAACTGTTTAGTTTGATCCAAACTTTAATTGAAAAGGAATCACCCCCTGGGGGTCCGTTTATATCTTTTACGAGAGTCAAAATTAAGGCCATATTTATGAATGCAAATTAAAAAAAACTTTAAATCTTCAATGAAGGAATTTGATACTTGTAATAGATGTCCATTCTAAGAATTCCATCCAGGTTATAATGAAATTCTGTGCGAATTCATCAAAGTTAAGGGAAACGTACAACATTATCATGTCCCCTTCACCTCTCCGTTTCCTTAGGGGAATCAATTATCCAATTTTAACTTTTTCAGGTTGTGGACCGCGAAGCAGTGGAAAAGATCGAGACACGTCTGAAACAGGAGCAGAACCGCAATAACATGAACGATCCGTTACTTGAGGCACTGGTACATTATCTTTGCGGCGAGGATGAACTCGCTCAGCAGCATGTAGAACAGTTCTTGCAGGCCAATCAAAAGTCTTCTCGTGGGTTGGCTCTCCTCGGCTGGCTTGAGCTCAATTCTAAGAAAACAAGAACTGCACTCAGACATTTCCAGCAAGCTATACAGATGGTAGTGATGATTCATAAGAAAATATTTCATTAATAATTTAATATAAGTGACTAAAATGGGGAATTCGGAAATTTAATAATCCCTTTGTATTGGTGAAAATAACCAAACTGCAAGGCTTGGATCTTGCTTTTAGGGGATAATGCTGCTGTGCTATTTATGCTCTCATAAATTGCACTTTACATTTATTTCTATTTAATTTAAACAATTTTAAGTAAAGCTTTGAAATATCCTTTTTATATCCAAAACCATTTAGATAAAATGGTTTTTAATTTAAATAAAATTTCTTGCCCCCCTCCTTCATTATGCTGTAACGAGCACAAGAATAAAAACTTTTTGATGTGTACTTTGTTCGTTCATTGTATAAAATTGTATTATGTTAGGTGCGGCATTGGTCCCTGGGGTCTGATGTCTTACATTCCCTCCTTAACAGCCGATTTTCACATAAAAATGTCTGAAAGTCCAAACACTGAATTTAGTCGATTTTTAATTAGATTATTGCATTTTAGTGCAGAAAATGTTGCTTAGAGCTGAAATTTTGTTGTATTTTAGAATCGGATGCCGAGGTCCCTGAGTAATAAAACAAGACTACTGGGCGGCATCACTCTTCCGCGTCCGATAATATTGCAACGACTATGTGGTTATCTTTAATTTTATGTGTTTGACTTTATACTATGTAGTTCTATTTAATTTCTTTGACATTCTTTAATTATTGCATAAATATGAGAAAGTTAACAATACTTTTTTTTTTTTTTAATACTTCTTACGAAGTCTGTAATTATAAATAAAACTTACTGCGATTTGCTTTATTTATTTTATATAAATTCATTTTTTTTATAAGGAATTTTTTTTTATCATAGATTTAGTGGTTGTAAAGCAGTAAAAGACTCCAAAAAATTATCAATATGGGTGGTAATTCAAAATTCCAGCAGTTAAATGCTATTTTCGATGTGTGTAAGTCCTGTATCGGGCCCTGGGGGCTTTTCCTGGGCCTATTATGTCTAGTTCCAATCCTTACCAAGAGATAATGCCCTTGAGACGCTCATTTAATTCACTTTTCAGTCAACAGATAACGCTTTCATCAGAGCATTCCCATCGGACCCCGACGCCTGATATCCTCTGTAGCTCATCCCAGGAGTCGGACCCCTGGGACTGATACCATTCAATTCAGTATACCCCTAAAATACTCCGCCGCACCTAATGTGTTAAATTTACTAAAAATATTAGTACTCGTGAGTTAGCTGGATTTAATTAACGGTAACCTAACCTGTTAGCGCACCCTATCACTTGTCGCTACTGAGTTTTCTTTTACTTTACCTTATTTTTCTTAATTTTTTTTTTTATGTATTATTTTTGTTCCCTCCCTTAATTTGGATTACTGTTTACAACTTTGGCAAACTTCCATCGTGTCATTTTCAGTTAAAACAAGGGACTTGATTAGTGTTATTTGATCTCAGCTTTTGACTTCTTCTTGCTCAAAACCAACAAGACCCCAACAAGTCTTTTTTAGATGAGAACGGGGCCATATTAATTGGCTTATTACAGTCGCTGCAGTCTAGCTAACTCACAAGTACCATTTCTTTTCTTAGTGATTAGATAAAGAATGATGCTCAGGATCCTTTTAAAAGTTCTAATCTTAGTTATTATTTCTAACCAAAGAAAAAACAAATAAATTAAAAAAACTAAGCAAAAATATAATAATAGAATGAAAGGCCTCAAAGTCTCGTATTATTTCAATAATTCACATAATCGTGCAGATTACAAGCCAAATTTTCGCCTATTCAGGCATCTTTAGGGCCACAATGGTTTCACAAGCAAGCTATGAACAGACTGAAACCTTCCCATATGGATGGAGGGCTAACAGGGAAATGTGCTGTGTTGCCAACATTCAAACAAATTTAGATAACCGAAATAATAATTCAATGAGGTCTATAGAAAATTAACACAATATTAAAGTTGAAAAAGGTTCAATTGATGTAATTTAATTTTACATGTATATACGTATATACTCACACCCATACACACATAACATCATGCACTAGAATTATAAATATATTTACATATTCAACATATGAAAAGTAAAGGAAAATCTAGAACAAATAATTCACTATTGGTTTAAAATGTTAATACTTTATGCAAAAAAAATTGTTAAGATTTCTGAATCAGTTTTGAAATTGACAATCTTATCAATGTTTGCAGCTTTATATAGTGATTCAAGATATTTTAATTTTTGCTCAGAATTTTCTTTATGTTTTATAGTGTTGTCATAATCGAAGCTATGTTTATGCTCGGAAGTGAGTTTAGCTAGGGCAGTTTTGGGTTCTTTTATTCCTTTATTTTTACTTTTATATTCTGTGCATGAATTTGTGTGCTGATAAATTCTATTACAGAGATTTTGAGTCGTGCCAATATATGCATTTTGGCAATCCAGGCAATTAATTTTTTAAATCAAGATGCTGAAGATGCCTGAATAGGCGAAAATTTGACATGTAATCTGCACGATTATGTGAATTATTGAGGCCTTGCATTCTATATCTATAATTCAATAGTCTCTTCCTACAAACTTGTGTACAAAAATATAATACTAAATTCTGATCTGTAGGATAAGGAGAATGGTGATGCGATAATGGGAGAGGTGAAATCCCTCGGAACATCGGAAGCTTTATCCAAGGTGAACACGCTTGTGGTCAGGTATCCCAAGTGCGTCGTTCCTCTGATGGAGAAGATGCAACTACAGCTTGAAGAAAAGATGTGGCAGGAGATGACTGACACGACAGTGAGAGCGATGGGACTCGAGCAGCACAATTTACTAGCACTCGAGGTCAGCAATATTTAATTAAATTTTATTTTAGATGCTGTATACAAAAAAATATAGGAATATATCAGGGATTTTGTATTGTCTGGAAAAATTTAGAATTCCTGGAAGTCCGGGATCTGGAGATCCTTCTGGTGTAGACCAATCCTCCATAATGTGGTTGTTTGGTACTCAGACATAGTGGACTGTATTTAAAAAAAATAATAATAATAAATTGTAGGAGAGAGTGGGGTTGGTTGGCATTGGGGGTAGGTTGGCCATCGGCTTATAGTTTCCGTCATATCTGTTGTGAAGGCCCCACCATTGTACCATGTCATCCGCTCGACCTCGGGAGTCGTCCTGAGTTTTCAATCTGATGCTAACAGTGTAGAGAAGAGTTTGCTTTATTGATTGATTTTAAAACATGTAAGTAAATTTTTATGTTTTCAGTAAATTTGGTTTAAAGGCATGGTAAAACATATTACTCCGATTCTGTTCACATAGCCCCAAACTCCTTTAAAAAACCTAACCTTTCGATTAAACAGTTTCTTGTTTGATTGTTCTCCCCTGTCCTGGCAGCCATCTTTCATATGATCTCTTCTGTGGGGTTTATTGGCTCTCTTCAACTGGGGTTTGTCAACGCAGTAGCAATTCACAAAAGCAAGGTAAACATAAACAAAGGTGAAACTACCAATTGTCTTTAGTTCCAGCAAGGAGGATGAAAGCAATTTTTCTTATGCAGAAAGTGACGACAGTCTAAACTTCTATCTTCTTTTATTTTCATTCTATTTTCCCTTAAAAGCTGTTAAAAACCGATTCAAAATTATTATACCATTATAGTGCAGCTTTTAATAACAATAATATGTGTCAGGCAGTACTTGAATGAGATGGCTAAACAACCCCTCCTTCTAGGCCAACCTGTCCCACCTTGGGGGTTAACTGGCACACTCTGGATTGATCAATTCTTCAATTTTCTATGATCTTAGTATTAAGTATTATGTGGTGAAAAAAAAGTACTTGAAGTACTGTAATACTTGGAGTTTACAGTGGTATCAGCCCTATTGGCATTATATTAACAGGAACGACTCAACAATCAAAAAAAGTGGAAACTGTTTGCGAAATAGGATTTGCTAACAAATCTTAGGGCCAAAAAAAAAAAAAAAAAAAAAAAAAAAAAACTGTTGCCAACCAACCCCGCTCTCCCCTATCATTGAACAAAATATTATATTTACGAAATGAAATTAAATGATATATCTGTAATCAAAATGAAAATAAACTCTGAATAGTAAATTAAATACAACAAAAGAAAACAATATAAAATTAAGAACAAAAGAAAAACAGCAAAGTAAATAAAAATGAAGGAAGTAAAAGAAATTTATTAAAACAAGATGAACTAAAATTAACTTTATGTCCCTCTAAATTGATAATTAAAACAAAACACCAGTAATTAATTAGTACTAAAACATACTAGTGTGCGTGTGGGCGTTGCCGTTTGGTCTTGCCAAGGAGAAGTTGGTGCATAACTAGTTCAGGAAAAAAACTAGCGGTTGAGCTTGATCACTTTCAAATAATATCCTTGCAATGCCAAGAAACGGTACTTCCTTCTGAAATACTGAGCCCAAGACTCTCCATAGGTTATTAGTGGTAGTTTTTTTTTAATGTGCATTAAATAATGTGGAAGTAGTGATTTTCTTGATGAGTTATAACTGTTAAATATCTTATTTGAATTTAAGCTGATAAAATATTTAGCAAAATGAGAATTTTTTAATTCTATAAAAACTTAATAAGAATTTAATGTTTTGTTTGTTTGTTGTTGTTAATTTTTAGTAAGAACTATAGACTGTATATGTCTTTTTTTTTCTATTAATTTTATTTTATCTATTTTAATGTATAATAATCGATAAATTAATTAGTTTACAGTGCTTAGGAGTGTAATTGAAGGAAAATATGAAGAAAGCATTTCGATTTTGAAAAAACTTCGCATGGAGATTGAGAATCAAGAACCTAAAGCATGGTGGATCTATATGGAAATATTTTCCATGGTATCCAGGTAATTAATGAACTAACTGTATATTTATTTATTTACTAAAGATCAAACGACAAAAGCTGGTAAATGCTGAAATTTCACTCATGGTTTCTAGTATTTTAACTATATGTTATAAAAGATTATATGGCAATAAAATATAATAATTCGAGTAGTACGAGGGTCATTCAATAAGTAAAGAGACAAATGGCTATAGCTCAAAAACAGTTTATTTCAATCTTTAAAATTAAGGCTATTTTTCAAAATAATCACCCCCACAGTTATGCACTTGTCCAATCTTTCTTGTAGCTTCCTAATTCCCTTGGCGAAGAATTCTTTTGATTTACCCCGAAGCCACTTTTGCACTGCTTCTTTAACTTCCTCATTGTTAGCAAATCTTTTTCCACGTAGGGCGTCTTTGAGTGGTCTAAACAGTTAAAAATCAGATGAGGTGAGGTCGGGACTGTAGGCAGGATGATTTAAGACCTCCCAACCCAATTCTTGAAGCTTATCACGGGTTGGCTGGGCTGTATGAGGGCGGGCATTATCGTGCTGAAGAATGACTCCTTTTGACAGGAGTCCATGGCGTTTGCTCCTGATAGCTGGTATAACTTTGTGTTCTAACATCCCACAGTAGTGTTGGCTATTGATGGTTCGCTGATCTTCAAGGAAATCGCAATAGACTGGACCCTGCGAGTCCCAAAAGATGGTCAGCATCATTTTACCGGCCTTGATTTTTTTGCGAACTAGAGAGCTAGTATTTTTCCTCTCCATACTCTGCCTTTTGGTCTAAGGGTCGTTTGACAATTTCACTTGGTTGTACATCTTCTGCAACTAAAAATCTAATGACTGAGCGCTGCTCTTTTAAGGTGCTATCGTCTAGTGGACTTGCCATGGTGAATTGAAAATTTTGGGGTTATGTTGACATAAAATGATGAAACATCTGATCTTAAGTTTTTGTGTACCATTCTATATTTAAATTAAATTTTATTTTATTCAATATATCTATACTAAGATGGCAAAATGTTATATTTCACTTTTTTTGTTGATATTGATTGTCACCTATGAGACAGCATTTTGCTATCTTGCTATTAGGTGGCTCTTGACTCATTACAACTTTATATGTTGTTTTCTCAAAAAACAATATAACAAAAGACTTATACCGATTTTCTACCTTCTAAACAGTATTTTAATTAAAATTTTATTAGCTAGCTATTGGTAGCAATCAGCTTAATTAAAACAAATATGTTTGATTCTGGGTTATCCCTTCTTCTTACTGTAGATAGTTTCAACTTTCAATGGTTTTTTTTAATAATGTATTCTATGTATTATCGGTCAGGTGTTGCGGTAGAAACCAAGAAATCCTCAATGTGCTGGAGGATTATGCGGAAGAGGCATTGAAATGGGGTGGTACGGAGGCCGTTCTGCATTCCGAGGCTTCTCACCTGTTACTGATGTGCGGTAAGAAAAGAGAAGCAGAGTCGGCAGCAAACAATGCTTGTAAACTAGAGCCAGCTGCATCGCTCCATCTCGCCCGCCTCACTGCTGCGCACCTCGCCATTGCTGGCCTTAATCAGCAAGTAAATATTTTACATTTACATTAATTATTATGATATTGAGGGGAGTGAGGTAGCTCATTGGTAATGAACTGAACTGCTAAGCTCTGGGTCTCTGGTTTGAATCTAGCTATAGAAGCATACTTTTCTATCCTCCTCAGATCGTCCGCAGGATCAGGAGACCTGCCTAGGAGATAGGCAGCTTCTATACAATGGGTTCATTTAATTAAATAAACGAGTAAAGGGAACATGATTATGTTTTTCAAATCACCTCCTTGCACAATCATGGACAAAGAAACAGTACTTCTTTCTTCAAAACCCAACTATTTCTCCACCTCTGTAATCATCAAGCATCTGTAAATATGTAAAATAGGGTATATATTGTAACACTGGTGTGTACATGTGGGTAACAAATATTTATTTAACAGAAATATACAGTTATCAATGTCAACGAATTGTTACAACTTAAATATTTGAGCAGGTTACAAAATTGATAACATTATAACACACAATCATATGACTTGAACTTCACTGTCAAGACACAGACTTCCTTAGACTCAGACTAACTCGTTCAGTCACTGCTCCTTATATATAATCGTAAATAGTCAGGATGGAATGTTCCTGGGCAAGGTGGTCAGTTCTACGCCAGAGTGGACTAGGCACGACAGATCTAGACCCAAACAGTTCGTTTCAACCGCTTATTTTATTCCAACAAACGGTTTGGGAGGTTACGCCATATGTTTTCTTTATTTGCTTATCAATTTAATTTTCTTGCATATATTTATTTCATTTTTATCAAAAGTTTTGAAGCTAATCAAACAATATTGTAATATTCTTTTATTGTTGGTTTTGTTTCTTTAGCTTTACTTTTAATTTTTAATCATTATACAATTTTTTTTTTTTTTTTCAACTAGCCAGAGGAATGGCTCTTGATATGATCTTGCTTGTTATTCTGAGGAGACTAGTTATACCAGAATAAAGATTATTACTTTCTGTTTTGATAGTTTATACTTTACTCCTTTTAAGTACTTTTAAATTAAGACTTTTTAAATTTCTTTTTGGTCTTTTGAAAAATCCAATCCTCCCTTATGACACACACATTCCTTCAACACATTATTAAAAACCTCGCATGACAAACACATTCCTTCAAAACATTGAAAACCTCACCTTTTAATGTGTTGAAGGAATGTGTGTGTCATAAGGGAGGATTGGAATTTTCGCTGTTGTATAAAATTGGAATAATAAAAGACCAAAAAGATTATTACTTTCTTTCTTAAAGATCACTTAAGTAGCCAATGCTTTGTCTGTGATGCAGAAATCACCACCTGCGTACTAAGCCAGCTTTGCACTTTTTCCTTCATTTCTCATCAGAGGTGGAGAAATAGTTGGGTTTTAAAGAAAGAAGTACTGTTTCTTTGTCAATGATTGTGCAGGTAATTTGAAAAACATAATCAATTGCAGGGTTTTCTCTGATGACTCCCCATAATTCTTTTTTAATACATTATATCTGATTTTTCAAAAATGTGGAGAATACTTTGTTGTCACCATGCTAAAGTAACGAATATACATAGGTTTTTAGTTGCACATTCGTTACTTTAGCATGGTGACGACGACTTATTGACCAACCCTAGTTGCATATTATTAAAAAAAAAAAAAAAAAGGAGCTTTTTCAGGGATTCATTTATAAATGTGCTATTTGAGTTCATTTATGTTTCGCTGAAGTATTTACTTCTGCTATTTTGATTGTATTTTTAGAGTTCATTTACATTTTACTAAGGTGTTTACCTATCGAAGTTGTTTTATATTTTTTAGACGAGGCAGGAGATAGAGTTCTTGCAGGTCGTCGGAGGACAGGATAGGATCCAACCCGAGCTTTGCCTCTTGTTGGCGATGGTGGCGCCTTCTGAAGAGGATGCACTGGAGCTCCTCGACGGGGCAGTCGCCGCTCTGCAAGCCAAGTCCTCCCTCCACAAGTTCGGGCCTAGCCACCTCATCGCTCTCGATCCCGACCTCTTGGTTCAGATAGCCATGGCCTATTCAGACACGGTAATTCATCGATACTTATTACAATGTAATTAATTACAAAATAATTTCACAATTACTTTTCTTCTCGTTATTCATTATAATGTAATTAATTATATTATAACAATTACAATTCGAGTATTTTCTCTTTATATACGTCTTCTTCATTTTACGGAGCAATCTAACAAGTATTTCCGGACATCGAAAATTCCTATTGGAATTTTTATGGTCCATTTTATGGCTTATGGTTTTATGGCTCCATTTCAAAATTACTTGTAATTTCCAATTACGAATTAAAATTAGATTACAAAGTAATTGGTAATTAGAAATTACAATTGCAAATTATAATGGTAATTACCAGTTTAATTATGAATTACAATGTAATTGTAATACATATAATTAAAATTACAATATAATTATAATTGGCCATGTAATTAATTGTAATTTTGCCCAACTCTGGATTGGAAAAATTTAGGACTTCCACTGTAGCATCGTCGGATTAGTCTTAGTAGCATAAAGACATTAAACAAATGAACTTTGGTGAACCACCGAAAGTCACGTCTCTTACGATAATAACCTAATTTCCATCAAATAGAACCTTAACTTGTAATGGAGTGACACCCTCGGTATGTAAATTATCAAAATACTGAAAATATTAAGATATTTGAACTACTCCAGGAGATAGGTATCAAAAGAAGAGCAAGGACATTGACACTCGTCAGGGAGGTATGCCCTGGTCTGATGGAGGCGCGCTTGGATCTAGTTCGCTGCCATCTCAGGCTCCGCTCTTACCACGAGGCTGCGTCTGCCCTCGAAGGCGTTCAGCATCCTTCAGTTGCATTGCTAGCTGCGGAGATTCACCTACAATTAGTTAGTACTTTCATTCAACTTAATAATTTGTTTTATAAAGAGAATATTATTAATTATTAAAATCGTTACTAAATAAAACATTTTTCTTCCCTAGGGAGAGACGGAGAAGGCAGCTTCTAGACTGGAGTTAGGACTGAGCGAGAACTTGTCTTTGAAGGAGATGCCCGGTTTCCATTTTATCAGCGGCCTCATCGCCATGGCCCGTAATGATTACATTTCTGCTATTGGCTGTATGAAGCAAGCTCTTGTTTTAAATAAGGGTAATGAATTATTTATATAATTGTTCTCAAGATAATAGTTTTGGAAACTTTTGTTTTATTTATAACTAGCTGTATATACCGGTTTCACCAGGGGAATTAGAAGATTTAAATCTATAAAATGAGACTTTTTTCGACTCAAACGGTCGATTTCGTAAAAGGCCAATGTAAAGCGAGAGCATAACGATTTTTATAACAATAAAGTATATACCCAGAGATCGGCTGAAGCTATGCAATTTTAATATGGACAGGTGTTCGCACCTAGTACGAAAGAACCACTGAGCGAAAATTGGAGAATTTAGGACAAACGGTATGGATTTCTATAAAGAACAAACAAACAAACAGAATATCATCTTTATTTATGTAGATTGAGTGATGTAAAATAACCACTTTAATTTGAGTTTGCTATGGTACTCTATATTATGGATTATGATATGTGACGGATATATGAATTAAATATTATTGTATAATTGCTATATTATATCCTAACTCCATTCGCAGCGCCTCCTCCTTGGCCTCATTTAAATACTATTTATTCATCCATCTCCTAGATAATCAATCTTACGTACAAATGTAAAAATGGTCAATATTTAGAACTATGAGTAAACAATTATTTCTATTTTATTATCCTATATATAATGCATAATTTCATCCGACTGATTTAATTTTAGTCTGGCAAATATACTACCACGAGTTTCCTTTTTGTTATTCTTAGGGGACTGAAAGTCCCAGAATAAAGTTATATTTTCATTCAATCACTTGAGTTCACTTCAGCTCCCTGATATGTGGAAAACACTGGTTTTCCAGCTTACTTTAAGAACTGGTACACACCATTTGATTTGTGTAATAATTATATGGTAGTATATCATTACTAGAGAAGAATAAAAAAATGATGGTGGAAGATAGTTGATCGTAGATGTACTAAACAGGAAATGGTTGGGGGTGCAGTCAGAAAAATAGCACTAATAGATGAGAATTACATATTTTATTTAGCCAACCTTTCGACCCAAATTTTAGGTCATCATTAGGGTTCTTTGACTGGTTGTACATGGAAATTTTCATATACCACCAGTCAAAGAGCCCTGATGGTGACCTAAAATTTTGGTCGAAATGTTGGCTAAAATAAAATATGTAATTCTCACATATTTGTGCTACTTATTCTGACCGCACCCCCAACTATTTCCTCTTCAAGAAAAAAAAATATAGTCCAAATTTAAAAAACACGTGATGTGAAAAAATTATAGATAGTTTTAGATACACACCAGTTTCTTATTATATTCATCATATCGGAAAGCATTCGGTTTTCTCACTATTTCATCACCTAAAAGTCAAGTATGTCCTGAGAATGCAAATAAAATTGGAACATTTAAAGCAGCTTGTACGTAAAAAAACGGTTTGTACTTACAAAAATTAGTAAATTCATTTTCAACGTTAGTTTCTGGATTACTGTACTCCTACTAACAAAAGTTGTACATTACATCCATATTTTCAGTTATAAGAAGAGTTAAATGCATTTTTATCGAGATATTCCGAGTACAAATTAGTTTCTGTCAAGGTGATTATGAAGAATTTTAAATTTTTACGAATTACTTTTCGTTACTTAAAAAATCAAGATATGACAGAAGAAGAAGAGTTCAATGTTCAGATTTATAACAGAAATATTTATTAGCTAAATATCAATCGTTAGGAAGTATATATAATGATTTTGTTGTGGATTACGCTGTGTTGTGGTGCCAACAACTACAATAATTGACGAGTTGAATGAATGTGGTAGCATTAGTTTTAGTATTATACATGGCTGTTTTATTTATTAAATATCATTAAAAATACAGTCCCTTTTTTGGGAACCTCAAATGTTTTTTAAAAGCTACATACCATTGTAACCTTATTATATGTTCACCTATTGTTTAGTTTTATATCATAAAAAAAAAAAATGTTTATGTTTACCTAACTTATTTAATTTTGTTTAATCTTTCACATACATTTATATCTATTTATATAATTTCTCTGATTGGTTGTTTTTTTTTTGTTTTTCTCATTTAGCCCTGATGATGACCTAAAATTTGGGTCGAAACGTCGGCTACAATAAAATATGTAAATCTCACATATTTGTGCTAATTATTTTGACCACATCCCTCAACCATTTCCTGTTCAAATGTTTTTTATTTATTTCACTTATTTTCTTTCTTTATTTTTGTTTTGTTTTATTTTGTAGGAACGCATAAACTAAGTAATAAAGAATTAGGAATGGTTTATACTGAGCTGTCCTCTGCTTACATGAAACAGGGCGAAACGGACAAAGCAGAAGCCGCTCTTCATGTAATATCTATTTCAAATAATATAATATATTGATTGTTTTATATTTAAAAAAATAATTGATTCCTATTGATCAGGAAGCACATGAACTTTTAAAAAATACCGATGAAGAAGGAAAGTTAAAGATTCAGAAGGCGCATTTATTAGCCGTGCAGGGAAGCGCTAGAGCTGCCATTCAAGAACTATCTAACACTGCTCCAGGCCACCCTTACTTTGTTCAGGTTTGTTTATTACAGGCTATGTTTTCTTATTATTAATATTGGGAAGTTCAATTATTCTGCAATGTAATATGAAGGAAAACAGTTTTTGCTTATAAAGGACTTTTATCTAGCTTGAAACTAGTTTATCTAAATTCTTAGTGAGCTATCTAAATGTGGAAATTCAGAAATTGTATTAATATTAATTCCTTTTTAGAGTGGAATGGGTGCCCGGACACTCTGGCATCCAAGGAAATGAAAAAGCTGATGGCCTTGCAAGAAAAGGCGCAGCCAAAAGACCCATGACCCCAGAACCAGTAATTGGCATTAGCCTAAGCTGTGCCAAAAGAAGGGTAGGGGAAATCTATGGTGCAATTAAAAAACAAAATTGGAATGATAAAACACAGCATCACTCCAAACTTTTCTTAAAAGGCTACTCTGTCAAAAAAAGTGATACTCTACTGAACTTGGACAGGATAGCACTCAAAAGAATTACAGCGATCTATACGGGACACTGTAAGCTAAACAAACACATGCATAAGCTTAAATTCGCAGACTCACCTATCTGTAGATTCTGTGGCAGGGAGGAAGAAACAGCTTACCACATTGTGAGCTGGTGTGAAAGACTTGCTAGACTAAGATTCAGTACCTTTGGCGAGGTGAACATACCTGACCCAAGTTCTAACGATCTAGTCAACCCGACAAGTCTGCTTAAATTCACTGACACTTTAAATATAGTAATTTAGAACTCAGGCAGAATCAGGTGCACAATAGACCCAAGAGGTCGCGGTGCATAGTGCCGGAAATAATAAAAAAAAAAATTCCTTTTTAAGAAATTGATTGTTATTGTTTGTTTAGCCTCAGTTTATGCCACTAAGGCTAATCGGACAATACTACAGTACAAGAGTGCTGTAGTGTATTGGTACTACTTTTGAAGAGGGGCTCAAGGGCCTGTTTTTAGAGGTTATGTGGCCGTATATTGTCGAACTGCCGTTGTTTCCTTTTCAGTTAAAAGGGGCTTGATCAGCTTTATTAGATCCCAGCTTTGGACTCCCGCTCGCTCTTCAGAGATAAATAAACCCCCAAAAAGGGTCCTTTTCAGTGGAGATCGGGGCCTTACTTTGAAGGGCGCCTTACTGAATGACATGTGAGCCACTGTTCACAAGTTCTATCGTTGTGTATCTAAGAGATATATGATTTTTTAAGTTTCTCAACCGCTAACAAAAAAAAAAACACATGTAAATTATCTAAATTATCAGTAATGAAAGCTACTAAGATGAAATAATAATTTTTAGTAAGAAATAAAATAGAAAAAATTACTTATACATCTAGTCATGCCTGTTATCTGTGGAAAAAAAAGAAAAAAAAAAGAGTGTACTGTCTGGGGTGAAATCTAATTAAAATAGTCACCAAGCACGAGTAGCAGAGTATTCGAAACTTAAAATATATACTGATTTTTTTTTTTTTTAATAATGATATTTTATTTCAAGTATTCATTACATTTTTCATTGATAGCTACCAATTTATTTATTTTTCAGAATGAAATGAAGAAAGCTGAAATATATCTAAAATTTTTGAAAGACGAGCGTGGTTATAAAGATTGTTATCAAAGATTGGTAGATTCCGATCCTACTCCAGAAAACTTAGTCCTTCTGGGAGATGCATACCTGGCTATTCAGGTATACAATTATTTTAAACTATTCCTTTAAATCTGTATAGCAATACCATATCATTACATTTCGCAATATTAATTTTTGAAGGAACCTGATTTGGCTATTAAGAGCTATGAGAAAGCTATGCAAAATATGACTGAAAACGCCAAACTGATGTGTAAGCTGGCTAGGGTTCTGGTTAAATGCCATCAATACAATAAAGCCATCAAGTCGTACAGGAGCGCTGGTAACAATTTTTTTTTTTTTTTGTTTATTTTGATCCAAATTATAAATTTTATATTTAAAAACTTTTTTAAACTAAAATAAATAGTAGTTAGTATCCATTATACCCCTTACACTTTTTACTTTCACTTACCTATATATGAAATATATAGTAAGTGGAAGTATTGCGATCGTGAAAAATTTCGACTTCCGGTTTTCAACGGAAATACACGTTTTGTTTCTTAAAGTAGCTGGAAAATTGTGACTCCAGATCAAAAGGTTATGATATCGGGAATAAAAGGAATCAAGGAAGAGCGATAGCATCTTGAGGGTAGCTATAACGTAATGGAAATGATTCTCAGCTGTAGCTAGACCTGTCACAGACAGGGGAGGAATTTACCTCAGAGGTATCTGTTACGTCACGGGCAATGGCCTCGACCGCAGGTAGCTGCCAAGTGTCATAGGTAGGTGCGGGAGGAGAGTGCCTCGGCACATCATGGTCGGATGGCTCTGTCACTGCTAGACCCTTCTTAGATGATAAACTCCTCGCCTCGGAGATTACTGATGACGTCATTGACAAGTGTCTCGGATGCCAGTATGCTCGTCACTGGTAAAAAGGGAAGGAAGAAAAGTTTGACTAATAACAAGAAAAATGTATAAAGGAACGGTATATTGAAAAAGTACAAGGTGGAAGAGGAGTAGAAGCAAGCAAGAGATAAAGGAGCGCTATCTGATATTGCTCAGAGAGCTGGGAGAATGTGCCTTGAGAGGAGTCGGCCGTTGTATTTATAGTGGATATAAATATACAGGCCCGCGGTGGACGTTACTATGAAATTCCTTTTGTCTAGCTGCTACAAACATAAGTCATATTTCTGGTAACCTAATCTGCCATAAGTACTGGGAAAGTTTTGTGTTGCACGCTTCGCACCAGATTTTTTTTTTAATGTTATTCAACCAAGTATGTTTTAAATAATAACTTTAGCTCTTTTCTTAATCATATCAATTTTTTTGAGATTGACAACTTAATAGTATCTAGTGTACAGTTAAAACTTTATTGTAAGGAGTTTGCTGTTTGCAAAGTATCTGGTAGACTAATTTAATTTAAATTTACAAGGTGAAGAGGGTCGGCTCGAGCTTGGAGAGCTGCTCCTTCGCCTCGGGCAGCTGGACCAAGCCGCCGAGGTAGCTCAAGATCTGCCCACAACTAAGAGGGCTCTTCTTCTTGCAAAGGTTAGTTTATTATTATTTTAGGTAAAAGATAGGGTGTCACCGATAATTTGTCTCCCTCCTTTAGATTGTATTGTATAATTTCAGGATTAAAACCAAGCAATTAATTTCAGATATCGATTCCCCAAAGTTTATTGTTATCAAGATGTCGGTAAAACCCTGTACACATTATACATTATATAGCAACAGCATCCTCTCAAGCCATAAGTAAGCTATCTTATTTGAGTTAATGCTTTTCTTTACAGATTGAGGAGAAGAAGGGAAAAGTTGACAAAGCGCTCAAGACTCTCGTTGACGCTCAAGGTGAAGTAAGTATTTTATATTTCTTATTATTTAAGATCGTCTCTCTTTCAACATTTTCAATAGTTCAATAATAATCAAGTAATATTCTCAACATGACTGGCAGTAAGTTATAGTTAGAATTCGAAATAGTAAAAATTGTTTTAAAAAAAAGAAAAAAAATGATATATTTTCCGTCCGGAAAAAGCCTGGCAGTCTTTCTACGTCTTAAGGTGCCTTTACACCTTACGAACTTTACCTTCGAACACCACCCTCGAACAACCTTCGTGAAGCCTGGGTTCGGGGGTAGCGCTAGTGTCCCTTTGGATTTGGCTTTTCTTAAGTGACAGGAGTTGTTTGTGATACTAGTGTAATTTGTGAAACGTTGTAAATCGTCTCCTATTTTTTTATTTTTCAGATAATATAAAATATATTGATAATGGAGATTTTTTCTTTATCATAAGCTAGCTTTGGGTGCGTCAGCCATATTGGTTCGCTTAACCTCACGTGAAGTATAAATGGCTGTTCGCTTCACGTCGGTACGGCAAGGTTCGAAGGAGAACTTGTTCGAAGGTGAGGTTCGTAAGGTGTAAAGGCACCTTTATAGTTACATTGAAACTGTTTTAATACTATCAACAATAAAATAATAATAAAACTCACACATAGCAAATAAAGGCATTTTAGAACGCCGATGGGCTGCTCAGGCATAACTGACAGGCAGGCCTGAACGTGTATGGCCAGTCCATTTTTAATAGTTTATTTAGATTAGGTATAAATTATTAGAAATATCATTGTTTAATCTACAGTACCTAAATAAGATATATATTTTAGGTTTTGTATATAATTTTTTTTGTTCATCATAAGCAATGATATAGTATTTATTTTAGTCCAGAGATAACAATTTGTATACAGTACCATCTATTTTGTTAGTTTTTAATATTTTATTTTCACTCAGTTGTCATGTAGTCTTTCACTTCAAAAGCGTTGGGTTTCACCGTCATAAACCTTTGAAGTCGGCAAACTATCCCCTACCACTACCTCTTACCTCATTTTTTACCTTCAGTCTTTGTATCTAACTTGATTCAGAAGGTAAATATCAGATTCTATTTTATCTTGCTAACCAGCTACTTATTTAAATATTCATGTATAATGCTTATCATCTTTTATATTATTATCAGTTCTGTAAAATATTAATTTAATGTCATCCTCTAGCATAGTTACTCATATATTTGTTTTCTTTTAGCCCTGATGAAGATCCAAAAGTTGGATCGAAACGTTGGCTTTCGATAATAAAATTTTTTTTTCAAACTGAAAATCCTGATTATGATTTAACCTATCATAAAGATGATCAGTTAACTATCTCTCACTTCTATTTATTTTATCCATATTCAGTCATTTGAAAAACTTGACGTGTCCGTTTTCATTTAAAATTATTTTTGGACTCCCAGAAGGCTAAAAATATAATTCAAGAGAATTATATTTTGATTTTGGTGATATAATTCATTAGAATTATATCTTTGATTGTTAGTCCTAATAAGGGATATGTGTCAGAGAAAATAGTTAAAGTTAAGGGAATCTCTTTTTCTCTTTTCTATAAACTTGAATTTGTGGATAAGTTAGGTTTTTCAAACGTCTAATTTATTTGTTACAACTTTATCTCTTCTATACATGTCTGAGATTTTAATAAATATTTTTATATTTCAAACTAGCATAATTTAATGTTTCATTATTTACAGTTGCTGAGGGAGAATGAATGTGATATAGGTCAGCTGTTCCATCAGATGGGAACTTACGCCACGTCTACCGCCGATTACCAAGCTGGAATCGATTACTTCAAGAAGTCGTTGGCGTTTAGGCCAGATTTCATCCGCACCCAAGTAGCGCTTGCCAAGCTGTTCATGCAGGTACGTTCTGTACTCTTCTTAAATTAATTGTTCATCCGAATTTGTTATTATATATTTGCTCTGAGCAATTCTTATCAAACATTCTACTGTACATTGTTAATTCACTTCTTTAGATAAAACTTAATTCAAATTGAATACTTATATATTGTAGATATATGGGAAAATCAAAAATTTGCATTCTTGGGCTTAGGAATCAGTGTACAAATATAAGCAATACAGTTGCTTCACATATTTCCATAAGTTATAGAGTATTTGTATTGTAAAACTTGAAATTTCTCAGTACTTTTCGATTATTTATTTCTTATTTCTTTTTTTAAGGGACTTAATTTCATCAACAGTCGAGTTTTTTTTTTTTCTGCTTGCTTGTTTTTTACTGTGAGTTGCTTTTTGCAAATTCGTGAAGGTCATCGTGAAGGTGAATCAATGTTAGGTAAAAGTTTTTATTTTCATCAGTGATAATATGGGATATGAAATTTTGGCTGTCACATCGGGGATATATACATACATCAAATACCCAGTTTGATCAAAATAATTACAGCTGTTTTTGAAAAAAAATGTGAAAATGAGGCAAAATTTATTAAATAAAGTGCTCCCTCCATTTGACCAATTTTGATTAAATTTTAGCTGTCACATCGCAGGCATATACCTACACCAATTTTTTTCAGGTTCGTAAGGTTTATAGTTTTTGAGCTAGACTGTTCACATTCACAGACCATTTCATGGGCTTTATTTGGACTCAGGGGACCCCAAAACGTGTATTTCCGTTGAAAACTGGAAGCTAAAATTTTTCACAATCGCAATACGTTCCCTTACTATATGTTTCCTATAAATGTAAGTGAAAGTAAAAAAGAGATTCATTAGCATTCTGCTTAGATTTATCTGCAACTCTATAAAAAAATAGATATTTTACTATTAGTCATATTATTCCTTATTTTATTCTAAGTCAAAGACTGCTAGTTCTGTTTTAAATATTAAAAAAAAAAAACTTAGAACATCCTTCCTCAGAGTAATTTGTTTATTATATTAGGTGAAAGACCTTTCTTCATGTGAATTGTTATGTTCCGCGATTCTTTCAAACGAACCTTCCAACGAGGCTGCATTGCTGATGGTTGCGGACCTATCCCTACGTCGACTCGACCTCTCTGCTGCTGCGATTCACTTCTCGTCATTGCTCCATGCCAGGCCAGACTTCTGGCTTGCTCTAGCTCGGCTTATCCAGGTATAGAATATTTTAATATGATTTAAAGATAGAATATATGAGGAGCTCAATATTTTGGAAAGAATATCACAGAAAGAATTAAATTGTGCCTGATATTCTATATCATACTGGAAATCAATAAAATTTTACTGAAATCCATGGCTAAATTTCTATTATCAAAATATAATTTTCCAAAAATCTAGAATTTTATTTTAATTGTTAGAGCCTTGTTAATAATTTTAATTATAATTATATATTGATATTTTCCTTGTCATTCCAACAACTATTTTTTACATTTTAAAATTAATTTATATTTATATACACCTACATGTAGGTTTATTTATTAAATAATTTTATTCAAGTTATATTAAATTATTTTACATTTGTTTTTTCATCAAATATTTGTCTGTTTTAAAGTTTTGATCAACTTTCACCATTCATTTTCTTATTTATTTATCATGTTGTTTAAAAATATTTATGGTATTATAAATAAATAAATAAATTCTTTATTTATTTGTTATGGGACGTGTCCCTTAAGAACAAATTTAAATAATATACAAAGGGGGCTTTAGAGCCTTGAAAGTTTAAATAAACAAATTAAAATGATACTAAATAACTACTAATAATTAGGGAACCTCTAGTTTAAAAAGAGAAAATAAAATACACATTAAATATTTGCTCAGGTGAAAGAAACTAGTCTTCACATCTAATAATGTATACACATTTACAGATTGGTTAAATAGTATTTATATTTTATAAAAAAAAAGAAAAATGATAATAAAAAAATAAAATATATAAGGAAAATATGAACTTCCATCGCTTTAAAAAGGACGCTGGAGGGCTATGAAGTGATCATATAGGCGGGATTTAAAGGTAGAGAAGGTATTGGAATCACAGATGGAAGTGGGAATGGAATTCCATAATGAGCTGGACCGGATAATGAAAGATCTACCAAAAGCTGATGTTCGATGGGCTGGTATATTACCACTTTAACTTTTTGTAAAAAGGCGATACGGAGACATCTCTTGGGATCCCGAATATAAATCGAATGAAACAATTGAACGTTTTAGTTTTTCATCGAGATCCCTTGAGATACACCTATACACCGTGCAACAATAGTCAAAATTTAATATCATAGTTATATTTAAAAAAAAAAGTGTTATTATAAACTCCTCGTCAAAAAAAAAACGCAACACCGTAAAATTTATTTATTTCACTGGGTTTTTACTGAAGCAGAGAATCATACCTTAATGTGTCTTATAAGTCAAGTACATAGGAGTAATAAAAAGTGTATTTCAGAAAAAAAAAAAATTTGATTCCTTTAATTAAAAAAAAAAATTACTTCTAAAAATAAAAAAACAAAATTTTAACTTTTTAAAATTAAATTACTCTAAAAACAAGTGTTGCCACCTCTTGCACGAATGACAGCCTGCATACGCCTGGGCATGCTCCTAATTAAGTCCTGGACGGCCTCCTGAGGTAGTCTTTCCCACTCTTCCAAAGCGGCAGCCTCAAGCTCCCTGAGGTTGGATGGTGCTGGTTCTCTCGCTCGAACACTTCTTTTGAGTCTGTCCCATAAATGTTCGATGCAATTTGAGTCGGGACTCTTCGATGGCCAGGGCAATGTGTCGATATTGGCTTCGTTTAAGTAGTCCCTAACAATACGGGCAGCATGTGGTCTTTCATTATCATGCATTAGCAATGCCTTTTCACCAATAAATGGCATGTATGGCATCACATGGTCTTCCAAAATGTCTACCACGTATCTTTGTGCAGTCAAAGGGCCCCCGCGAATCAAAACTAACTCTGTGCGAGCTTCCCATGAGATGCCACCCCAGAACATCACGGAGCCTCCACAATAAGGCTCCCTTCCGACTATACAACATTGGCTGTATCGCTCTCCTGGCCTCCTCCACACTCTTCTACGTCCGTCGGGAGAGTTTAGCGCCACTCTGGTCTCATCGGTGAATAGAACTCGTTTCCAGTCATCGACAGTCCAATCTCGGTGCTCCTGGGAAAACCTAAGGCGGGCTCTTCGGTGCTCTCTGGAGAGAAATGGTCCAACCATAGGCCTTCGTGCCCTCATTCCACTAGCCCTCACTCGTCTAGTAACTGTTGATACTGAAACATGTAAGTTTCGGACACCAGCGACCAAGTTTTTTAAGTCGGTAGCTGTTATTTGCCGATTTCTGAGGGTCTGGAGCTGGATAAAGCGGTCATCTTCCACTGTTGTGACCCGTGGTCGGCCCGATCCAGGTCTTCTTGAGTATCCTCCTGTCTCTCTGAATCGTTTTAAGGCCCGTGCGACAGTTGAAAAGTGGACCCCTAGTCGATTAGCAATGTAACGCGAGCTTCGGCCTTCTTGGTGCATCGTGACTGCCCTAATTGTGTCATCTCTATCTAAACGTGCCATAATTATTAAGCAATTCTAAAATAATGCTTTCTTGATGAAATTAACACTGATACTGAGCCCTTGTTATTTTTTTGGTATCACTAAGTCGAAAAGAATGACTATGGTATTAGTGCTATTTATAAACAAAGGGATTAGAAATAAGAAAAAGTGCTGGAATTTAACTAATATTGTTGTTGTTCTCCTCATACGTATTTGTCTGATTAGAAACATCAACATAATATTTTTTATTTCAATTAAAAACCTGTGTAATTAATAAATTTTAGGGTGTTGCGTTTTTTTTTTACGAGGAGTGTATTATTACAAATATGTAACTGTACATCAGAAATATGTGACAAGAAAAATTTCAAAAGTTGATTTTACTATTGAATAAAAAAGGTTATATGGATGATCGTTGCAGATCGAACAACTAAAAAACACTCCTTTGCTCTCATAGAATTTAACAAACTTATTAATTTTATATTTAGTATTCTTTCTGAAGAAAAAAAATTATAACCAATAAGATAATTATTATATAACAACACTGTTTTAATTATTATATAACGACACTGATATGGATAATGTTAGGTGAACAGGCGCAGTGCTTGCATAGAACAGTCCTGGCCTTACATCGAGGCAGCGAGAAGCGTTTCCCCGAACCATCCTGCCCTCCATTATTGTACTGGTAATTTTACAGATGTTATTAACTCATATATTAATTAAGAATCCTCTTTATGTTATTTTTCATAAAACATGAATAATTTTTCATAAATGCTTGCTTTTTTTTTTTTTTAAATATTAAGCCATTGACAATGGCCATTTAATTACACAGTATTCATTTAGGTATGTTACCAATTTGATAGGGCTATACTACCTTTACTGCGGGGAAAAGCAGAAGGCGCTTGAGGAGCTGAACATGGCACGTGGTGACGTTGAGTGGGGCCGCCAGGCTACACACGACATGGTTAGTTGTTTTTTTTTGTTTTATGTAACCATTACTCTAATGCTGTAATAGTAGATGGGTAAAAGAAAGAAGATTAAAAAATTTTAAAAGAGAGAGAGAGAGAGAGAGAGAGAGAGAGAGAGAGAGAGAGAGAGAGATTAAAAAATAAAATAATTATTTTTAAATTATGGCTGAAAACATAAGTACTTGGAACATACAATGGCAACAAACAACTAAAGGAAGACCGCTCTATTAATTTACACTTACTAATTATGATAAAATTAAAAGTTCGCACTACAAACTGATAAAATTTTGAACTGAACAAGGACATAAAAGCAAATCTTACCTAAAACGATTTCACCTGACGAACTCTGACACCTGCAACTGTGACGGACAAACTTCACAAACATTTCATCGCTTCCTATACGACTTCCCAATTTTTGACAATAAAAGATACAATCTAATAAGAAAATAAAAGATTCAGCCTAATAAGAAGCATCTTTTTAAAAGGAGACAGCTAGCCATTAAATGAAAAGGACATTTATAAGAATTATAATAAGGAATTGATAAAATTTATAAATGAAATCGATTTTGAACTTCTTCAAGAAGACCAAGAAAATTGAAAAGTCGGACCTTTTGTTTTTATTTTAATTTATTTTACTTTATTGTTATTTTATTTTCTTATTTACTTTATTTAAAGTTTTGTGTTATAATATGATTTAGTAAATAGTTTTACATTATACTGCTTATGAAAGTATTTCTTTCTAGCCTGTTAGCTAGCCTAGAAAGTGATCCATTACACTACTTGTAGTGTAAAGGAAACATCTGTTTTCTTTACTGTACTAGTACAGTAAAGAAAGCACATGTTAATAAAACTCTTAAAAAACTTACTAACCTTTTTATCACTTTAATTTAAATAAATAATTTATTTTTTGAAGAGAAAAGATTTGGCTCCGCTGGGAGTCGAACCCGGGTCTCCTGCGTTACATGCAAGGATGCTAACCGCTACACCACAGAGCTCGGCTCAAGGCAGAGTAAATCCTTCCTCTTCACTGGATTAGCTCTGCCTTCAGCCGAGCTCTGTGGTGTAGCGGTTAGCATTCTCGCATGTAACGCAGGAGACCCGGGTTCGACTCCCGGCGAAGCCAAATCTTTTCTCTTCAAAAAATAAATTATTTAAAAATAATTTAAAATTGGTGGTTAGCCACAATTTAAGATTGGATTAATTAATTTAATTTAAATATATCTGAAGTTAGTGCTGCCAATATTCCCAAAACTATATTTGATCAATGAAATGAAGGTACCGAAGAACTTCCTTCAAAATCATGACACAGATACGAATTTGAATATAATAGACTATAGGAATAAAGAAAAGTTGATGATCTATTTAGAGACGATCCATTATATAATATGAATTATAAAAATTATACTAACTCCAAACGTGACATTCAATTACCATTTGAAGGATTTAATATTAGTAATAATACTAATTGTACATTTAATATAAATATAAATATGTAGATTTTTTACGATTCATCAATAGCTCCTACCATATGATTTTCATACATTATTTGTTAACCTTACACGTTTTATTAAATGTTACCCAAAATATAATTCTTATGAAATATTTTATTTTATTTTTCAGTATAATGTAAAATAATTTACATCACTTGTACAGAAAGTGCCCCTACAGTACTCTTTCTAATTACCGAGCTCGGCTGCGCCTCTCCCGTCAAACCAGACCTCGTACTGTAAAAAGCCACTTTCTGTACCAGTGATGTAAATAACTATTGTGTTATATTGCATGTTAAAAATATCATTTTTTATACTCCATATTTTGTATTTTCTTGTTTTTGTTTTTCCTCAAATACTCAATTAATTCTGTACCTGTATAACTTATATGTATAATTGAGGCGTAGAATTCCAAAATTATTATTATTTTTTTAAATAGTTTTTCTATTACATCGGACTGGACCAATAAATGTTACCTGATCCGAGTGGTTCACTTAAACCATTCCTCTGGTCAAGGTATAAGTGAAAAAAAATAAAAAAACAAAAGGCTCTGGTATGAATATGACTATAATTAAAATTAAAGATTATTCTTTGGAATAAGCAAAATAAAATACAAACAATTGAACTGATACAGCTAAGGTAATAGACAAAAAGATAAATGAATAAAATAATTTTCTAATGGCTTAATATGTTGAAGAGAAATAAACTAAAAATAATTATTAATGAAAACAAAATAAAAGGAACCTTCTTAAGTGAAACAAAGAAACAAACATTAAAATAAAGAGGCTGTTTAAATTAAAAGATATTTTCCGTAATGACGGTAATTATGATTAACAAAATAAAGAAAATATTTAAACACAAAAGGGTTCTTATCTGTAAAATGTCCTCTAATGGCCCTTGGGGCAAAGATGATGTCCGATGTCACGATGGTGATGCGAAAAAGGACTGCTTTTCAAAGTCATGGACTTCGCCAACAAAAATGTGTGCTCCTGGAGCGTGGAGATGCTTTCATCTGCAGTTGCCTGGCAACACTGACTCGGCGCAGGCCGATAAGGGCATTTTAGGTATTAAGAACATATTGTATATGCCCGTAATCAACAAACAATGTTGAGCGGTTTTTTATAAATACAAATGATGCATTTTAATTTAATTATAAATAATAAAAGGAAATGTTTTACTTAAATTAAAAAGGACTTAAATTAAGAGATTAAATATTGAATGTTGCGTCAACATATTACATTATCATTAGGTGGAAGGATTTCTTCCAAAAGAGGTTAAATGACATTGAAAACGGCCCTACAAAAATAAGGTCTGTTCCAAATCCAGCCAGATAATCTATAGAAAATCTGTCTAAAAAAAAATAAAAAATAAAAATCTGGAAATACTTGGACTTGGCTGGTTTTGGAATTCTACGCCTCAATTGTAAAATCTAATGTATTGATTCATGTATTATGCCTTGTACATAGAGCATGTACACATTAACAAATATACAGCTCTTATAAAGGGTTACTATATGAGGGAAAGAAAGAAGAGAATAAATTTTTACATTGCTACGTTGTAGGTGGAAGCCTACCTGGCGAGTGGTCAAGCTGCAGCTGCTGAGCGCCTCCTCACAGATATTGAACCGAGTAGTCCTGACGAGGAAGGACGACTACTTCTTTTGTCATCGTTCGTACGCCTGGCCCTCCAGGACAGAACGGAGATTGACCGTGCAATTACGGATCTCACCCATCTCGCCACTCTGGAGCAATATAGGTAAGTTTAATTTCAATGGTTTTATAACAGATCTTTATGAAAACACTTTACTAGCTACATTTGCAGATGACACTGCACTCCTCACATCCTGCAAAAACCCAGACGATGCTTGTTTGACTCTCCAAAACCATCTAGACGATATTTTGGCATGGGCAAAAAGATGGAGAGTAAAAATGAATGAATTAAAAAGCGTATTTGTAGTTTTTACTCTTAATCAGGGGTTGTGTCCTCAGGTATATTTCAATGATATTCCCATACCTACTTCCCAGGAAGTACGATACTTGGGACTTCACTTGGACAAAAGACTGACATGGAAAACCCACATCACACTAATCAGAAAGCAACTAAACAAACGGTATGGACTGTTATCAAGATTACTTGACAGTTGCTCTAAATTATCCCTAACCAACATGCTCATTAAACCCATTTGGACATACGGGATAGAGTTATGGGGCACTGCAAAGCCCTCAAATATCCAAAGGATCCAATCCTTTCAATCAAAAGTGTTAAGGAGGATAGTAGATGCACCGTTCTACGTGACTAATGACTTAATACACAAGGACCTTAACATCCAAACAGTAATCGATACAGCCACACTATACTACAAAAACTTCCAAAGACTAACTTTCAATATGAACCCACTTGCAGAAACATTATTGTTGAGGCAGTGGCCTAGGTACTTATTGGAATAACTAACGCCAATGTATCTATCACACATATGTGTAGATCACAGATTTGCTCATTGCAAAAAAAATTTTGCAGATAGCAAATTTAAAACGTATGACATAAATAAATAAAAAGTTTTTACTTTCCTGAATTTGTAGATTAATTATTTATAAAAATATTTATTTTTTGTTATACAACTTAGTCTATTGAATTTATTTCCCCCCCCCCCAGTCCTGTATGATATTATACCGAATGGTTACTGTTTGCTGTTTTCAGGGTTGGGGCCACCCTGGGGCTCGGCCAGTGTTATTTCGCCCAGAAGCAGTACAACAGAGCCAAGGTACTCCTGAAGCAAGTTGCGAGGACACCTTGGACGATGGAGGAAGCTGAATATCTTGAAAGGTTTTCTCTTCAGTGATATACATAATACATAATTATTTTTATTATATATTATACCTTGATCTTAATTTACCTGTTATCTTACGTTAATTATAGTAGGGCAAGTTGGTTGATGAATACGGTGGTGGGTGAAATAACACACAAGTCTTAATGACGTTTGTGTCAGGCAATCCATATTTCCAAGCAGAGTGGAATGTGCCTGCCCCCTCCCCTCCCCGCACTTATTAGTTTGAAGTTTAGGTTAATTTTGGTTCCATGATCAACAAATTAAACAAAAGAAAAGTGAAATTGCTGTTGGTTTGGGCTGACGTCCTGGCCCTAATGTAATCATATTTTCCATTTGAGATATATATTAGTATATATATGTGTTAGTATATTATTATATATATGTATACTACTATTAGTAATGGCTTATGTGGCCATTACTGTATATTGTACCTGCTTTTAGGCAAAATGCGCATAAAGTGTTCATAGTCTGCTGGGAACAGGATTGATTTCATCTATGATTGATTGAACCCTTTTATCAACTTAACCAATTTAATTATTTTTTTTTCAGGCTTTGGCTCCTGTTGGCTGAACTGCACATTACCAATGGAAACAATGACCTTGCTTCCGAACTCCTGAACAAAGTTCTCTTGCACAATCAATCCTCGGCCAAAGCATACGAGCTCTTGGGCTTGGTAGCAGAGAAAGAACAAAAACATCGTAAGTAATGGTATCTCCATTATGTCATGTCATACCTTCTTTTAAGACCTGTTTATATAGTAACATTTTTGAAACGTAGATTGGAACCAAACGCTGCTTCGCTGTTTGACCGCCAGTGGCAATAACAATGGATGAAGTTACACCTGTTTACACCATTAAGTTTTTTTATTAACTGTTTAATAAGTGAACTCCATAATTTTCATCTCAAGATTGTTCAGAAAACTTCACAATGTAAACAGGTTAACTTCGTCCATTGCAATCGTCCCTGGCAGTCAAATAACGAAGTAGCGTTCCAAAAATTTCACCGATTAACCCTTTGCAGACCAACCCTTGATTTCATGAATTGTCCACATGGTCCAATGCCGGTCCAAGACCTGCGTAAACAACCTCCGCCATTAGTCCATATCTGCTTGTTTACATCGCACCCTGGTGGTTCGTATAGTTTTCTGCCAAATAACACATTTGGTTTTAGTAATAACAACAAACTAAGAAGCCCTTGAGTGCTGCAGTTCACAGGACCTCTATTGGTTGTTGAGGATACTATTTGGTACCAAAATGATCAGCTGATCATCCAGAATAGTGCTTTGTATTCAGATTATGCCAATAAGGACTTGGCAAATGTTTAGAGGGACAGTAATAGTGTTAAATATGTTTGCCGGTCCCAGCTCGTCAAAGGACCGGTAGGAGTAGTACCCAGCGATATCTCCAGGCTTCATAGGTACTATGATTGATCACTAGTCGAGGAGGTCCCTTATCCAGCTCCTCTTCAGCCTTCTATAGGTGTAACCCCTTATGGCATGATGGGCCATATCGCTCATATGGTCGTGGAATCTTTTGTAGTGCGTTCGTTGACAGTGGACATGTGAAGATGGTTGTGTAATGTTATGTTGCTGAAATAGTAGGGTGCTTTTGTAATTATTCTAAATGTTTTTGCATGAAAGATTTTAGAAGTTTGTTAATGCGGGTCTTTTGGTTTGGTATCCCAGCTTTAAAACGATCCTGGCTATTGTAAAAAGATTAACTATGAGGGTCATTCAATAAGTAAAGAGACACATTCTATAATTTTAAAACTATTCAATGAATGTGTACAATCTTTTCAGGGGTGTTAGTTGGCAACCTTGGGATATGCTGTGATCAGCTGTTTTATCATTTTATGTCAACATAACCTCAAAATTTTCAATTCATCATGGCAAGTCCACTAGAAGATTGCACCTTAGAAGAGCAGTGCTCAGTCATTAGATTTTTAGTCAGAGAAGTTGTAAAACCAAGTGAAATTTTTTCTAGAGTTTTGATACAGTACGGTAAAAGTTGTATGAACCGTGCGAATTTGAACTCTCTAGTTCACAAAAAATTCAAGGTTCAACCTTCCGCTGGTAAAGTGATGCTGACCATCTTTTGGGTCAGCGAACATAGCCAGTACTACTGTGAGATGCTAGAACACAAAGTTAGACCAGCTATCAGGAGCAAATGTCGTGGAATATTGTCAAAAGGAGTCATTCTTCAGCACGATAACGCCCGCCCTCATACAGCCCAGCTGACCCGTGATAAGCTTCAAGAATTGGGTTGGGAGGTCTTACCTCATTCTGCCTACAGTCCCGACCTTGCCCCATCTGATTTTTACCTGTTTGGACCACTCAAAGATGTCCTACGTGGAAAAAAAAATTTGCTAACAATGAGGAAGCAGTGCATACTACTTCGGGTACTACTAAACAGTGCTAACAGACTTCGGGGTAAATCGAAAGAATTCTTCGTCAAGGGAATTAGGAAGCTGCAAGAATGATGGGACAAGTGCATAACTGTGGGGGGTCATTATGTTGAAAAATAGCCTTAATTTTGAAAGATTGAAATAAAACATTTTTGATCTATAGCCATTTGTCTCTTTACTTATTGAGTGACCCTCGTAAAATAAATGATAAGAATAACTGTTCTGCCACTTTAAAAAATATAATTGTTTTGCAGAGGAAGCTAGCTTGAATTACAAGCGAGCGTGGGACCTGAGCAATGAATCGGACCCTGCCTTGGGCTACAAACTCAGTTATAACTTGCTGAAGAACAAACAGTTCGCCGATTCGGTGGCCATCTGCCAGAAGGTACTGGCCTCCAGCCCGGAATATCCGAAAATAAAGAAAGAAATCCTTGAAAAGGCTTTGAAGAAGCTGCGAATTTGAATTTATCATAACTTCATAGCAAAATGTAAAGATAGAGAGATTGTTTGTTATGGAAAATGTGGATAGAACTGTTTAAGATCACTATTATTTCTGTAAAATTTAGTTGTTACAATTAGTTGCAATTTCTTCTTAATGTCATTTCAGCTTTTATCGGAGGAATATTGTCTATTTTTCAGCTCATAGATAATTCTTTTCCTTTGTCAAAGAGTATTTTATTATAAAATCTTATAATAGCACTTGTACTTTTCACTTTTGTGAAGAAGAGTTTGTTTTTATTACGTTTTTTTTTTTTTTTTTAATGAAGGAATCTCTTCCATGGGTTGTTATTTATTTTATTCTCTTAACGTATCGGGGTTTTGGGCCATCTTCTGGAGGTATCTATTGATCATTTTTAATATAACACCAACCATTCGTCTGTACGTATTGTAGCATTTTCAAGTCTATTTGAACCTTTTTTAAGTCAACTGTAACTCTTTCGAAGTGACAAAGAACTCTTTCCAATTCACAAGAAACCCTTTCCAATTCAAACGTAACCCCTTCCAAATCAAATGCCACCCCTTTCAACTCAATCGTCACCCTTTTTATTTAAATTGTAACCGTTTCCATTTCAATTGTCACCCTTGAAATAATCTTTCAAGTTGTAACTTCACCCATTCCAAAGAACCTTAAATAAATTGAAGATTGAAATGAAATTGGTTACAATTGAAATAGAAAGCGTGAGGATTGAGTTGAGAAGGGTTACATTTGCTTTGGAAAGGCAGTTGACTAAGAAAATGTTATAGTTAACTTGAAAAGGTTCGAATTGACTTGGAAATGCTATATAATTGTTTTATATAAAAAAAAAACATACGTCATTTACCTAATTCACTATAATCAATATTTTTAACAATTTTACATGGTTGTGGATGGATCATTTCATTGTCACTCATTTACTGAATATAAATCGTAGAGGTGAGAGATAGTCAACTGTTAATCTTTACGGTGGGTTAAATGATGATCAGGATTTTCAGTTTGAAAATTTTTTTTTTTTTATTATCGAAAGCCAACGTTTCGATCCAGCTTGTGGATCTTCATCAGGGCTAAAAGAAAACAAATATATGAGTATCTATGCTAGAGGATGACAATAAAAGAATATGTTACAGAACAGACAATAATATTAACATGGTAAGCATTATACAAGAATGCTTTGAAGTCGGCAAACTATCCCCTACCACTACCTCTTGCCTTATTTTATCTTCAGTCTTTGTATCCACCTTGACTCAGAAGGTAAATATCAGATTCTATTTTATCTTGCTAACCAGCTACTAATTCAAATATTCATGTATAAAGCTTACCATCTTTTATATTATTGGCAGTTCTGTAAAGTTATCATTTATTGTAATCCTCTAGCATAGATACTCATATATTTGTTTTCTTTTAGCCGTGATGAAGATCCACAAGTTGGATCGAAATGTTGGGTTTCGATAATAAAAAATTTTCAAACTGAAAATCCTGATCATCATTTACCTACAGTGATTATAAATCATTTTTATTGTCACTCATTTACTGAATATAAATCATTTCATTGTCACTCATTTACTGAATGTAAATCATTTTATTGTTACTCATTTACTGAATATAAATCATTTTATTGTCGCTCATTTAGTAAATGAGCGACAATGAAATGATCCTCAACCATGAAACTTGTTATAAATGAATGGATCCGCCGAAAAACGTTCTAAGCGACAATATTGCCGAAGTGGCACTTTTGGGTGAATGTATTAAAATTTATAATAGTACGTCATAGTATGATCTAGTACTCCATTATGTCATTTTACATGTGTACATAACAAATCACATGAGAAAAAAAATTCACCTACAGAACTAACAATAACTTTAGACTATGATTTTATTTCACTGATTTCTCAACGTTGCATATTTGTCACTTAGAATGTTTTTCGGCGGATCCATTCAAATATTGATTATAATGAATTAAGGAAATGACTTATGTTTTAATTATTAGTAAAAAAATTATATGTACAGACGAATGTTTGGTGGAATATTACAAATTATCAATAGATACCCCATGATAATGGGCCAAAAACCCGAAATGTTGGGAGATTAAAATAAATAACAACCATGGAAGAGATTCTTTCATTTAAAAAAAACAACCTAATAATAGCTTTATTTTTGTATTTGATCTCATAATTATTTTATCTTACTGCGTTGATTTAATGTTATCATTTACCAGCCTGTGATGTTCTACTTATCCGTCCATTTCTGTACACTAGTACATAATAGTAATATTTTATTTATTATATTTTTTAATATAAATTTATAAAAAATTTGTTCACCTTTCTTTTCCCTATTTCTTTTAATTTTAAATTAATATAACTAGAATTATCTATATCTAATCATATTTCTAACTCACTTTTGAGGTCTATTATTCTTTGATATGATCTCTCAAAAGATTTTTTACACGTTACGCCGACACGTACCACTGGTGGCTCGTACTAGAATGCCTCCTCGGCCATATAATTAGATCTTTAACACTTTGACTGCCGAAAAAGAATAGCCGAGAGTCACGCTCTCGTTTCGGCACAATTTTAATATTTAATTCTCTGACTAGAGACCAGTTACTCGATTTCAGGTGAGATGGCAGCCAAAGTTTTAAGAATATATGAAGAATATTCATATATTTATATAACATGTAAACATTTATTTTTTAATAACAATTATAATTAATATTGTATTATTAACGTAACTAGTAGGGTAGTATTCTTTTATTTTATTTTATTATTGTTGGATTGCCAATACTGCATAATGCCCTGGAATAGCTCCCGTCCGATAGAGCGAAAAGCATTAAACTCAGCCTCCAATGGGTGGCTTGTGGAATTACAGTCCTGTCATGAACATTTTAAATAACAATAAATCTATGTAAATAAAGATGAAATTCTGTTTATTCTTTTTAGAAATCCTTACCGTTTGTCCTATATTCTCCTAATTTCGCTCAGTGGTCCTTTGATACCAGGTGCAAAACCTGTCCATATTAAAATTGCATAACTTTAGCCAATCTCTGGGAATATTTATTGTTATTAAAATGGTTATGATCTCACTTTACATTGGTATTTACGAAATCGACAGTTTGAGTCGACCTAATTTTATAAGCTCCAGAGGGTAAAACTAAAAATATAGTATAACCTAAAGCTTTAGAACAATAATTTGTTAGTGCTATTTGTGTTGTATTTTTTGTTTATAGAATTGTTCACGTTTATTAGAAAAATGGAATTCCCTGGGTGAAACCGGGATATACAGCTAGTTTACTATAAATAACAAAATAACTATAGACTATAAATAACAAATAAAATTACTAAGTACACTTTTCATACAACTGAACTTTTCAATACTAATTAATGAATTTATATGATATTTCTTTGATGCAATAACTCACTCAATGTACCATAATTATACAACCCAATAATTATTCCCTTGGTCAGATGTTATCTTTTTTTTTTTTTTTTTGTACCAATTTATTCTTCATATTGGGAAATTTCCCAGATTAAGTTGTGTTTCTAACTATTCCATCTACAAGTCATCAACAGTTTAAGAGAAGTGAAGTAAATATTTTGATTTCATAGAGGGGAAAGTGATTGACTTATTTTGTGATTTAATCCTCTAAAATGTTATTTTATGACCTTCTGCAATAAACTAGCATTATGCTTTTGTTTATATTCGTTCGTATGTTAAAGCTAATAGATATTTATTACCTCAAGAGATGCTCAGGAAAAAAATATAAGGAATGCTCCATATAAAAAAATAACACCCCCCCAAATAAAGTAATACATTCTTAAATAAGGGTAATAAGAAAGGAGTTATTCAAAATTATGATCAAGGTTTAGGCCTCTATTGCTAAAAAATGTATTCAATTAATTACAGCTGAATTTTCACCTTTTAAGGCATCTCCAGTGCATTTTTCATATATTTCCCTGCTTACATACCCATGACAAGGTGAAATGGTAAACTGTGACTCAAATATTTAACACATTCACGCCGGGACTGTATTTCATGCTCCTCGCCCGTTGGCAGCTGAACTTAATGATTTTCGCTCAATCGGACGGGAGATATTCAAGGGCATTATGCAGTATGGGCAATCCAACATTAATAAAATAAACAATAGTAACATACCTCGTTACAAATCGTCGTGGAAAGTTTTGTGATTGACTAAAGTGTCCGATGCGGCAGATTAGTCTAAGCCACCGGTGGTACACGCCGGCGGGAACGTGTTAAAATATTAATAAATAGGCTTTTGAGAATGTCTTATAATATGATTGGTGAAACAATAACAAAAAAAACAAGAATAAAAAAGTAATTTTTTTATTATCCAAACTGGTAAAACAACTGTCAGATAGAAAATTACTATCAAAATCATTATAACTTCATCGTTTTCAAAAATGAATTTTATTACAGATGCTCAAATATAATTTTTAAAAAATATACATAACTTTATTAATACATCTTTGGCCAAAGATTGAGAAACTCCTTATCAGAGAGCATTTTCCATGATTTTCCCAAAATTTCACTAATCGCACTCTCGGTAGCTTCGTACGATTGGGAACACTTCTTCAGCCATTGTTGGTATTCGTTGCTCCATTCAGGGCTGATGGGCCAATCACATCTGTAAGGACACATAAAATTATTGCAGTGTGATCTATTTATTTAAAAAAAACAAACAATAATAATAATTATTATTATTTAATTTAAATATCTGACAGTTAACTTTATTTATTCCAAATTAGCAATAAGGATTATAGACTGCATGTGTGTGTAACCTTTCAAGCCTTAACTAATAAAGAAATATTTAAAAAACGGACAGACAAGACTACCCATACCTCCAAATAACCTATACCAGAGAAAACGACATTTCTAGAGTTTCATTTAATGTTAAAAATCCACTGATACTATCTCTTTTTGTTAATGCAATACTAACACAAAATGTGTTGATATTGAACTCCTACCTAGTAGATATTAGTTTTCAAACAAATTATTTTCAAATGCGTAACTTTAGCAATTAAATTTTATAAAATTGACTAATCCACTGAATGTGAGAAGTGTAGTTGATTACTTTGTATATGACAAAGACATCAGAAGATACTTCACAAACATAAAGGTAATACGGGGAGCTGAACTGAGCACAGATCACTACCTCTTGATTGCTGATACGCAGGTTCCGGTACCACGATCTGCAAAGCCAAAAGTTTATGAAAGGATAGATGTTGGGGTACTGAGGGTTGAAGAGAAACAGGAACAATATAGGATCCGTTTAGCTCATGCTCTAGCAGAAGTAAATTTTGTTCAAGACCTATTATGGCAGGTGATCAAAATTGTTATCCTGGGCATAGCAGAAAAGGTTTGTGGAAAGAAAAGGGTACATAATGCTTCAAAAAAGACTCGCTGGTGGAATGATGAAGTCCAGAAAGCAATCAAGGAAAAGAAGGAAGCTTGGTTGAATTATTGAATTAAAGCAAAGGATGTAATCTCAAGGCGGAATTATGTTATAAAAAGGAACGAATCCAAGAGAATCGTCCAAGCCTCCAAAAAGCAAGCATGGGAAGAACTAGGGAAGAAGCTGGAGGAAAGTCGCCAAGAAAATATAAGAAGGTTCTGGAACTCCTTAAAGTCGCTCAGAGGTAAAAAGGGGAAACAAGTGCGCTGCATCAAGGATAGGCAAGGAAATCTTATCACAAAAGAGGAAGAAATCCTTGAAATGTGGCGAGTTCACTACCAGGAAAAGTTCAGTGCGTAAGATAGAAGGAGGGATGGATTCGTGGATCTGAGAAGGACTAGAGTGCCAGAAATTCAGCCGGAAGACATGGATGACACCATTTGGGAAGATGAGGTGCAGTTGGCTGTTTCAGGGATAAAGCTGGGTAAAGTAGCCGGTATCTATGAAATAGCACCAGAGCTTATTAAATACAGTGGGGAGGATATGATTAAAGCCCTGCAAAGTCTATTCCAAAGAATTTAGAGTGAAAAAAGAATACCCAAAGAGTGGGAGGACAATGTAATCATGCCCATACATAAGAAAGGTAGCCCAATTCTTTGTGACAATTATAGACCAATTTGTCTTTCCTCAGTCGTCTATATGGTATACTCCCGTATTCTTGAGAGAAAATTAAGAGGATTGGTTGAGGAGAACCTTGAAGAGGAACAGGCAGCATTTTGACCAGGTCGGCAGATTCAGGATCATATTTTTGGTACTCAGGACAATAATAGAAAAAACATGGGACAGTGGAAAAAGTACATATTTAGCTTTCTTGGATCTGAAAGCTGCATTTGACTCAGTTCCCCGAGAAGAACTTTGTAAAGCCCTGGTTAATAAAAAGATCCCTAACAACCTGATATCAGCAATACAGTCAGTATACCAGGACCCAAAAGGTGTTGTCAGGCTTAATGGACGTAAATCAAAACCTTTTAGGTTTCTTAAAGGTGTTAAACAAGGAGAAAGTCTTAGCCCACTCTTGTTCATAGTTTTCATGGACGAGATATGGAAGGTGTGCAAGAGGAGAACACCAAGAGCAATAGTAGGGTATTGGAACCTCATGCCAGTTTTGGTGCAAGCGTTTATATATTCTGATAATGTAGTGTTGGTGGCGGATAGTCTACAGAACCTATAAACAGCTATAACTGAATGGAGTGAAGAACTTCAGGTGAGAGGAATGACTGTAAACGCAGAGAAAAGCAAAGCCATGCTGGTCGGAAGGGGTGTGAATGAGGGGACTGTAAACTGCAATGGGGTACCGCTTCAATATGTGGATGCCTACGAGTACCTGGGAGCAATTATTTGCAGAGATGAGAAAGTAGACAATGAGGTACTCAATCGAGTCAAAAAAGCAAACGACGTATACTCTCAGGTGGGCTCTACCATTATAGGAAGGAAGGAAATTAGCCAACAGACAAAGCTCCTCCTATTCAAAACAGTGTTCCTTCCAGTTTTGCTGTATGGTGCAGAAGTTGGACAGTCCTGGATCGGCATGCAAGCAAAGTTGCAGCAGCAGAGATGAGGTTCCTGAGAAGGGGAAAACCCATAGGGACCGAATCCGCAATGAAAGAATCCGGGAAAACCTCGGGGTCTCGCCAGTTGGAGAGATAGTGGAGCAGCGCCAGCTGAAATGGTTTGGGCACGTGAGCAGAATGGGGGATGACCGAAAGATCAAGTGGTTGATAGAGGCCAGACTAGGAGGAAAGCGCCCACGGGGTCGGCCCAGAAAGATGTTCACGGATCACGTCAAAAGGATAGGAAGAGAAAGAGGCTGCTCTCTGGCAGAAATGAAAAATTAGGTAAAAGATCGCGACAAGTGGAAACGTTGGACCCAGGCTAAACCTCCACGCTTAGCGGCATCCTGGAGGTAGCGAAAGAAGAAGAAGACTAATCCACTGAAACAAAGATTAATAAATATCTTAAATTTAGATTATATTTTAAAATATGTCGGTTTCCCAGTTTGTAAATCAGCAAAATTGCAATTTGCAGTGGTTCTAGATGAAAAATAAAATGAAAAATAATTTTTTTTAATTATGGCATTAAGGGTGGTATATAACCTAATGTTTTCTTGAAGTAAATTGACCACCTTGGTTTTAGGCACTGAAAGAAAACAAGGGGTGCCACTCAAAATTAGTTGGAAATCTGTCTAATTTTTATTAAGTTCAAGATAAATCAGAAAACATCTTACTATTTTAGATTGAGAGGTTATGTGACCGTGATGTTATCGAACTCCTGTCGCCTTTTTTTTCAGTTAAAAAGTGCCTTGATTGGCTTTAATAGATTCTAGCTCTATTATAGAGACCTAGAATCTATAACCGCTCGCTCTTCAGAGATAAATAAACGCCCAAAAGGGTCCTTATCAGTGGAGATCGGGCCTTACTTTGAAGGGCGCCTTAGTGAACGACACATAAGCCGCACTTCAGTACTTGTACCAAATTAACTTGGTCAAAGATGCAAAATTAAAGATAAAAAATTGGAACAACCTCTTGATAACAGCATTTCTCCTGACATATAAGTCCTTGAGCCTGCTGCGACCAGCTTCGGCGATGAGAAGAAGTGTGCATGTTGACACTCTTTCCCTCAATATCTGTAATAGATTACAAAAAAAAACTTTAAGTCACATTCGTGTATAAGTAATGTTTTGGTAAAACATAAGAAATAGCTAAATATGAAATATTAAAATAAATCAAGTAAACATATAGAGCAGAAAAAATGTAAAATATTCCATCAACTCATAAAACACATTGAGCCCATGCAGGCGGAGTACGCCATAATGACAGACCATTGTTTATAATTAAAGCCGTTCTGTTCATTTAATATAAATTATTTGTTCCCTTGGTAACTAAATGAAGTTTTCAACAACTACATAGAGAATTATAAAATTAGACGACTTGGAGTATTATGCTTGCATTGTCGAATTATCGCAAGTAAAAAGTTTTATTTAATAATAAAAAAATTTAGTATACTTTAGAGAGCATGTTTTATTTTATTTCAAGCATGAAATATGAAATAAACTGACTATTAAGTTTGTACAAGGCATAAAAAAAAGAAAATGTAAATAAATATAACAATTACTAGAAATAAATAATGTTGATCACTTTGCACACTTAGCTGAATAATTACAATAGGGGAGAGCGGGGTTGGTTGGCATAGGGGGTAGGTTGGCCATTGGCTTATAGTTTCCGTCACACCTGTTGTGAAGGCCCCACCATTGTGCCATGTGAACCGCTCGACCTCGGGAGTCTTGTCCTGAGTTTTCAATCCGATGCTAACAGTGTAGATAAGAGTATGCTTCATTATTGATTTTACAACATGTAAGTAAATTTTTAAATTTACAGTAAAGTTGGTTTAAAGGCATGGAAAAACATTTGACTCCGATTCTGTTCACATAGCCCCAAACTCCTTTGAATAACCTAACCTTTCGACTAACCAGTTCAAACCACTTTCTTGTTTGATTGTTCTCCCCTGTCCTGGCAGTCATCTTTCATATGATCTCTCCTATGGGGTTAGTTGGCTCTCTTCAACTTTTTTTTTGGCGCAGTAGCAATTCACAAAAGCAAGTAAACATAATCAAAGGTGAAACTACCAATTGTCTTTAGTTCCAGCGAGGAAGATGAGAGCAATTTTTCTTATGCAAAAAGTGACGACAATCTAAACTTCTATCTTCTTCTGTTGTCATTCTATTTTCCCTTAAAAGCTGTTAAAAACCTATTCAAAATTATTATACCATTATAGTGCAGCTTTTAATAACAATAATATGTGTCAGGCAGTACTTAAATGAGATGGCTAAACAACCCCACCATCTAGGTCAACCTGCCCCATGTATGGGGTTAATTGGCATACTCTGGATTGACGAATTCTTCATTTTTCTATGACCTTAGTATTAAATATTATGTTGTGAAAAAAATACTTGAAGTACTCTAATACTTGGAGTTTACAGTGGTATCAGCCCCATTGGGATTATATTAACAGGAATGACTAAACAATTAAAAAAGTGAAAACTGTTGCCAGCCAACCTCGCTCTCCCCTATCTTATTAATATGATTAAATACCTATCATCTAGTATTAAAATAATTGATGTTAATAATTAAAAGATAATATATATATAATAGTAAGTGATGTTAAGCCTACTAGTGTATTCAACCTGGGGCATTCCTTGACCATCATGAGCAGGAAAGGATCAGTTCTGTCTACGAAGGACTTGGGTGTGGTAAACTTCGGAAGCCCGACATGCCCGAACAGCTGCAGGGTGTCCCTGTACCATTCCAGGGTCCTGTTGAGGAGTCCCCCCTCCAGCTAAATTCATTTGTTAAAAAAATTAATGAATTATAATACAATATTTGTGAAAATAATATATTTATTAATATTATTTGTTTACAATATATAATATTAGACATTTATTCAAACTGGCTGATGATGGTATCAAAACTGAGTAATACTGAAACTAATAAGTAATACTAAATAAAGTCGACTCCATTTAATTGGGCCATCGGATAATTGGGACCACCACTTAATTAAGCCATTTTTAATAAAACGGAACCAAATATAGGTAAAATATCATCGCTTCATTGGGACTAAACATCGTCTAATTGGGCCAAAACTTTCTGCAACTTAATGTAAAAAACTATGAGACCCGGTGTCAATCGAATAACCTAAATATCTGAGACCAGATGCAAGAAACTGTATCAAAGAGGTTTGTCGCTTTTTTTTTTTCACAAAGAGGAAATGAAGAAAGTCCTGAGGCGTCCGAAAGAAGTGTGCTAATTATGTGCATAATGCTAAATAATTATGTGCCGAAAGCTAATAATTATAAATGTGACAATGCACACTTGATTCTTACCTGTTAAAAAAATTGACATAAAAACATGTTCTGATTCATTTCTTATTTCGTCTTTTGCAGTATAATTTATATTCTAAACAAATAGTTATTTTTGTTTTGTTTCATCTTGTATATTTCTTATATTAAAACATCTATTTAATAAAAATAAATTTTAAGAGTTAAATTAATTGTATTATTTTGAACCCATCATTAAATTAATAGACGAGAATAGTCTATTAGTCCACACCTAGTCACGAGAATAGTCCACACCTAAATGCACCTATTAACTGGGTTTTCCCTCAAATATGTCTAATGTACGACACCATATATGTATGGTAGCCCAGTGATTAGGCGTATTTAGGCATTTTTTATTTGCATTTACATGTGGATTCATGGTCTCCGCTTTATTGGGTCCTCCGCCTAATTGGGACAAAACAAATTTTCCATTTATGTCCCAATAAAACGGAGTCGACAGTAATAAATAGACAAGGACTGAATTTTTAAGCAACACAAATCTGAAAAAATATGCAGACAACTGAACAGTAATAAGTGTTGAAAAAATATGCTATTTAATAACTTTTATGTGTACTTATTTTTTAAAAATATTAATATTAGCATATTTAATGAATAAAAAGTTTAACAATAAAATATATGAAAACAATATTATTAGGAAATCATTTCAATAATTCTATCAGTTATTTGAAAATCCCAAAATGTATAATAAATATACAATAAATAATGAATGAATAAGTAAATGTACAATAATAAATAAATTTAAAAAAAATTAACAATGATTAAGTTTCTTTGTTTTGTTTTCAGTTTAGTTCATTACTTAATTTTTACAGTTCATTATTTAATTTTGTACAAAAACAACTGAACTCCCAAAATCCTCAGCTAAAAAAATTTTGCACAATGTAGTAAACAAATGTATATAATCATGTGAAAAGTATTTAATGAAATTAAAGGATTATTATTATTATATTATCTATGTTTGTTTGTTTGTTCTTTATAGAAATCCTTACCAGGTGCAAACACCTGTCCATATTAAAATTGCATAACCTCAGCCGATCTTCAGCTGATATTCTTTATTGTTATAAAAATCGTAATGATCTCGCTTCACATTGGTTTTTTAAATTAGAAAAATGAAATTCCCCGGGTGAAACTGGGAAATAAAGATGAAATTCTGTTTGTTCTTTATAAAAATTCCTACCGTTTGTCCTAAATTCTCCAAATTTCGCTCAGTGATTCTTTGATACCTTGTGCGAACACCTGCCCATATTAAAATTGCATAACTTAAATTGGTTAAATTTACATTGGTTTTTACGAAATCGACCGTTAGAGTTGATAAAAGTCTCACTTTATAGATTTAAAAAAAAATCTAGCCATTTCATGTTAAAAAAAAAATAAATAAATTGTTAAATTGCTATAAACTTGATATTGTGGACAATTAGGGTTTTTCAAATTCAAATGATGGAATCATCAACCTTAGCTTAATGTATGCTTAGTTTATTTGCATCATTTGAGTTCTAATAGATTTGCGAGATACAAAAATCAAGTCGCATTACATTTTAAAAAGTGTAGTTTTTGATTATGAGATGATAATAACTTATAATTTTCATAGGTTAATGAATCAATGAGTATCGGAATGCTATTATAGCCCATATTTGTTGAACTTGGCATCAAAAAGCATTAAATTTTTTTATTATTTATGATTCTTTGATATGTAGCTTTCTACAACTTCTTAGGAACAGATTATTAAGAATTGAATTCAAATGTATAACATCTATTTAATCGATGAGGTATAGTACTGAGTATTTAATCTATTTATATGCCCGAGATATGACTGTAAAAATTTCATCAAAATTGATCAACCGGAGGGGGGACTTTACCTAATAAATTTTGTATCATTTTCACGTGTTTTTTTATTTGCTCAAAAAGGCTTTAAGGATTTTGATCAAACTGGGTATTTGATGTATGTATATGCCAAAGATGTGATACCCAACATTTCATCAAAATTTATCAACCGAAGGGGCACTTTATTTCATAATTTTTTTCTAATTTTTACCTTTTTATAGATGATCTCAAAAACGGCTTTAACGATATTTATTAAATTCGTCGTGTTTAATGAAAATTAGGTATTCTTTAATATCAGGTAAGCTTTATCATTATTAAAATATTCTGAGGTGGCTTTTTTTGGGGGGTAGGGGCCTATTTGTTTGTTTTTTTGTTTCCAATAAAGTCCCTTTGTTTTTGTTTATATGGAGAAATTAACTGTCTCTCGTTACGCCTAAAAATAAGAAATGGCTAAATATGAGATATGATAAAAATAAAGAAAACATAAAGAAGAGAAAAAAAGAAAAATATTCCGTCAACTCATAAAACTCGTTGAGCCCACGCATGTGGAGTACGTCTTTAGTGACAGACCATTATTCATAATTAAAGCCGTTCTGTTCATTTGAGAAGTGGCAATTAACAAAACGCAATAATTTCTAACCTAATTAAGTTGATAAATGAAAGTTGTGTGTTGCGCGCACGCACCAGATTTTTCTTCTTGAAAATGGCTTAGTGCCAAAACGTTGAACAGCATATTATAAAAGTTTGAGGTTAATAAAGGATCTATATAAAAAACTTGACTAAAAAATAATAGTGTTAGTTTGACATCAACAAGACTTTTTTACATGCTTGCTCATGCAATATGCAGTTATGAAAGAAAGAAGCTCAAAATAAAATCTTACCTTGCTAAAAGGACAGTCATACAGAATAGAAGCAACGGGTGCTTTCTCTTGCCAGACGATCTCACGCTCTACCCGCAAGGAGGTGAGGCTGAGGTGAACCCTGAGGTGAGGATTTCGGGAGGTGGCTTGGCGCCAGGTCTTGGGGCTGACGGGGGCCGGGCTGGGAGGGCTGTGCTCGGTCTGCCTCAGGTGCAGGGTCGGCAGCCCGCTGTCGGCCAAGAGAGACACCAGTTCCTCGGAGAGGTTTTGTGGGCTCAGCTCCAGCACCTGCTCTGTCTGGCCTGTCACAATTACTGGCAATCGCAAGCAACACTTCTTAGCTGTCGTACATTAAGGAGGAAAGCATTGTCTACTGAGTTTTTTTTTTTTATATATCAATGCTGACCTCAATATACAAAAATTCCTCAAAAAAAATTAATAATAATGATGAAAACTAACCCCTAATTCTTAATAATAGAATTATATAGTATTTTTTTTTTGTACTGTGGCAAGTGGACCGCGGCCCCAATGGGCCTATTTTGTGCCATATTTACTGCCTGGGTTCTGCTACGTCTTTTATGCTTAATTTCAGAACCTCAGTATATTTGAGGAGGCTGCTTGTGTTGATTATCTCATGCGCCTTAGGGTCCGTGATACGGTCCAGGCCAAACATCCTGAACCTTAATGCTGCGAGTCTGTTGCATAGGCAGACTATGAGATAGGCCGTCTCGCTCTCTTTCTCACAGCATCTGCAAATTGGCGATGCCGCGAGTTTGAGTTTGAACATGTGGCTTCTGAGCTTACAGTGTCCGGTGTATACTGCCGTAAGTCTTTTTAGTGCATTCCTGTCAAGGTTCAGTAATTCTCTACTCCTTTTGACAGAGGGACTATCCAGGAACAATTTGGAGTGTCTTAGATTTTACTATATAGTATACAATTTATTGAATTTAATTTTAGTACTATGTCAGCAAAAGCACAATGGCCCAATATAACATAGAGTAAGTTAACTTTTTCTGCTATCAAATTTTTCTCCCTGTTCCTAAGATCCAGCTGCTGCTGGGCATTTGGGCACTATGAGCACCCTTTATTAATGCCACATGTTTGGGAACTACTGCCCCCACCACCTCCATATCATCAAAAAAAAAAAAAAAGATCATAAAACAGGACAATTATCAGTTAAGAAACAGCTATTAGGGCTTTGCATTGCATGTGTGTCAAGGTATTTTTATTTTTAGTAAAGAACCTTTACAACTGATTAAGAATTATAGAATTTTAACTCCTTTACCTCAAAAATGATTGTATTTTCTTATAACAATATCTAGTGGTTGAACAATATACGAATGAATTATTTGTATAGGCTAATTTCTTATCTGGTATATATTTTGAAAGGCAATAATTAATTTATTTAATTTTAGGTTGTATATATAAATATAAAATATATACATGTCTTATAATATTGTTTGTTTTAACGTCATTTTATGCCACTAAAGCTAATCGGACGATGCTACAGTGGGAGTCCTAAGTTTAGCCTATCCATATATAATTATGATAGGGATCTTTATCGAGTACAGGCTCGGGACCTCCATTTTACAATCCGGTGGACGGCATAGACAAGGATTTTTAACTCCTTTTAAAAAATCCTAGGGCCACCTCGGTACGCGAACCCGTGACCTTTAGTATTTTAAGTTTCTATGCTAACCACTACACCACAGGTCACCCCACATATCATATAACATTGACTTATATCAAATGAAAATTCAGAGAAAGATATTTTTATATTTCATAAAAAAAAAAAATTAAGGTTTTTAAAAATATGAAGTTTAGCATCCATTAAAAAATTTATGGTCTTATATAAATTTTAATAACGTGTTTACCCTTTGTTCGAGTTTAACTTCATGGAAAATTTAAAAAAAATAAATTTGAATAACCTCACATGAACGTACTTTACTGTTGTCACTTAAAACAATTGGAATTCAATTGGACAATCATATAATGATAAATTGATGGAGGCCTAGGGCTTCTACTAAACAAGTACCATTTTTAAATGATAATTAATATTTCTTGGTACCTTCAGGTTGATAAAAACACCAGGGTGTATAATTGAGCAGGTAGACTTAGTCATATTGACGAGGCTGAGGGTTCGAAGGATCAGGCATTGCTCTGTCGCTACGTCGTCAAGCAAGGTCTTGGCTTCGGTGCCATCAAGCAGTAAATCGGTAAGCTCCAGATGGCGCAGCTTCTTCAGATTACCCATGAGCCTTTTCACTGCTTCCAGGAGTTTCCCTTAAAAAATATATATATATACAGTACCGGTCAAAAGTTTAGACTCACTTGTATTTAATTCACAATCGTCAAGTTTAAAAAAATAATTGTAACTCAAGAGATAACATTTCAAAAATTATGTGATTGTTTCGAAATACAATCTATATAAATAAAGATGAAATTCTGTTAGTTTGTTTTTTTGTTTGTGCTTTATAGAAATACATACCGTTTGTCCTAAATTCTCCGAATTTCGCTTAGTGATACTTTCATACCAGGTGCGAACACCTGTCCATATTATCCTATGAAACTTAAAATATTAGAATTATACATATTTAACCTATTATTACAATTATTAAACACATTAAGCCCCGTGTGGTCCCTGTGACCGCTAGGTATCTTGCATACGAAACCAATGCCAGTACAGAAACCACGGACCATCTTCTTAACTTTCACAACTCGGCAAGGGAGGTTGCCACCCCTGGCTGTAGTGAGACTCGGTAGATTTCAAATCTTTCTACTCTATCTTTATCAAAGCTAAACAGTGATCATGATTTTCGAAAACCCAGCATTAATTTAAAAAAAAAAATTAAATAGATAGTTTCGTATCTTGATTAATGCCTTAGAAAAAATAAATAAATATATGAATAAATGAATTGTATGAATATGAACATATAAATTAATAGTACACTACAATATGAAAAAAATTATAAATCAATTAATTTAATGATATTTGCTATTTTTCAAAATAACATGGAATAGTTCTATTAGATATAAGATAGTTTGTTGTTGTTTGTTCGTTTAACGTCACTTTATGCCACTAAGGCTAATCGGACGATGCTACGGTGGGAGTCCTAAATTTTGCCTATCCAGGTATAATTAGGTAAGGATCTTTAACGAGTACCTGACATCATACAGGCTCGGGACCTCCATTTTACGTCCTATCCGACGGACGGCATGGCTAAGGATTTTTTACTCCCATTAAAAATCCTAGGGCCACCGCGGGACACGAACCTGCGACCTTTAGTATTGTAGGTTGCCATGCCTATGATTACCACAGGTGATCCGATTAATATATAGGTCAATATTAGACTAAGACAGAACATACCTCCAGTTCCATAGAGCCTGGATATTTGATCTTCTTCAAATCTTGCTAGCATGTCACAGGGAAACTGGTACCTAAAAAAACAATCCTGAACTGATTGTTCATAAAAAATTATAAAAATAATGATTTTTTAAGCAAACATTACAGGCCTACATTGTTGCTTAACAGGGATTATTGTTTTTTTTTTTCTTTCCTTCATATTTTTAGTGGCTATTAAAGAAGTCTTAAATAAAATATAGGCTGAAATTTTAGCATTAAATATCTCTTTGAACAACTTTTAGTGTTATTTTGACAATTGCTAGGATTTTTCTTACATTTCCTAAGAAAAATATTTTAATTAGATATATAAGTTTTATGATTTCAAGATTTATATTTCCACAGCCTAGTTTAGCATTCTACAGTGAGCAGTATTGTAAGATTAAATCAGATCTCAAACCAACCTTAGTGTATGAATGTGTTCCCCTATACCGCTGACTGTACATTTTTCTTTGGCATTATGGTGCTCAGCGTAGAAGGACAGCATATTCATGAATTCGTACATATTGTAGAAATTAGTCATTGGAGAGAAGATTAGCACCCTGAAGAAGCTTCCAACTGTAGATAGGCACATTTGGGCACGCAAATGGTCCAGAGTATACTAAAATATAAAAATAAAATAATTAATCAATATGTTATATATGAATATTAAATTTTGATTATTAAATAATTTTATTTGAAGAGAAAAGATTGACCACCGCTGAGGATCAGTTATGGGTCTTCTACATTTCTGACGCAGCTAAGCGTGGGGCCTATCCCAGCCATGTCAATCTTCTCTCTTCAGCGTTCCCACGCGACAGGGCTCGCCATATTGCAGCATAGTCACTGGGGGGCTGGACCATTGTCCAATTTTTAGTATATAATTGACGGACCGCCACAGTTAAACATTATTTTATGATTATTTAATATTTATTATAATAATAAATAATTTTATAAAGAGTGTTGCGATGATGATGCCGAGACCCGGGTTTGATTCCCGGGCCTGGCCAATCTTTTCTCTTCAAGTAAAATCATCTAAAATAATTAATCTATATAAATAAAGATGAAATTCTGTTTGTTTGTTTATTTTTTCTTTATAGAAATCCATACCGTTTGCTCTAAATTCTCCAAATTTCACTCAGTGGTTCTTTCACACCAGGTGCGAATACCTGTCCATATTAAAATTGCATAACTTCAGCTAATCTTTGGGTATATTCTTTATTGTTATAAAAATCGTCATGATCTCGCTTTACATTGGTTTTTACAAAAAACCGTTTGAGTCAATAAAAGTCTCACTTTATAGATTTTATAGATTTAAAGAATAAAATTCTCTGGGTGAAACCGGTATATACAGCTAGTAATTTATAAAAATAAAAGTATAACAATTTAATATTTTGGAGCTTTTGATGATTCATCACATTGGAGCGACATGTCTTTCAAGTGTAACTTAAGTTATATAAACTGATAATTTATATTAAGATTGAAGTGACATTTCTTTATAATTTTTTGTTTTAGATTTAATTAAAACTAAAAAAAATAAATAAAAAACTTTGAGATAATGATTGATTGATGAAAGGTTTCAAACCTTTGAAGTCGGAAAACTAACCCCCTACCGCTAACACCTTATTTTTACCTTCAGTCCTTGTATCACTCTGGACTCAGAAGGTAAATACCAGATTTTATTTTATCTTTCTAACCACCCACTTATTTAAATATTCAAGTATAATGCTTATCATCTTTTATATTATTATCAGTTTTGTAAAGTACTCATTTATTGTCACCCTCCTGCATAGATCTCATATATTTGTTTTCTTTTAGCCCTGATAAAGATCTACAAGATGATCAAAACGTTTGCTATCCAAAATAAAAAGTTTTAACTGAAAATCCTGATAATCATTTAACCTATCATAAATAAAGATGAATATGCTTGAGTACAAGTCAACTTACAAATACCCTTCCATATTCAATTCTGTCACCTCAGTGAATAAGTTTTAAAGTCAAATTTTCCAATATTTCTGGTTATAACTTTTAAAGTTCGAACAGTATTGCTATAAAATCTGGTTTTCATTATCAACCGTTGAAATTTTTGTCAAAAATATTAAAATACTGGCTACTGATTATAGCCTATTAGACCAGTTGAATAGACCTTATCTGTAATGAGATATTAGATATTTAATAATTCACTGATTACAAAAGATTTAACGCAAATTGCTCGTTCACAAAATTTCAAGTGAACGCCTGATTTATTCACAACGAAGAAACTGCTTCCATGCTTCTTTTTAACCAGTTAACTCATTTTGGGCTAAATTATACTTAAAAATTTATTCACTGGGTTGACAAAATTCTTATAATGTTCAAAATATTATTCAGATCCGAACATGAAAACTAATATATAAATGTAATATAAATAATAAATCCCCTCGAAGTGGTAACATGACAAACTGTATTAGACCTAAAAGGGAATGGATTACATACCTGCCATCCTGAATAATAATTAAATCTTCTTCTAGTTAAGGTTCGTTCATCAAAGACGAAAACCGACCAAGAATGAGGTAGGTAGAAAGCATCATACCACCGCTTGCAGACCATGGAGCAGTAATAGCGCTCCCTCATGTTCAGGTAGGAGTAAATGGTCTCGATAATCAAATCCGGCAGCTCCGACCATCCTCCCTCGTCCTCCGTAACAGTTGTTTCATCTATGTATCATATTTAATACCAACTTGATGAGTATTTTTAATCAAATTCATAATAAATAATTCTTAACAGTTCATTAATTCATTATTTAATTTTAGGTTTATTTTAATATACTTTGGTAGAAGTGAGGGATAGTGAACTGTTCTTCTTTACGATAGGTTAAATGATAGTCAGGATTTTCAGTTTACAATGATTTTATTGTGGTAAGCCAACGTTTCGATCCAACTTGTGGATCTTCATCAGGGCTAAAAGAAAACCAATATATGAGTATCTATGCTAGAGGGAGACAATAAATGGATACATTACAGAACTGATAATAATATAAAAGATGGTGTATAAATGAATATTAAAATAAGAGGCTGGTTAACAAGATAAAATAGATTCTGATATTTACCAACTGAGTCCAGGTGGATACTAAGACTAAAGGTAAAAATAAGGTGAGAGGTAGTTGTAGGGGGTTAGTTTGCCAACTTCCACCAGTATCCACCTGGACTCAGTAAGTAAATATCAGATTCTATTTTATCTTGTTAACCAGCCACTTATTTTAATATTCATGTATACACCATCTTTTATATTATTATCAGTTCTGTAATGTATCCATTTATTGTCTCCCTCTAGCATAGATACTCATATATTAGTTTTCTTTTAGCCCAGATGAAGATCCACAAGTTGGATCGAAACGTTGGCTTACCACAATAAAATCATTGTAAACTGAAAATCCTGACTATCATTTAACCTATCGTAATATACTTTGTATACAGATTACTAAGTGTACCCAGTTGTTATGCATACACTTTTTAATTAATCTAATCTTAATTTGTGGCTGACCACCATTTTAAATAATTTATTTTTTGAAGAGAAAAGATTTGGCTCCGCCGGGAGTCGAACCCGGGTCTCCTGCGTTACATGCGAGGATGCTAACCACTACACCACAGAGCTCGGCTCAAGGCAGAGCAAATCCTTCCTCTTCACTGACACCTACTCCCACTATCTCACAAGTTTTGCGAGTAGTAGCGGGAGGTGGACAAATTTTGTCCAATTTATGATATTTATTGACATAAGTCAATTTTGACTTATGTCAATAAATATCATAAATTGGACAAAATCTGTCCACCTCCCGCTACTGTTCGCAAAACTTGTGAGATAGGGGGAGTAGGTATCAGTGAAGAGGAAGGATTTGCTTTGCCTTGAGCCAAGCTCTGTGGTGTAGTGGTCAGCATCCTCGCATGTAACGCAGGAGACCCGGGTTCGACTCCCGGCGGAGCCAAATCTTTTCTCTTCAAAAAATAAATCATACACTTTTCACATATTTTTAAACACACACTGTTTCTTCTCAACAACCTTTGAATGGTTGTAATTATCACCCCAGTAGGTTTGGTCTCCAGGGAAGTTAGACCATCACCCCCATCATAGGGAACCCAGCACGAGGTGACATTTGTTGTAGATTTATTGTGAATATTGTTTGAACATTAATATCTGTTGTAGAATACTGTGAATGAGCTTGTTCGAAGTACTATACAAATTTGTGTTATAAACTTATTAATGTAAATATATGTCAACAGTAATTGTAAAAATATTAATTGAAAATATCGCAGAAATAGCATATATTTATGTTTGTTACAGGATTATATAGTTCCTCGTGCAATAAAGGCTTTATTTATTAATTATCACCTTATCATTTCAATTTCTCCAATTTCTCCTTTATGATCACGTTTGGGAAGTCACTAATAATTAAATTAGTTTTCAATTAATAAATTGACAGGGATAGGAGACACGACTACATTTAAAAATTAATAATATAAAACATGAGTAGGGGGAGAGCGGGGTTGGTTGGCAACAGTTTTCATTTTTTTGATTGTTGAGTCATTCCTGTCAATATAATCCCAATAGGGTTTATAACACTGTAAATTTTAAGTATTAAAGTATTTAACGTATTTTTTTTAACTCATAATATTTAACACTATGATCATAGAAAATTGAAGAATTCGTCAAACCAGAGTATGCCAAGTAACCCCCTGTATGGGGCAGGTTGGCCTAGAAAGTGAGGTTGTTTGGCCATCTCATTCAAGTACTGCCTGACACATATTATTGTTCTTAAAAGCTGCACTATAACGGTATAATAATTTTGAATCGGTTTTTAACAGTTCTTAAGGGAAAATAGAATGACAAAAGGCTGCATTTATTTCAATTTAACAAAATTATAACATTTCAAACAACAGAAGCTAGAAAAATGAAATGGCTTAGCAGCATCATTGCGTTAGAACAAATTTTTCATAAAACAAAACGAATTCAACACATCTTCAAAACTTTAGGTAAGATAAATATTCTTAGGCGAATAATAACTCCTCTCTAAATAAATACAGTCCTCAAAATTCAATAAAGAATGTTTTTGCATCACTGATCAGTTAGGGTTGTGGAATTCTTTTAACAACGTCGGCAAGGGGATAACATATTGCATCTTTTTTTTTTTTTTGGCTATGACCAAAACTCGTGCTTCTTTTCCATTGTGCATACTAATACATCTGTATCATCAATTGCAGGGGGGGCAAATGGCAGGGGCAAAGGGGGCTGAGGCGGAAGACGGGTGCGGGAGTCTTCCTACCCTCATGTGGGAACATCAGGCTACAGTGCCCCACTCACTGTTTGGTGTTCTCCGCTTGCTCAATCCCCTGCAACGCCTACTGTCACCTCCTTGTGGTGCCCCCTGGGGAGTTCTATTTACAACTCACGAACGACAGAGGCGCTGGCACGGGACCAGCCCTCCTAAGGTCAAGGTGGTAAGCCCCCACCATGCCCTAATTATGAGCATCCATATTAATATTATATTATGAGCCACCTGTCCAGCCCGCTATCCATTTGGGAGTAAGGCGGTGATGCCAAATGGTACCACGGGGATGACGCTCTCTCGGGCGTCATCGTTGGGTGGTGCCAGAACCCCTAGGGGTGCCTGATGCGGACGTGGTGGTCGTGGTTACTGAGACCATCAGGCGCCGACCTGTACAGGTCATGAGTGTCTGTTGGGGTCAGGCTGGTTAGCAGGTTCTGTCCCGTTCCTCCCTTTTTCTGCCAGGATTGGTATGGAGGTGGTCGGTTTAGGTCGACTGGCCAGGTACGATCACCTCAAGTGCCAAGAGTGGATTAACGGGTGCATAGCTCTGTATCATCAATTGCAGTCATGATTCTTGGGTATGTAAATCGTTGTTCACATCAACATATTCATCACTGCACCAACAAACCCCAGTTGAAGAGAGCCAACTTCCAACATCCACCGTAGCCTGACCTTGTCCGATCCACTATTTCATTGTCATAACAAAATCCGCCTGAGAAATATCTTACAATCTAACGAGTTTCCTGAGCACTTAATAAAAACACTTATCAATAACTATGCTAAAACTCAAAATCTCTCTAACAACTCTTCACAACCTCCGATTTCTACTTTCCAATACAGATCTATCCCATATATCCCCATTCTCTCAAACAAAATTAAAAAATCTTTCTCATCGAGTTTCCCACACATGCGCCTAGTATTAAAAAATAACAATAAATTAAAAAATCTTTATACAAAACTCAAAGACCCTGTACCTCTCCTAGACAAGTGTAATGTAGTTTATCGTATCCAGTGCTCCACGCTTAATTGCAACAGTTGCTATATCGGTGAAACCAAAAATTATTTATTTAAAAAAACTTATTTATCAACATAAATACAGTATTTCCACGCGTAATTCGTCTACATCTAAATTAGCAGAACATGCCATTGCTCACAACCATTCCTTCGACTTTGAGAACCCCTCCACATTAGCTACTGTATCTAACCACGATAAACGTCTCCTCTCAGAATCCATTTTCATCCATCTAGAAACAAATAACCCGGTAAATCACAAAACAGATAAAGAGATAATTTCATCCACTTATTCTAACATCTTCCGCATCCTCAAATCCTAGTTTTGATTTCATAGGTACCAGCAATAATCTCTGTACCTCTTGTACTATTATTATTTTTTGTATTGTATGCTTCTTTCTGTATATTTTCCAAATTTTTATGCATTGTTACATTATGTATTATCTCATTTTTATGTTATTATTGAGTCCAGACACAACTATTTGTATACAATACCATCTACTTTGTTAGTTTTTAAATATTTGTGTTCACTCAGTTGTCATGTGCCTTCACTTCAAAAGCGCTGGATTTCCCCGTCATAGACCTTTGAAGTCGGCAAACTAACCCCCTACCACTACCTCTCACCTTATTTTTACCTTTAGTCTTAGTATCCACCTGGACTCAGTAGGTAAATATCAGATTCTATTTTATCTTGTAAACCAGCCTCTTATTTTAATATTCATGTATACACAATCTTTTAAATTATTATCAGTTCTGTAATGTATCCATTTATTGTCACCCTCTAGCATAGATACTCATATATTAGTTTTCTTTTAGCCCTGATGAAGATCCACAAGTTGGATCGAAACGTTGGCTTACCACAATAAAATCATTGTAAACTGAAAATCCTGACCATCATTTAACCTATTATTAAAATTAAATTGTATTTTTTTAAAAAGATATTTGTGATTTTTATATAATTATAATAACTTTTTGAAAGTTTGTGTGGATACCAAGAGACGAAAATGATTGATTAATGCAAAATTACATTAACCCTCAAGTGGGTGAGTAGTTGACAGGTGTCACTCATCTTCCTTTGTTTACTTTCTTATCCACAGAGTTTATTGTCATCTGCTAATCAGCATCTTTCCAGGCGTAAGTTTAGTAGCCGTTCACAAACCTTTTTATATGGTAATTTTACTTGATTTTAATACATGCTCCTCCATGGGGTTCTCGAAAAAAAAAAAAAAAAAAAAAAAAAAAAAAAAAAAAAAAGAAACAGACTTCTCCAATGGCAAAAGGAGGTTCATGCAGAGGTAAACGGTAAGGTAAACAACTAGGAAGCGGTGCAAACATTGTCAGAGATGGATGCGTAGTGAATTAGTGCGTAGAACATACTGAAAATTAGTATATATATAAGTAGTAATATACATGTCAACCAGAGGGCAATTAACCTTCTCAAGGGTTAATGTAAAATAAATTAATTATTAATAAAAAGTATTATAATGTGAATATTAATAGTCATACATTAAGAACATTAATATTTTTTTAATCATTAGTGAATATCATAAAATATTCAATCCACTTATAATGAATTTAATAAAAGAATTTAGATTATCAACAATTAATTTATATATTTTCTAGTTGCTAGAAAATAAAATTATTTAACATAACATTAACTAAATTATACTTTCACCAATAATTTAGTATGAAAAGATTGTGCCTTTCATAATTTTTAATTTTTTGTTTAAATAATTAATAAAATGCTTGTTTCTTCTTTTTTACTATTAGGTAGGCAATTTTTCATTATCACCTTTATATAAAGATTAAAAAATTTATTAATTCAAAGACTAACTTGAAATAAAAAAGAAATGGAATGTTTCGTATTTTTTTTTCTTTTCAAAACATTAAAATAATAATAAAATAAAAAATAATGCAGCATGTATTTGTTATATGAGAAACATGCAATAGCAAGCGTATACGTTGAAATCAAGATTTATTCCTACCCTCCATTAGTTAAAGCTGATCTACTGGCTGTTTGAGTCGTGTTGGCGGTGTCTATATTTAGCTATCCGGGCAGTCTATATATACATATAGCACTTTAGGCTCCTTTGTTTATGTCCTGTTCGATCAGGTGAGGAGGGGAAGGGGCAATACGGAAATATACATATATAACAATGTGCAATGACAGCTGATTTAATTTAATATCAATTCCATTATGAATTAAATACATAAACATGATTTATATATTTTTACAAAAAATAATTTGAATAGGAAAACAATAAATAAAAAACGACATAAAATAATCACAATGAAATTTCACAATTTAGTTAACAATGAAAACTTTCAATATAACTATAAATATGGCACATACAACTTCCTTTTTTTTTTTTTTTAAGTTGAACATAAAAATATTATTATGAAACAAATACTAATATATTAGTCTCTTAATATAAAGTTCAACGTAATTTAAAAAAGAGAAATATCCGTTTCAAAAATGCAAAATTCATATAAGTTATTACACAATCATCATCAACAACAAAAACTGAAACAATTTCATTATATATATATATATATATATATATATATATATATATATATATATATATATATAATAATTGAAAAATTATATGGCAAGTGCTTTTATTACAAGCAGCAGATAATTGGATAAACACTATCTTTAATAACAACAACAATTCATTAAACTTGATTAGATAAATAATATAAATATATAATTTTATAAAATGTGTTTGTTCTTTTTACTTATTAAATTTTAAGTATATATTTAAATCCTGGTATAGGTCTACATATATATATATATATATATATATATAGGTTCTAGATATTTTTAAAAAATACTTCAATTTTTTCAAAATATAAGGTTTATAAAATGAGAAAAAAATCACACTTCCTCATATTTTTCCATTCCATAAATTTCGAAATTAAAGTAAAAAAAAAAAACAACAAAAAATTGAATTAAAATCACACATGACACATTGAAACCTCAGGCAGACGGAATTAAGTTGACTAAACAACATTTATATCCATTAAATTAAGTCTGACATTAGACTTGTTTCCTACTGAGACATTTAGCATGCAAAACGAAGCATTTTAAAAATTTTCTATGTTAAATGAAAACATATAGAACTGCCAATTGTGATTTTTAAAATTATCTTTTCTCATATTTTCAAACGTTACAGAGCTTGAAGAAAAGAAAAAAAAAAATACTGGCACTAAAAATTAAGCAGCCTCGGTAAACATAATAAAACTAATTGCCATATTAACGGGACACCTTAACCAATATATTTACAGTCGGACTTATCGATGAACTGAATGGACTAAATATGACACGACTGAAGGAAACAGAAGTCGCAAAAGAAACGCTTGATTTAGTCAGATGGTCAAACCTTCATTGTTTTCAAGTCATACAGCACCTATAATGAAAGAGCACTTTATTTTTTTTAATAATAGAGAAAAAATTTCAAATTAAACAATAGAATAGCGCTTATTATTAAACCATTGCTACAACTACAAGATAACTCGTTAGTATTTTTTCTTGGATACCAATTTTGAAAATTTTTAAGGCACCATATTTTTTTTTTGGAACTACACTGAAAATCATAGTGCTTTTTTAAGACAAATATGTATTAAATTGAGCTTTCTATAAAGGTAAATATGATCAAATTGGTATTATAAGTCGGAATCATGCCAGCAGTCAATGCGTTAATTTTAAATTTATATATATATATATTTTTTTTTAATCTGATCTTGCAGCGTAAAGTGTGTTAAGTCCAAACGAAAAAATAATTTCTTAATTTGTTGACACATAACTTAGCAGACTTTTAACACTTTGTAGACAAGACCTTGAAGAAAAATTTTAAACTTTCTGGTTATTACCAACTATGGTGATAACAAAATAAACAAACAAAAAAAAACTGACTTTACAAAAGCCCAATGCTTTCAATAGAATTTTATTCAAATCTTAGATTCTGGATTGGACTTATCACAATTTATGCTGCAAGCAATGAAATGTAAGTATCTAATATCTTTATTAAAAATGAGAATTTTAGGAAGAATCATCAGAGACATGTAAGCACATTAAATTGTATAATTTTGTCAAATAAACTTATTATTACTATTATTATTATTATGTAACCACATTGGGATCTAAACAATTTTTCAGGTTTAACAGAGTTTAACAATAAAAATACAAAGTTAAGTTTATTGTCATTTTTTTAAAATAAAATAAGGATAGACCTATAGAAGTGCAGTCCTGGGTGTGGCATATTATGGTACCATTTAGTGTAGCCTGATATAAACTGTAAAGGACCTCTTGGGGGTTTAAAAATCCCTTTAGAGGGAGCGAAGGGTGCGGGAATCAAAGGCTGGAATTGAATAAAGGTGATCAAGGGCCTTTTTTAACTGAAAAGAACACGATGGGTGTTCAATAATATAACGGTCACATAACCTGTCAAAGAATACTGCGCCTAGGAGCAGGTATAGTAAAGTTTTACCCACAAAAGAAGCTTAGCATTAAAAATTCACATATCTAACTGCAATTAGATCTGTGATTTTTTCATAAAGCATAAACTTAACTTCAAATAATGAGAAAGTAGGGAACCAGAAATGTTTACTTATAAAAGTATATGCTGAATTGAATGTTAAATTATTACTATAATATAGAAATAAAATAGATAGATAGATATATAAAATAGACAGACTACCTCCAGGAATGTCGCTGCCGACCAAGCCTGGGTGGGGCATGAATGGTAGCATATGCGGCCGGTGCTATTGGTCAGCTCCGGCAGCCCTCGCCACGGCGAACTCCTCAGGTGTGCCCACGCTCTTCCCAGCCACTGCTTGGCCTCCTCGAGGGCTGCCATCCTCTCGCTTCCCTCGCTGAACATCAGTCTAGCCCTCCAGTAATAACCGCTTACCCACAGCCATTCCTGAAATCAGAAAATATTAAATGTATAATTTCATTAATTTTTACAATATTTTCTTAACTGAATGAATTTCTGTATCTACCTATCTATCCATTTTTTTCTTAAGTAAAAAATGAAAGTAATATCATATTGCCAACTGAATTGGATCTATAAGAAATTATGAAAAAATATTAACACGTTAGGTGCAGCATCGGTCCCCGGCATCCGATGTCTTACATTTCCCCCATAACAGCCGATTTTCACATGAAAATGTCAGAAAGTCCAAACACTTAAATATGAGAAAGAAAACAATTTTTTTTTTTTTAGTACTTTTTATTAAGTCTGTGTTTATAAATAAAACTTACTGCTATTTGCTTTATTTATTTTATATAAATTCATTTCTTTAAAAAGAAATTTTTTTTTTATCATAGAGTGAGTGGTTGAAAAGCAGTACAAGACTCCAAAAAATCGTTTTAACATTGCAAAAATTATCAATATGGATGGTAATTCAAAATTCCAGCAGTTAAATGCTATTTTCGATAAAGTATGGCGTAAATCCTGTATCAGATGCCAGGGGCCTGTCCTGCGCCTATTATGTCTAGTTCCAATCCTTACCAAGAGATAATGCCCTTGAGACGCTCTTTTAATTCACTTTTCAGTCAAAATATCGGACCCCGACACCCGATATCGTCAGTGGCTCATCGCAGCAGTCGGACCCCTGGGACCGATACCATTCAATTCAGGATATCCCTAAAATATGCCGCCGCAACTAACATGTTAAAGAAAAAACTATTCAGATTACTTTTAAGGATCTTTATGAGCCCTTTAATACAAATTTTAATAGAAATAAAAGGATTACGAATTAGACTGACTTTCAGTCTAGTACTTGTCAATGGAGAATGGCACCATAGAAACAATCAAGATGTTAAAGATAGGTTTAACGAGACCGATGTGACGTTGAATTCATAAAAACAGGCACTTTCAGATAAGCAGGCTATGTTGCCAGGATGAGAGGAGATATGACCCTGAAATAGCTCCTGACTGAGAATTCGCATGGAAGGCCTAAATTAAGATGTCGAGACATTGTGGGAAATGATTGCAAGGAACTTGGAGCAAGAGATTGTACGAAAAATGTTTTTATTTTTTATCTTGTTTTAATTTTTATTCGGAGGTAAGTGCACCCCGTTTTATGTAGTTCATAAAGCCTAAATTTCATCCAGATCATTGGAACCATCCTGAAACTATTAAAATTTTGTCTAAAATGAATATTCAAAGTTGGAGGTGCAAAAAATGAATATCCGCTTTATTTATAAAAGTAACCCCACTTCATTTCAATAATCTTTAATGTATGTTCTTTTATGAAAATATATGAATAGGATAACTAACTGGTCCTTGGTGATAGTTGAATCCTCTGGCTACCCTGTAATCTGAAGAGTTATTGTCGTTATCGTAGTCTCCAGCGTACGCCAGGTCTGAGGGGTCGAGTGTCTTTGTTCCGAGAGGGCCTTCCAAGACCCTGCTAGTCTTCAGGGCTAAGGCAGCACGCTCTCGGCTGAATAGCTCAGGAGCCTGTCAATAAAAAAAATGGTAAACAAAAAAAATAAAATACCTATATATTTAAAAGAGATGCAATAAATAAAAATGAAGTATTTAAATAAAATTAGTTAACTTACAAGAAGTAGTAAAAAATCTCACATTAAATTATTTATATCAATCTCCACAATTCATTTGAAATTTAAGGTCATTAATTGGGCAAGTGAGTTAAAAGCATATTGTTTTTAAAGGGATAGGGTTAAAATAATAAAGCTATCATAATGAAATTTTTAAAACATTCGGTAATAATAAGTTGACTTTTAAAGTAAGGTTTCTTCACTTTAAGAGAGTTCATTTTATTTCATATTTTTTTCTTTATTAACCACAAAGAGGGCCGGGATGCCCGAGTGGACAAAGGTGCTTGCAAGGTCGATTACCTTGACAAAGGTAATCAAAGTTAAGCAATGTCCTGCTGACTCTGAGCTACCATAATCCTTGGACCTAGACCAGTTTGTCACTCTTCTTGAACCCGAGAGAGCTGACACCATCAGTGAGAAAGAAACTGCCATATTGGCCCCAATGGAATTGGCTATGGGCAGTCTGCCGCTGCACCATGGTGACCATGGTTTTTATGAACACGATGTTTGGGCTACCCCGTCCATGCTGTCTGCGCTCCCGCAAACAACACAACTGTCTGTAAAAAGACCATCACTGCACAGCCTAAGGTCTCATTAGGACTCATGCGCCAACCGAAATAATAAAATAAAAAATAAATAAATAGAAGCTTTTGGCATTTCAAGTGCTATATTCATCTTATGAATGATAAAATATTTTTCATCCTAATTTATGGATATTCAAAAATTAGGATGAAAAATATTTTATTATTCGTAAGATGAATATGGGGCTTGAGACGACAAAAGCTTCTATTTGTGGTTAATAAAGAAAAAAAAAATTGAAATAAAATTAACTAACTTTAAGTGTAGAAACCTCACTTTAATACAAGATATATTACAGTCTACCTACATCATAGTAGAAATTTTTTATCAGCATTGCTTAGAATATAATAATATATCAACAAATTATTAAATAATGATAAAAATAGTTTTAAAGAAATGAAAAAATAACATTTGGTTGTACTAACCACAACCATGGCTATGGTAAAATTAGGCCTCAAACGGTAGTCTGCCCACTCCTGGCTGGCTCCACACGTGTCCTTGTAGATATTGCGGCGGTTGACATAGCGGTTAGTACAATTCTCCCCGACCCAGAACTCTTCCTCAAAGTTATCCTTTATCTTCTGCGCCCACTCTTTCCAAGACCACGTGACAGCCACGCCTATGAACAAGTTTACAAAGTTAAAATAGAAGATTCTATGAGTTATACAATCTATAAATAAAATATATGAAGGTGTGTAATAGTCATCTGTTTTTCTTTACGATAGATTGATTATTTCACTTGGTTTTCCTGTAGCCTTTCACTTCAAAAGCATTCGGTTTCCCCCTAATGAATCTTTGAAGTCGGCAAACTACAGTGAACCCTCGATATAGCAAACTGGTAGGGGGTTTGATATTCATAGTTCGCTATAACGAGATTCGTTATAACCGAGGATTCTTTTTTTTTTTTATCTTTTTTTTGCCAATGGCCGCACTAATTTGATCATATTTAGAAGGAAATTCATTCATTAGAACTAGTTAAATTAAAACGCATGTGTGTAATTTATTTTTAGTTAAACTACATAATAATTAAACAATGAGATTCATTAATTTACCAGCCAAGTTCACTTGAGAGTTCTTTAGCCTTAGCTTTAATAAGAGGGTCTGAGATTGGTATTAGAGATCTCATTTGTTTAAAGCAATTTATCAATTTTTTTTCAAATATTCATGAGCCGCAGAGCGCAGTCGTTTATTTGATGCTGAAGTTAATCCTTGGGCTGCGGTTGAATCTATTTTATCTTTGTTTTTTATAATGGTTGACAATGTTGATTTTGGAATTCCAAATTTTTCTGCGATGATTTTCTTACTTAGAATTCTCGATTAGATATAACCTGGAGAATTTTCAATTTTTCCTCGATTGATAAGGATTTACGTTTGTGACACACGTTTACCAACGAACTCATTGTATATTAAAAAAACAGTATAAACGACTACAGAACACTGATTCGAATAATACAGAGATCGAAACAGAACTGAGCTAGTTTTGAGAAAAAAGTCAATGGAATCAGAGAGAGAGCAAAAGGAAATCGGATTAGTTAAAAATAAAAAAACACCTCAATTCTAGAAACTGGAGCTACTTCGTCTTCCCGCGCTCATTTAAAGTAATACAGTAAACAAAAAAAAAATTAAAAATTCTTGCAGTTCGTTATAACAGAATATAATAATTCTCAGGCATCAAATTTAGTTCGTAGTTCGCACTAACCGAGGGAATTCGCTATAACGAGGGGTTCAGCAGAAATATAATGGTAATTTTGGGGGATAGTATTTTGATTCGCTATATCGAGGTGTTCGTTATATCCGAGTTCGTAATAATGAGGGTTTACTGTAATCCCTACCACCTCTCACCTTATTTGTACGCTCAGTCTCTATATTACTCTGGACTCAGAAGGTAAATATCAGATTTAATTTAACTTCTTAACCAGCAACTAATTTAAATATTCATGAATAATTTTACTATCTTTTATATAATTATCAGTTTTGTAAAGTATCCATGTCATGTAAACATACTATCAGTTGGATTTGTTTTCCATTATTCTGTTACTACTTTTTGTTCCTATCTATAATTAATAATTACATGATAAACATTAATTTTTATCTTTTACTATACATACTCATGTATTTGTCTTAATTTTAGCTCTGTTGAAGATCCACAAGTAGGTATCGGAATGTTGGCATTTTAAAATAAAAAACGATTAAACTGAAAATCCTTACTATCAATCAACCAATTATAAATAAAGTATTTAATTAACTTAAAACAGTTCAAGAGTCTGTCATGAATATAAATAAAGAAAATCTTTAACTTAAAAGAACAGATAAAACCTACCATCTTTGGAGAGCCTGCTGACTCCTCGATGAGGATACTCTCCAAGCTCAGACAATGTTCCCAACCACTTTAGAACGGAGAACAATAGTCCTACAATTTCGACGGCTGAGCCATCTCTAGGAGTCGCGGGCTTCCCTTTGGTGCCGGCTTCGATACTGGAGCCCATTTTGTCCATCCAAGTGCCACAGTTCCATTCGTTTCCACCAAAAACAAAACCTACAGGGAAAGAAACAGTAATGTAGAATACTATGTAATCTTAAATACACTATATGTGCTGGAAGATCTAAATATTGTAATTGAAGATTGGTGAAATACTTCTTCCAAATTTCTTTTATTAAAAATTTATAATATATACATTAATTTGCCGACGTTTCGGACTATTCGTCCCTCTTCAGGGCAAATTTCTTCTGCCAATAACTGGTAATCCTTACACCTGACAATTTTTGGTGGCTAGGTCCATCTATTTCTATATTACAATTATATCCCATTACTTAAGTAAATTGGTCATTTTATATAAAATTATATATATATTCACATGCTACCACTTTTTTCTACAATATTCTTATCACACTATCTATTACAGTAATAGATAGTGTGATAAGAATATTGTAGAAAAAAGTGGTAGCATGTGAATATATATATAATTTTATATAAAATGACCAATTTACTTAAGTAATGGGATATAATTGTAATATAGAAATAGATGGACCTAGCCACCAAAAATTGTCAGGTGTAAGGATTACCAGTTATTGGCAGAAGAAATTTGCCCTGAAGAGGGACGAATAGTCGAAACGTCGGCAAATTAATGTATATATTATAAATTTTTAATAAAAGAAATTTGGAAGAAGTATTTCACCAATCTTCAATTACAGTAATGTAGAAATTTGAAAATATAGTTTGGTTTAACCCTCCGTTGGGCGCTCTGCGCCATTTATACCGCAATCTGAACATTTGTCAAAATATTAGGAATACTAATTGAATCAGTGAGCTGAGGGTTCCAGGTATTTGTAGACCGACATGTTCTGACAGGATTAGACGGTCGTACTCTCCACCTTCCGGTTTTCCTCGATAGTTATATTGCCTTATTTGCAGTAGGTCTGTAAGTGCGGTCCAAACACCGCAGAGCGCCCTTTCGTGTTGCAGATTCACACAATCTCTGCTGAATTATTTTATCGTTTTCGCTTTCTTCACAAATTAAATTGCAAGTATTTTGGTTTTCACATTGTCTAATATTTTTGAATTATTTTTACACATACCATTATTTTTAGTCTTGTTTTAATAAATTAGTATATTGTGAAATTTAGTTGTGTATATGATTATTGTCCTTTAAAACCTATGATCATAATTACAATACTATATACCTTTTATGCACTGATGAGGACCTAAAATTTGGGTCGAAACATCAAAAATAAAATATGTGATTCTTACATAGTAGTGCTCTATTTTGACCAAACCCCAAACCATTTCCTCTTCATTACTACAACACTAAACCATCTTCCACAATTATTCCTATGTTCATATGAGCAACATTTATAATAATAAGCAATTTATTATTATACTACCTATTGGTAATTTTTTTTGCCATCCTTTTCTTTGTACAACTTATAATTTTCATTTATTAGAAATAGTATATAACTAAAGCAATGAGTAAACAACAAAAAAAAAAAAAAAAAAAGGGTACTTTTCTGTTATAGTCACGCCCAGAGAAAATGTTTTTAATTTAGTTAGTACATTGATTTAAATAAATAAAACACATTTTTTCTGAATAAAATCAATCTCTTGTCTGCACGTTTTTATTTGACACCTCCATTTAATTTTACCTTTAAATGTTAACTTCATCTCATGGTTATTTTTATATATTCTCATTTCAGGAATAATATTATGCTGTTGAAAAAATCTGACCACAGTTTCCTTATCCAAAATATTCCTAAAAATATTTTTTAAATTATACTGATACTCAACCATATTTAACGTGATTTATTGTCTAGTCAAATCAAATTATTCGGCACGGAATTGTTTTCTCCTGACAGTTGTTGCCAGTAAGCGAACAGTTGTAACTTCTTAGTTACCTCCCTAGCAACACTGGCGATAACCCTGCTTCTCCTAAAAGCAATGTACTAACTAAATTAAAAAACTTTTTCTCTGGGCGTGACTATAACAGAAAAGTACCAAAAAAAGTAAGATATTGCTTATTTTCTAATAAAATATATAAAAAACAAAGATGCGTTCCAAACACCGCAGCGCGCCCGCTGATGTAACTCAAATAGCTTTAATGGGAGTAAAAAATCCTTTGCCATGCCGTCCCTCGCACAGGACGTAAAATGGTACTCGTTAAAGATCCCTATCCTAATTATACCTGGATAGGCAAAATTTAGGACTCCCACTACTGTAGCATCGTCAGATTAGCCTTAGTGGCCTAAAGGGATGTTAAACAAACAGCTATGATAGATTTCACTCATTACAATCCTTCAGTATAGAGCTTTTACACTCTTCCTTAGAAAATTAAACTATTTACAATATTTTAGATGTTCCTCCACTAGTTCATTATCAGACTTAGATATGGATCGTCATCTATGACATACCTAGGCTTAAAGTCTTTAGGAAAATGTTTTTCCCTTGGTCCCCTCATGGCCTTGACTTGTCCTAAAGACAACGTCCTTGACATGGCGGTCAAGCCTGCATGTACTAAGATTGTCTTAATTCATTATCAAATTTAAAGCCACTCTTCTAGGTCAATATTTCACATTGAACATATTATAAGTATCTGTTAATATTAAAAAAAAATCTTTTTAAGCTATTTACATAAGTAAAACTGAATTTGTTCCTTGATTTCTAAAATTTCAAATATTAGTGACAATTTTCTTTGAGAATTCGAAGAAATTTGAGAATGTAAAAATGTAAAATAGATTGCTAGATACATTTTGTGAAGCTAGATCTCACATCAATGATAATTTTATAGAAGTAATAAACATTTTTAAATTAGATAATTGATAATTTAAAATATTTTAAAGGTACCTTTACACCTAACGAACTTTACCTTCGAACAACCTTCGTGAAGCCTTCACGTCGACTGTTCGGGTGTTCTAGGTACTTCATCTGTTCGCCTGGGTTCGGGGGTAGCGCTAGTGTCACTTTTGATTTACGTTTTTTCTAAGTGACAGGAGTTGTTTGTGATACTAGTGTAATTTGTGAAACGTTATAAATCGTCTCCTATTTTTTTATTTTTCAGATAATATAAAATATATTGATAATGGAGATTTTTTCTTTATCATAAGCAAGCTTTGGGTGCGTCAGCCATATTGGTTCACTTAACCTCACGTGAAGTATAAATGGCTGTTCGCTTCACGTCGGTACGGCAAGGTTCGAAGGAGAACTTGCTCGAAGGTGAAGTTCATAAGGTGTAAAGGCACCTTAAAAGTTAAAGATTGGTCAAACAAGACTATCATTAATTTAAATGAGTAAATTGTGGAATGGGTACCAGGACACTCCGGCATCCAAGATAATGAAAAGCCTGACTGCCTTGCAACGAAAGGTTCAGCTAACAAACCCATAACTCCTGAACCAGTAATGGGAATAAACATTAGCTAAGCCAAAAGAAGGATCAGGGAAATAAATGGAGCAATTAAAAAACAATACTGGAATGATGAAACTCATTCCTCATATAAGCCTTCATTATTTCACTATAAGGATAATTAATCAATTAATTAATGAACAAAAAATGCATAAAATGCAGTTCTCTAACCCAACTTAAATGTATTTGTGGTATATTTATACTTATATATTATTTTCGTGTTTGTGGTGTTTTCTATTCTTATTTACCTAAAATCTTTTCTGTTTATTGTGGAGCATGCGTGGGCTCAACGTGTTTTATGAGTTGACGGAATATTTTTCTTTTTTTCTCCTTTATATGTTTACTTGATTTTTTCATATTTTATTTATGAGATATTTATAAAAGATTTAGCCATTTCTTATTTTTAGGCGTAACAAGTTTATTTCTCCATATAAACAAATACAACGGTACTTTATAAGAAAACAAAAAGGCCCCTTCCCCATTTAAGCCCCCTCAGAACATTTTATTAATGATAAAGCTTACGTGATATTAAAGAAGACTTGATCTTTTATACTCAATCATCATATTGTTATTGTTGTTAATAAATAAATAAAAATACGAACCAGTGAGAGGGTGAATGCCAATCTGGTTGTCGAAGCCCTCGCTGACCATGTGCTCATCGATCTGGTGTCCCGCGTTCCTCTCTCGGAAAACTAATCCTTGAAAGTGGACGGTCAGAGCCTCCTGGATCACCTCACTCAGCTGCTGTTCCTGGAATCAGACAACTTTATTCCAAATGGATCCCATGCATAAAGATGTGATACTTAAATATAAAATGAAATGAATAAATAAAAATATTATACATTAGGACCACGAATAATATCATACTGTTTTGTGAAAATTAATGCTTTATCAGCCGATTCATTACCCATAACTACTAGCCACTAGTTTCTCCTATTTTTCTGGCTTCATATGAATCATATAAATCCTATTTCTCATGTCCGATAAATTACTCATCATTTAAGACTATCAAGATTTAATTTATCCACAATTAATCAACAGTCACCTTCTGTTGTTTAAATCTAATACCTTACAACTTTTAACTTGCTCCAAGCTCTCGCACTTCACTTATAAAACCCTATGTGGTTTTCTTCGCATAAATTTTTACATGTGATTAGCATACATTTTGTTTAGATTTTTTTATAGCCAAGTGAGATGGACAGTAAGGAGGAAGCATTAAAGAAGTGCCTGAATCAGATAATTTTGGCCTTATTATTTTCATAAAATGAAACATTCCTTAACACTTACAACAAAAAGAGGCTTTGGCGTGTCATCCTTAGGATAGAGCCTATTAACGCTGTCCTGGAGGATTTCTGTTCCTGCTGGTGCGAGACTGCAGTACTCCTTGATGCTGTACAGCCACCAGAAAACTGCGTCTCGGCAATTGTAGCGAGGGTTCAGGCCTTCTCCGTCTAAGAGATTTGGAATCAAGCCATGGCGCAAGCAGCCAGCATATCCTAAGATGTGGCACCTAAGATAACACTATAGCTGTAATGGTAATGCACTGATCTTATTATTATAAACTGTAATAATATTTTTTATTAGATTTAATCTAATCGAATAATTGAAAGATATTAGTCATTGTTAAAATTTATTTTAAAATCGACATGAACCTAAGAATCAGACATTCTTTTTTTTAAAAATGCACAGTTCAGATAGTAGTTGTTGGCAGTTATTCAATAACTCAGTTTAGAAAAGTTAACTAGTAAGTTAGCAGGTAAATATTGTGAAATTAATAAATTTAATGTTATAAACAATATTATTAGAAGATAAAAGATTCGACCACGGTCGGAAATCGAACCCAGGTCTCTGCATCTCCGTTGCAACACTCTGGGTTCGATTCCCGGCCCTGGTCGAATCTTTTATCTTCTAATCAGATAGTTTAAAATTATATATTAATTATCTAAACATGAAAAATTATTAAATTTCAACATATGATCTATAACTTTGATGTATGACCATTAGATCCTAATATATATCCCATAGATAATTGTTCAGCCCCAGTAATTATGCCACAAGGTAGCGAGACCTGGTATGTGGGATCATAGAAGAGAAAGATTCGATCACAGTTGGGAATGGATCCACGGTTAGCGCTGCAACTATATGCAGAGGACATGGGGGGCGGTGGTTGAATCTTTTATCTTCTAATTAAATTGTTTAAAAATTATGTCTTAATTATCTAAACATAATAAATGATTAAATTTCAACATAGAATTTAAACATAATATGTAAATGTTTTTATGAACTGTGAATGGTTAGTAGTATATTGCAAATTGTAATAAAAATAGGTTAAGATAATTATTTTAATTATAATTATTAATTAAAAATTATTATACTTTTTTTAAAATAACTTATATTTAGAAGAGAAAAGATTTGGGTCCGCAGGGAGTTGAACCCGGGTTCTCCACGTGACATGCATGGTATGCTAACCACTGCACTACGGAGCCCGCCTCCAAGCGGTGCCAAATACTTCCTCTTCACTGGCATAATAAATGATAAATGATCCTCTTCAAAAAATAAATTATTTAAAATAATTTAAAACAAGGTGGTTACCCACAATAATGATTAAATTATTTTTTTTAATTATTTAAAATTTAAAAAAAAGTAAAATTATTTTTTTACTAATTTCACTGGACATATAAATTGTAATAAACTATAATTTCACTATTATTTTAATAGTGAATATAAAAAAATTATATTCATAATTTTTTAGTAAAATAAAAAAATTTAATCAAAACGCTAAAAAGATATTCTTGAGAGAATACCGACCTGGCTTCATGGTACCTTCCGGCTAACAGCAGGAGTCCTCGGAGGGATATAAAAGTGTCCCTGCCCCAGCAGCGCATCAAACCGTTACTGAAGTGTGGTAATCCTAAAAGTGAAAAAATGAATTAACATTATTCAAACAGAAGCAAAACAAAATATTTCCTATCATAATTCTATATTTGTCTTGAGGCTAAGCAGATAGTAGTTGAGTTTTTTTATATTTTGATCCTTTATAAGCCTCATACTTTTACAATATTCGGTTCTACGTTTCGGCACTAAGCCATTTTCAAGAACACCTGTGACCACAATTTTTCAAATAAAATAGGCTGAGTACCAATTGTCAAAAATTAAAAATCTTTTTACTAGTTAAAAACTATAGTCTCTTTATGTAAGCATCACAGTCAAATGTTTTTGACAGGTGTTCTTCTTGAAAATGGCTTAGTGTCGAAACGTAGAACCGAATATTGTAAATGTGTGAGGCTAATAAAGGATCAAAACATAAAAAAACTTTATATTAATTTAATCATTATCGTGGATGACCACTCTTGTTTTTAAATTATTTTAAATAATTTATTTTTGAAGAGAATTGCGAGATCGTGGGAGAGGTGTCAGTGAAGAGGAAGGATTTGGCACCGTTTGGAAGCGACTCCGTGGTGTAATGGATAAGCATACCGCGCATGTTACGCGGAAGACCCGGGTTCGATTCCCGGCAGAGCCAAATCTTTTCTCTTCAAAAATAAATTATTTAAAATAATTTAAAAACAAGAGTGGTCATCCACGATAATGATCAAATTAATATAAAATAATTTAAAAATTGACGAAAGTCAAGAGATGCCCAAAAGTTGGACAAAAATTGTCCACCCCCCGTAAATACTCGCAAAATTTGCGAGATCGTGGGAGAGGTGTCAGTGAAGAGGAAGGATTTGGCACCATTTGGAAGCGACTCCGAGGTGTAATGAATAAGCATACCGCACATGTCACGCGGAAGACCCGGGTTTGATTCCCGGCGGAGCCAAATCTTTTCTCTTCAAAAATAAATTATTTAATATAAAAAAACTTGACTACAAAATATTTCCTATAGAGAACCTTACCACAAAACAGTTTCTCTTTTAACTAGTTTGACAAGTAGATCTTTGGTCCTTTTTCGAAACTGTTGAAAGCTGATAATAAAATACTAAATTTAGCGAAGAGCTCACTGTAGGCATTGTAAATTCACCAAACTGTTTTTAAACTCATCAATGAAAATATTACCATCTCTTTAATTCATTTATAAAATCAAACCAGGCCGAACTATACAGCTTTAAGATAATTTAAATTTGGGCAAATATGCTTTGAAAGAAGGTATACAGATAAAAAAAAAAAAGGATTTTTCATTTGAATTTATAATAAACGGCGAAGAAATGAGAAGGTTGTCATAGCCCATGGATTCTCATAGCTCATGGATTCACATAGCCACATTTCTTTAGTAAAACTTATGAGTTTTTGGATATTGTGATTGCCACCTAGTGCTCCGACAAGAGACCAAGGAATTTCCATTCTTCCGTGTAAGTTCCACTCCTCTATTATGTGCCTCACAGACAGAACTGTTTTGCACTGAAGGCATAGGGTTTCTGGCTTTATGGCCTTTTCAATTTTATCAGTGAGTCGACAGTGTCCAATACAGGGGCGAGCAATGAGCACTTCCTTCTAGATGCACTAGGGCATGAGTGCCATCTCTTGATGATTTCCTTTATTATTATTTTATTTTATTTTTTCGTACTCCCCTTCCTCACTGTTTAGACTATATGTGGTTTCCCGGGCTAGGGCAGAGGGAGGGGGATTAATGACGAGTATTATTAAATTTCCCCTGGCTCTGGGTTTTGAACTGGCTATCTTCAGGTTCCCACTCATATGTTGCCATGGGCAACGCGTTTGCCCACTCGGTCATTCCCCCACCCCATTCCATATTACCTGTCATTTTTTCCAAATCATAGGGTAAACCATACAGTTATTGGCGCTCATTACAGTTATTGGCACCCCAACTTTAACTTAAAGAAACAAGTAAACAAGTCCTAATTTTGTTACAAGATATACATGAGTCTAATGTTTAAAGGGTCCTCTAAGTCATCTATGAAGTAAGCCTTTAACAAACTAACCATAGGGAAGATTTCACAATTAAATCCACAGGGTGCCAATAACTAGATTTGGCACTTTTAACCACAAATATTGCCATATTGTAAAACTATTGAACTTTTGACAAAAAAAAAACCTCTTGAGTCTTTATGAGGATAGATAAAGAGGGGCCATAGGAAGTTTCAATTTGATCTCTTAATAAAAAATATTTTTTTAAATTTAACCACAGAAATGTAGTCTTAGGGTGCCAATAACTGTACGGTTTACTCTATAAAAAGGAAATAAAATTTATTTATATATCATTTAAAAAAAACATCCTTCCCCCCCCCCCCCCAAATTATCTTAATCATTTATTTAACATTTATATATGGAAAAGAAGAGAAAAAAGGGAGTTCTTAGAGGAATTTGCAATACTTCTAAATGGTACATGGGAATAGAAATGTATTGATTACTAACCAGCAGCTAAGGTTGCAACAGAAGCCTGGTAGTCAGCGGTGCCATTAGATAGCGCCGTGTTACAGTGCAAGACACTGTCGCAGAGGGGAGGGAGGCGAGAGACTTCTGCTACCATTTGCACCGAGCACAACGACAACATTCTTGTTAGTTCATCCCCTTCTTGAGCGAACCTGCCAACAAACAGTTTACAATGAGAGATTCAAAGAGTAACAGTATTAAACAATATCTATTTTTAACATTTCAGAAACTAAATAGGCTACTTCATATATAATATATTTTAGATTAAACTTTGATAAATGGCTCCTTTTAACTGACCGACTAGAAAATTCATAAAACTCAGTTGACTCCCTTTTGTCAGGCCATTAAGGGAAAGTTTTTTTTGTCCTAATTGGCAGAGGAGAAAATAATGCGAAGATCATCAATCCATGTGTTAATGCCAAGAAAATATGCCTGAATGCACCTATTAAATTGTTTTCCCCACAAGCTGGTGCACTCAATGCAACAAATTGAACATATTTGTAGCAAACTTGCTTAACATATAGCGCGCCACAACAAATTTCGAGGAAGTCCCCGCCAGGCCAAGCTCTGGTATTGTAGGGACAATGTTACTTATCACAGTAGAAGATAATTTGCATTTAGAACATAAACCCTGTAGGCAATCAATCAATTGCTAAGGCAATCTCAAAGAGACCTTGTGGTCTCTTAATTTGTCTAAAATATTAAAATTTTATGCAACACCTAAGTCCCTATGAAGCATTATTATCATAAGCTTTACACACAAAAAAAAAAGAGTGACCAAGGCTATGAAAATTCTCTCGTACAAATTTCGTTATTAGTAAAATCAGAAGTTCCAGAAGCAGAGGCTAGTTACCGGAATGCTAGGAACTAACTGAGATAGCAGGCACACGTATGAGCTAAGATAAATTTTCAGTTATATTTCTTACAATAATAATAATAATAATAATAAAGGCTTAACGAACCCGAAGGTTCGCTGCCGACACAACCACTCGCTCCCTGCACACCTCGATCCATCGACCTTCTTCCAGACCCAACTTCGATAGATCCCCCCAAACGCAATCCTCCCACATCTGTCTCAGCCTGCCCCTCGGACATTTCCCATTCGGCACCGCGCTTATTAATCTTTTCGGAATTTGTTCACAGCCAAGTTTCGCAATTTTACACGCCCATTTTATTCGTCTTGCTGCAATTACGTCAATTATATTTACTAGGTAAAGTTCACACAGTTTGGCATTGTGTAAGCGTCTAAATACTCCGATTAGTTCATCCCTCTTATATTTCTTTTAATCATTGATAATTTGGTTGGGGTTGTCAAAGTGGTTCTGGGCCACCTTGGCGATCCTCCTAGGAAGTTTTAAATATATGTATGTGGAATGAGATTTGCTCCATACTATTAAGACCTGGCTTGGTAGTAAAGACCAAAAAACCACGAGTACTACCCACAAGGAAGAGGAGGAAAACCACAGGTCCTAATGAAAGCTGGGTCAGCTGGTGGAACTTTGCCACCAGGTGGCAACCAATCCTTAGAAGGCTACTCAGTCAAAACAAATAACAAGTTACTAAATCTTGACAGGAATGCACTTAACACGTTGAGCGCCAGGGAAAAGATGATGTATTTTTGCATGGGGCCAAAGCATTTTTTCCTAATTTACAACTTTAATATGAATAGAATGATACAAAAATTGCAAAAGAAATAAATAAAAAGTTTAATTTTGGCAATTAAACAATAATTTTGTGAGCGGTACGTATGTACCGCCCGGCCCCAGGGTAAAGCCCGCTACCTGTAGTAGTATGGGGGCTGCCCGGTTATGACCGCGACATCAACCCTTGTCAACCCCTTCGTAATCGTCGATTATAATGAAGGCAAGACTCCAATAGACTTATCAGACCAAATGAGCTCCTATAATACCTCCCAAAGACCAAGTACAAGATGGTACAAGAAAATTGAATTAGAATTATTATTTGGTACCGCCTTGGTGAATGCACATATAGTATACCAAACTGTAACGGGAAAAAGTATTACTATTACGAGATTCAAAGAGATTCTTTTGGAAGACATGTTGAGAAAATATGAAATTTCGGCATCTGTATAGCAATTACAAGCACCACGACCCCGCCACAGCATTTGCATAAAAGAAGGCGACAGTAGAAAGACACGCAGAGGATGCAATAACTGCAAGCAAAAATGCAACCTACTGTCCTCCTTACCCGGGAGAACCATTTTATTGCCGCCCGTGCTTCATGGAAGCCCACAAGTAAATAATTATGAATATTTTAGTGCCTCTATTCCTTATTTTGTATAAGTTTGTTGTAATATTATTTTAATAAATAAGATATTTTGTTTTGTAAAAAAAAAAAAAACTAAAGCAAGTATCACACACACACGAAAAAAAAAAAAAAAAAAAACCTAAAAGAAGTAAAAATAAAAAAATTCTAAAGGAGGTGGCTGAGATCATGGTTGGCCATCACTGCTTGGAGCGAGGTAGGGGCTCCATGCACCCCCCAAATTAAAAAAAAATTTTTTGGGCCAATTGCATTGGCGAATTGTTCGGGGCCGGAGCGGTCCCATATGCCTTGAAATCACGCTCGGCAGGCGGTCCCCTGGCCCAGAACAACCTTTTAGCTGGCGGGAGCGGGCAGTACCTGGGGACCGCCTCGGCCCCAGCCAAAAGTCCAAGAGCGGTACGATCGTACGGCTTGGCGCTCAACGTGTTAAAAATAAAAAAAAACATGAAGTCGAAATTTTTCACAATCGCAATACTTCCCCATAATATATATTTCATATATAGGTAAGTGAAAGTAAAAGATAGGAGCATCACCTTTGTGTATTCTGTTGGAATGAGAGTGAGACAGCTGATAATATTTTTGTTGGTGTGATCGATTTAAAATGATCTAATCGACCCAGCAAGCTCTATAAAATTTACTGATATCATCAGAGTAACTTCTTAGTTTCAGGGATTAAATTGGGTGCACAACAGACCCAAGGAGGTCAAGGTGCACTTGGCCATGATAAAATTAAATGACCATGCACTTGGATCTGTGGAGTAATTTTAAGAAATGTTATGTAATTAGTCCTGAGGTTTGGGTAGGATACACCGAAAGGTCGAGAACAATGTAAGATCATGAATAATGACTATGGATGATGAAAATATAAAGAAATTCGTAGATCATTATCAGTCAAATATAATCAGATAAAAAAATATAATACCTAAAATTAAGTGAAAGTATAATATTATACTAACGTTGATAGAAGAGAGAGTGCTCTCGAAACCAAAACGCTGTGAACCTGGGAGAAGACCTTGTAGTAGCCCCATGGCCTTATTCCGGTCGGCAGCTCCGAAATGTTCTTCAGTTCTTTCTGAATAAGGTCACCTGCCGACATTCGTTATTCAATGGAATAATAAGGAAAGGAATACTAAAAAAAAAAATAAGTATTGATAATAAAAAAAAAATTAAAAAAGGAATATTGTTGAAAAACTGAAAATAGCCAACAACCTTATGCATCGAGTAAAAATAATAAAGTAATTGAAATAATCATCAATTAATACATCCAAAACGCAATTAGACATTGTTTAAGATTCTTATGGCCAGGTATTTAACAGGGGATCATGTAAATGTTTAAACAAGATTCCATGTTTAACCATAGAACTAAATTTATCTGTTGTACAATAGAATTTTGTTAAACAGCCGTTAGAGAGTGCACTGTCAACTTAACTGGTATACCTGTGCGCGCCTGACCTGTCATTTCTTTGTCATTGCCCAGTCATTTTAAACAGTGATTTATATTTTAATTTACAATATTCCTGGCTGTTTAACTTTAACCGCTGTTTAGTCCTTATCACTAAATTTGATCAAACGATTCCACATTGTACACCAAGCAATGCCATTTAAACAACTATTGTGCACATGGCCATTATAATAGTAACTTTTAGTATTTGATATAGTTTTTATTTTATGTATTTTTTGAGAAGGGGGGATGAGATGCTTGATAGTTAATAAATGATAACACGATCTTGTTTCTTGAAGGTGTTTTTTTGTTTTTGATACTTAATCATATTCGAAGATTGTGACATTATTTTAACGCAAACACATTGGCATGCACCATTGGTGGCCCTCAATAGACTGCCCCATCGGACACTTTAGTCAATCACAAAACTTTCCTCGACCGTTGGGTATTAGGTAGGATTGTATTGTTTATGGATTGTTTCTTTTATTATTGTTGTATTGTCAATAATGCATAATGCACTCGAATAGCTCCTGTCCAACAGAGCGAAAAACATTAAGCTCAGCTCCCAATGGGCGAGGAGCATGAATTACAGATCCGGCATGAACCATAAAAACATTCATAGTTATCCTATAAAACATTCAAACTCTATCATCAATATTTTTTTTTTAAATTAATTTTTAATGGTTCTAAATTTTCAATTAATTATTATTTCTTATCAGCTTTGAGTTAAATGTGTTGTTCATGGCACTGAAATTCATGCTCCTCGCCCATTGGTGGCTGAGCTTAATAATTTTCACTAAATCGGACGGGAGCTATTCAAGGGCATTATGCACTATTGACAATCCAACAATAATAAAATAAACAATAAAATCCTCGTTATACATCTTTGTGGAATGTTTTGTGATTGACTAAGATGTGTGATATTTTTTATTTATATTTACATCTGTTATCAGTCAGAGACTATACAGAGGGAGTTGGCATATTTATAGCATAAGTATAAAATAAACTAAAGTAACAGCCTTATCTCCAAGGCTAAAAAAAAATATTGACTAAGGTGTGCGATAAGGCAGTTTTGTATTGGCCACCGGAGGTACATGCCGGCATTTTAAGTACCATAAATAATTCATTAAAATTTATATTTTAATCAAGTTTATCAAAAAAATTAGAAATGATCCCTCATGATCTCAGTTACCAAGATAATTAGTCGAGGGCCTAGATTTCAGCCTATTGACAGTGTAGTCCCCGATCCAAGGACCGGCACGTAAGTTGGCACAGAGCGAGTGACCGAGGTCATCCTTAGCAGCGATTTCTTCTAGTAAGGACATCACACCTGCAATGAATAAAAATAATTTATAAGAAACAGCCAAGTTGAAAGCATAATTCTTTATAATAAAATTAAAATGAGTAAACTTACCCTGGAGCCCCTGGTAGACGAGATTGCCATGGCCGGGAACGTGGTAGACAGAGCCACCTTCTCCATCACATCGGAAGAGAGCAAAGTTAATATCGGTCAGTCCCAACCTGAACACAGCCTTTTCAATTTCGACGGATTTAGTTCTCAACCTGTCGGCTGCAGCTCTGCTACTGTTACGGCTGACAACTCTGTAATTTTTCACTGATTCAAAATAAAATTCAAACTTTTTTAATATTAAATATCATTACGCCCGTAATATAATGATAATTTTAAATCTGACATATAAGAGAAAAGATCAATATTAAAGATCTAGTAATCAAAGGAAGAGACGAGTAGGGAGTTCAAGCTGAAAATGGTTGGTCGTTGAGAGTACATAGCCAAAGAAGAAAGACGTGATAAAAGAGCCTTAAGGAGATCTTCATAGATTGGCCGATTATATAGTATCAAGAAAGGATACGGCCAGTGCGACATATAAGTTCACAAACGCCATGTTATAAAGAATCTCCAACGCAAGAGTGGAACTAATTGAAAAATTGGTCACCTGTGGTGTAGTGGTTAGCATAGAAATCTACAATACTAAAGATCGCAGATTCGCGTCCTATGGTGGCCCTAGGATTTTTTAAGGGATTAAAAAATCCTTGCCTATATATGGAGGTCCTGAGTCTGTGCGATGTCAGATACTTGTTTAAGATCCCTATCCTAATTATTATAGAGGATAGGCAAAATTTAGGACTCCCGCTGTAGCATCGTCCGATTAGCCTTGCTAGCATAAATTGACGTTAAACAAACAAACAAATATGCAGACCCTGCAATTTTTCCATAAGTTTAGCTGGGAGGCAAAGATTGGCAAATAAATAAATATAGTAGGTAATCAAAAGCAAACACATTATATTTACCTGATTACGACAACAGAACCTGGCTTGAAGTTGTCCGTCAGGTTGAGGCGCACAGACGAGCCAATCGGAGTAGCCTGGAGCATTGGGCAGTTGTCGATGCTAACCCTCTCAGACATCAAGACTTCATAATCGGTTAGGCCGTTGATAGCATCGGTGAATTTGTTTTTAGCAGTCGGCATGACGAATTTATCTTTGTCAGGCCTAAAAAATAATTTTGTATAAAATAAAAACAAAAATTAGATATTACTAAAATTATCATTATTAAGTATATAAGTTCTTATTTATATCTTACATTTAAACTGTAATTTTCACCTATTTAGACATCTTGAGTCCTTTCATGCATATATATGTACATTAGGACCTCCATTATCCGGGCCTCGATTAACCAGGGATCCAATTAACCGTGGTCCCGAGGAGCCAATTTTTTTTTTTTAATAAGCTTTTTTTAATTTGTATGCCATTTATTTTGTATCTTTAATATTTAAAAAAAATGTCTACGTAAATATTTAACTGAACTAGGAATCAGCGAACAAACTGAATGGGGTATGTTGAAGAAGAAATTTTTGCGTATCGTTGTCGGCCCATAATATATAAAAACATACATTTACTTTTTTTGTTATTTTTGTATATTATAATTTAATGTATATAAAACGTTCTTTTGTTAATAAAAGTGATTATACCTTACAAGTGATTTTTTAACCTTTTTTTTTCTATCACATTAAGTCTATAAAATGTTTTAATTCGATTATCCGGGGTTTTCGATTATCCCTGGACCCCCATACCCATCATTACCCCGGATAATGGAGGTTCTACTGTATATCTATATGTTTGTAAGCCCTAAATACATTTTGATGTAAGTACCTTATTTTTAATAAAACATTGCAAAATGCAGGATTATAGAAATAAATATAGAGTTGTAAACTGAACAATTGAGTTTTTAGATGATACGTATGTCGCAAATAGGAATTGATAGAAGGGTTCATAATAACGGGTCATTATAAAGTGTAAATAATAAATTCTTAAGTATATTAAATTGAACCAAACTTACTTGTAAACCAATCGAGCTTGCAAAAGAACCGAGTGGGCCATCCCAGGAATGGTTATTCCATGGCCAGATCCAGAGGCAGCAGGGTCCGGAGTAGAAAACACCGTATAACTGATCAGTATTACCGATTCCATTGTGTGTGGGTTGTATCTGGTTACGGCAACAATATCTCTAGTCAGTTGGTCCACAAAAACCTATAAGCAAATAGTCCTTAGAGATTAAAAAAGTAATTAATAATACAGGCAAAATACTAAATCTTAAGTAAACAAACAAAAAAAAAAAACAGTTTTTTTCAAGTAGTCGTAATATTAAATAAAAAAGGAATACTATAACATTTATTCTGATAGATACCCTAAAATTGGTGCTTTAGAAATACTTAATGGACCTAAAAGTACAAAAAAAAAAAAGTTTAAACAAAATAATATACATGACTTATACTTAGAAAAATAATTTCAATATTTTTTTCTTTGAATAAAATTAATCCGAAATGGTCAGATCACTTAAATAAAATATTACAATAGACAGTATAACTTGTTAACAACACCTCCAGGTTAGTAGAGATCAGCTCATAATAACCGTGAAAGTGCTATAGACAGGAAATCTTATAATTGAATATTTAATAATTGATTAACATGTTGCGTTGCTTAACAGTAATAATTGGGAATCTCATATTCAAAGAGAGTTAGTCTTGTTCTGAAGCTCAAGTCATATAGTTATTTCTGTGATAACTAGAAGTGATAATTTTTGTAACCTGTTTAATTATTTGTGTTCCAATAATTTGTGTGACATTGTAAATTATTAATATCTTTGAATAAAAATTGTTTAACCCACCTAAGTGTTACAATACATATATGATGAAAAAAAAAAAAAGATAATGTACTTTTATCATCTCTGGTTAATCAGACCTTATTGAGCTTATGACCCACCCACTGATCCCATCAATGTTGGGGATTAATGAGGTACCATTGTATATCCACGAATATATTATAAATAAAAAGTTTTTACTGTAATTGGAAAACTTTAAAAAACAAAACGAAAGGCCTGTCGCGATGATACTTGAATTGGCTAAACATCATCATCTTGATTTGTTTACTTGCAATTTAGAACCTTTAGGTTCTCTCTCTCTCCCTCTCTCTCTCTTTTTTTTTTTTTTTTTTTTTTTTTTTGGTTCTTAATAAGTGGAGGTAGAGTAAGTGGACAGTAAAGGTGGAGGACCTCGACTGATGGAGAAGAACAGCGGAAGACAGATCGGAGAGTGGAAGAGGATTGCTTAGGAGGCCAAGATTCTAGAAGGAGCGATAGGATAGGTAGGTAGTTTGTAATATTTTTTCTCTTCTCCTATGAGATTTCTCTTATTAACCCATTTCTACCCACTGGTGCGTTTACGCACCAATAATATATAATTTATTTTGGGTACTTCGTCGGCACTCAATGATTTCAATGCTGCATTTTACTTCAAGTGAAAGGTTCAAATTTATTATAAAAAATGTCAAACAGAATTTTTTTTAACAAATTGGCACTTTCTTCCATAGCTGGAAAAGTTAAAAATGGAAAGTCTAGAAACATCAATTTTGAAAAATTGTGATTAATTACTGGAATTGTTTTCAAATAATGGCTGGTGATTTCATGTTGAACATAACCTTCTACTTCATAAGAAAAATAGTAGAATAAAAGTAGGCATCATGCCAAAGATGGGACAGCCCATAGATGGCATCCATTAACATGCAATAATGACAAATTCTATTAGAATATTAATTTTTTAATATCCAAAACGAGAAGGTGTTGAATATGGACACGACAGTCCGAAACGTCCACCAAATAAAAGGAATCTAAGAAAATATATATTGCATGAGACTGTAATAGGATACCATTGTTTCATTATTATAAATATTTTATACTTCCAACTTCTTCTGACATAAAATATGACATATATATTAGGTTATCTGTGTCAAATAAGAGTATTATGGATGTTTCTGTACATGAAAGAAAAAAATATAACATTTTTTAACGAAAAATGAACTTTCAATTTTTGACCCCTTTACTGCCCAGTGGTGTGTTAACGAACCATTTTGTAAAACATGGTTCCCATGGAGCAAATTTTTTTTTAACTTTATAAACATATATTTTAGACCTAAAGTAAGAGGAAAAATTAAAGAAACCAAAAAGAATCATAAAACTTCTACACTTGGGCATTAATGGGTTAATGGATACTTTTAAGACCTAGGTTATCCATGAAAATTTGTATTTACCTGTGAGAAGCCCTCCTTAACGAGGCTGAAGTGGAGCTTGTTCAAGGCCTTCTTCACGTCCATTATCCCCTTGGAGAACCTCCCGTCTGACCTGGCCATGTATAGCCTACCCTCTTTTACAACATCGATCTAGCAAAAGACAACACATATTATCAAGTGAACAGAGCCCGAAATCAGTCCAATAAATTTAGTATTGATATCTATTGTACATAGTTATACGGTTAATATTTATTTATGGGTTAAAATTATGATTTACATACCTTTGAATCCTCGTTGCTAATAAGCGTGAAAAAAATATCTGAATTAGCAACATATAACAAGAGTTGAAGCATGTAAATTAATACAACAGCAAAACTATTAATTAATCTTCATTTTTGACCTTTATTAATACCAATCTTTATTTTTGCCGATGTCAGTAATAATAGATCAACCCAGGATCCTATATTCATGTTAAGGCAACTTACTAAAAAAGTTATTGATAAAGGAAGCAAGGTGAGTTGCTGCTTTGTGGATCTCTGTAAAGCATTTGATCGAGCCATGAAAAGCGATATTCGAAAAGCACTCGAAGGAACCTACCAAAAAGAATTCTATCTCCCAAGAAAAGAAAACCCACTCCCTGAAGAATTCCATACAAGCACATTAGGCAGTGATGTAGCCTTAGCGCTCTCCTTTTCTTCATTCTTTTGGACGAGGCACTGCAGGAGGCCCAGCAAGAAATGACACCCTAAAGGTTGGGTTATAGGAAAATAGAACCAATGATATATACCCTCTTTGCATACGCAGATGGTCTCGTGGTTTTCGGGAAAGATGGGGTAGATCTCCAAAGTAATTTGCTGACACTACAAAGACACCTTAGGGAGTATAAATATGGAAATTAATAAAGGCAAAACTAAGGCTAGGAAAGTCAGCCAGACACAACAGGAGAGTAGTGCGCCTCAACGAGAAAAGTTTAGAGCAAGTAGAAACCTTTAAATACCTAGGTGCTCAAATTAACGAGAGAGGAGTAATAGAAATCAAAATCAGGGAGCGAATCCAGGTAAGCGGGGCGACTCCAAAATACAATTAAAAGAGGTCTGTTGAATAGAACAGAGGTCTCAAAAGATCAGTATTTGTCCCTACCCTCCATACTCCAGAGAATCCTGGTGCTGAACCTCCAAGCACAAAAGCCAAATTCAAGCAACAAGAAATGAGGTTCCTGAGGAGAATCGAGTGATAAACCAGAAGAGATAAAGTGAGAAACACAATAATCAGGTCCAACCTTGACATAAAACCCATAGGCACAATAATAGGAGAAAACCAGCTACGATGGTACATACATAGGAGCAGGATGAATGACAGCAGACTGGCTAAGAGAACCTATGAGACCAGACCAGAAGGCGACCACAAGGAAGATCCTGAAAGGTGTGAGAAGACAATTTAGTGAGGTGTTCTGTGGCCGAGGAATGGACTGGGGAAGAAGGAGCCGACAGGGATATATGGATCCGACAATACAGAGGGACCCTCACACCGCAGTCGCGGTAGATGAGGAAACAACTAGGTATGTATGTCAGTATTGAAACAAAAGATAATTAATTGAAAGTTTTGGAGATCTTTTTACCCCTTTTCAACATATACTCTTAAAAAACCAAGAGCTAGCCCATAGTCCATCTGGATTTTTGAGCATATTCTATACATGTTCTAATAATTACCTTTAAATTATAAGTAGTCGTGAGTTTCTTTTTTTTTAAATAGCCTATGCATGGTTAGTCGTGAAGGAATTCAGAGAGTTACTACAGGAAACTCCGGGCTATTCATCATCCAAGAAGGATTTCTAAGAAAACAGTCGACCATTTTCCACTTCTACTTTAAATAACGCTCAGCCCGATTATTAACAATAAATCCAATTCAATACCAGAAAAACTTTAATAATACATAAAATTATATTAAGGCCACAACTGATAAGTAGGGTGTAGAAATGATGTGAATGATAATGAAAAAATGGAAATAACTACAAACCTCCCAAAATAAAATTCTGAGGATCTCAGTGGACACTCCTTGGTTTGTAAGAAATAGCCAACTCGACAGAGAACAAAAAACAATTACAATAGATGAATTCATTAAAAAGTGATTCACAAAAGTTCAATTCCAGATACCAGCAGTTAAAGGAACAGTATCTATTAACTTAGGAAAACCAATTTTATCAAGTAGACTAAAACCATGACCCATGCGACCAAGACGTTCGCTTATAAATTCTAATTATCAGTTATCATCACTTGGTTAAATAAATTCTTTGTTTGTTTGTTTGTTTGTTATGGCATAGAGGCGTAAAACCCTCAGGTCATCAACGCCTATACATCACATTCTTTGTTTTTTTGGTTTGCTATATTATATTTTTGATGGCTGGCAAAGCCAATCGGGAAATCAAGAAATAATAATTATAAAAATACATTAATTACCTTTAATTAAAGCCTGACCTAGGGAGGCAAACATGTACAAAAATTATATTAATGTATATTTATTATTAAATATTGCATAATTAATGGCAATTAAATAAAAAGCTACATTAAAATAATTAAAAATTTTAATATAACAAAACCATACCTGATGTGGGACAAGCTGGTCATAGCCGAAAGTGGATCCGGTACCGCAGGCAGCTATTGATACTAAAGCTGAAGAAGGAATTACGTCATAAATAGTCCTCTTCTCTATAGGATGGGGGTTATCATGCGATATGTCGAGGAACATAGCTGGGGCTAGTTTACGGGGTCGCCTCGTCTCACAGAGTAGGGAGCCCACGACATCCCCACCATATCTGTACACCAGTCGTCCGACCTCGTGCGAGTCCCAACCAGACATACATTCTGTAAAAACCCAAAGTTACCAACTCTTAATACATTTACTGAATTATAATCTCATAAATTAAACAGAAATGGTTCGCAAGAGTTATAAGGGCTTCAAGGTTACATATTAAAACAGAAACCTAACAGTGGTCAAATAAAGCTTGAAATAAGTATCTACGAGTTGAGTTATCTTGGTATGATAACAACTAAAACACAAAAGGATCTATTAGGCTTTAGTTTACCAAAACACAACTTCGATATTAGAATCAGATTTACAGTATGAAGGATGTGATCCTGAGCCACCTCACAACCGAATATGGTAGCTATAATTTATGTATAATATAAATATATAGTATGATATAGATATGATATACAGACTATACTGAATTTTACTTAGGGCTATTTCACATTTTTTGATATTTATTTATTTATTTTTATTTTATATATTTTAGAAAATCATCTGATATATGACGAGGAAATTTTATCTTACAGTTGTAAAAAGATGGATGAAGAAGCAAAATTATAAATAATTTTACAGATTATTGGACAGGACTATTGGGACATATAACGAAAATAAAGGTGAAAAATTTGGTGAAGCAGTTCTGGGAGCCAAGCGCTCACTACTGAATACTAAAACAGGATGTTGGGGAAAACATTATATGAAATTTAAAATAATCAAAAGTCTTACCTCTTATCAATGAAGTTATACCCAATTTATTAATGAACACATTATCAGTAAGATCCGAATTAGTGAACAATTCCGCTACAACATATAAATCAGGCTTAATCTTACGAGCAGCGTCCAACAGATACTGAAACAACAAAATTAAAAAAATTATTTCATTTTAGTTATATGTAAGAAGAAGAAGTGAGAGATAGTCAACTGTTCTTCTTTACGATAGGTAAAATGATAGTCAGGATTTTCAGATTACAATAATTTTATTGTGGTAAGCCAACTTGTGGATCTTCATCAGGGCTAAAAGAAAACTAATATATGAGTATCTATGCTAGAGGGTGACAATAAATGGACACATTACAGAACTGATAATGATATAAAAGATTGTGTATACATGAATATTAAAATAAGTGGCTGGTTAACAAGATAAAATAGAATCTGATATTTACCTACTGAGTACAGGTGGATACTAAGACTAAAGGTAAAAATAAGGTGAGAGGTAGTGATAGGGGGTGAGTTTGCCGACTTCAAAGGTTTATGACGGGGAAATCCAAACGCTTTTGAAGTGAAAGGCACATGACAACTAAGTGAAAAAAATTAGTATTTAGTAATTAGAAGTAATTTAGTAATTATTAGTAGAAAAAACTCTGCATAGATACTCATATATTAGTTTTCTTTTAGCCCTGATGAATTATAACACAAGTTGGATCGAAACGTTGGCTTACCACAATAAAATCATTGTAAACTGAAAATCCTGACTATCATTTAACCTATCGTATTTGTAAGAAGCTTAACAAGTATCTTAATATATTCCATATATTTCATATGCATACAATTTTTTTTTTTTATCCAATTAATTTAAAATTAGCTGACCCGTGATACTAATTTGCATACAATATTAATCAATGACTTTTTAGCCTTAATTTAAGACTAATTCAATATAACATAGAATAAAGTAGAGAATTTTTTTTCGCTATGTAAACTGTAACATTACCAAGAATCAAAGGGCTGTAACTTTGTAACTAATAGTCTTATTTTCATGGCATTTTTTTCTTTCTTTTTTTAACGGCCCTACGACCCACACATTGAGTCTTGGACCACTCCAGCATTGACCACAAATTATTTCTATTTTGTGCAGTTCCATATTTTCTTAATATGGACCATTTTACATATCTGGGAGCTGTAGTAAGCTGTGAAAACAGAATATCTCTGGAAGTTAAACAGCGAATAATAACGGCAAACAGGTGTTTTTTTGGCCTTAGTAAACACCTTAGAAGCTGTGCAATCTCTCGGCGTACGAAATGTCTCCTCTATAAGACCCTCATCAGGCCTGTATTCATGTACGGTTCAGAAACATGGGCCCTGTCAAGCACCGAGGAAGAAGATATATTAATATTTGAAAGGAAGATCCTTCGTCGGATCTTTGGACCAGTTAAAGTCTGTGAGATTTGGAGGAGGACGAACAGGGAGATATATGACCTGTATGGGAAGGCGGATGTGATGAGGTGCATCAAGCTTGATAGGCTGCGTTGGGCCGGCCACATAGCCAGAATGCCAAAAGAGGAAATCCCAAGATAGCTGCTCTACAGGACAAGAGGGATTGGTAGAACACGCCTAAGATGGGGCAGCCGTGAACTATTGAACACCCAGAACTGGCGAGCGACTGCACAAGGCGAAGGCTCATTGAGGAGGCCAAGGACCACATCGGCTTTTTTTTTTTTTTTTAATTGGTCCTCCTCTTCCTCGCCTTGTAGGCTATACGAGGTTTCCCGAGCCAGGGGAGAGGGTGGAGGATTGATGCCGAGTATTATTAAATTTTTCCCCAGCTCCGGGTTTTGAACTTGCTATCTTTTGGTTCTCAATCATACGTTGCCATGGGCAACGCATATTTTTTAACGCGTTTGCCCACTCAGTCATCCCGCCACCAACCACATTGGTCTGTAATGCAACGGAGTAGTAGTAGCAATCGTGATAATTTAATCGACCACATCTAAGTCCTTGTATAGGCTTCTCAGCTCGAAGTTAGATCTTTTTCTCCAGTCTCCAATATTCAACATATGCGGCCCCATAAATTCTCCTTAAAATCTTTCGTTCAAACCTGGAGAATTCCAGTTCTGAGTCCTTGTAAGTATACTTTCAAGTTTAAACAAAAAGATTCGTCCAATTTGCATGATTTTTTTTTCGATTTATAAGTAATAAAGATATCTTTCACTTTTTCTCTAACATAATTGACCCAAAATTGATATTCCTTAAGTTGTGGGCAAATAAAGTATTATTTTATTTATAGATTTTCTCCTTGTGTTTTTTAGGAGTTCTGACTATTTTACCTACCAGGAGGGAAGGAAATCTTTAAAATGAAACCTTAATCATCCAATATGATCAAGTAGCAAAAAATATTGCCTACCGACAAAAAAAACAACATAAAGTTTAAAAGTCTTAGACCTTTTGTTGAAACAAACTGTCATAGCACGTGTTTGTGACGATGATGTACGAGTACCACCCACGCCGCTCCACGAGGTTTTAGACCATTCTCCTTTCGACTAAATATAAGGAGTGATAGACTGGACAGTCAGTCTTGTTCTGAAGCGCAAGTCATGTGATTATCTCTGTGTTATGAAATGATACTTTTAACCTTCTTTTAAGTGATAATTGTAACCTTCTTAATTGTTTTTTTCAATATTTGTATTCTCATAATTTTAGTGGCATTGAATATTGTTATTTAATTTAAATAAAAACTGTTAAACCACATAAGTGTTACAATATACAGCCTTGGCCAAAAGTATTAGGCACCTAGTAAAATTGTCTATTTTGCTTTATTTAATAATTCTATATACACTGTTGCTCCCAAAACTTGTTGTATTGACTAAAATGGTTCCCTTAAATGGATTATTTTCAATTCCCAACTCCTCATTAATAATCTAGAGAAAAAAATGAAATGTTAACAAAAGTTCCCAGTTCAGTCTAAGCTCTCTTATTGGTAGCAGTTGTAGTTTTGTTAGATTTTATTATAAAAAAATTAAATTTTCTTTTTGTTTATGATTAAAATGGTCAAAATAAAAGAACTAAGTGAGATCGAACGGTCAGAAACTATTTTATCTCGTCGGAAGGGTATAGCCAATCCGAAATAGCAAAAACTATGAAGTGCTCTCGTTGTGCTGTTAAATATACTCTTATTCGACATCGGACAAGAAATAAAACAACAGGAACATGTAAGGATAAGTTTTTGGTGAGATGATCTCTTCAGAATCGCAAGCGAAGAGATGAAAACCTTATGTTCTGTCGAAATTTCTGCTTGGACAGTAAGAAGAAGACTGGGAGAGAATGATCTAAAAGGCTGTAAGGCTAGAAAGAAGCTCTGGCTTAGTTAAGCCAATCTCAAGAAGAGGCTTACTTGGGCAAAATTTCATCAAAAACTCTACTGCTCAGGACTGGGCAAAAGTGGTTCGGTTAGATGAAAGCAACTTTACCGTAAATAAATTTATGTAAATTCATATTAAAAATTGCCAAAATTTCCTAAAATCAATGTAGAATCTGAAAATATAGGTATTTTTAAAAATTCATAAACATATCGAATTTTGTAAAGATTTTCGGAACTCCTGGTGCTGTTTTCGTACGAAGAAGGGAAGGCGAATCCAGATTGTGTTGTCCATACTGTGAAACACGGTGGAGGGAATATAATAGTTTGAAGCTGCAGGGGGACTTCAGGTGTTGGAGAAATGTTTTTATATGAAGGAAGAATGAATAGCGATGCCTTTATTTCCTTGTTAAATCAAATTTTGAAGCCTTCTTTTGAAAAAATATTTATACAAGATGACAGAAAAAACATTGTTTTTCAACAGGATAATGCTCCAGGCCACATTTCACGCAAAAGTAGAGAATCGTTCGAAAAACAACATTAAGGTGCTTGACTGGCCTCCTCAGTTCCCAGATCTCGATTCCATTGAGCACACAAGGTCTAAATGAAAAATTTAGTTGGTATGCATAATTAAAAATGCAGTTGGTAAACGTAACCCTACAAAAAATGGCAACTTATTTTTGTATTTAAAAGAAGAGTTGGAAAAATTAGGCAAAGACGTCTGTTCAAAACTTGTTAATTCTATGCCAAAAAGGAAAAGTGAGGTGATAAAAGGCAATGGCTTGATGACCAAATATTAATTTGAATTTGTTTTATCTTTGAATAAATTATGTTATGATGTTCTGTAGATGTTCTTTCTCCCTCTTTACTTTTTTTAAGAAAATATGTAGGTGCCTAATACTTTTGGCCAAGGCTGTAGAAGATTACGTGGAAACATCTCCAAATCGACATCTCTTCTCAACGAACACTCCTCTTTACAAACAATTTTTAAAAGTCACAATTTTTTGAATGAGAAGAGTAATATTGTACCTTTCTGATGTCCTAGTATTTGTTTGAGATCTGTTTATTTTGCATGAATTTAATAAAACTTAAGAATTCTGTGATGATCTCTGGATTTTCACCTAATGTTCTGGCGAGAGACCGAGGAATTCCCATTTGTAGCATTTTTTCTATATAAACTGGGTACTCCTTTAAAAAATTGAATTTAATAAAAAAAAATATTTTATATTCCCTAGGATGAAAAAATGGTACTATTTTAATTTAAAATGGTCAATTTATTATTTAATGAATTTAATATCACATATCAAATAATAAGTAACGTAATAAAAAGTAAATATAACAAAAATATATGCTGAGAGAACTGACCTGCGCAACAGGAATCGGGGTAGAGTGGCAATTGTCTAACCTCACGCCATCGAACACTTTGACTGTTTGTTCGACGTATTCCTTCATGTGGGACCAAAGGAATGGGCAGTCCTCTTCCTTTTCTCCGTACCTGAAAATGATTCGGATTTATCCATTTTAATAAATCGAAAAATAAAAAATTAGTCTCACAGTTTAAGAGTAATGACTTATAACTATGAATAAAAATTTAATTTATTCACAATCTACCATCAGGTCTTAAAATACAAGAATTCTTGTATTGGCCCTGAAGAATTCCACAGCAAGATGGGTGAGAGCTTGGGAGTGAAAAAACCTGTTACATGGTCAAATCCTGAAGAAGAAATGCATATAGTTGTTTAACTTTCGATAGTACTATCGAAAACTTTGTTTTGAAAGTACAAAGTAGTATCACCTGCCTTTAAGCACCCATCTGCTATATACTCGTAATTAATGGAAATTGAAAAATAAACGAAATGTAAAAGTGTAATTTTATTTATGTTTCTAAAAAAAATCTACTCTATAAATAAAAAATAAAATAAACTTCACGCAAAAAAAATGTAAGACTGATAAATTGAATTCTTGGCTCTTACATGCCTTCCAACTTGGTGGAATAATATGTATTCAAAAAAACTGATTGCCTGCCAGTACCTTGACTTGAAAATTACGGTACTACTTCCCCTATTGCTTTGACAGCTGATAAGCACGCTGCTATCTGTTGGTCACCATGCGAACTACCATCCCCACCACCTCTCTTCTTAGCTGTTAAAGGCCGATTTTATGGTTAAGTTAGAATTATATTACGCGCCTTTTTTTACGAGAATTAGACCGTGACGTCATCTCAACTCTAAACAACTTTACCTATTCCTGGCAAATAAACATCGATTAATCGTACTTTCTGTACATATGATTAATTGTAAAAATACCGTGTCTCCCCACCCTTGCATCTATAGAACATTACTCTTCATCGAAATGTTATCATTTTTCGAAGTATTAGTATTTTAGAGTCCTTGAAAAATATTAATATTAAACCTATACCGTTCGGAATACAAGTAATTACGTAACTATTCGTTATGCATATAAGTTCCTTACCAATCCACTTTTTTATTAACAATTTATCCACTTC